>OX327689.1:23767500-25017500 GCA_946807835.1 Ailanthus altissimus
TGAATTTATTTATTGCTTAAAAAGTTAACACATAAAAATTCATTTGAATAATTCAAATTACTTAGTTAACCTATAAAAATTCAAATGAAATTTTATCATACATTTCATTTTCGATGCTCTCACATAATTAACTTCATTACTTAAAATATGAAACAATATAATAATCATATTTTAATATTATAAACCTTTAGATAATAAATTATTAATGATATGGTATCGTCTAATGCTAATTTTTTTTATTATTTAAAAAAAAGCTAATGTTTTTATAAATATAATATAAAATTAAACAAAATCTTATAAATATAATATAAAATTTGTAAATCAACATTGAACTTGTATATTTATGTAAAAATATAAATATAAAAATAAATCGTAAGTGAAACAAAATATTTGTAAAAGAATTTATAGTAAATAAGAATATTATAAATCAACACAAAAGTGTAAAAGTAAACATAAATTTCTTAAACTACACGTATGACGTGTAAATTTAATATAACACTTATAACTTAATTTTCTACTTGTAAATGATACTTATTACTTGTAAATTAAATTAAATTTTATAAATATAATATAAAATTTGAAAATTGACATTGAAATTGTATATTCATGCAAAACTTATATATATCATTAAAATATAGTAAATGAAATATAATATTTGTAAAATAATTTAAAACAATTAAAAAAATTATAAATCAACAAAAAAATATAAAAGTAGACAAAAATTTCGTAAATTACACATATGACATGTAAATTTAACATAATAACAATTGTAAATAAATATCGAACTTGTAAATGATACTTTTTATTTATAAATTAAACTAAATCTTATAAATATAATATAAAATTTATAAATTATTATTGAAATTGTATTAATAATCATTGAAATTAAATTTTATTTTTCTTCATATCATTTTTAAAAAAAAATTCTTGATATTAGTTTTTAATTCTGACATTTTTACTATTATTGACAAATTTTCCTCTAGATTATATTACAATTCATATTTAAAATATATTTTAATTTATGTTTATTAGAAAAATTCTTGATTAAATTATGTTCAAATCTAAATAATCTTATGGTTTTAAATGTTTAAATGACTAATTATTTTTATTGTGTTGATGTTCATAAATAGTTTAATAAAATAAATAAGTTAGTAGTTTAATGTTTAAATATACCATATTGTAATAGAAATTTAAGGTGACTTGTTATCTGAAACTAAAGTTAACTTTTATTTATAAGAAATTAACTGTGGATATTAAAATTATTTAATTAAAGAGTTAATAATAAATACAATATTAATGCAGTAAAAATTTTCACACACAATAGAATAATCCTTCAATAATCTCATAATAACACCAAATGTATTATTGTACTAAATTTAATACAATTCTATTACGATCTAATCCAACTTTTATTATCCAAGTCAAGTCAATGCGACATACTAAATGCAACCTTAGTTATATTTAACTGTTGGGTTGGGATCAAGATTCGAAAGTCCTCTCTTTTTTACGCATATTTTACATCATTAAATTAATACGTTTTTTTTTTTTTTTTATATATTTAAATAGCTCTTAAAAACAGTGCCATTTATCAGTATTGTGTTATGTTTGATGTATTATAAGATTGGATCCGATAATATATATAATTTATTGTTAAAATATTATAAAAATAATTAATTATTTAATTTTTCTAAATAAACACAAATGAAAACTAATTAAATATTTAATTTTAATTTATAATTATAAATGTTAAATATATATATTTACTTGTAATATTGCTTTTTTTTATCAATTATTAATTTATGAAATTTGATTTTGTATATAAATTATTTTTTTATTATTTAGTAATATTTTAAAAATAAATAACTTAATTTAAATTTATTCAAATATTAATTTTAAATGAAGAGCTTATCCCACACAAGAGAGAAGTTTTATTTATTTATTTTTATTTTGGGATAAATGGTGGGTCTTAGGTGGAACCCACAAAATTTATCTCTGTTTTTTCTTTTTAAGATATTCTACAACTATAAAAGCAGAGGTCAGAGAGTCAGGGCAGGGGAGTGCGCTTACAAGACGGCGCTCGTGCGCAATTTATCTCCGGTTTTATAATTAGGCATTCTAGTTCAATCCCGAGCCAATCCCATAAAACAAAGAAACAAATATTAAAGTAACATTCATGATTAACTGTATAAATAAATTCTACGAGAATATTTAGTTTATATCTTAGTGTAAAGCCCAGCAGGAAAACAAACATATTAAATTTGATATTTCTTTTTATATATCATCGCAAAACAAGTTACTAAAATTGTTTTAATTGTTTTGCTAATTTTACTAGCTCTTTTTCTGATATTCATATCCAAAAATATATTTTCTTCACTGTAAAGAGTATTCAAAATCAATATATTTGTTCCAACCTGATAATAACATCAAAAGAAACTTTTAGAACTTAGAATTTGGCACTAGGATGATATAGAAAAGTAAAACAATCAAATAAAAAAATTCGTATGCAAGTGTATCTGCACAACAATATCTAATTAAGCAAAGAGTGGGGATATTTAAGCAAATATCCCATCAAAATTGTGACCTTAATACACCTGAAATATTCACTTATAATTCTTTAGTAAAGAGTAAAAACCTCATCTTTCACCCTACTCCATTCTCATAACCACTCATTTCACAACATTTTCCGAATCCAGTAAACCATTCTCTTCATATGCATTGCTCTTATTTCTCAATTCAACTAGTAGTTCTATCCATAAATTACAAGATTAAAACGACAATCACTTCTTACAGTGTCAAAACCAATGCCGCACTAAAACCTTGCTCTCAACATAAAAACAGAATGGAGCAAAACCTGAGAAGCAATAGCAGATAGATTTTCCAAATCCTTAAAAATTAATTATATTTACTTAAGCTTCTCCATATACCGGCTGAGTTCATCTGCTAATAGTGACTGTTTCAGCCTATATGTATCCCCAATAAATTTTCATATGCACATACATTCATGTAAATAAATCACTGAAAACTAATATTATTATCTCCATTTGTCTCAAACCCAAGTCGAAGAATTTTCACAAATATTACATTGCCCAAAAGAATTCTCACTTTCTATAGCAGAGGTGATGTCCATACTATACACAAGATAAACAAATATTACATTCTTCTCAAATTGTCTAACCTTGCTTGTAAGTCGCTATCTATCCCACTGTCATCGTTTCCTGTTGCTTCTGCTTGTGCAACCTTACCCTTTGCAGCTGGTGCAGCAACAGCAGATGATGGTGCATTCACAAGCTGTGAATTCATATAAAAACAAGAATTAACATTACGGTTAACTCAACAGGTTAATTTCAACTAAAGGGAAAGATTTAATCAATGCCAAATGCCTACATCCACCAATACATAAGCATGTTAATACCTCTTGATTGATGTCAATTCCAATCTCATCAAGAACCTGGTTCACGAGTTCTTCTGTTTCTTCCTCTTCCTCATCCCCTTCCAAAGCATCATCAATTGCATCCCCCATGATTTCAGTCACCATTTCCATCTTCTCATTCTGCCTCTCAAATTCTTGCATAATTTTCTGCAGAGACGGCAAGTTCATCTGCCTGTTCATTTGGCCCATTGCCTTTGTCACACCTTTCATTGCCTCTCCCATTGCTTGTGTCGATTTCAGTGTCTAATTATCAACCCAAAAGAACAAATTCCTATTTTATTATACTATAACATGAGCAAAAGGTTTAATAAGTTTACAAATTCAGCAGACTGCATTGTTAGGACTCAAAAGGAACTGAGAAATACATTTTAATAAATCAGAATCAAGTTTACACAAATACCTACCTCAAGTACTTCAAGAATTTTCAGCTAGTAAATATTTTCCTATAATGATTTTACTTAATAAGAAAGTCCAGGTGAGATTGAGTTGTCACCAGATTGTCTTCCTCTTCCAATTTCTTAATTTAAGTATGTTCACTCTGAGTGCTATTCAATTGATATAAAACACAAGAAATTATACAGAATAGGAGCTAAGTAATTTACATTACTATAATATGACATATCAGGACAGGCAAATAATGTAAACCAAAAGGAACAAATTAATCTCAAACACAAGTAAAAGTGTAATTTAAGGTGTCTAGCATGGATGTACCCTAATTCCATGCCAGACTCCTTTTATCATCATAAGAATAATGACCCTATAAATCACCTAAACGGCCTCAGGTAAAGGCAAAATCACTATAAACAATTTTCATTAGCAAAATAGCTATTCACTTGTTATTTATTCCAATATGATTAACCGCTCATATCAGATTTCCCAAACAACTGCTTAATGCATTGCAAAGAATATTGATACTTTTATCTATATTTTAAGCAAGATACGACATTATTATTTTCCTTGGACATCACAGCAACATATGTAACTGCACAAGGTCCACAGCTATCTATAAGACACGAAATGAAAATGCGCGTGTGTTCATACAAACAAAAATGCATAAATAATAGAAAGCAAATATACCTGAATTCTAAGAGATACACCCTGGAGTTGTGACTTAAGCTTATAAAACTTTTCAATCTGATGTCGTGTTCTAATAAGGTCTTTAGCCATCACCTTCACAGCTCCCTGGAACAAGATTACAGCATATCAAAATAAACTCATGTAGTTGGCATCAACAGTAGACCACTAGTTGCCGTACATACACCATATCCAACAACTTCACCTACTCAACTATTCTGATAAAGCCAAAATTCATGATAAAAACGACTATAATTCATTAACAAGCTAAGAGGTATAACTCAAAACAACTAAAATGCTGGCCCCACCTACTGTCAACAGTATGAAGTGTCAAAGGAAATTAACTTACAAGAATTTCTAGTGCATCCACTGATGTTATAAGCTTCAAAATAAGGCACAAGCCTGTATTCTAGCTTTATTGACCAGAAGCTCTAGGTGTTTATTACTCTTCAAACAACAAGCTCACAACAAATCTAGTCATGTTTGAATTTTACCATAATTATCAGTGAACATCTTGCAACACAATTATCAAAGAAGTAGCTACTAACCTATACAACAAAGATACAAAATGAGCTCATGCAACAACATCCCAACATCACATTATAAAATGTGACACAATGGTCAAAAAGGGTCTTCTTTTTTTCTTTTAATGTAAACAAATTTTTAATTAAATATTTGAAATAAAAATCCTCCAACCCAGTGAAAGAGACAGCGTATATCAGCTTGCCAAAAGATTATAGCATCAAGGCACTGATAAAATCACCTCTATTTATCAATTGTAGAGCAAGCAATCAAAACATAAAACAAGAAACACAAAAGGACATGACATGCTACTGGCAAAATAGATATGAATAAAGCAAAAGGGCGAGAGGCGTACCATCTGGCCTTGTTTGGCACTTTTCTTAATTTCGGAAATAAGTTTCTTCTCTTGAGCTTGTAGACCTTGTCTCTCCCTCTCAATTTCTCTAATTGACTTATCCAGCATCCTCTTATTCTCCCGGAGAAGTTCTACAAACCCATCATCATTAATACAATGTCTTCGATTGAACAATCAATTTACCAAAAACCACATGAATTCATAGATCTGTTCTCCACCTCAATAGCAAATTCGATACATGTACGAGAAGAAAAAAAATCATAGAAGAATTGTAAGCAAACGAACCTGCGGGGGTTTTCTTCTTGCCGAAGAGGAAACTCATGATGATCAAACGACTAAGATTAAGACTTTCGATCAAATGCGATCCGATCTGAAGGTGTCTGCTTTTGTATTGCGTTGAAGAGAATGAGAAATTTTGCTTTTACGCAATTTCGTCTAAACAAGTTGCTAACGGTGGTGTAGTGGTTAAGGAAAAAAATCAGCCCTGCTGTCCTATCTCATTGGGGACATTTTCGAAAATGGCCCATAAGTTTATAAGTTATTCCTTTTTAATACAAAAAAGTTAAATTTAGACCATTTAACCTCCGATTTCAAATATTTTCAATTTTTCTCCTCTTTCTCTTTTGTCTAAGTGCTTAGATTGGTAAGAAATACATAAATCTAGTGAAAAATAAATAAATTTTATGAAAAAAGTAAAAATAATCAGGGAAGAAGAAAAATGAACAAAAACACCATTTTTGAGTGCCACGTCGGCGGGACATGACCTAATTTTTAAAGTTTTTTTTAATAATTTACTTTAAAATTAATTTAATTTTAGTTATTAATTAAAAAATTAATTAATATATTTAGTAGTATTAATTAGAGATACTTTCCTCAATACCTTTGGCTAATTTCATAAATATTTACAAGTTTAAAAATTAATATTAATATCTAAATTTTTTAATAAAACTTAATCATTAAAAATATTCTATTAAATTAAAAAAATTATTTCAATCAAAATCAAATAATCAAATGGCCCCATGTTAAAAGAAACAGACATGATAATGATCACTTGCATAAATTTCAAAGAAATTCAATTTCTAATAAAGATTTTGACCTTTTTATTATTAAAAAGTATACTTATTTTAATATTATTAAAGAATCTTTCACAAAAATAATGAAATTATAATAAAAATAAAAAAAATAAAAAAAACCTTTATAAAATAATAAAAATAAAACAAAAAATTTAACATACTTGAAAAAATAAAAATAAAATTAAATGTAATAGTAATAATAATAGTAAAATATTTTAAAAATTAAAGTAAAAATAAAAAGATGGTCGACCAGCACTAGGTTGCAACAGCCAATAGTGCTTGGCCTGTTTACGAGCAGCGGTCATTTTTTGCCACTGCTCCAGCGGCGTAGGCTATTTTTTTGTTTTTAAATCTTTTTTCTATTTATTAAATCATTTTTTTTATGTTTTATGTTTTACTATTTTTTTTAAAAAATAATTAGAGTATTTAAAGTGTGAAATAATTTTATTACCTTAGAATCTATTAACTTTAACCACAAATTTTTAATGATTGGACATTAATACATATTTCGTTAAAATTTTGAATATTAATGTTAATTGTTTAAACCTGTATCGACGAAATTAGCCAATACCCTTAGAGGTATTGACGATAATACCTTGATTAATTAAAGTGTTGTTATTTTAAATTGGTATAAATTATTAAATAAAATATAATTATTAATTTATATAATATATTTAATAATTAATTAATATATTTAATTATTTCATTTGTTTTTCAATAATAA
Organism: Ailanthus altissimus; assembly: GCA_946807835.1. NCBI lineage: Eukaryota > Viridiplantae > Streptophyta > Magnoliopsida > Sapindales > Simaroubaceae > Ailanthus > Ailanthus altissimus. The sequence continues at coordinate 23,774,679 of OX327689.1, forward strand.
TTGATTAGTAATTAAATAAATAATTAATAGTTATAAATCATAAACCACGTAAACTCTAAACTTTTAATTATAAATTCTCAACTTTAAATCTTAAACTCTCAATCCTAAACTATCAACCTTAAATTCCCAATCCTAAATCTTAAACTCTCAACTAATAACCTTAAACCCTAAACTCATAATGAACCTTGAACACAAAACCATAAATTAGGGGTGAGCATTATTTTCAAACTCGATCCGTCTCGAAATTACAGGTCGAGACGGGAACGAGAATGGTTCAGGACTCGTTCAGGACAGAATTTTCTGTCCAAAACAGGATGGGTCGGGTTCAAAAAATTTTCAAACCTGAACGAAAATTTTCTGTTGGAATTTGTGCTCATGTGTCATCATAATTTTATATAAATATTGTATTTTCATACTTATATAATAAATAAATATTTTATTAAATCACTATTAATTTTATTAGGTAAGATGTTTGTAACATTTTAGATATTATATTGATCTGAAAGAGTTTAGATTAGGTCTAGAGAGTTAGAACCTTATCTGAAATGGGACAAAAACCCGAGAATATACTAATAATGACATAATTACAAATAGTTACAAGAGTTGTTAGAAAATGTCATTATGCAAATATGTTCTCAAATTAAATGTTCTTGATCTATTTCACCGATGCAGGGTTGATGAACACTTGAAATTACACATTTAATAAGAGTTTTACATCATTATTTTGTATTACTAGTATATTTAATTTTCTTAACTTAAATATGTTTACAATATTGTACTTAATTATTTTTTAACTGTTTTGTGGTAGGTTCGGTAAAATGGGCATAACTTTCTACATAAATATCCAATTGGAGTGATTCGTGATCTCATGAAAAGCTGACTCAATGGGCTAACATATTTTATTTCACAAAGTATTTAAAATTTGAGTGTTTAGAGGGTGAAAATGGCCTAGAACAGAATTGATCTGCAGTACAAGTGCAATTTGAATAGTCATCAGTATTTGGCCCATAACTATAAAAATACGTATCTAATACGTATGTGATAACTCAATTTAAAATGATAAGAGACTTATCTACAACTTTAATGTTTTGAGTGACAGCTAATTCAGATCACATCAATTCCAAATTGGATAATCAAATGGGTGCCTTAATAATAATTAATGCAAATTATTTTGCCACTATTCTTAACTTTCATCATCCAAGTGGTTCCCTCATAATTTGTCTCGATTTATCCATATTTTTTTATAAAATAGGTGGCTTGTTTATGCCTAAAGTATGTAATTAGAAAGTTAGAATTTAGTTCAAAATACTTGTCCTTTGTATTATCTCTTTGTAATATTATATCTCTTGTTACTATTAAGTCATGTTATTTCTTCTTCCATTTCTTTTCTTTTTCTTTAGTTTTATTATGTCCAAATAATTTTATTTATGCTAAGGTGAAAGGGTAAAACTCTTGGTAAGGTAATAAGATATGCTTAACACTTATTCATGAATTTAATGCTTCATTCTTAAGTTATAAAAATTTATATATGATGTATTTATTTTGTTTGTAGAATTAATACCCTTTCTTCTAAAGTGGTGATTCTTGATTTATTATTGACAAACTTTATACTTGGCACAATAAATTCTTGAAACCATTTATAAGATTTGGTGTATATACACTTTCTTGTAAAGTGAGAGTCTTGATTTATTGTAGACAAATATAAAGATTGGCATAATAAATACTTGAACTTATTTATAAGATTTAGTGTATAATAATTGAAAGAAATAAATATTAATCAATAAATAAATGATGATGAATTTAATTATTATTTCTGGTTGGAACCTCCTTTGTGTGAGGATTCTAATTGAGTTATAAAAAGAATTAAATATATTCTTACTTCTTATGCAAAGAGTGGATCCCCCTAACCTTAGCTTTTATTTGAATTGGTTAATTGAATTAATATTTGCAAACATCTTATACTGCATTAATTGTCTTAAAAGTGTTTATAATTTGTAATTTTAATTCTACTTCTCTGTGGATCGACCCCATTCTCATCGGGTTATTTATTACTTCGACAATCCTGCACTTGGAATAAACTCTTATATTATGGATGTGTCAAGAGTTTATAAAATGGAATTGATTAATATAGGTCAGTGTATGTCTATATCTGAATGGTCCAGATGGTTAATATTAGCAAACCATGAGTTTAGTAGAACCTCGTATAGATATACATGTATTTAGTAAGGACTGGATACTGAACTAGACTTAATGAAGACCTCCAATAGATTTCTCATAAATTCGTTAGTGAAAGGTCTTCTCGAGTTGAGTAGTATTTGTGGTCCTTAGACCTGAGCACCACGGTGGGCTTATGAGTGATCTACCATACTTAAATTTCATACATGTCAGAGACCTTTCATGGTCTGACCATTGAGTGTCGCTGGGTATAGTCCGATGCTTATGGAGTTTGGTGTGTGTAGATATGGGATCCGTCAGCTCATATGGGTGAGTTAAATATCCAGATGCTCTAAGATTGTATTCTAAGAAGTCTTATGGCCATAAGCATTTAACCTAGAAAATGGTTTCCTGTGGAGTAAATAATATTGCAATTGAATTTGCATATATTATTTATTGGAATATAAATAAAAAAAGATAAGTTTATGGTTGAGTAATAGAGGACTTGACGCTATTGATCTATGTCTTCACTGTTCCATGATATTAATGATGAAGGAATTGTACGAATATAAATTAACCTCAACTTGTATGATTTAACTCGCAATTTTGTATTATCCATAACGTGTGTGTGTAGGGCATCGGTTATGGACTTACAAAAATGTTCCGTGAGACAAAATGGGTGTAAGCTTAGGGAGTCTCACTATATGAAGTGTACGCGTTGAGCACGTGGGTAGCTCACCGGATCAAATTGTTCGATTTGAGAAGTTTTAAAAAATATGAATTTATTTCAGGGTCTCTCGGGGAGTAGTTAAGGTTTAAGTGTTAAATTTAAAATTGTGCTAAGTGAAATTTGACACTTTTATCTACTTAGTATATGTCTCAAATTGTGCCAATAATTTGTATGAGTACTAAATTGGGCATTGGTAGATATAGCTACTATTTAAATAAAATTATTGTTATTTTATTTAAATTAAATTAATTATTTACTCATTTACTTTAAAGTCTCTGGGGGAGTAGTTAAGGCTTAATTGTTAAACCTAAAATTATGCCAAGTGAAACTTGACGCTTTTATTTACCTAATGTATATCTCAAATTGTGTCAATAATTTATATAAATATTAATAAATAAAATTTTTATATATATAAAAAAAATGAAAATAAAAATTTTCGATCGAACTGTATATACCCATTATCAAATTCATTTAATAAATGTTTTTGGTCAATATCTTTGTTTTCATTAATATTTATTGTTTTTTGTCTATTAGATTATTATATGATATATGTTTTCATTTGATTGGCTAAAATAAAGATAAATAATTGTTTTAAGACAGCTATTATTATTATTAAGTCGAGCGAGCTTTTGCTAATACTAATCAAAGACGAAAAGTCAGAATTCGCATAGAGATGATAGGCGCTTATCTATCGTGAAGCTCGGTAATCTTCCTTAAAACCGCTACCAATTCTTGAACAGAAAACGGTATGCTTTCGAAGATCATTTCTGGTCTATCCGTGTTAATTAAATCTATCCCGCGAAAGAAAGGATAGTTCATTCGTGGGGTGAATAAATAGAGACTACTGCTACGGAGATCGGCTGAGAGCCGACTCTAATGCCTGATTATTATGCCATGGGGCCCTTCTTTTCAATACTTGCCACTCTGCATTCGTAAAGGCAATTAAAGTAAAGAGATTAAATTTGATTCAATCTTCGTCAACGTGACAATAAATTAAAATTATATTGCCATCAATTGCTTCTATACTTAGCCACCAAAATGACCAAAGCAATTGCAGCAGATAAGGCAACTTAATTGCCTTGTCGTGCTTGGCCAAGTGGCTATAAAGGCAACTATGCTTATATAAATGCTAAACGAGAGAAAGAATTGAATGAAAAATGAATTGTTATTAGTTTAAGAAAGGTTAAGAGTTAATATTATATTTGAGAGACAATAATATATTAGAAATAAGAGTTACTTCAAATAATTCTGAAAATGATAGCTACCATTCTAGTTTAAGTAACTTCACCACATTTTCAACTAGAATTGTTCAAAGCACGTTTCGATGGTGAGTTCTCTAATTTTATTAATATAATGAGATTATTTTACTATATATTATATTTTCGTTGAGTTGCATGTAAGATATGCAATATTTAAAATTTAAATTATTTAAAAATACACATATTCACCCGTAGCATGGTACAAATACACACATTACCAACATTCCCGACCCATCCCGAACCCGACCCGAACCGTCCCGAACCATCTCGAATTATCCCAACCTCATCCCAAACTCAACCCGAACCGTCCAAAATTGTCCCGAATTGTCCCGACCCGTCTCAAACTCGAATCAAAACTATATCGTTTCAAAACAATTATTTTAAAAAAAAAAATTAGAATTTCCCAACCCGACTCGAGGTCAGGTCGAGATTTGTCCTGACCCAAAATATGTCCTGATCGGGACATATTTTGGCATCCCGATTAAATGTGTCCTGATCGGGTTCGGGTAGGGGTCAGGAATTCTGGAACTCAAAATTGCCCACCCTTACCATAAATCCTAAACTCGTGATCCTTAACCCTAAACCCTAAACTCTAACACATAAACTATAGACCGTAAACTCTAAAGCTTCAACTCATGATCCTTAACCATAAACTTTAACCTTAAACGTTTAACCCTAAGCTTTAAACTTTAAACCCTTAACCCTAATCATAAATTATAAACCTTAAACCTATAATTTTAAACTCTAAACCCTAAATTCTTAGGCCTTAACCTTAAACCGTCGATCATAAACTATAAACCTTAAATCTTAAACCATTAACCTTAAATCCTAAACTATATGAAATCAATTCTAAATTAGAGTTTTGAGTTTAAGGTTAAGGGTTAGGTTTAATGCTTAAGGTTTAAAGATTATATTTTAATTTATATTATTAAATGTATTAATTCGTTAATTTAATTAATAATTAAAATTAATTTAATTTTAAATTAAATAAATTTAATTAAAATTTTATATTAATTAATTAATTTTTTAAAAATATATTATTAATATATTAATAGTTAAATAAATAAATATATCAATAACTATTTATTATTTAAAAATTTAAACTAATTTAAAATAACAACTAAAATTATATTAATAACATAATATTAATTAATTAAAATTTAAACCAAAATAAAATTAATTAAAAATAAAAAATTTCAAAAAATAAGTTGCACCATGTGGTGCAAATTTCTATGCTTAGCGCCGTGCCCGAAGTGGATCCCTCACCGCCTATAGCGCCCAATATTAGTGTTTTCATCTGTTTTTCTCTTTTCTTGGTCATTTTTCTCCATTTTTTGTAAAATCTATCCATTTTTCGCACTTGGACAAGATAGAAAGATGAGAAAATTAAAGATATTCGAGGTTAGAGTAAAACTATCTAAATTAATTTTTTTTTTACTAAAAAGATTAAAAATTTTATGTGTGACTAACAAACAATAACTTATAAAATTTTGGGCCATTTTTTAAAAAATTTCTATCTAATATTGGTGGGTCCATTTGCAGTCTATATTGTGTATTTACTTAATTTTTTTTAACTTAAGGGTGGGTAGGGGACTTAGAAGTCAATGTTAGATATATTTATGTTATTTTGTGTTCTTAAATGTATAATAAATATTTTTTTATTAATAAAGCTCATATTTATAAAATATGTAATCGATGAATTAGGTATATGATATTAATACAGAAAATATAGATCATAAGTTCTTTATAACTTGATAGCAAAATATTATCTTGATAATTAAAATAGAGACTTCGAATAAAATAACTAACGTATATATTACATTAAATGAGATTATTATAAATTTTGATATAGCAAACTAAATATTGTTGATCTTAATTTATAAAAACTTTAATAAACTTGATTAATATTAATCTTGAGCAAGTAATGAACTTATATTCATGTCTTATATTTTTTGAGTTATCACGGAGTGAGATTTATATAAATGGTTAAAATTTTAATAATTTGGAGATCTATATGAATAGTCGTAGAAATATATATTTAAAGATGGAATCTAATGCAGCGAAAGGGTAAATGAAAAAATAAATTTTATATTCTGTTTAATCTAAGAATGGCTAGAATAAAGAATCTAAACTTGTGTTGATTTTGAGAATACTCACAAATTTAGGATATTAGATCTCCTTGATTCAACGGATACAAAAAAATAACTCAAATCAAGAGTTTATTCAATAATTGAATAATCAAAATAACATGCCTTTTTTTTCTAATATTACAAAAGACACATATTTATACTAACTATTAATTATCCTAAATCTGCTCAAATAAAATTTCTTATTAATCTAGGAATACGACTCAAATAATAACTATTAAACTAATAAAACATTAAAAAGAAAATAAATTAAAATAAGACTCAAACTAATTAAAATAGTCCTAAAATAAATAAACTCTAATTTGATTATAAATTTTTGTGATTCTTGAACTGCATCATTCTTCCTTCGTTGGATAAAATTTATCTTCGAATTTTGCTTGCATTTATTGTCTAATTGTTCTTTGCATACGCTAGAATAAAATTTTAAAATAATATTGCGATGTAGATTATGAATTTTAAACTTTACAATTTTTGTCACAACGTTCATCCAATCACTCCAATGATGAGGAACAAACTCTTTAATCATCAATTTTTTTTAAAAAGTTTCAAAAAAAAAGTTCATCCGTCTTCTTAAAGCAATTAATAATGAATGGTTTTATTTTAAACTCTAATATATTCTAAAAAATCTTGCAATCATCATCTTCATTTAAATCAAGAGAATTTAAAATTTAATTGTAATGTTTATTAACCCATCATGCTTTTCAATCTCAACACTTTCATCAAATTTTGGTGGTTGATCAAAATCAGTGACTAGATTTGGTGAAATTGATGTCGATGTAAATAGCCAATTATCTACTTATTCATTAGTATTGTCTATGAACTCAATATTATCTTCCTTTTTGAGTTTATTCTTTTCAAAAAGATACTTGAATAATAAATCTATATATTTTTTTAGATAGTGAAAAAACAATTACAAATCGTGTTTTAAATCTTTATCAAAATTAATTCTAACTTTCCTCACCATAGTTTTATTTTATTTTTCTAATTTTCTTTAACTTTTTTTCTAATTTTTTTTTATTTCAAAACAAAAATAACTCAAAACTAACTAAAAGAGTAAAATTGAAATTAACCTTAAGTAGGATTTAGTGTTGCCAGTGAATGATGGCTGTTACGAAGAGGCGAGGGGTACATGGGGTGGTGATGATTCGGTCCAAAAGAGGTGAAAGGTGGTAAATTGAAAAAATGTTGGGCCTATAGATTTGTTGTAATTCGCAAATTTTTGGCGACGATCGATGGTGAAGAAGGCTAGAATTGAACGGCCTACAGCTTCTGAGTTTGTCCCCAGGTTTGGTCAATGGCAATGATGGCTATAACAGCGAGTTTTGGCTTCAGTGGAGCTTTTGCAGGTTGGAACTTCTCGAGCGTCAGATCTATGTTTTTTGGCGATGATTTAAGGCGGCTGCGACAGGGTTTAAATGGCCGATGGCGTCTAAGTCGATCGGAGGGGTCAATTGATACAGTGGTGGCGACGACAATTTCAAACAACAGCAATGGTGGTCATGACAGCTCCCATTTTGTTTTTTTTCTATTTTTATGACTTTTTATATTTTTGCTCGAAACACAAGAGCTTAAAAAATAAAATTTTAAATATTTTTTAAATTTATTTAAAATAAATTTTTTTGGGAATTATTTTTGTAAGCAGAAATAGTATTTCTTATTTTGGCTCAAGAATTATATCTATTCTAGAGATAAATACGACTATTTTGATACCAAATTGACACAATAAAATAGTAGATAAAAAGATAAATTTAATATTCTGTTTACTTAAAGAATATTTAAAATAAAAAATTAAATTAAACTCTTGTTGATTTTGAGAATATTTGCGAATTTAAGATGTTAGATCTCGTTAATTCAATGAATACAAAAAAATAACAAAAACAACTCAAATTAAGAGTTAATTCAATAACTAAATAATTAAAATAACAAGCTATTTTTTTTTAATATTACAAAAGACACATATTTATACTAATCATTAATTTTTCTAAACCTACTCAAATAAAATTTTCTATTGAATTAAGAATACCACTTAAATAATAACTACTAAACTAATAAAATATTAAAAATTAAAATAAATTAAAATAGGACTCAAACTATTTAAACCATTTTCAAAAATAATAAACTCTAATTTGATTAGGAATTCTTATGATTCTTGAACTGCATTAGATTCTACTTAGTGATGTTCACTTAAGCTGTTGTAGTATTTGATTATTTAAATTTATATCTGTATTTTTTTAAATAAATTATTTATTGAATAATAATATTTATTTTTAAATTTATTCACAAATATAGACGTATTAAAAAAAGATCATTAGAGCATTCACTGATTTAATAATAAATAAGTAATTAAAGAGACGAGATATTTTTTATGGTCTAACTTTAATTATGGACATCAATTAAATGATTAATTAAATAGTTATTATTGGTTTATGTCCAAGTCTAATTTAATTAAAATGAGTTTTTATTTATTTTACATGGGTTACTAGAGTACAACATTTATCTTTTTAGTAGAATAGTCTTGGATTAACTTAGAAGATTTGGTAAGTTATAAGATGACCGAGATTGAATCTTTTAAATTGCTAGTAAACCCATGGGTTTGGTAATCACTCTTCTAACTCAAATTCTAATCAAACTCAAATTTGTAAATCTTAATTAATCTCTAAATCTCTAAGGGAGATGCTTATGTATAGGGGAGGTAGTGAGTAGTAAAATAATTATAAGAATAATTCTTTTACATATTCTTATGTCGAAAAAAGAATTAAGTTACTCATTTTCTCTCGGTTTATAATAGTGCTTTGGGTACACATGAGCTGAAGGGAAAATCTACGTGTCCACATACGTGAATTTGAAGATTGAAAATAGTAAAGAAGATTACAGTTATTCAATTTAAGATTTATCAAACGAGAAATTGAAATAATTCTCTATATCTATACATATAATTATGAACAAGATGATCTAACTTTCGAATAAATATATTTTATTAAATTGAAATTCTTTTTTCTATTCTAATAACTAATATCAAAGCCCTATTGTTTCACATTATATGTATAATTTATTTATTTTTATATGGCAATAATTATTTATTGTGACACTAATTGCACAATTTTATCTAAAATTGTTATTTTTATTATTACATGATTAATAGTTATGTTCATAATAATAATTAATTGTTGGATATTTAAATGTATTTTTTTAAAATTATAACTAGAGGGGGTGATGGAATAATATTACAATTTTTTCTCTTCATTAATTTCTCTGTATTTTTAGACTTATTCTGAGTTAATTAATTGACATAGTATTTTAAATATAAATATGAAAAATAGGAAATATATTTCTATGTAAAAAAGAAAAGAAAAGAATAATACTAAAGTCATGGTCTATAAAACCACAGGTAGTTGTGGCCATGTGCTGTTGCACATGCTCCACGCATTCATGCCAATGGCTCTACTAGTGGCATGACATAATCACTCACCACCAGTAGCACAAAAGGGAGTTTTTGTACTTTGTTTTTCTAAGCAAGGTTCACAGTGGCCAACATCATCCAAGGAAGATCAGTAGTAGAGACCGATCAGAGGATGTCAGTAGCATTGGTCGGTCTCCTTGTGGTAGTTGGCAATGGCTGGATTGTGTTTCGGGGTGGCGAACAGTGGTTGAGCAGAAGAGAATAGTGCAACATGGGGAGAGAGAAAAATATGAAACCCTAAGTTTATTTAACTTTTCTCACTCAATCTCTTTTATCTTCGATTCAAATTTTTTTTTTTTACCACAAAAGTTTATAAATTTTACAAATTGACTCTAAATATAATTAGTTTTTTTCATTTAGCTTCCTCTAGTTTCAGTTAATTTTATTTTGGATAGAAAAGTTTACAGATTTACAAATAGGCCTCAAATAGAATATAATGTTTTACTCAACCCCTCAAAGTTTTAGTTAATTTTGTTTTGATCAAAAAAATTTGCAGATTTTACAAATAGGCCCTAAATAGAATTTATATTTTGATTAATTCTTTTTTGGCTAGAACATTCTCAAAATCTTACAAATAGGCCCTAAATAGAATTAATTTTTTGGTTAATACGGTTTGACCAAAAACTTTATGGAATTTGTAAACAGGTTCCAATTTTAACTCAAATATATTTAGACTATTTTTGGATAATTACACATCTGAAGTTGGTCAAAACTCCTTTTGGTTTTAGTCCAAATTTTATAAAATTTTATTTGAAATATTTTAATAAAATTATTGGTCCTAAAACTATTTTTTAAATAAATTTTATTTTAAGGAGTAACAATAAGTATTTTAACCCTAAAATATGCACAAATTATTTTAAAAATAATAATTGAACCAAAAGAAAATTAAAAGTTTAAAATGCCTAGCCCATAAAATGAGATAAAGCAAGGAGATGTGGACATTATACATAAGCTCAAGTTGACTTCAATTAGCGCTTTGAAGAATTTAAACTTAATTTTAATATTTTTCATTATTGAAAAGTTATGAATTATGAGTTATTTATTTATTTAATTAATTAATTAGTTGAATAACATGTCATTTAAATTAAGGGTGCTACATTTACATGTCCACATATAAATATATTATTTTGTATGATATTAATGTTCTAATTAGATTAGACAAGATTATTGTTATAGTTTTATTATTAAATTAACTTTATAAAATTGAAATAACATAACCAATTATTTTATTAATTAATGATAGTAGAATGTTAATTAAATGAATTAATTAGTGTATTAAAATAAAAAATCTAAAGTCTAAAATATTGAGTAGGAGAAGGTTTTAAGTATAAGGCCTAAAGCCTCCATTACTGATCCTGTAGTAAAGTAGATTAATGCACCATTCAAACCTTATAAGATTCTCTACAGATATATTAAGCATAAATAATTACTAGATAGAACTTCCTTAAAAGATAAGATTGATATAAGACTCTTGTGAAACTACCTTATAGTGACTTTTTTAATTAGAAAATATAGAGAATTAAAATAATAGTTATACACTTAACTTAGATTGATTGATATCCTCCTTACGAAGTTTTTGTCAATTAAATTCAAAGGCTAAAAAAATCGGTAGTTTATTAGTATTATTTGATATGATATATCTAGATAATAATAATAAATTTGTAGGGTACTAGTATGATTCATAATAGATACGACCATCCTATAGAGACGTATTGTTAATGAAAATTGGATTACTGATTTATAATTAAATGTAGTTAAAGAGTTCTACAAACATTCATTTCATGCATTCATATTATGCAAAAAGTTTTTTTTTTCTTATATATTATAAAAGAATGTATGCTCGTGTATGAATTTATTTTTAGAATTATGTCTTCATTCAGTTCACTAGCATTAATCCTTAACCAAAACAAGTTAATTAGAAATAACTTTATAGATTGAAAAATGAACTTAGATATTCTTCGCACAGTAGATAAATACAAGTTTTTCTTAATTGATAAATTCCTACCTTACACCTAATAAAAATGCACTTCAAGCTAAAAACGATGCTTATAACAAGTGAAAACAATTTAATGAAATGGTCAAGTGTTATATACTAGTTTCTTTGTCTAGTAATTTGGTATAGCAGCATGAGACCATGGCTACATCTGCTGATATGATTTTTAGCCTTTCAAAGATGTTTGTTGATAAAAATAGGATTTTGAGGCAAGCTGCGTTGAAAGAGATCATGAATACTCAGCAAGCCAAAGGAACTTTTGTGTAAGATTACATGTTAAAAATGATTGCACTATTTAAGCAAGTCAAGGATTTGAGTAGGAATTGCACCGACCAATCTAAGGTTGAGATGGTCCTAAAAACGCTAACCCTTTTATTTCATTGTTGAACATGTCAATGAATCAATTGAATTTCTCATTAACTGAGTTGATGAATTAGTTTAGAGTTGCTGTGACTAAAATGAAACCTAGATTAAGTGTTTATTTGACTAAAGGCCCATCTTTCTCTTTTAGTCCCAATCCTAAGAGAATGAGTAATAATAAGAAAAAGAAGCCCAAGAAAGCATCTAACTCAGAATCTATGCAAATTTTAAAAAATGAGAAGAAAGCTAAAAGAAAATATTTCCAATAAGGTGTTAAAAGGCACTAGAAAAGAATTTGTCTAATTCACTTAGCTAAGTTTCAATGGCTAAAGGCAGCTTCTATTTTAGGTAAAATTCTTTTTATTAAGACATGTTTAGTGGTTGATTCTATTGATTCATGGAAAGTAGATTTCAGAGCCACTAGTCATATTTATAATTCATTGTTGATATTACAAAAAATTAGACAACTTAATGAATGGGATATCAGTCTAAGACTAAGAAATGATGCAACTGTTGTAGTTAAAATAGTGGGAGTTATTAATCTTTATTTTAATTTTAGGACATTAGTATCAGAGGATTATTTGTTAGTACTAGAACTTTAAAAGAATTGATTTTTGTTAGTTATTTAAATAATTTTTTTTATTATGTTATTTTTTTTACTCAACTGTGGTGATTAAAAGAAATACGTCATTTATATGTTTTAGTATACTAATTAACAGTCTATATTGAATATTTCTTAAAACCAACACATTACTTAATACAGAATTGAACGATGAATCTAATTATATTAAAATATGATTAAAATGACTATTATTTATCAAACGTATTTATGTCATCTATATCTTTGTCACATTAGTCTAGATAAAATTCAAAGACTAATCAAAGATTGACCTTTGAATTCATTACAGATTGATCATTGTTAATCCACAAATTTTATGTAGAAGATAAAATGGCTAGAAAACCCTTTATACTAATGATAATAGAGCTACTTAAGTAATATAATTTGTGTACTTTGATGTGTGTGGATCCAAGTTAGAGGAGGTTATGAATATATCATCACTTTTATTGATGATTATTTTAGATTCCATTATGTGTATCTAATGCACTATAAGGCATTTGATAAATTTAAAGAGTTCCAGGTAGAATTAGAAAGGTAATTAAAAAACACATAAAGGCATTTTAATTTGATTAAGGTGATAAATACCTTTTATAGTAAGTTTAGAACCTATTTATTAGACAATGAGATTTATCCTACTTAATAACATTAGGGTTACCCTAGCAAAATGATATAGTAGAAATGAGAAATATAACTTTTCTTGAAATGACGAGGTCAGTAATGAGTTATTCAACTTTACCCATCTCGTTATGGCGTTATGCCTTGTGTCACGGACTGTTTTCGAGACCGTGCGGCCTTAGACGCGTTGTGTGCTAAGCAGCCTAGAAAACCACACAAAGAGAAGAGAAAATAAGCACACCAAGTGTTTGCACGAATGCTCTCTATATTGCTGAAGAGAAAACAAGCTATGAGATGAAAAATACAAGTGAGGGTCTCCCCCTTTTATAGTTGCAGCCCTATACAATCAATGGCTGAGATCTATTTGATCTAACGGTGTATATACAAGATGGGATAATATTCCTTAGAATATTCCTAGATGCTCTCCTACCTCTTATGGGAGTCTAACTAGGGTTAACTTCCTTAATAAGTTGCGGGCCAAGCCCGGTTCTCCATCCTAACCAGCGGGCCTTCTAGAAGCTCCGGTCCACGTAGCGCTCCATGGTCCAAGAGGCCTCCAGCAGGCCTAGTCGCGCACCAAGTGCTTGAGGAAATGCTTGAGAGCACTTGGGGCGTGACATTCTCCCCCACCAAATTCACGCGACGCCCTTGTCGCGTCCTTGCTGGAACTCGCGCACCTTGTTCTCAAACTGCCACAGTGCGGTCTCGGGTTCCCAGCTTGCTTCGCTGTCGGGCAATCCTTTCCACTTGACGAGATACTCACGACTTGGACGACAGTTCTTCTTCCGCACTGTCCTCACATCAAGGATAAGTTCAGCCTCCTTGTCGTAAGATGTGGAAACTCCCAATGGTGCCCTGGTTTGTGGCCCACATTCCGTGTCCTCCGCATCACCATGGTATGGCTTTAGGCAGCTTGCGTGAAACACCGGATGTAGCCGAAGTCTCGAAGGCAGCTCCACCTTGTACGAGACATTGCCAACCCTCTTGGCAATAGGAAATGGCCCCTCATACTTTCGAACAAGACCCTTGTGAAGTGGGCGCGTAGACTTGTGCTGCGTCGGAAGAATTTTCACCATCACTAAATCCCCCACGCTGTACTCAACATGTCTTCGCTTACCGTCAGCCCATTTCTTCATCCGTTTCGTCGCCTTGTCCAGACACACTCGCGCCTTGTCCGATTGTTCCTGCCAGGACTTCGCAGCTTTGTAGGCTGCTGGACTCTTCCCAGTATCGCTGGACACGAGTGCATGCGGCGTGAGAGGCTGCTGGCCAGTAGCTAACTCGAATAGACTCTGGTTCGTCGATTCACTCCTCTGCAAGTTATACGAGAACTGTGCCACATCGAGTAACTTGACCCAATCCTGCTGATTTGTGCCCACAAAGTGCCGCAAATACAGCTCCAGTAATGCGTTCACCCTCTCGGTCTGCCCATCCGTTTGTGGGTGAAAGCTGGTGGAAAAGCGAAGTTCCGATCCCATGAGATTGAACAATCCAGTCCAGAATCTCCCCGTAAACCTCGTATCACGATCGCTGACTATCACTCTCGGCAACCCCCAGTACTTGACGACGTGCTTGAAGAAAAGTTTGGCTGTCTCTTCCGCATTACACTATTTGGGTGCTGGTATGAAAGTCGCATACTTGGAAAACCGATCTACCACCACAATGATAGTTCCGCACCCCTCAGACTTCGGTAAGGCTACAATGAAATCCATAGAGATGCTTTCCCAAGGTCTCTCCGGTATGGGCAGTGGCTCCAGTAGCCCTGCGGGACTCCGCTGCTCAATCTTGTCCTGTTGGCACACAAGACAAGTTTTGACAAACTGTTCTATCTCCTCCCGCATGTGTGGCCAGTAGTAAACTGTCTCCAATAGGGCGCGTGTGCGCCGCTGGCCTGGATGTCCTGCCCATTTTGTATCGTGACACTCCTTAATGAGGTTACGCCGCAGGTTCTCCAACTTTGGCACATAAACCCGGCGTCCCTTGGTGTAGAGAAGCCCATCTTCTACCCAAAATTGCTGAGTCTTTCCCTCTTGTGCTTGAGTGGCGAGCTGTGTGGCTGCGGGATCATGTTTCATTCCCTCATAAAATAGGCCGAGCAAATCACCTTCCAGTTTGCTGATAGCTGCTAACTCGGCCTTCCGGCTTAAGGCGTCCGCCACCACGTTCACCTTTCCCGGTTTGTACTCGAGCTCATAATCGAACTCCGCCAGAAAGTCCTGCCACCTAGCTTGCTTCGGGCTGAGTTTCTTCTGACTTTGGAAGTAACTCGTTGCTATGTTTTCCGTCATCACTACGAACCTTGCCCCAAGCAGATAATGTCGCCAAGTGCGCAGACAATGGATGACCCCCGTCATCTCATTTTCCTGCACAGTATAGCGCCTCTCCGTCTCATTGAGCTTCCGGCTCTCATATGCGATCGGATGGTCCTGCTGCATTAATACACCACCAATAGCAAAATCAGATGCATCAGTATGTACCTCATACGGTAACAGGTGATTCGGTAATGCTAAGACTGGTTCCTCGATCACTGCTGCCTTTAGTCGATCAAAATCCCCTTGGCACTCCTTACTCCACTCCCACGCCTTAGTCTTCTTTAGCAGGTCGGTAAGGGGTGCTGCAGTGGTGGAGTAGCTCTTGATAAACCTGCGATAATAGTTAACCAACCCAAGGAAAGACCGCAGCTCGGTAACTTTCGTGGGTGCCTCCCAGTCCACAATGGCGCGAATCTTCGCCCTGTCCATCATCAACCTGCCCTCTTTGATCTTGTGACCCAAAAAGTCCACCTCCGGCTTGGCAAATGAGCACTTCTCCCTCTTCACATACAGCTCATTCTCGCGGAGCACCTTCAAGACAGATTTCAAGTGTTCCACGTGCTCTTCGAGAGTGTTGCTGTAGATGACGATGTCGTCTAAGTACACGACGACGAACTTGTCAAGAAAGGGCTGGAGTATGTTGTTCATCAGTGTGCAGAAAGTGGCTGGCGCGTTGGTGAGGCCAAACGGCATGACCAGAAACTCAAAGGCCCCATAACGCGTCACACAGGTGGTTTTTGGCTCGTCGCCCTCGGCTATCCACACCTGATGGTAACCTGACCGCAAATCAAGCTTCGAGAAATGCTTTGCCTGCCCCAACTGATCAAACAAGTCAGCAATTAAAGGAATGGGATACCTATTTTTGACAGTGACCTTGTTCAGCGCTCGGTAGTCTATGCATAACCGCAATGATCCGTCGTGCTTGCGCTGGAAAAGCACGGGCGCGCCGTAAGACGCCTTCGATGGCTGAATAAACCCTGTATCCAGCAACTCCTTGAGCTGCTTCAGCAACTCTGCTAGTTCTGGTGGAGACATTCTGTATGGGGCCTTGGCTGGAGGTTTCGCCCGTGGTTCCAGCTCAATCTCGTGATCAATTGCCCGTCTTGGTGGTAATTTCTGTGGTAGCGCTGCTGGCATCACGTCCTGGTGCTGCTTGAGCACTTTCGTGATCTCTGCTGGCAGCTCCTCTTCGCCCCCGTACGCCTCATCATCTGCCTCCCATATTGTGGCGAGGTATATCTCTTCTCCCCGCTTAGCTCCTTTCTTCAGTTGCATGGCGGACAGGAGAGTAGTGTGGGCGTTGGGCTCGGATTACCCACCTGTCAGCTTGTTTACTGTCGGCACCATGCATGGTCCCCCCTCCAAGATGCATATATAGTTGTGTCGGGGAAGTGGCACCACATTAAACTGCCGCAGAAAATCCATACCAAGAACAGCATCAAAATCATCGAGAGGGGCTACCGAAAAGTTTACCTTACCGCTCTATTTTCCGAGGCTCATTTCAACTCCACGAATGACCCCGTCCAGTGGCTTGATTGCGGCGTTCACAGTCTTGAGGTAGCCAATCCCCTTCTCCACCTTGAGGCCCAAGCGTACTGCTTCCGCATACTTCATAAAGTTGTGCGTAGCTCCAGTATCTACAAGTGCTTGCGTCCTCTTCCCGTTAATGTAGGCTTCAACGTACATCAGCGCCTTTCCTGCTGGCGCGCGGGCTGCCCGCTTGGCATTGAGGGCATTGAGTAACTGGAGACATCCCAACTGTCCCTGTTCTCCCGCTTGCTGAGTCTCCAACATTGCGTTGATAGCCTTCTTCTTTGGACAGTCCTTCACCCAATGATCCCCGTCGCAAAGGAAGCAGCTAGATCTCGGCTTTCTCCCGCCGTTGCGCTTCTGCTCTCTCCCTGTGGGCGGTTTACCTTTCCCCTCCTTATCCTGCGGAGGATGAGACTCTCTGGTTCCCCCACCTTTGCTGTGATTGGGCTTCGAATTCTTGGACTTCCCTGCATCACCCTTGCGGTAATCAGTGAGCGTTTCCGCCAATGTGAGGGCGTCGGATATGTTCTGCACTCCACGCCGCCTCAGCTCATTGGACGCCCATGTCTGTAACCCATCAAGGAAGTTGAACAGCAAGTCTTCTTCACTCATATTGGGGATCTGCAGCATCAGCAGAGAGTACTCCTCAACGTACTCGCCAATCGACTTGTTCTGTCTCAACTCCTTTAGACGCTTCCTAGCGTCGTGCGCCACATTCTCCGGATAGAATTAGCGTTTCAGCTCCTGCTGCAACTCTGTCCAGGTATTGATGGTGCAGGTACCCTTGCGAATCTCCTCGCTCTTCCTACGCCACCACAGAATTGCATGATCAGAGAGATATAGGGTCGCGGTGTTTACCTTATCCTCGTCCTGTACGCCTAGGGCGTCGAAGTATCTCTCCATCTGCCAGAAGTAATTGTCGAGCTCCTTGGCGTTCCGCTTCCCGCTGAACTCCTTGGGCTTAGGAGCATCGACTCTCGGTGTAGACACCGTCACTTGAGCGGCGACAGACCCATTCGCCACCGCCCGCTTGCACAGCACCACATCCTCTTTGACAGATTCGAGCCCACAGTGTAGCTCCCCTACTTGGGCCTGAATACTGTCCATTGTGGTTAGGACGCTCTCCTGAAAAGCTTTAATCCAGTCCCGCTGCTTATCGACGTAAGCTTCGATGGATGTGCTGATGAGAGTGCGCAGCTCGTCTCCTTGAGTATCGAGGCCCCCCTCGATGTTCTCTACTTGCTGCTCCAGCTCTCCAAGGCGATCTGCTGCCTTCCCGACAGCGCCGCTGAGTGCTCTCACCATACCCCCCACATCCTGACCTGGATCTGCTGATTTCTCGCGAGACGCCACGCCGTGCTTCTTAGCTTTGGGGTTCCGACCCCTCTCTTCAGTCAAATCTGATGGTGCGCCGTCTTTCTCCATCTCTGAACTGAACCTGGCTCTGATACCAACTGTCACGGACTGTTTTCGAGACCGTACGGCCTTAGACGTGTTGCGTGCTAAGCAGCCTAGAAAACCACACAAAGAGAAGAGAAAATAAGCACACCAAGTGTTTGCACGAATGCTCTCTATATTGCTGAAGAGAAAACAAGCTATGAGATGAAAAATACAAGTGAGGGTCTCCCCCTTTTATAGTTGCAGCCCTATACAATCAATGGCTGAGATCTATTTGATCTAACGGTGTATATACAAGATGGGATAATATTCATTAGAATATTCCTAGATGCTCTCCTACCTCTTATGGGAGTCTAACTAGGGTTAACTTCCTTAATAAGTTGCGGGCCAAGCCCGGTTCTCCATCCTAACCAGCGGGCCTTCTAGAAGCTCCGGTCCACGTAGCGCTCCATGGTCCAAGAGGCCTCCAGCAGGCCTAGTCGCGCACCAAGTGCTTGAGGAAATGCTTGAGAGCACTTGGGGCGTGACACTTGGAAGCAACTATATATCATCTTAACTTAATTTCATCTAAATCAATCTCAAAAACACCTCTAAAAATATGGATATGATATAAACTAAGTTTATATTTTTTTTTTACATATACAGGGTTGTTTAGCTCATATGTTAAAGGGAAAGATAGAAAAGTTAGAATTTAAGATAAAAGTTTATTTGTTTATTGGTTATCCTAAAAGAACAAGAGTTAGTATTTTCTATAGTTCTTAAGAAAAGAAAATACTTGTTATCACAAAGTCAATCTTTCTTGAAAAAGATTATAAAAAAGACTTCAAGCCTAAGAATAAGATAGTTCTTGATGAGTTATCTGAGAACTTCAATATTGTGCATAAGAGAATCAATAGGTTAATTCTCAATCAAAATCATTATAACTAACTAGAGCCAGTTGTATAGTAATAGCCACTGATACTTTGTCATAGTGAGAGGACTATGAGACGTGTATCTAGGTATATGTTATTAGAGAGTCTTTTCAAACAATATTTAACGAACCTAAACTAGATCGCATTAGCTATAATGAAGCAATAGTTAATATATATGGAGATCATTAGCGCAAAGCTATGAAATTAGAGATAGATTTTATGTACTCTAATAAAGTCTGGGAACTTAGAGAAAAATCTAAAAGAATAAAACCCATAGGGTGTAAATAAGTAGAAAGAGATAGGTAGATGGAAAGGTGAAACCTTCAAAACTATGCTTATTACAAAATGGTACACTTAAAAAAAAAGGTATCGATTATAAGAAATTTTTTTTACCGTTAGCTATGCCTAAGTCTAGTGAAATTATCTTATTTATTGCATCAAATCTTGATTATGAGATTTGGCCTACATACTAAGAGCATATGATTTATAAATTGTAAAAATTTATCTTTGGGCTCAAATAAGCATCTAGATCTTCGAACATCGGATTTGATCAAATAATCAAATCGTTTATGTTTTATTAAAATCCTAATAAACCTTGTGTTTACAAGTAAATAGACAGACAGTTGGTGGTTTTTTTCTAGTCTTATATATAGATGATATACTACACACTAGGAATGATGTAGGGCATTATCATCAGTCAAAATTTGGTATCTAACCAATTTGATATGAAGGACTTGAAAGAAGCTAGTTACATCATTAGGATTAACCCACCGCGAGATGGTAAGAATATGATGTTAGATTTATCTCAAGCTATATATAGATAAATTTTGGTTAAGTTTGCTACGTATGAATTCAAAAAGGGATAACTTATTTTTAGACATAGGATTGACCTATCCAAGAATCGGTGTCCTAAAACACCTAAAAAGATAGATTGCATAAGAAGAATTTCTTTTGCATATGTAATAAAGAGTCTCATGTATGTGATGCTCTGTACTATATTAGATATTTGTTATGCAATTGGCATGGTTAATAGATATCAATTAAATATATGACCAAAACACTAAACTGCAGTAAAGCATATATTGAAGTACTTTAGAGAACAAAATATTATATGCTTGTATATTATAGTGAAAATCTTATACCTATTAAGTATACAAATTCAAATTTTTAGGTAGATTAAGGATACTCGAAGATCTACCTCGGGATATTTGTTCACTTTAGGTGGTGGAGCTATAGGTTGAATAAGTGTAAAGTAATCATATATTGTAGACTCCACCGTGAATGTTGAATATGTAGTTGCATTAGAAGCTGCAAAAGAGGTTGTATGGCTTCAAAAGTTCTTTATGAAGCTTGAAGTGGTACCTAATTCTAAGATGCTCATTATTATTTAATTTGATGATAATTGAGCTATAGCACAGTCCAAGGAACTGAGATATCACAAGATAGGAAAATACATTAAAAGTAAATATCTTTTTGTAAACGAGTTTATGCAAAAGGTTAAAGTTATAGTATCTAAGATTGTATCAGTAAAAAAATCCAACAGATCCATTCACCAAGTCATTATTAGTAAATAATTTTGAAACTCATATATATATATGATATAAGAGTTCGATAGATGTCTGATATGCTTTAGGGCAAGTGGGAGATTATTAAATATATTTATGTTATTTTGTGTATTTAAAGCATATATAATAAATATAGTTTTTATTAATAAAGTTTATTCATACATATGATTGAGCATACATTGATGAGCTAATATTTATAAAGTATATGATTTATGTATTAGGCATATGAAAAGAACAATTCATTATATAAGACTGTAGTTTTTCTACTTTTTATAATATATGATTTACCTTAATCGTCAAGTAGAGACTTTAAGTAAAAAAACTAATGTATATGTTATAATGAATAGGATTACTGTAAATTTTGATATGATTAACTAAATATCATTGATTTTAATTCATAAAAACTTTAATATGCTTGATTGACCTTAATCTTGAGTAAGTAATGAACTTATTTTCATGTGTTGTGTCTTTTAAATTATCATAAAGTAAGATCCATATATACAATTAAACTTTGATAGTTTGAAGATATAATTTCATAGATTGTAGGAACATATATTTGCATGATGAAATCTATTTAGTGATGTTCACCTAAACTATTTGTAGTAGTTGATCATTTAAATCTATTCAATAAATTATTTATTGAATAATAATATTTATTTATAAATTTATTTACAAATATATATATATATATATTAAAAAATGATCAATAAATCATTCAGTGACTTAAAAATAAATAGGTAATTGAAGGGATGAGACATTTTTTTATGGCTTAACTTTTCACGTGTTTTGTTTTTTAAGTTATCAAATAGTGAGATCTATATATACAATTAAACTTTGATAGTTTGAAGATATAATTTCAGGGATTGTAGGAACATATATTTGCATGATGAAATCTATTTAGTGATGTTCACCTAAATTATTTGTAGTAGGTGATCATTTAAATCTATTTAATAAATTATTTATTGAATAATAATATTTATTTATAAATTTATTTACAAATATATACATATTAAAAAATGATCATTAAACCATTCAGTGGCTTAAAAATAAATAGGTAATTAAAGGGATGAGACATTTTTTGATGGCCTAACTTTTCATGTGTTGTGTCTTTTAAGTTATCAAATAGTGAGATCTATATATACAATTAAACTTTGATAGCTTGAAGATATAATTTCAGGGATTGTAGGAACATATATTTGCATGATGAAATCTATTTAGTGATGTTCACTTAAACTATTTGTAGTAGTTGATCATTTAAATTTATTTAATAAATTATTTATTAAATAATAATATTTATTTATAAATTTATTTACAAATATATACATATTAAAAAATGATCATTAAATCATTCAGTGGCTTAAAAATAAATAGGTAATTGAAGGGATGAGACATTTTTTGATGGCCTAACTTTTCATGCGTTGTGTCTTTTAAGTTATTAAATAGTGAGATCTATATATACAATTAAACTTTGATAACTTGAAGATATAATTTCAGGGATTGTAGGAATATATATTTGCATGATGAAATCTATTTAGTGTGTTCACCTAAACTATTTGTAGTAGTTAATCATTTAAATCTATTCAATAAATAATTTATTAAATAATAATATTTATTTATAAATTTATTTACAAATATATACATATTAAAAAATGATCATTAAACCATTTAGTGGCTTAAAAATAAATAGGTAATTGAAGAGATGAGACATTTGTTTATGGCCTAACTTTAGTTATGAAGATTAATAAGAGAGTCAATTAAGTAGTTATTATTGATTTAAAGTCAAACCTAATTTAATTAAAAAGGTTTCAATTAAAATTATTTTTTAAAATTTATTTTACATGAATTATTATAATGCAGCCTTTAACTTTTAAGAGAATAACACGTAGTTAACTTAAAAGAATTGGTGAGTCATAAGATAATTGTGACTGTGTCTTTTAAATTGGAGTTATGAAGTTTATAGGTTTAATAGCCTCACTAGTATCTTAAATCTTAATTAAGCTCAACATTTTAAATTCTAATCAAACTCTAAATTTTTTAAAAAAGATGCTTATATATAGAAAAGGTAGGGAGTACTAAAATAATTATAAGAATAATTCATTTAAGTATTTTTATTTGAAAACAAGAATTAGGCTATTTATTTTTTCTCAATCTATAATATTATTTTGAGTATGCGTAAATTTACATACTCAGACACATAAGTTTGAAAATTAAAAATAATAAAAAATATTATTTTCATTCAATTTAAAATTTATCAAATCAAAAATTAAAATAATTCTCTGTTTCAATACATATAATTATAAGCAGAACAATCTAATTTTTGCATAAATATATTTTATTAAACTGATTTTTTTTTTTATCCCAACAGTTGGAACTCATAATCAACTTCTTGAAGGTTTTTATCACTGCGCCGGTAAATGCATCTTCGTTAAAGATAAAATATGTATTAGACGACCTTACGACATAATTAGTATTCAACCCAAGCCCAATCATCCTTTTGACAGCCTGTATGGGCCCCCATGAAATGGAATTTGGGGGCTAAAATACCATGCAGGCCTGGAGTGGCATTATGTTTCACGCCTCGCTTCAGCACATTTCAAGCCGCCCCAAAAAAACTGCTCAGCCCAATGTCTCGTCTATTTATTTGCCAAATTTTTGGTTTAAAAATCTGAATTGGACTCTATATCTATAGTCTCCATGATTAATTATGTCCGCAGAAGGAGAGTTATAAAACATAAAAGTGAACTCTCAATCTTTATCGCAACTGAAAATTCAACAAATGGAAGAGTGGAGGAGGTCTTTCTTTCCAACATGTTTATACATCCTCCTCCTACTTGGGTGTTTTTTTTTTACTTGTTGGCCATCTTGAATGCTAACACCTGTTCCTACAACCTCGGGACCATGTCATATTTTTGTTGGAACATCGAGCACGTCATATTTTGCCGGAGATCATATGAAATGTCAAATATTACTTTCATTATTCCTCATTCATCACAAAATCGATCATTTCAACATTCCTTTTCCTTTTAAAAAAAAGTCAATAGAATAATTATAAAATAATTAGTAATTAAATGACTTTATCTTTAAAAAAAGAAGAAACAAATAAAAACATAAATTTTAAAAGTTATTTTCTTTTTCTTAAGAGCTACTAAGCTTTAAATGTGAAAATGAAAATATCTACATTAGCATACCGTATATGTTTGTATTGTTGTTCAAAAATTTACAAAGACTTAAGTTCGAGCTCACACTTATGAGTCCAAATTAATTTATAGGAGTTAAAGATATGATTCATAATTTGATAAGTGCGTGAGCACAGAATAAAATTTAAAGTATGTGAACCTCTAAACAAAGACCCACTCGAGAGAAACTTAATCCGAAATAAGGATAAATAATTTTATTAAGGCTAATTTAAAAACAAATGTTCAATAAGACACTTTTTAGCCTATAGAAACTTTTTAGCATAAAAAAAAATAATTTTTTGATTTAATTTGATAAGAAAATAACATAATAGTGCCATATTTAGAATAAAATAGATATTTTACTTTTTTTATTTATTAAATTAATTTTTTCTTTTTAGTTAAGATGGAAATAAATTAGATTTTAAAAGGATTAAATATCAAACAAAAAATCTTAACCTAGTACAAAACCTTAATCTTATAAAAACTTTGCTTTACATGTGAAACACATCAAAAACTACCAATTATTCACTCATCAACACCATAAACCCTAGTCTCTCTCTTGGCAATTACGAAACACCTTTTCTTCCTCTTTTCGTATTTTTCTCATAAAAAACTAGATAATCTCAATAACTTTGCATCTGTTCCAAACCGCAACACATTTAAAAAAAAACTCTTCAAAAAGCTTTAGGCAAGATTCAAAAGACGAGTTCCTTCTCATCTCAAAACTAAAATTTTCTATGATATAAAATATAGTCTTGTGCCATATGTAAACACTTTAAGCAAGTTTGAATTATTCACACTATTCTCCTCCACATCTTTTTTAATATATATTTTTTTATTATTTATTGTGCAAGTAGGACTCTTACATTTTTAATATATATTCAAATCAAAGATACCAATTTAGAGGCTTGAATTTGCGTGCTGTTACTGACTTCAATTCTTGGCTTGTTTTGGATGATTTGAGTCTTTCTAAGTATCATGATCACATGGCAAGATTTTTTTGACCTTTTTTCGCAAAGAATTTTAAAGACAATTCTTAGTTTTAGTTTTAGGTTTATGTTGATAAGTATGTAAGATTAGTATAAATAGGTTTTTATTTTAAGCTTGTAAATCCTAAATGGGATTATCGGGCAAAAATTTTAGTCTTTCTCTTAATTCATTTCATATCTGATGCCATTAGTTTAACCTATTCACTTTATATTTTGTTTATGATGTTTGAGATCAAAAAGAAAAGGTAAATTTTGTAATTCTCATCAAAAATATTTTCAAGTTATTTGATAATGATGCTTTTGTTTTGTGCCATGAAGCTGCCATCATTGAATTGATTGTGAGGTAGCATTTCTTTTATATGATTGTCGTTGATTACAAATTTTTTTACGTTCTTTTTTCTGTTGAATTATATATCTCAAACATAAAATCCACACCATAAATTGTTTGTAATTTTGGCCAATAAAAAAGAAGAAAAAAATGGCCTAAATGACTCAAAGAAGTCCAAAATAGGTTTAAATTTTTGACCTAAAAAGGGCTTAAAATTACCTAAAATTATAATAATTGAACTGGACCAAACTAATTTTTACTAGTTCGGTTATTACATAAACAATTGAATTTTTTGGTTCTTCTCTAAAAAAAAATTGAATAATCATAAGTCGATTTGGTTTCAATTGAAGCTAAATTTAATTGCCTATAGTACTAACAAAGTTAGAAATAACAACTAGGATCTATTTAAATTTACTAATAGTTACAAATATTATTACCTCAAATAGGTAATACGGCTAGTGAAATTTAAATTTAAAATGAGAAAATATACACAACCAACATAGTAAATACGGTGCTCACATGTTAGACATTGTAAAGTCCTTCAAATCATGTTTAAAATCAAAATTGTATGAGAACAATAGACGGGTCGGGCCAAAATTAAGATGTTGTATTGATTACATGACTTATTTTATTTGTTTTGCATAGCCCATATAATTAAGAGGGCTAAATTTTATTGTACAAAAATATACAAAGACCTAAGTCAAAGCCCATGCATATGCGGTAAGACATGCAATCCTAATGCCATTTTATGAGCTTAATCTGTAAGTCATGATATGGCTAGTGTAAGGTTACATTAAATAAAACTCAAAGCAAGTAGATTCCTAGGCTAAAACCTATTTAATGGAAAACTTAGGCTAACAAAAGGGTAATCCTATATTATTAAGGCTAATGGAGAAACACAGGTCTATTATAATACTTTTTACCTTTAAAATCTTTTAAGAATTAAAAACCAGAGTAAATTTCTTATTCAATTTAATAAGTAACATGATGGTGTTTTATTTAGAATAAAATGAGTATTTTTTCTCTTTAATTTTTTAAATTTAATTTTCTTTTTAGCTATAGTAAATCTCATTAAATAATTCATATTTTAGAAGGATTATGAGCCAAGTAAGGAGTTTTAACCTAATACAAAATCTTAACATTATAAAACTTTGCTTTACATGTTAAACACATCAAGAAGATACTATCCATTTGCTCATCAACACCATAAGCTCTACTTTCTCTTTTGAAAAACAAGACACATATTTTGTATCCTCTCTTCACGTTTTTCAAACAAAATACTAAGTAATCTCAGCATGTATGTGTCTATTTTGAAACTCTACATATTTAAAACAGCTTTTAAAAAGCTTTAAAATGTGAGTTTCTTCTAAACTCAAAACTAGGATCTTATGGCCTAAAACTCTAGCCTGGTATCGTACGCAAAATACTTCAAATAGGTCTAAATCATTTGTATTACTCTCTTTATACCCTCTTTAATACGTGTTTCTCTATTAATTATTGTACAAGCCTAGCTCCCACACTTGTTACACTTAAGATTGGATCTATTTGAAAAAATAGCTTCATGCCTTAGACCACTAAAGTAAATTCCTAACATCGAGCATCTTGGACTCTAAGAATTCTTCAGAGGCATATTTAAGCTTACTTCCAAACTCATACAGGAGAAAATGTTGAAATCCATTATATGACACAGGTTGTCACATGATTACAACCTTGCCAAGTGTCACTAGTTAGGATCTATTTGAAAAAATACTCTCAAGCCTTAGACCATTAGAGCAAATTTTTAACATCAAGCATCTTGGACTCTAAGATTTCTTTAGAGGCATATTTAGACTTACTTTCGAACTCATAGAGGTGAAAAAGATGAAATCCATTAATATGACCCAAACAGCCTTGCTAAGTGTCACGAGTTGAGCGCTTGTCATTAATCAAAAAAACTAACTTGTTAGATAATGCTGTCTATCCGTATATATAATTATATATATCCAAGATCTACCTAATTTATATTCGATGTGAAACATGATAGTCTCTCACTTAATCATGTGACGCTCTCGTCATAATTTGCCAAACTCAATGGCCAATCTGACTCGTATTGCCCATCTCCCGAAGCCATGAGAGACCCATTATCTACGTGACAATCTCTATTGGAGATCAAGACATAAGATTTTCTTGGCCTCACTATCCATGTGACAATCTCCATTAGGATTTAAGACACAAGATTTTCAATGCCTACTTGACTTGTATTGTCCATCACCACTACTCTTAAGAGACTCACTACTCATATAACAATCTTGATTGGGGGATTTTAAGAATCCATATATTAATAAGATTTGAGTTTACTTTAATATCACTTGTCCAGGCTGAGTACTTATTATTGATTAAAAAAATAAATTGCTAAATAATGTTACTTATCCGCACATATATACTTAAATCTATTAAATTCTTATTCGACGTGAAACATGACACAAGTCAGTATAATATCACTACAACCAATAATATCTTTTTATATTATAATCTCCTAGAATTGTCCAAAATAATTTAAAAATAAATTTTCCTCATCTCCCTTTTGGATTGGATGAAAATCTAAAGATTTAGTTTGTTAAAATTTAAAAAAAAAAATTCAATTTACAAACATACACTCAAAGCGAGGACTCTATAGAAATCAGAATAATTGAAGAAAATTATGGCGGATTGAAATTTGTTTAATTAGTTCGATTGGCAAGAAAGGGAAAAAAAATTACCGTAATATATTTTTTATTGTTTTTAACCTACACTATACAAATATTCGCATTGGAAAAAAAATCATATAAAATTGATATTATTTTTATCTAATAATTTGCTTTATATACAATACCCCACCATAGATTAAGTTGAAAACGTGTGTTAGTAATTTAAGAGAGATGCTACTTTACATAACAATAATCAAAGTTAATATCAGACTTGCCTTCTAAACCAAACGATGAAAAATCTCAACCGCGCGTATGACAAATAGAGGAAGCGCGTTGAGCAAGTTAATGTTAATTATAAGAGATGTCTTGCTACAGAGAAAAGCCTATCTCTTTACTCTTTTGCTGACAACGCACTGAATTACCTTTTTAAGGTTGGAGATTCTAACCCACGCGAGAAAAACATACGTCTGAGTTTTTAATGCGTGGCACACGTGCGCATGCGGGGGACACTCTGTACTGCGACAGCCCAGTTTGTCACGTGCGGTTCTGTCTTCGTACATTTATTAATGCACGCGCTCTCCGTGAGTTTTCCCTCTCTACTTTTTCCATTTTTAATCTTTATTAACACTGCGATCTTTTTTTAAGTATATATATATATATTTTTTCCAAGTGTAACGAGTTATTCTTGACTTAGTTTAAAAGATTTGAGCCAAGAGCACGTGCCGGGCCCATGTCAAATAAACAATAGGGGCCATATCAAATTATTTTCTCTTCTTCATTTTGGCTACAAGCAGAGTTGAGCTGAATAGACGGGACAATCAATATGATAGCTATTAAAGTTGATGGGCGATCAAAACAAATTAGATAAGATTCCCGGTTGTGTCATTTTGATATCTAGCTATTATGACCGTTATAGACTTAGTAATTATTTACTTGGTAGATTGGTTTGGCTCTAAGCTTAGTATTAGATTGGGTGGCCATCTCCACAAAGAAAGAAAGGCAACCAAACTTAGCCCTAATCATCGAAATTATTAGTGAGTTAGCTAAGTGACAGAAATGTGGGTCGTGATCTAATGTCTAAAGGGTAACCCTACACATGAAACAGCTTATTACAAACTGAGGTGGACAACACACCTATATGACCAAGCATGCACCCATGTGTTAAGACAAATTAAATGTGGAAGCCTCTATATACAGAGAGAGGATTGGGATCCTATATATGTATATATATATATACACACACATATGTAACTGGTAAGTGGTCCTTGGCTGCTGCTTAATATCATGATTATTAACAGGATTCATCCACACGCTCTTGTAACAAATTATATGTATATGATATATCGATCCTTCCATGCTATATATATGTGCACCACAGTTTTATGCATACATGGTTGGAGAGTATTGAAGTATTCTCACCAAGATTGGTTGTTGTTATAGTGCCCCGTCAACAGAAGCTACGTCAGCCATGTCAGCATGCAATTTACATAAAGTAGTTTCAAATTTATTAGGAAAATTCTTTAAAATAGTTAAAATTAAGGGTGTTTTAACTTTTTTAACCACTGTTTTATTTTTTTAATTAAATAAATTACTTTTGAATAAAAACACCCTTTTAATATTTGTATAGTACCTGTTCAGTAAACAGTATCTGCTAGAGTTATTTTTTAATTTAATAATTTTATTTTACTTAAAATTATATTTATTCAAATTTAAATTTGTATTTATTTATTAAAATTAAAATTATTTTATTTAATCATATTATTTGTTAATTATTTAATTTAATCAATTTAAACAATTAACAAATAATATAATTAAATAAAATAAATTTAATTTTAATATACTAATTTTTTAATAAATAATATAAATTAATTATATAAAATAGATAAAATACTAATAAAAAAAATATTTATTATAAAAAATAATAAGTAAAAAAAAATTATAATAAATAATAAAATTAAAAATAAAAAAAGACTACATATCATGTGGGCGCGATAAGTTTTTATCGCGCCCATATTTGGGCGAGATATTTTTTTAATATTTTAATTTATTTTTTAATAATTTTAATTTATTATATATAGCACAATTAATTTAAATTATTTATACATAATTAAATTTGTTTTTAAATTTATTTATTTAATTTATTTAATTATCAATAAATATAATTTTAATAAAAAATACAAATAAGTTTATATTTTTTATGAAAATTATTTATATTTATTGTATTTATTTAGTTTAATTTAACTATATTAAATAATTATATTATTTAAGTAAATTTTGTAGTAATATGATTAAAATAAATAAACAAATAATATAAAATAAATATAATTTTAATAAATAAAAAATATTTAGTTTTGGATAAAAACATTGTATCAAAAATACTGTACACTATAGCGAATACTATATAAACAATGAAAGGGTATTTTTATCCAAAAGTAATTTATTAGGCTAAAAAAGTTAAGAGCCCCTCAAATAGGCTATTTTTGAAAAAATTTCAATTTATTATTATTCTCACCAAATTGTATTTTAGCTTGTAGAAAACTATAGAAACTAAGTATAATCTAAATGAATGTATTCATTAAAAAAGAGTAATAAAGTTCTTGTGAGTATTTTTTGATAAAAATTTCTTTCACTTTTTGTCACTTTCTAGCTTGCCAAACACAGATCAGTTTCATTATATGGAATCAGAAAACATAAGTTCAACAATAATAAATCTAACCACTACAAATATAATCCAATCAATTACAATTATAATTTTTCGTTGACTGTCAAATTAGATATATCCAATTTCATAATTTGAAGATTTTAAATTCTTACATCAGTAAAAGAAAATAGACTTGTAGTTCTGGTGACATAAGCCAAAATCTGTCCAATTCAGCATATCGAAACTGTAAATCAGGAAAACTGTATCAATGACTAAAAATCTAAAATCTGCTTGGATGGTTTTTCTTGACAATTAATGAATCAATTTTATGTCTTATGATTAAAAGCAAATTAATCAATGAATTATAATTGGCTATTGAGGAATAGTTTGGGTCATAATCAAAGGCTAAAACTACTCAATTAAAAATGCAATTGTCAACTTTTCAAAAAGAATCACTTACAATGGCAGTCTTTTTTAAGATCAAAGGAACCAATGAACTATCAACAGTAGGATGTCAGGTAGGAGATGATGCCTTTATAAGACAACTTATATTTGGTTTAAGACTTTATTATGATTCAATAGTAGCTATCATAATTAGTAAAGTTTGTATAATTACTCTTATTGAAGTTTATGCAATGTTGTTGGCACAAGAGAATGGGAACAAAAAAAATATGAATATAATAGTGTAGATTTTAATAACTTTAAAGGAAATTATGTATTTAGAGGCAGAGGAAGAGGGATGTGTAGTAATAATAGTTATAATCAATTCCCTAGAAAGTTTAGTGATTTTGAAAATGGTTTTGGAATAAGAAAGTAGTAGCTTGGTAGAGGAAGAGAAAATTCTGTTAGTACATATAGCAATGGCTTGGTGGTATGAGCAACTTTCAGTATGGAATATATAGAGGTAATAGTGGAAAAGGTTTTTCTAGTAGTGGTAGCTTCTACAATAGTAATAACAGACTTATATGTCAAATTTGTGAAAAACTAGGTCACTCGACATCTAAGTACTATTATAGGTTTAATAAAGAATATGTTGCTAAAGAAAGTCTTGGATATAGTGGATATAATAGAGTAAATAACTTTGGTGGCTATAATAATGGACCTAGAAATGCTGGAACTATAAATATTAGTACAACTCTGAAAACAAAATGGCCTATATGGCAGAACATGAAATAAGGAGTATTTTAGATCATTATCGAAAATTTGAGGTGCAACTTGATCCAAATTGGTATCTGGATTCAAGAGCTACAGATCATCTCATTTATGATGCAAGTAATCTCTGCATCAAACATTATTTTGCAAGTAAGGATAAATTTGTTATTGGTAATGACTGCGGTTTAGATATTTTATATAATGGTAATTCTTATTTTAAATTTGGCAACCATTCTCTTATACTTTAAAACCTTTTACATGTTCCTAAAATCACTAAAAATCTTATTAGCATCTCAAAATTAGCTGCTGAAAACAACATATTGAATTTCATGATAACTTTTGTCTTATTAAAGACAAGAAAATAAGAACATTCTTATTGAAGGGTATTTCTATAAGAGGACTATATAAGCTATCGCTTCATCCATTATAACCCAAGTTTGATCATTTTAATTCACCACTTTTATGTTGTTTTACTTTCTTCCAAAGGTATTGTGTTCTATAAATAAGAATTATATGAGTGCTCTAGATTCAAGTGATAAATAAGAATTTGATCATTTTAATTCACCACTTTTATGTTGTCTTACTTTCTTCCAAAGGTATTGTGTTCTATAAATAAGAATTATATGAGTGCTCTAGATTCAAGTGATAAATCTTTTACTAGTTAAGCCTTCAATTTTTGTTCACAAATATCGTTATCACTTTCTAATTTCGAAGAATGTAAAAAATTTAATAGTGCTAAACTCTGGCACTTAAGGTTGGGACATCCTTATCCACATATCTTATGTACATACAATAGCTTCACATACCTGTCTATCTCTTATCTACACTAATCTTTGGGGTTTAGCTTCTATATAAGTTAGGGATGGTTATAACTATTACATTAGTTTCATTTATGACTTTATTAGATACTATTGTCTCTTCCCTCCAAAAACCAAGTTAGATGCTCTCAATGTCTTCACTTTTTTCAAAATACAAGTGGAAAAAGAATTTAATCAAAGCCTTATAGTTTGATTAAGGAGTGAGTTTAGATCCTTCACTAAGTATCTGAGTGATAATGACATTTAACACAAATTTACATGTCCACATACTCACCATCAAAATAATGTAGTAGACAGAAATTATAGGCATGCTATGAAAATTATTCTTACATTACTGGCATAAGTAAAAATGCCTCTCAAATTCTGGTGGGATGCCTTTTACACTGCATGTTTTTTATAAATAGGCTACTTACTCTAGTTCTGTCATATCAATCCCCATTTCAAAAGCTTTTCAATGATATTCTTGATTATTCTTTTCTAAAATTCGTTGGATACACTTGTTATCCTCTACTCAAACCTTATTAACCTCACAAACTAAATTTCTATACCGAGTCATGCTTATTCCTAGGATATAGTTACTTACATAAGTATCTTCATCCATCAAGCAGGTTATATGTAGATATTCATGTTAGCTTCCTTGAAACATAATTTTCATATGAGACATTATTCCAATCTAAAACTCCAACAATTTCTAAAGTTTCCCACACACAAACTATATCCTTTTAATTACCTTATAGAAGTAGTTAAGTACATAATTCTGCACAAGTTTCAAACTCTACAATAGTTGTTCCTGATAAAATACAACATTCTTTTCCTAATATCCATATTACAGCTCCTACAATAAATCAATCTAATACATAACAATACATTCAAATTTAATCAGCCTCTATTACCAATCCAAAACAATTATTATCTAAACACTTTATGGTTACCAGATCCAGGTCAAGAATCTTCAAACCTAAGGCATATACCAATCAAATAAGTTCTTCAGTCAATGAAACTCAAATAGTTAAAGAAGCATCGATAGATCCTAAATGAAAATAAGCAATGAAGGATGAGTTTACAATCTTAAAAAGAAATAAAACGTAGACTTTAGTATATGCATCAGAAGCAAATAAGATTGTATCAAACAAATAGGTATTTAGAGTAAAATACAACCCTGATGATTTTGTTTTAAATTATAAAGTCAAGTTGGTTTCTAAGGGCTTCTTACAAACTCAAGGAGTTGACTATTTTAAAACTTTTAATCCTATAGTTAAGGCATCTACAGTTAGAATTTATCCTTCGTCTTACGATAATGAAAAAAGAGTCCATAAGATAAAGTGATATAAATAATGCATTTTTAAAAGTGATCTAAATGAAGCAATTTATATGACTCAACCAGAGGGTTTTATAAATACTTCTTATCCTCAGCATATTTGCAAGTTAACAAAGGCTCTTTATAGTTTAAAACAAGCTCCTAAAGCTTATATGAGGAGTTAAAAGATGTTGAGAATTATGCTTACGTGCCATTCGAATTATTGTATCAATTTGAATTATTTAATATTTATATAATAAATATTTCGTTTATTCATCAATTATTATTATTTATATAGTAAGAAGTTTGTAACTTTTTAGACATTATAGATCTAAAAGAGTTTAGATTAGTGCTAAGAGTTAATAATTCTAAAGAGTTAGAACCTTGTCTAAATAAGGATAAAGACTTGAGAATATTATAGTAATGACGTAGTTGTAAAGAGTTACAAATAGTGCTAAGAAATGTAATTGCACAATATGTTCTTAAATATATCATTCCTGATCCATGGTTACTGACATAGGTTGATCGATATACCTTTCAGATCATTGTATGTCCATATCTAGATTGTTCAAATAGTTAGTTTTAGCAGATCATGGACTTAGCGGAAGTTCGTATGGGCATGAAGGTATTTAATAAGGATTGGATATTGAATAGACTCATGAGGACCTCCAATAGACATCTCATGAAGCCGTCAATGAAGAGTTTTCTCGAGTGGAGTAGTATTCATTTTCCTTTGACTTGAACGCCATAATGGGCTTATGAGTAATCCACTATACTTTGGTTCCACGCATGTCAGAGACCTTATATGGTCTGACCGCTGGGTGTCGCTGGGTATGGTTCAATACTTATGGAGTTTGGTATGCTTAGATATGGAATCCATCAGCTCATATGAGTGAGTTTTATATCCAAATACTCTAAGATTGTATTTCATGAAGTTTTATGGCCATAAACAGAAACCCCAAAAAAGAGTTTTTTAGTTAGGTTAAACAATATCACAAAAGAGTTGGAGACATTATTTACGAAAATTTAAATTTGGAGATAAATTCACGGTTGAGCATATAGAGATTTGACTGTCATAATCTACATTTTTGCTCTTTCAAAATATATATATGATGGAGGAATTATATGGATATGGTTGATCTTAACTTGTATGGTTCAACACTCTGTTCTGTAATATTCTTAATATGTGTGTGGGACATTGTTCACGGACTTGCAAAAGTATTCTGTAAGACAAATAGATGTGAACCTAGAAAGTCTCACAATATAAAGTGTACTCATTGAGCACAGGGGTTACAGAACGGATTGATTCAGAAAAGTTTTAAAAAGCAGGATGCGTTTTAAGACCAATCTGTAAAGTAAGAAATATACTTTGTAAATGTTGCAAAGAGGTGTCTGTTACATGGCAAAGGGAATCTTGACACATAACTAATTGTTTGACATGTGGCACATTCATGCATGCTGCGAAGTGTCAACTATGCAGAAAGTGAGGTGGCTAAAAGTTCGCAAATATTGCATTTAGCCTCTTACTTTTGGTAACTATATAAACAAGTTTTGAACTTGTTTCAAATAAGTCTCCATTTTGTTCTTAACAAACAAGTACCCATTTGAGAGAAAGCCGAGTTCAATCTTGCTGCAAATTGATCAAACAAGCTACCATTCTAGTTTCTGTAATCTCATAATCTTATGAATAAAATTGATTACGAGTAAACTTTCGTGTGAGCTTCGAAGAGTAATTCTTCATTAAAGTTCTTCAATGGTGAGTTTCTATAACCTTAAGCTGTTAATGGTTCAAATTTCATGTGTATATGTTTACTATATATTTAATTTTCCTGCGTAATGTATGATTGTCATGCATTTAAGAAAATTTTCAACATGTACATAATCACATGTATGCACTCTAAAATACGTTAACAAAAAGAGTATTTTTGAGCCGGGGATTTCTTAGGTCTAAGACTGATTCATCTCTCTTCATAAAACATAATGACAAATAGCTTATTCTGGTGCTTGTTTAATTGGATGATATTCTCATATATAGTCCTAATTCTGCAGCACAGAAGCTTTTATTCAAAAGCTAGGTTACACATTTGCTCTTAAAGATCTTGGTTACTTCAACTATTTTCTGTTGGCGGATTTAAGGCACGTAGGTGTATGCATGTGCAATTGTGTCTATTGCCTAACGCAGCGAAAATGTATAAATTTTACAATAAACACAATAACTAAAATATATTAATCACATTAATATATTTATGGGATAGAGAACTCACCAAAACGTGTAACGTTATGCACGTATTTTTCTCAGAGTCCGCATGGAGACCAATGCGTGTACAGTTCTAGTCACTAACACGGTGGGCTTGGTGAGCTAGAACAACAACTCAGTATTCAGCATGGGATTAACTCTTAATCTCTAAAATGGCCGAGAGTGTATTTTTATCATTTTCTTCAAAAGGATAAGAAACGGAGAGTTTGAAGCAATTAATAATTACTCTAATTGAAAATATAGAGGAAAATGAAACAATTTCATTTTTCCTCTCCTTTTTTTTTCGTTTTCTTCTTCTTTCTTTCTTTCTTCTTCATCTCCTCCATTTCTTTCTCTTTTCTCTTCCGGCCAATTTGGCCAAATCTCACTTCTCTTCTCTTTCTTTCTCCTCCATTTCTGTCTCTTTTCTCTTTCAGCTGCTTGGAGAAAATCTCTTCTCATTCTCTCTTTCTTTTTCTTTATATATATATAATATATAATATAAAAAGAAAGATATTTTAATTATTTAACTATTAAATAATCAAATTAAAAAATGGTCATTTTGCCCCTCATAAATAGTTACCAAGTTTACCCTCTAGTAGGTCCACCAAATTTCACACTTGGATAAACTCAACTGAGGGTTCACAATATGCTACGTGTCATTATACAATTAGTAAATAATAATTATTGACTAATTGTTGTATTTAGCACTTAAATACAAATACGCACGTATTCCCGTGGTAATGCTAAATATTGCTGGATTAAACAATTTAATCTGGCAGCTGCCCCAATGCACAACAAGTACACTTTATATCGCGAGACTCCCTAGGTCCTACGCTCGATTTGTCAAATAGAACTATTCCATAAGTCCGTGAGCAATACCTTATGCACACGTCACAAATATATAAATCAGCGCGTTGAACCATATAAGTTGAGGTTACAACGCATATGTATAGTCCTTCCGTCATGATATCCTGGATATGCGGGGATATAGATTATCACCGTCAAATCCCCTAGTGCTCATCCATATCTTATCTCCAGACTTATATCTCACTGAATAATATGCGCAAACTCTTTTGCCATATTGTTCTACCCTGATGGAACTATTTCTTGGGATTGATACTTATGGCCACAAGAATTTCTGAGATACAGTCTTGAAGTATCTAGATATCGAACTCTCTATAAGAGTTAACGGATCCCGTATCTGTACACACCGGACTCCATAAGCATCGGACCATACCCAGCGACACCCAGCGGCCATACCATGAAAGGTCTGTGACATGTGTGGATCCAAAGTATAGTGGATCACTTACAAGCCCACCATGGCACTCAGTCCAAAGGACCACATATACTACTCAACTCGAGAGGACCCTCCGTTGACGGCTTATATAGGATGTTTATCGGAGGCATTCGTGAGTCTGTCCCATATCCAGTCCTAACTGAATATCTATATGTCAATACGAGCTTCAAGCTTATAGTCGGCTAGGAACGACCATCTATACCCTATAGGTATGACATATGCTGATCTATATTAAAAATATCCACTGACAGACTTGCATCGGTAGAAATAGATCATGAATAATCATTCGAGAACATACTTACGCAACTTGCATTTCCTGGCACCTGATTATAACTTTTGCAACTATGCAGTTACTAGTATACTCCAAGGTCTATGTCCCATTACAGACAAGGCTCCAATTGTAGGATATGCTGAGTATTATAACCAGCTAACACTTAGCTGTGCTAACATTTAACAATTATATATCTCAGTGTGGCTGACTATGAGCCCTTATCTAAACACCTTTAGATCTGATCTGAACTCCTTCAGATCTACAATGTTTGTAATATTACATGCATAATATCATATATATATAAGTATTAGCGATTTAATGAGAATGTATACTTGTATAAATATATAAGTACATGTACATTCAAGGATGACATGTAAGCACCAACCCTAACATTTTCTTAGGATAAAGGTTAAAGCAACTAAAATAAGTATTTATTTATCTCTGACTAAGTACATATCATATTTACTACAAAAGGCATATATGGGTGAATGCGAGGGCTGTGAAACTCTAATGATAGCAGGTCAAAAATTATTGAAAGCGGAATGGATATATAAACTAATTTGTTCATTGATCTACACTTTTATAGAAGTATTGTAGGTGCTCTTTAATACATAGTGTTGACAAGACTAGAACTCTTTTGCTTGATGTATAAACTAAGTTAATTTCT
This sequence comes from Ailanthus altissimus, assembly GCA_946807835.1. Taxonomy (NCBI): domain Eukaryota; kingdom Viridiplantae; phylum Streptophyta; class Magnoliopsida; order Sapindales; family Simaroubaceae; genus Ailanthus; species Ailanthus altissimus. Next base: position 23,813,276 of record OX327689.1, read on the forward strand.
TATATCTCCCACCCCAGAACATTGACAAGGATGTAAAAGAGTGTTGAGATACTTAAAGGCTACCAATACTTATGGTCTTCGCATTGAGCAATCACAAAACTTACAGAACTTTTCACTTAATGGTTATTCAGAGGTTGATTGAGTTGTGATCTCAATAACAGGAGATCCATAAGAGGGTATTGTATCTTTCTTGGCTAAATTTAGTGTCTTGGTCATCTAAAAAGCAATAAGCAATTGCCATGTCTAATACAAAAGCAGAGTATATAGCTCTTGCTTCTACTTGCTTCGAATCATCTGGATTTAATCACTATTTTTTTTAACTTCAACTGAATTTGGTTGTCATCAACTGTGCTTTAAAGTGACAACCAAAGTACTCTTACTTTAGCTAATAATCCAGTATTTCATGCTCACACAAAATATATTGACTTAAATGTCCATTTTATTAGGAATAAGATTGTAAGTAAGGCTTTGAAATTGAGGTTTGTTCCTAACAATGACCAAGTAGTTGATATCATGAACAAGCCACTGTCTATTTTCAATTTGTTTTATTTTAGTTTCAAGCTCAAGGTGATTTCTTCTTATTGAGCTTGAGGGGGAATATTGAAGTATTCTCAACAAGATTGATAGTTGTTATATTGCCACATCAGCAAAAGCCATATCAACAAATACGAGCCATGTCAGCATGCAACTTGCATAAATCCACCAAATTGTATTTTAGCTTTTAGAAGATTATATAAGTTGAGTATAATGTAAATAAATGTATTCATTAAATATAGAGCAATAAAATTATTGTGAGTATTTTTTTGATAATTTTGTTTTTCACTTTTTAGCTTGCCAAGCACAAATCAGTTTCATTATAGTGAGAAATAAATCCACTATTACTCATTGGCCTAATATTTGTAGGATTTAATTTCTTGGTTGCTATGTTCTATGAATTGTCAATTTTTTGGGGCCTTTCTAAGTTACTTTTAACCTCTTCTGTATTAATGAGCAATATGTTTCCAAAATTATACATTTATTTATTTACACTCGTTAGTTCAAAAAATATTATATATAGTATAATAATACTTCTCTAATACAATCTCATGCAAATTTAAAACTTATACAAGATTGTTTATAACTTTGAAAAGCGACGTATTAACTACGTTGCATTGTATTACATTAAGCAATACTACATATATATTACAAAGGAAAATTTTCGTAGTTGACCAATTATTTATGATATAATTTTTATTTGACCGAAGTCAAAATTTTTAAGTTTTGTTAACCAAATATGTCACATTGACCATTTTATCCTTATTGTAATTTTAATAATTTTTCTTTTTTTTCTCATTTTATATTCTATTTTCTTTTTTAGAAATTAATTAAAAATTAAAAATGTTAAATAATAACTTTTTAATTAATTGTGAAAAAAATTATTTATAATAACAAAAATAGTTTTAAAAAATACATTAAAACAATTAAAAATTTTAAAATTATACATAAGTTGTTTTTTTTTAATTTGAAATTTTATTCTGTTTTTAAAAATAAAATAATTAGTAAAAAATAAATTTTCTTATTTTTTATTAAATTAATAAAAAAATTATATTGTAATTAAATAATACAAATTAATTAAAAATAATTAATTTTAAAATAAATTAAAAAGTAAAATTTTAAAAACAACTTAAAAATAAAATTAATTAAAAAAAAACAAACTTGAAGCGTATGTATGAGGCGCGCGCACAGGCATGCCCTTAGCATAGCCAAGCCAAACTTGGGCACATGCCTGGGCCCTATGAGCCCCAAACTTTGATTTTGTTTTAATAAATTTAAAAATTAAATAAAACAAATAGTAAAAAAATAAATTAAAAATAAATTTTTTCTATTTTCATTAAATTAATGAAATTTTTTTTTATTTTTATAAATTAATTAAAATAATTAACTAAAATATAAATTAAAATTAAATTAAAAATAAATAAAACAAAGCCTTAGGATGTATGCGTGAGGTGTGTGTCCTAGGCATGCACCCGCAAGCTTTTTTTTTTGTTCTTTTAATTTTTTTTTATTTAAATAATTAATATATATTAAACCAAATATACTATTTTTTTTTCATTTTAGCCCTTGCAAATAATATCTCCGAGGCTCTTTCTTTTCACTCACAAAACTCCTAAAAACTCTCAACCTTCTCACTCTCTCAACTTAAAATCTTTCTCTCAACGCAACTTTCACCCATCTCTTTTAGATTTATTACAAATTTAACATATTGTGAAGATATTTTGAAGATTTAGTTGTGAATAGTAAAGTTGAAAACTAGTAAGTTTTTTATTTTGTTTTTTTAATTAGTAGTAATGGATATATTTTATATTGAAAATGAGTGTAATAGATGAGAAATGAATGACTGCAAATGAATATTTATATCAAAAATTATAAATTTCAAACTCTATGATTACGTGATGTTACCACGACGCATTACAAGACGGACGGCGCAAGGGTGCATGCCCGGCTATTAAGCTGGGGCTCTGCCTAGTGCGCGTACGTGCACCAGTGGGCAACAAGGCGCTCATATAGGGTACGCATTGTTGCGCGCCGTGGCGCCACCACCGAATTTTTTTATTTTATTATTTATTTTATATATTTAAATTAAATATATATTTGTATATATTTATTTATATATTCAGTTTATTTTTAATTTAATTGTACATATAATTATACTAAAATTACATTGTATTTTTTAGGTGCCGCTAATCATGTCGTAAATTTCGACCATTATATGCTTTGAGAGAATATGAGAGAGCTCTAGTGATAGTTTTGAAAGATATATTGGATATCAAAATATGCTCATGGTAGTTTCAACAAATATTAGATATAAAGCGTTGTTGAGAAGAATTTGTCATCTTCTGGGAGTTGATCAGGTGCATTATAAAATAATTCTCAAGTTTGAGGTTTCTTCAAGTACTAAAAGTTAAGACCTATTCCACTTGAAAATGATGACGATGCGATATTGTGGTTGAGCTTACATAATAATATGGTTACACCTCTTTGTATAATAGTAGATGCTCGAGGACCTGAATATGAAAGTAATACAGAAGCACCCATGGAGCAAAAACAAGATTATGCTAAGCAATTCACATCGGCAACTTTGTGTATATTTTAAATCCCCTAGAGAATTATCATTATTCTCCTCTGATGTTTAACGAACAACCAGGCTATACATATTATAATATTCAGATATATTGAGATGTTGGTGTTGATCTTAACTATGATATTGGTCAAGATGTTGGATATAATATAAGTAATAAGGAAGAAAATTAGAAACGTTATGAAAATGATAATTATGGTTACAATGTTATGAGGTTGATGATGATGGTAGAAATGATGATAATGATGATGATGATGATGATTATGAAGAGACTGGAGATGAAAATGATGATGCTGATGATGATGATGACGATGACAATGAGCATAATGATGATGATTACAACTAACCAAAATAATATATATAATTTTGACAAAATAATTTAAAATTATTAAATTAAATAATTATTAAGTAATTTAAAATTATAAAATTAAATAATTATTAATAAATAAAATGATATATTTTTAAATTAATAAAAAAATTTAATTGCCACGTGGCAACCCACACCCACGTCGTGGGGCGCACGCCCCATAGCGTACGCCAAACGTTGTGGCACGCCGCTGGAACATACTTCTACTCGCTTGGCGCGTGAAGCATATTCACAACGCTCATAAGCACGCACCGACGCGTGTCTCACAAAAAAAAATGGTCGTAATCTACTATTTTTAGCTATTTTTTTAACTTTTTTAATATTTTACACACATTTTCAACTTATTTTTTACATTATTAACACTACATTTATATATTTCTAACAATTATCTATAAAAATCACTTAAAATTATTAAAAAATAAACTTACCAATTTTTTTTAACTTCACAATAAATTATTTTAACTTTAATTTTTAAAGTTTCTTATTTTTGTAGTCGGTTTATAAGTTTTATGAAAAAAAAATAAGTAAAATTTGTAAGCCACGAGGGAGGAAGAGAGAGGGAGTGTTAGTGTTAGAGAGAAAAATAAATTTTTAGGGGTAAAGGTAAAGTGATAAGAAAAAGTAGAATTTAACTAATAAAGTTGGACAGATTTTGACTTGATCAAAATAATTTTTTTATATATATTTTTTTTAGCTTTCCTATTGCAAATTCCAAAAAGGTGTAAAGATTCACACTAAAGACCTTTTGTACAAATAACGTTCATTATTTCCTAATAAACTGTATGTTAAGTAAGACCTGTAGTACTAAAACTTGATTAAAACAAAAATCAACTCCTTTGATGTATCGAGAAACAAACTTCAATGCATCTTTTTAATATCTTCATCAGCATTGCAAGTATGAACATAGAATAAACTAAGAAAACCTTGTTAGTAACATACAGAGACTTTGTCAAGTTAACGAGAGAGAGAGAGAGATTTCCTATGGGTGCAATTCACGCTTGATTTGATTCCCTTTTTCATCTCTTCTTTTTGTGAATGTGTCTTCTCTTCTTTTGGTACAGAGAGACTTAGGGTAATTGCGAAGATGGTATCTGAAGTCAACGATGGTGGCCAATAGCCAGTGGTGACTAGTCTCATACATATTGTCGTCCACAGAATATATATAGTTGATAACAAACTTTTTATTTTCTACTTGGTGCAAGCAAAAGTTTGTTTGGATTTTTGCTAGATATAATGTCAGATCTTGCTGTATTTTGACCTTTGAGATTCTTCATCTGTGACCCTACTTGTTTGCATTGTCCTTTAACATTATTCATCTGAATTATTTCGGTGTCTGTAACATCAGTATCATTGATAGATAGGTAGGTAGATTAATTGGCCTTCGTTTCTTTCCTGGTATTGTCATTTGAACACACCAAAATGAGGCTCTACTTGATCAAAGTACAAATCAAAGTCATTCGCTAGCTTCTGCAATCTCCTACAATCTAGCCTTCATTCAAACTAATAATTGATCCATTGAAAACTCTTTTTTACAAAGGGGAAAACACTCATCACAAATACAATATTAAATTGACCATCAATCTAAAAGACTGATATGGTAACGACATTACCCACCCCCACCCCCAGACCCAAACACAAATGCTTCTGTATTGTCACGAAGGATGATACTATAGACACCAAATATTTTTACACGTTCAAGAATCCTAACTTTTCAATTATAATTATTCTTAAATCGATGATGCCTAAGGTGGGATTATTTAATTTAAGACGTTGAGGCCATGTGCTAAGCCAGGGAAAAAGTAACGGAAGTTTTTTTTTAAAAAAAAAAAATAATTCTCCATTATCATGGGTGTGGAAGATTTGTGTTCTGCTTTATATGACTTTTTCACTTTGTCGTTATTCCTTGTCTCTTTGCCTTGTAGCCTAAACACTCACTGTATGAATGCGATCTTTAGATCAACTGAAAAGCTAGAACAATTTAACAAAGATAAACAAATATGTAACATATTCTTTAATTTGATTACTCCCAAACAATTAATTACTATGATCTTAAGGCAAATGAACTACAAAATAAAGCCATTAGCAATGGCTTGATTTGTTTTCAAATTAGTAGTTTCATAAACTGGCAACTCCTCTCTGTACCTTCCAATCCCGATCAAGTGATCGAGCTCAAAGAGATCAGAACTTGAATAGCTCAGAGCATCATCATCATCCTCATCTTCATCATCCTCTTCATCTTCAGCAAAATTTCTTGAAACAAAGTCACTTAGACCCTTTTTGGGATAATTTCTCCTTGCATAATCTTGAGCTAAGAACGTGCCAACCCCAGCTTCTTTCTTCTTGAGCTCATCATTTAACGAACAAGCACCCTTGACAATTTCTTGAACGTCTTCGTAAATACTTTTATGCCCACAAGGCCTGCAATCTTCATCAACAATGACACTGACAGGATAAAACCTAACAGACCTTTTGATGCCATCGTTGTTACTGCTGTACTTATTACCTCTGGTAGAAGAAGGTGTTTTGCTCAAACAAGACCTTGAAAACGAAATAGCCGATGAACAAGCAGACTTAGACTTACGATCAAAGTTCACATCCTCCATAGCCTTAACAGTGCAAACGTTCACTTTCTTTGCATTACGTGAACTGAAAATGGAGTTCAAGAAACTAGTGAAGCGGCCACCGGGTGAAATGGGCTGCTTCACTTTCTTGAGCTCGCTGTATATTTTTAAAGCTTTGAGTTTAGTCTTTGTAAACCCACCCGGCTTTTGCGGCTGCTGGTGATTATTTTCTTCGTGAATTCTATTGTCGAACTGCATGCACTTCATGGATCGAGCGGCTGCCTTTTTTGATCTTCTTGATCTCTCTTTATAACTCGACTCTGCTTCAGAGGAAGAGAACACAGCCGCAGAGCTAGAATCTGAAGAACTTGAAGTAGAATTGTTAAAATGCAAAGTTGAGCCGAGGCTACTTTGCTTCTCCATCCAGCTCTCGATCATGATAGCTCGTCCAAGATTAGGTTCTTCTAAAGAACTATCATGCTTAACACTAACACTGTAATTCCTCTGTTTCTTCATCATGGCATTCTCACAATAAAATCCCAACTTCTCTTCACCGCCATTCGATTCATGATCAATTGAACGGTAAACGGCATCGAGGAGAGAGGAAGAGAAAGAAGGGGTTCTTCTCCTTTGAGGAACCGAGCTTTCTCTAAGAGATCTGTCTCTCCTATACATCTTCTATTTTATTTTTATTTTTAAATTTTTTACACAAAACACACAGAACCCAGAAGAGAATTTATAGTGAGAAGAAGAAAGAAGAGAATTAGAAACAAGAAGACTAGAGTGTTTTAGTTTAATGGGGGTAAGAGCTTTAGTGTCCGCTTAGAGAATGTCAAAAGCTGCAAAAAGACACATTAATTAGAGGGCAACTAGATCATGTGATGCGAAGAAGAAGAGAGAGAGCAAAAAAAAAGTGAGCTATATTTTTGTGTACGGATTTTGAATAATGGAAGTTACCTAATGCGTTATGGCTGTGCAGGCTGCAGCTTGTGCTTAGTTTTTATATATGTGTAAAAACTAGGGAAAAAAAAAAAGTGAGCTATATTTTTGTGTACGGATTTTGAATAAAAGCAAAAGAGCAGAGCAGAAATGAAAGGAAAAAGAGAGAAAAGATATTAAAAAAAAAAAAAGCCAAATGATTCGGTTGGATTTGGATATTTGGAGACTGGAAAGAGGAAAAAGTTTTGAAGGGAAGTCCCGCGCGTGCGGGTGAATTATAGTTGGAGGTTGCCAGGTTGGCAGTTGATTGCTGCTGTCGCTTGGCCCGGGCTTTTTGTTTTATTTTTATTTTAAATAATTAGAATAATTATACATTTTTTAAACAATATCTTAAAATTTTATTTTAAATTAAAGTGTTAAGTAATTATAAAATATTATTTAAAATGTGTAGTATTATTAATATCTTAAAATTTTTTATCTAAATAATGTGTTAAAAAATTATTAAATAATGAAATAATTTAATAATTAATTTTTAAATGATTATTGAAATGTAAAATAATATAATTATTAATTTTAAAAATTATATTATTTTAATGATTAATAATTACTTGACATGTTAATTTAGAATGAAAATTTTAATATAACATTTGAGAAGTATAAAATAGTATTAAGTATAACATTTTAATATACTTAATAGTATTTTAATTTTTTTATTTTAAATAATATATTAAGTAATTATTAATAATAATATAATTAATAAATAATTTTAAAAAATTGAATTATTTTATTACATAATAATTATTTAACATATTAATTTAAAATATAAAATTAAAAAATTTAGAATGAAATATTTAAAATGTCATTTAAAAATATAGTAATTACTCTTTCTAAAGTAATTTAATTACTGTCATGTTTTGACGTAGAGCCCTTTATTGGGTGGGACGTAAGGGGAAAAATGATTAAAATAAATTATTTTAATAAGATTAGGTGAGAGGTAAGTTGAAGTGACGCTGGTAACTGGTTCTTTTGTTGGGTAATTATGGGAGAATAAATAATTGTCCCACGCGGTTTACGTAAGAATTGAATTCACTAAACTATCTCGTTCTCTCCCTAATCTATATTAAATAATTTAGTAAGTGATATTGTTAATATATAAAATATAAATATAAATATTTATATAAATAATTAAATAGATAATATTAAAAAAAAAAATATTTTTGTCTTTGAAATTTGAGTTAATACTCAAATTTATTCAAATTTATTCTATGAGTTAAAAAAATGTCAATATTGTCTAAATAATTTGCTTGATGTTATTTTTTTGACGAAAATTTTTTTATGGCTGTAAAATGATATTTTGCCTTTGATTGTTATGTTAGATTATTAAAGTGACGGGAGAAGTTAAGAAAATTTAATAATTTAATAAAAATATAAATTTGGTTAACTCGCACCACTATTCTCACCCAACCTTAGGGCTCTACTTTGCCCCTCTCTTTTTACTTTGGCCAACCAGCCCCCCGTGCCACCCCCTTAAATCTGCAGCTTTTAACATAAAACTACCAAGAATAATTCGGTTCGCTTTTGGATTAGTTTCTTTTGTGTTAAGAATGGGTACAAATTTAGTTTGTTTTGGTAGCTCTATTACTTTCATCTCATCGTATAAGCAATTTCTCCTTTTCTTTCTCGGGCACTTGGTGCAAAATTGACTTGGTTCGACAAAATTTACTGTTGATTCGTGCAGAGGTTTCTTTTTTGGCCTTGGACCTGAATTGTTATTTTTTTAATATATATATTATTTCATAATACTTTCTTTTGGTACGGGTCACCTGATTCAAAATAAAAGCACTTGCCTTAGCGAGGCTCTAGAGTTTGATAGGAGTGATGGTGGGAGATGATAAAATTTAATATTTTTTAAATTAATAAATTTTTTTTTGTAAAATTAAAAATAAATATTAAATATGTAACTTATTAAAGTGTACTACGTATCTTTTTTTTAACTTTTATTAATAGTCAATTTGTGATTAACAGATAAAAATAACATGCCATTTACATATTCTTTTTATGTTAAATTACAATTTTATTATTTCACCGTCAAAATAAACAGTAACAAACTTACGGACAAAGTTAATCTTAATTTAGATATTAGTTCAAATTTCAAAAATAAAAATATCATTTTTTTTGACAATATTACTTATATTACATGAGTGATTACTAAATCATATTATATAATATATTTATGATTTTTACATTATTCTAGACACACTATAAAATTGTGTCATTTTATATATATATGTTCATTATGCATTGATGAATGTTATTTATTAAAACAAAATTTTACATATATTACTTGCATAAATGTTTATATATGTGCTATTTCTAAAAGGTATTTTATTAAATTTGTAAATAAAAATAAAATTTTTAATTATAAAAAATATATATTAAATTAATATTTTATTTTAGTGTGAGGGAAGCCTGTATTTTAGATCTTTTGGGTTACTCCAATAAGCTTTATCAGTTAGATTAATTGACTCTAATTATTAATAATATTTTTTTACAGCTTTATAATATATTAATTCTTCAGTTGTTGATTACAATGATGAACAAATTTGATCCTAACCCTTGATGGTAATTCTGCAAAAAAATTTATTTCTTGATGAAAAAAGGGAAGACTCGTTAATATGAGTAACAGTTAATTGTAAATAAACGGACGTCGTGAAAAACAAATAGAAATAGTTTGCCATCAAACTTGAAAGACACACCACAAACACAATGATGAAGATTTAACGCATCTGGTTGCAACAACCAGAGGGATGAGCTAAGGTTGGAGTTCCACCGATTACCCATTTGACTTTCAGGGCTTTCTCAAGCCCACCCCATAACAACCACTAGCCCACCCTCCCTTTATCTCATCTCATCAACTCCCATTTCTCAATTGTTTTTCTACCATATTAAATATTTTTAATGTATTTCATTTAGTTTCCAAAATATTATTCTCAATATTTTTAATATATCCTACTATCCAAAGTATGAACAAATTTTTTTATTTATTTATATGTAGTTACTCTCTTTATTTTTTTTTAAATCACTTATTTTATTTCTTAAGCAAGATAATGTCTAGGAAAGGATGGATGAATCTCCAAACTTTCACTAAAATGATAAATAAATCCTTTTTTTAAAAAACAAATCACATTTATTCCAGATTTTTTGTTAAAATTCTAAAGGATAGGAGCTTTCTGTTAAAATTCTAAGGGATATGAGTATTTGTAACTTTATGCAATACTTGTTTTTTTTTTTAGAGAAACGTGACATAATTTGATAATTGCTATAGACTAATCATTGATTAGCAGTTCATTGATATTGATCAATAACATATTAATTCATCGTGGACATAACTAGTCTCTAACTTTATTGATCTATGTGATAGAGGGGTTATTCTTTACCATAGAGTATAAGAAAAAATTCTGAGAATTAATGAGAAGATCATTCCACAATTACATTATGAGACTGCCATTTTTCTTGCTAAATATAAGACTCCTCTAATATTCTATTTTTTTAAAAAAAAAACTCAATATCGTATAAATATCAAATTTTGAAATTAGATTGTGTTCATAATGAATTGATATTTTGTCAATTAATGTTAATCAACAATTAATCAAAATCAAGTAATAATTAATTAGTTAATATTGGTTAATGATCGATTAGCTCTAATTAATTATCGGTTAAACTTAATAAATAATTAATCAAATTGTAATAATTTGATGTAGGCATAATAATCATTTAACTAGGTGAAATCTAATTGACTAAATAATTTAACAAAAAGAAATACATGTCACTTTTTTATAAAAAAAATTGTTTATGATTGTCGCCAAAATTTCTGGTCTATCTATCATTTCCTTTAATATTTATAGACAATCTTTTGATATAGCATATTAGTTCAACATTCATGAAGCTTTTTTCCCCAATTTTGGAGGGGGTGTGAGAAGTTGTATAAGAAGCAGAGAGATGGATTGAGGGTGATCTATCATTTAATATTTTTACCATTTTGACTTGTCGTTCTCTTTCATTACTTAAAAAACAACAGTAGTTATGTGAGGATAGAGCAACAATTATATTAATGCTCGAGTGGTTGAAATATGAATGTACTTAGTAGTCAAATTAAAAGTGGTAGCAAAGGAGACAATTACCTTTTTGTTCCCCATTGAAATTGATGTATTGACCACCCACCCCAAATAACTCCAAATACACAATTAACATTAAAAGGGAAAAGTAAAAGAACTAGTAAATATAAATTGAGTTCACCACTTGTTGTACTTTCTTTTAGGATCTAGAGGTGCTAGCATAGCACCATTCAGATCTTCTCTATATCAGAGATTTTACTAGTATTATGGAACAAATAATAAAAAACACACCCCCAATTGTAGAAAAAAACCAGCAGCCAATATGTGTGCCAAATTACAAGTATTGTTCATGTATCCTTGCTCTATTCTCTTCCCACCACAGTCTAGCATGCATCTCCCCAAATTTTTCTCGGCTGCACCACAAATACATAGAACAGAAAACCCAATCGAGTCAAAACAATTCCACACTGGAAAAGGATGAACAAAATAAATGAAGACCATTATATTTCTTCACTAAAAAGAGCTAGTCTTTAAAATTATGTCAGCAAGCTACAGAAAGATATTAATGTAAACCACAAGAAGGGCAGCCAGTAATTTAATGACTTCGGTAGAAATTGACCACTAAATTTTTTGTTTGTAATGGTTGGCAGTTCAAGTCATAATTGTCAATCAGTTTGAACCCCATTACAACTTTGACATCTTGCTGGATCATCTACCTAAAGTTAAATCCAGGAAAGGATGTTTTTCTTGAGTTTCCCACATGGGTTTTCATTCTCAGTTGCCTTTCAGGCAGCTCACCTATAATACTTTTCTCAAATTAAAGAAGAAAAGCGCCGCAGTCGTTTATACTAAGAATGCATCTTCAGGTACCCATGTCCTTCTCACATGGTGCAAATATTTGAGTTAGTGAATCACATTTTGGCAATGTGAGCTAAAGAGCATTGAGCCAAAATTTATTGCTGTAATGACAAACAGAGCATGCATCTCTCCAAGACCTATATTTCTAACTCTCAAAACCAGATATTTTTTCATATGCTGTGCTTCCTGAAAGATTTACCATAAAAGTTGCTACAGAAGCTCACCTGAATCTGACTCGTCTGAGCTCCCTTTTCCCTCCTGGCAAGGCTCTGATAGTTATGTAAACACCTGGCTCATCCTGTTCGACCCATTCAGTCTCAAGATCACTAGCATTGCTGATGGATAGTTCTCCTGATCTATCTGCCTCCCTTGATGAGCTACTTCTTATAGAGGCATCCATTGATGATAACTCTGTCTTGGCCGCACTGATGCTGGAAACTTTTGGGGTCGAGGTGAGACCACCAGAGTCATAGTAATTACGTGCTTGCATTGGGTGATGATCAAGTGAATCCGAGGATGAGTAGCCCATTCCCATCCCAGTTGGACGATACAAGTTGCGTGGTAACCTCTCTCTGGTCAGTGGAGGCGTTACAGGGCTCTCTTCAGCAGATTCCATTTTTGAGCTCTGTAACAAGTTAATACAAGTAACATATTTAGAGCCAAGGAATAATATACAGAGCAGATTGGCTTCAATATTCTAATTATATGATAGCACCCCATATTACTTTACAGAGGTGACTAAACAATGCCCTAAATATTGTTGGTGATAGAATGAGGTGCTATCGAAAGTTGAAACAAGTTGATAGATACCAAATATTGACAACCAACACCAAATCGTCTCTAAGTGACTTTGGAACATTTTGAAGCCAGTTTAAGGAATTTTCCATCACCATGCTCCATTAGGTAATTAGGCACACAGCTCACCTCATCTTCAGATCTTGGTGGTGTTGGAAGCGGCAAAGCTTGGCGGTTAAACCTCTGGACGTTATAAAGTTCCATGACTTTGTCATAATTCTCTGCCCACCATCTTTGAGCTTGCCATTTGTTAAACATGTCTCGACTAATGAACAAAATATAAACCATTTTAGATTCATGAAATTGCTAAGCATGAAGTAGTTGCACAAGGCATTAAGCCACATGCTATAAAAGACAAGCATCTAATGGTCGAGGATTAAAATAAACATAATGCAATATGACATCAGCATGAAGCACAAATTCTGATTGAAAATATCTTGATGAATGACAATTTCAACTTTTGATGGTAAAGCCACAATTGAAGAGACCGCTTATGACAATTTGTCGACATGCCTAGTGCTTCTCGATACCTCAAACCTCTATCATTCTGAATCTGTTCAATATGTTAGGAAACTATATTAGACAACAGCCGCTTTTTGACGAAAGGACACCTTTCCCTTATTTTATGTTTAAGAGCATAGATAAGCCAAAACCTAACTTCGGTCCGAGCAATATAATAGAATAATATTTTAAGTGCAAAGTTAGAATGTTTCAACTTTCATTAGTGATGTCTACTCCATCCATAATAGGAGGAGGTCCAACAAAACTGCCCTTAAATCAATCATTAGCGTTGTTTCATCACAAAAGCAAGGATGAAAGCGTTCAGATTGCTTTTAGATTAATCAATCAAATGCAACTAATATTTATAAAAAAAAACAAAAAGCAGATTAAATTAAGTTGGTATGAATAGTGCATGAAGAGTGAGTCAAAATTTGGGAGTGGTGAAGTTCTATTGATTGCCAACCCCTCCTCCGCCTTGTCTTCTGGGAAACAAGAAAGGTCCATTTTGCTTAATAGAGAGGGGAATATTTTGTCTTGTATATAGTTTTTGGAGTGATAGGCGATGGGGGTATTCCAAGTTTAATACATGTGAGATTGAAAAAAAAAAATGGTTATAAGAAGACAAGGCCACGGAGAATCAGGCGTGAACGAAATTTTTGAAATGAAAGAAAGAGAAGTCTTCTCCGACACAACGACAAAGCTCTGAGAAAAAGCTTCCCAACACAATCAATTCTGTCCCACCACCACTAATAAGGCACAATGAGTTCCCCTTTTGGACTTTTTTTCGACTGCTTTTCATAAGGCGTGATAATTACTGTTCACCGTTAGCCCCACCATCTCAATACTTCACCTTCAACAGCGGCTTCTAAGGTTGCGTTTGATGCTACTTTCATTTACGTTTTAACTTCCTTTTTCCTTAAAGGCGTTAAGGTTTTTTTATTCTTTTTTTTAACTCAAAGGTGGCATGATATAAAAATAAAAAAAATAAAAAAATTTATAAACTCAGACCATCACTATAATCAGGGTTTTAACAAATTTAAACAAGACCTAAAAAAATGCTAAAGAGAGAACATAATAAATTTTTTTAAAAAAATCATAATTGAAAGCATCGAAACAACCCCCAGCATCCAATCAACGACGAGTCTAATCCATTAGTGAGAGGTCCACGCCACCACCACACTTTCACAAATCAAAAGTGACGGTGCCAAAGCGTAATAAATCAACTTTAACTAAAATCACATTCACCGTAAGATCGTAATCATCACATGAGTAAAAATGATCAAGGCCATTGAAAAAATGAATTCGAGCATACCTGAACCGTATCCTCTTAAGATCATTCCCTCCACGTGGCAGTGAAACAAAGGTGATAAGCACACCGGGCTCCACTTGGGCCACCCACTCCTTAGGCTCATTCTCTACGATCAACACGACCGGTTCGACTCGGCGTCCACTCGCCGATTTAATCGGAGTGGCCTCGCCACTCGATATCCCCTTAAGCCTCGCTTCCATCTCCTTCCCCCAAGTCCTCGGCGTCGTCGAGCTGGAGCTCCCGGTCCTCCTGTACGACCACCTGAACCGGTCCGAATCGGCGTCCGACTCGCCCGAGTTCTTGAGCCGACTCTGAGACGCTGGAGCAGTGCACGGGTTGCAGTGTCGATACGCTCCCGACGCCTTCAACGCCATGTCCTTGAGCTGAAACACCAGAAACAAGTAAACAACACATAAAAAAGCTAAGATAGGATTTTTCCGTTTTGAGATAGTGAATAGTAAGTGTTAATTACCTGAGAAGTGAGTGATTTGATGGCTTGGTGTTTGGTGCTGCCGGGCGTGTTGGATGAGTCGGAGTCCTCAGGTTGACTCAGTGAGTCATCTCCGGGTTGCTTCGACCGAGCTATGCACGTCAACATTTTGTATTTTTTTCTCCAATTCAACAAGATAATGAATTTCTGTGATAAATATCGGGCTGCATTGTTAGATTTCAGAACTCTTATCTCATTCTGCAAATTCAACTAATTACTGAAAATTTTTCAAAACAGAGGAAGAGAAATCGAGAGAGAGATTGTAGTAAAGCAAGAACAATAAAGAGATTGAGGAGAAGACGTGAAGTACGTATACTGGGAATTAGAATTCTGAAATCTGAGAATCAGTTGATGGTTTGAGCTTCAGAGCACGAACATCGAGACGCTTACTCAGCTACTTTAATGCCACGTCAAATTACAGCATCAGAGATTCTCTGCCAAAATCAAAAGTAAAATAAAAAAAATTGAGTAAATAAACTGAGCTAAAGAAACCAGGAAAATAACAAAAAGAAAAACATAAATGGAAATCACCTTTAATGATAGGTGAAATGAAGGGTTGTGTTAGGCCTTAAAACTGCGCCTTTTTTTTTTTTTTTTTGGCTGAAAATAAGAAAAAAGGAGAGAAGAGAGGGAGAAACAGAGAGGGAGTTTTGGTTGCTGGCAAACGGGGGAATGGGCTTAATGGGATAGTGCTGATTTCAGTAGTAATTAACTGTGGGGGAGATTTGCCTTTGCCTGTCTTTTGTTTTACCGGTTACCAGGTGTTTACCGGCTTATGGGGCGTACGGACAGGATGCGGGCCGCTATGTGTGAGCTTGTGTTGCTTCTGGGTATCGATACGTGCTACAGTCGGTAGTCAAGAAAGATTCCCGGGTCAGATTGTTTTTTAAAAGCAACGGCCCACCGGCCCATGTACTGAAGGTTTTCTTGACTTGGACTTGATGAATTGAGAGCGACCAAAAGGCACAAGAGAGAAATTGACAATTTGTTGTCCAAGAAAGAGATAGATTTATGAAATATTGAAATTATAATTTTTTTTAAAGTGAATTTTGAGAAAATGTTATGGGTGGATTATTGACATACATTATTAATAATTTTGAAGGTGTATTTAAGTTTAACAATTAGATATATTATGTTTATAAAACAATTTTTAAATTATGTTACTAAGCAAGTTCATGAATTTGACATGAGAAGTGACGAAGAACATTCTACGTAATAAAAGGAAGATTGATTTTTAAATTGGCTATTTTTTTATATGAGTATTTTTTTATTATAAAAATATATAAATATAATTCTTTATTCTTTTCCACTTTAACTTGAGAGAAATTTGAATTTAAATATTTTAAACATTTTACTAATTAAATCAATTACACCCACAAATTAGCTAGTTGGAGTTGGTAAGAAGAAAAAGAGGACACGAAATTATGAAAATCACATAAATTAGTTGACCAAAAAAATTTATTGCTAAGAGATCTTTTGTTTCGGAAGTCATCGTATGAATATCGGGTTCAAAATTACTTAAATAAGCAATTATTATTGTTATTATCGACACTCATCGACAATCTCGTAGAGGTAAAAATAGATTTTACCATCTATTTTGTTGAAAATGTAAGCACATGATTTTTGTCTTAATTTTTTATTTGTAAGATGTAATCTTAATAATAGGAGTTTTACATTATGTTGTTAAAGTACATGTGATCAAGAGTCTTTAAGAGTTTGTGGTAGTAGTGGTTCTACTTTTATGTATGTAAATTCGATAGTAGTCATGTAGTATACGTAATTA
This sequence comes from Ailanthus altissimus, assembly GCA_946807835.1. Lineage (NCBI taxonomy): Eukaryota > Viridiplantae > Streptophyta > Magnoliopsida > Sapindales > Simaroubaceae > Ailanthus > Ailanthus altissimus. The sequence goes on from OX327689.1 coordinate 23,830,112, forward strand.
TTGATAGTTGTTATATAGCACATGTGATTGTTGGTCCTAACTTTATATAATGAATTGTTGATCGTAAGTTTAGCGTGGTAAGAGTGAGTGAAACAAAGTTTAGTTTGATTATTCTCTATTGTCCTTTGTTTCTCTCTTTTTATTTTGCTTAGTATTGTAAAAATGGTATCAAAGTTAGTGAGTTGAAAAGGAAAATGTGAGTTAGTGAGATATTTAGTGAACAAATACAAGAGTTAACAAAGGAGAGAAAAAGTTTGTGAAACAATATTTTATTAGCGGTAGCTCTTTTTGTTTCACTTTGTTTTGTTTTGCAACAACAACAAAATGATGACCATTGATAACTTTATTTAACCAACTATTCCCTACTTTAATGGTTACTATGTTTATTAGAGCATGTTAATGGAGAACTTTTAAAGATCCATATAATATTGGCAAGTTATCTTCGATGAAATTTTAAAACCAGCATTTGGTATAGCAATAACCGGCACGTAAAGAATAGAGATAAAAAGGTGATGGTTGAAAGATCTCAAAAATATTATCTTTTCCAAGCAATTGATTGCTTGATATTGGAAACTATTCTTTGCAATGACATCTTTAAGCATATTTGGAACTCGAAGAATAATTTATATAAGGGCAAAGAGGCAGTAGCTTCAAGCACTTTGTATAGAACTTGCAACATTTTGAATTAAAGTTGGGATAATCAATTACACCTTATTTCTCCTAGATAATTGCAATCATGAGTAAAACAAGAATCTATGACAACAAGATGAAGGATCCAACTTAAGATAGGGTGCCTCATAGCTAGCATATATAATCTAAGTGTTTGAAAACGTTAGTTTAATAAAGGGGATTGTTCAAAGTATTATCTAGTAACTTTTGATCTATTCTTTAGTTGCAAGATGTGGTCCAAATAATAAAGTTTTACTTTATGTTGTTGTAGTATATATGACCAAGATTTATCTTCTAGCCACTTTGTGATTTTTTTGTCTTTTACTTAGTTTTTAGGAGTTAGTAGTAGTGGTGGTCCTATTTTATACATGTAACTTTTGGTAATAGTCATGTAATATATGTGGTTGATAGTAGTAGTTATGCAGTACATGTTATTGTTGGTAGTAACTCTATATAATAAGTTGTTGATAGTAAGTTTAGTATAGTTAAGTAAGAGTGAAACAAAGTTTAGCTCAATTATTATCCATAGTCTCTTCATTTTCTCTCTTTACTTTGTTTATTATTGTAACATATTTTTCATCTTTCTTGATTGTTACAAAAGTTTGTAACATAAATTGTAACATAATGTTTTTATAGTATAAAAGATATAGTTTCAACCATAGTATGTTTATTTTGATAGAGTTTAACTCATATTATAATATAATCATGCTTGCGATAACATAATGATTTCTATCATCTTATCGCTATGTATTTATGTAACAAAGTGATAATCACATGGTAGATAAAAAGATATTATGAATGGAGTTCATGCTTAAATAAAATTATAATTGAAAATAAAGAAAGAAATATATTCATACTCTTATATCTTTTGAAAAAGTCAACATTTTTAAATCTTTTTTTGAGATAGTTTAGTCTTTTTATTTCTCTTAAAATTTTAAAGTAATTCGATCCAATTTTTTTTATTCTATTCAAACATCAGTTTTTGGACTGTTCATCTTTAATGGGCTCGGTTTACTCTTGTTTGGGCCTAGCTTTTGTTTCAAAGTATTGCAAACTTTTTGTTTTCTAATAGAGTGGGCTCTTGGGCTTAATAGGCCCAACAGAAACTCTTTGTTATCTTTTTTTTTTTAATAGGCTTTATCCCTTAAAAACTTTATACTTTTCCGTTTTAACTCTTTATATATTAAATAGTCGATATAATTTTAATTTACAACAATTCGACCTTCCCACAATATCAAATTTGGTTCCACCTTTGAGGCATAAAATAAACTTTTATGCTTCAACAATTTCAATCATCTCTGTATCTAAAGTTGATAATTTATTGACAAATTGAACATCACATTCATAACAAATTACCCGAATCCAGTTCATTAATCACTTCACATTATGCTTACAGTTAACAATTTAAATGGCATGGTATTTAAATCCGTCGCATTGTAAGGATGATGTCTTGCAAGCAATCCATCAGACAGACATATCTATATAAATATATTAGAAAATTTCATACCTAATTTTATAATCATATTGCCATTGACAAATTAATTGCCATGGTATACATAAAATGTTATTGATATATTAATTAATTTTTTTTTTATATAAAACTAATATTGTGTCATATACGATTTCTTAATAAAGAGTTACCGTGTCATATAGTTTAATAATAAAGAGGGATCATGAGTTCAGAGAAATTAAATGTTAGTTCTAATAATTAAATTACATGCTATCAATATATAAAGTAGCGTCTCAATTTAAGTTAAACGATTTCCTGTTAAAATATATGAATACAAAATTACTTAAATAAAAGGCGAAAGTTTTAATTTTAAATTCAAACACTAATTTTTAAAAAGAGTTGTAATTTTTTTTTTATCCAAACATTAAATATTCGTAGAGTAATGAATCTTACAGATTTATCTTATTTGAGTAGAGACTTTTATAAAAATATGTAACGTATTGTTTTTAAGAATATTATTACGAATATCTCAAAGGTTTGACTTAATATTAATAATATTTATTAATTTAAAAAATAGATAATAATACTTAATTATAAAAAAAAAATTCGTTAACTTTAATAAAAAGAAGGGTGCTTTTGATATTTTAATAAGTGATTGAGTTTATCTTTGATTTTTTAACACGTGACAAGTGTAATGATTAGATTAAATTAATATCAGTTAAGACACGTTTAACAAGTGTAATGATTAGATTAAATTAATATCAGTTAAGACACGTTTAACTTTGAACCAAAACATCTCATTTTTATGTCAAATTCAAAACTTCTTTCTTGACATGCACCCCCATTTTGCTTCGTCTAATTCACACATATTTAAAACAGTTCATAATACAAAAAGTGTTTGTCTTTTAAACTCTTTGTCTCTTAAGCTTTTTCTCTTCCGCTTTAACTCAAAAACTAGTTTGAAATACTATGACCATGTTAGAGAGTCAACGTGAAATCACGCCAACGTCACGTAAAGCAAACTAAAGTTAGTTTTTTTTGTGTGTAAATTAATTTTCGAGCTTGTATGTTGTATAAATGGCTTTGTTGTGATTTGAAAATTTTTTTTGGCCTAAAATCTTAATGTAATATTTTAAAGCTGAGAAAGAAAATGAAATCATAAAAAAAAAATTTATTTAATGTGGAAAAGTTTTTTTAAATTTTTTAAAAAAATTCTCCTTGACTGATGAAGGAAAATTCTAAAATCAAATTTTAAATTTTTTCTTTAAAATATAGAGTTTTTGAAAAGTTTAGAGTTGTTGTTAGTGTAAATATGACATTTTTTTATAAAAAAAATGTAAATATTTAGTTATAATTGAAGCCTTAATATGTGATAATATTTATTATGGTCAAAGCTATAATAGACGGTAAATAGTTGTTAATATTTATTATGGTTAATGTAAAAATAAGTTTTTTTTGTTAATATTGGAATATATCTTAAAGGGTTGACAAATACATGGTAATATTTGATTGTGAATATTTGTAATATGAATATAATATTTATAATATTTGTAATATTTGTGAATATTTGTAAATGTTTCTTTTTGTACAAATATATGTGAATACGATTTAGTTTTGTAATATTTGTAAATATTATTTTTTTGTACAAATGCATGTAAATATGATTTTATTTTGTAATATTTGTAAATATTTTTTAATATATACATGCATGAAAATATGTGATTGTTTCTTTGTTGGTGTTATTTTATATGTGTTAGTGTTCCTGTTATGATGTAAATGTCTACGTATGAGTGAATTTTTAAAGTATTACTTTATATTTCATTTCATGATGTTGTTATTTATTTTGAATATATTTATGTTTGATGACAAGATTATGTTAATAATGTTAGGGTCGGTGTTTATGTGCCATCCCTGAATGTACATATACTTCTGTATTTATACAAGTGTATATTCCCATTAAATCGCTAATACCCATATATATGGTATTATGCATGTAATGTTACAGACATTGTAGATTTGAAAGAGTTCGGATCAGATCTAAAAGAGTTTAGATAAAGGCTCATAGTTAGCCACGTTGAGAGATATAATTGCTAAATGTTAACTGATTATAATACTCAACAGATTCAAGAGTTGGAGCCTTATCTGTAATGGGATATAATGTAGTAACCACTTATCCACAACCGGTAAAAATAAATATTTATATATATAAATATACATATTTTATTTGTTTGTGAGTGATACTTGATTTATGTATTGTTATTAGTAGTGTTTGTATAGATTACTGACCTACTATTAGTATTGGGTTCATTTGCAAGACTTTAGATTTATTTTAGAGACCAAATTATAATATTTTAAAAGTTTTGGGGGTTAATTCGTAAATACTAAAAATTAGCCTCTTAGTATAAAAATACATATTTGTAACCCTAATTCACTCATTTTAGTCAAGTCACCTCTTTCAGAGTGAGAAAAGAGAGAAAGAAATGGGAGATAAAGAGAAGAAGAAGAAGAAAGAGAAGAAGAAAGTTAAAATTTATGCTTTAAGAGGTATATTATAACCCTTTCTTAGTTTCTTGGTGTTAATTTAGTTAATTCCTTTAAGTTTTAATTTCTGAAATATGTACAATTGAGGATATGATGTGGATTTCATAAGATATTGTGAGAATTGATGATGATTTATGTAGATAACTTGATAATTCATGATGAATTACAAAATTTCTACTTAATAGTCTCTTGATCCAGGAATTTTATAAATTGTTGTGCTTTGATTCTGATTTTGGATTTTGAGTATATGAAATTAGACATGTCTAAAATTATTTGAGACTTTGAATCGATTGAAAATTTTATAAATTAAATTTGTAGTGAATTTACCAAAATGACCATGACATTATGAAAATTTATTTTGTTAACAGTATAATACAGTGACAAACAATTTTTGATCTGCTGAATGATCTTCAGAAATTACAAATTTATGGGATATGATAAGTTTATATGTCTAATATGATATACTTACAATTGAGAATTTAGATAAGTGAGGTTAAATTATTATGATTTTCTAAAGAGTGTTAGCTCATTGCAGTATTTGATTAACAAAATTTTAAAGTTATAGAATAAAATAGTATTAAAATACTTTTGGGTAGTGATTTTGAAGTAAAATATTTATCATACATTAAGATATGTGTCAATAGTAATTCTATGGTATTTTTATAATTTTTGAGTTAGTATATGATTTTATAAAATTAGGAGATTGAATACTGTTCAGTAAATATCTTGATCCTGTTAGGATAATAGTTTGGATTTGATGGTGTTTATGGAATAGATTGTGTAAGAATTATAATATAATATTCATACATAAGAAGAATATATGAGTCAAGAATGATATATTCTGATTTTGGAGTAATTGGATATCATTTGATATATAAGAAAATTTTGTTAAGTGTAAGTGGTTAGAATGACAGGTTTTCAGAAACCAAGTAATTGGACCAATTCGATGTGATAAGTGCAATATGTGTAATTTTGTAAGCTATTTAAAGTATTTTGTATGAATTTTGAGGCTCATGAAAGGATTAATCTTCATTGATAGGTTAAGGAGATTTAAGTCTTGTAACCGAAAGTGCTAAAAGGTAAGTATACTAGATTTTTTTTCTTCTGAAATCACAATAAATATAGTAATTGTTATGTATGATTTTGTAAATGTGCTTAAGAATATGTTTATATTATGTCAGAGTATATTTTGATATGAAATGTGAAAGGCATGTGTTTATGAATGTGAGCATGGGCATACGTGACATATATATGTTTTTGAAAGTGAGTTTTCAAAATGAAATGTGTTTAATAAATAAAGCTTTTGAAGTGTAATATGTCCATGAGAAATATTTTGTGTTTTGAAGATGCTTGAATTCACTGTTGACTTAGTAGGCATCTTATGTGATTTTTGGAGCCTTTATGTGTGGCTTTTCCTTCGGGATTGATATATGTTATATGTTCCGTATGTAGAGAGGATCCTGTCTGTCACGCCCCAGACTCAAAAGATCTGACACACGACATAACTTACATTCATTCAATAATGAGCATACATACAATCTTATTGTTTCTAGTATATTTCTAAATTCTTATTTAAGGGTTGGTGTCATATTTAAAAATATAAACATAAACATTTATTGACAATATTTAAACATTCATTTTAATTTTTCAGAATTATAACAATCGAATTATGACTGGGACAATTAGTAAACCGGAGATACACATAGTTTTCTCAGAGATTAATACTCTACTACGTCACCAGTAGCAACTTTGTTACCGGAAGCCCAAAATATATTCATTGTAAATTCTTACTTAAAATCAATCCATAATCATACTTGGTGAAACGTAAACCAAATACAATCACAGCTAATAAAATAACACATAAGTATTTATTCAATAGGGATAAATCAAATATCTTAAACTATGTATCCACAAATGAAACACTTAGCAACCTAGCAACTTAGGAAACCCAAGGGACAGCAGAAGCCTTGCCAAATCCGCTAAGTACACATGTACATTATTTACCTGAAATCACCATAAACTATAATGAGTATAAAACTCAGTAAGCATACTAGTTTTTCATATATCAAATTATAAATACATATATGTACACAATGCATGTGTATGATTGATAAGGCGTAATTGTATAAACTATTTTATCTTCCTAACTTGATATTTGTTCAATTTATTGGGCTATTTATGCATATTAATGTTGTTTTATAGGTTGAAGCATTATCAGAGCAAAAATACCAGAAAACGGACGCAAATGGGAGCATTAGAGATAAAAATACGAATGGAGGCACTGTTTGCTACAGTGGCACTGTTGCTACAGTACAACTGTTTGCTACAGTGCAGCGCCGCGGCGCCGATTGCAGAAAGTGAGCGCCGCAGCGCCAAATCGCAGCGCCGCAGCGCCGGGACCTGGACAACAAATTGTGACAGGTTCCTGAAAATCAGGAAACCCAAAAGCAACCCAAAATGCGCCCTAATTCCGTGCTCTTACCTATTTATTTGCTGAAAACTTACATTTTGAGGGGGACTCCAGCTGGGACAGCAGCTGGAAACACAAAGAAACACCTAACTTCTAAGTTTGAAGAAATCAAAGAGGAGGGAAGCAAGCTTCAACAACAAAGACATTTGACAGGGATGTCTTCTTTACTTTGATTCTTTACTTGTTTTAAGATGTTTAGTTTACATGTATTGATGGAATTAGCTTCAAGATTGTGTAGTTTAATGATGAGCTAATTTCGTTCATCTAGGATTACATCCTTGAACTCATTATGTGATTGATTTTAGTTCTCTCTTTTATGGTATTAATTCAGCTTTTGATATATTCATTGTGCTTGTGCTTAATGCTATTTGATTACTTGGCCAGTAGTTAAATTGATCTAGAAATGCTTAAATAAACTTGACAAAGGCATTTAGGTATTTAGTCTTAAGCATATTGATGCATGATCATAGTGTAGTACACTTGAGTTTCATATGAGATAGACATATACTCATAAGGCATGTATGGCTCATAAAACTTGTGTTTAATGAATTTTGTTCAATTTATTTATCATAGACATATAGATATTTGATTGGATGGAATAGATTCACTTGACCTGCAAAAGAGGCTTGTGATGTGTTGAGTGTTTTGGTCAATATATCAAGTTGAGAACCAATAAACATCAAAGAGATTCTGCTGAATTTATTTGCATAACGGGGGATAGTTTGTAATCCTAGGATTTCTCATATTGAATATAATTTGTTGGTAATTTAGTTTATCACTTAGCATAATTAAGTTGTTCTTTTACTTGAGTAGTTTAATCTCATACATTAAATTATTTTCTGGATAATAGTAGAAAGACACCATTTCAGTACTTAAACTAGAAAAGATAAATCATTCTCTGTGGGATCGACACTTTTCTCATCATATATTACTTGTTGCGACAACGTGCACTTGCGCTAATTTGTGTTATAGAAAACACACAACAATGATATGCTGTGATAAATTAAAATCCATTATCTTATCAAATCACATGTCAGGTAAGCGCTTACATATTCTTTCAAAACATATAATAGGAATACCATCACTCAACTACTAATTAGTAGGACTTGCATATCACATAATGAGTTAAATGTCACTCGTAGGTGATATACCGTATGAGAGGAATAATACAAGTGAGGTTTAAATTACACATATATAATGCTCATGCCCGAAGGTAAGCGCTAAACCCTCACCCTGATCATCGGTGACTCCTCTCACATGCACCAATACGCCACCACATGAATATGATGACTTAATCTTTCTTTAGGTACCAATAGGATCCTCCATATATACCGAACACATAACATATATCAATCCTGAAGGAAATGCCACACATAAAGGCTCCACAAATCACATAAGATACCTACTAAGTTAACAGTGAGTTCAAGCATCCTCAAAACACAAAATGTTTCTCATGGATATATTACACTTTGAAAACTTTCTTTGTTAAACACATTTCATTTTGAAAGCTCACTTTAAAAAATACATGTAAGTCCATACTCAATGTTAATGCTCACATTCATAAACATATGTCTTTCACATTTCATATCAAATATACTTTTACATAACATAAACATATTTCTAAGCACATTTACAAAATCATACATAGACAATTACTATGCTTATTGTGATTTCAGTAAAAGTCTAGTATACTTACCTCTTAGCACTTTCGGCTACAAGGCTTAAAAATCCTTAACCTATCAATAGAGATTAATCCTTTCATGAGCCTCAACATTTACACAAAACACTTTAAATAGCTTATAAAATTACACATATTGCACTTATCACATCAAATTGGTCTAATTACTTGGTTTATCAAAACCTGTCATTCTGATCACTTACACTTAACAAAATGGGTACCTAAAGGAAGAGTGAGTCATTACATTCGTGTGGTGGCGTATTGGTGCATGTAAGAGGACTCACCGATAATCGGGGTGAGAGTTTGGCTCTTACCTTCGGGCATGAGCATTATATATGTGTAATTTAAACCTCACTTGTAGACACGTGATTTAAGATATTTGATTTGTCTCTATTGAATAAATACTTATGTATTATTTTATTAAGCATGGTTGTATTTAGTTTAAGTTTCACCAAGTGTGGTTATTGGTTGATTTTAGTGTTGAACTTACTAGCAACTTGCTAAGGATTCCTATGTTGAATTAAAGTTTAAAATTTTATGCAATATTATTTATGAGTGCACATTATTGAATGAATGTAAGTTATGTCGTGTGTATGATCTTTTAGGTTTGGGGCGTGACACATAGACATGGAAATATACTAGTAACTGCAGTTGCATGAGTTGCAATCAGGTGCCAGAAAATGCAAGTTACGCAAGTATGTTCTCGAATAATTGTCCCTGATTTATTTCTGCAGATGCGGGTCTGTTGATGGATACCTTTATATATAGATCAGCATATATCGTACCTATAGGGTATAAATGGTCATTCCTAGCCGCCCGTGAGTTTGGAGCTCGTATTGACATATGAGTATCCAGTTAGGACTGGATATGAGACTGCCTCACGAGAGCCTCCGATAGACACCCAATGTAAGCCGTCAACGAGGGGTCCTCTCGAGTTAAGTAGTATACGTGGTCCTTTGACCTGAGTGCCACGGTGGGCTTGTAAGTGATCCATCATACTTTGATTCCACACATGTCACATACCTTTCATGGTGTGACCGCTGGGTGTTGCTAGATATGATCCGATGCTTATGGAGTTCTGTGTGTACAAATATGTGATCCTTCAGCTCCTATATGGAGTTAGATATCCAAATGCTTCAAGATTGTATGTCAGAAAGTCTTGTATCTACAAGTAATCATCTCGGGAAAGAGTTCCGTCAGGGTGGAACAATATGGCAAACGAGTTTGCGCATATTATTTAGTGAGATACAAGTCTGGAGATAGGATATAGATGAGCACAATAGGATTTGACAGTGATAATCTATATCCCTGCACATCTATACGTATGCGTTGTAACCTCAGCTTGTATGGTTCAATGCGCTGATTTGTATATCCGTGATGTGTGCGTGGGACTCATGAAATAGTTTCATTTGACGAATCGGACATAGAACTTAGGGAGTCCCGTGATATAGAGTATACTTGTTGTGCACTGGGACAGCGTGTCGGATTAAATTGTTTAATCCAGCAATATTCAGCACTTTCACGGGAATACGTGCATAACTGTATTTAAGTATTAAATATAACAATTAGTTAATAATTATTATTTACTAATTGTAAAATGACACGTAGCGTATTGTGAACCCTCAGTTGAGTTTACTTGAGTATGAAATTTAGTGGGACTTACTAGGAGATGAACTTGATAACTATTTATGAGGGTAAAATGGTCATTTTTTATTTTGATTATTTAATTATTATATAGTTAAATATCTCTTTTTTAATTATATAATATATTATTATATATATCTATTTTTATATTATTGTTATTATATTATATTATTATTATTATATTATATATATATAAAGAGAAAGAGAGCAAGTGTGTGAGTTGGGCAAAATTACCCGAGAAGGAGGAGAAGAAAAAGAAAAGAAGGAGAAGAAAAAAAAATTATAGAGAAAAATGAAACTATTTCATTTTTTTCTCTATCGTATCTTAGAAACAATTGAAAATTGCTTCAGCCTTCATTTCTTATCCTTTTGGAGAAAAGGATAAAAACTCACATTGACCATTTTGGGGATTAAGAGTTAATCTCGGGGTGCTATTCTAGTTCATCAAGCCCACCGTATTGGTGACTAGAACTGCACACGAGTTGGTCTCCATGTGAATTTTAGGAAAAACACGTGTATAATGTTACACGTTGAGGTGAGTTCTCTAACCTATAAATATATTAATGTGATTAATATATTGTATTTATTGTGTTTATTGCAAAATTTATACACTTCCATCGCGTCAGGCAATAGACACAATTGCACATGCATACACCTACACGTGGCTTAAATTCGCCAACAGATAAATGTAGACCCTGATGAATTTAGTAGAGTTGTGCTATTGAATTATGTTATACAAAAGCTTAACAATAAGATAGTTCATCCTAGTAAGAAATATAAAGTAGAAGCACACTCACTTTGAGGTAGATTATAATTAGAGGATAACACATATATTAAACAAGATTAACAAGATAGATATTACCATAGAAGCTATGCCTTTAGAGGTAATACATATTCTATTACTAGAGGGTTCAAAGTTTAGGAATCAAGAACATGGAGAGGAAGGGGATAACACATTTGCTTAGTTGTCATGCACCACCTAATGCCATCACTACCGCATTCACCTTAACAACAAACACAACTTATTAATTAAGAAATACACCCACCTGAGACTAATACTTACTTACCACAACCTTTAATACACTAATCTCAGTTTAATACACACTTACCACAATCTCAAATGCACCCATCTTAATCTAATACACACTCACTATAGCCCGATACACACTCCTCAAGTCTTGTAATACACCCATCCCAGTCTGATATAAACTCCTCATAGTCTAATACACATACCTCAGGTCCTGTAATGCACCCATCTCACAATGAGGTTTAAACATACCCAACACAAACTGGTATATCTGGGTTTTTCCACTTTGATGAGGATGCAGATGAGGCGTTCCATTTTTTAGATAAAGAGGAAAGTAATATGGAAAATGGTGAGAGTTATGCATAGGGTTCATTCGAGGGATTAGGTCATAATGATGTAGAACAATTTCAGTCAGATGATGATGATTTTGTCATTAGCTCATCTGAGGATGAGGACCTGACCTATAAGATGTCTAGAAAGATCCATGAAAAAGTATGGGTAGAAAAACCAGGAGAGCTAATGTCATTTGAAGTTGGTCATTATTTTATAAATATAGAAAAATTCAGAGATGCACTGTCAAAGTGCATTATCCAACAAGGGTTCACTCTAAAGAAAGTGAAGAGTGAGCCTTCAAGAGTTATTGTTAAATATGCAGCAGAAAGTTGTCCATAGAATATACATGCTAATAGATTGTCAGATGGAGAGTCCTTTATGGTGAGAAGTCATACCCTTAAGCATACATGTCTAAAGGGCTCAAACACAGTAGAGGCTAAGCCATCATGGATTGTCAAAGAGTTTAAATTTTTGGTTAAAGTAGTGCCTAATATCAAGGCTGAAGTTATTGAGCAAAAACTGTTGCAAAAGAATGGAGTCACTTCTAATAGGCTTAGAATATATAGAGTAAAGAGAAATGCCTTAGATATGCTTGATGAGAATTATAGCTTGTCTTATTCCTTAGTGTATAAATATGCCCATATGATTATAAAAACAAACCTTGGTATCGTAGCCACTATTCAATCAGAATCAATTCCCACTAACCCTTCATTTAAGAGGATTTTTATAGTCTTCTCTGTACAAAAAATATATTTTTTGAGTGGGTGTAGACCATTTATAAGAGTAGATGGATGCCATATGAAAGGAAACTTTAGTAGTATCATGTTGTCTGCTGTTTCTTTTGATTCCAATAATGGTATATTTCCACTAGCTTTGGTTGTGTGTGAAACTGAGTGCATTGACAGTTGGTTTTTTTTTATTTTAAAAAAAATTATTTTATTTGATTGAAAATGAGAAGAGAGGGTTGAATACCTTTATGAGTGATAGACAAAAGGGCATGTTGGATGCTTTGTATGCATACTAACCAAATCCCAATACTAAATGGTGTGGTAGACATTTATATGCCAATTTTAGAACTCATTAGTCTAGTTTACATTTGAAGAATCCATTCTAGTGTGTAGTAAGAGAGACAGACAAATACCAGTTCAAGATTCATTTACAAAAAATCAAAGAAATAAATTTGCAAGCTTATGATTGGCTAATGAACCTATCACCTGACAAATGGTCAAGACATGAGTTTGATCCCAATGTCAAATGTGACAATGTTACAAATAAATTCACTAAAGCTTTTAATGGTTGGTTGCTGAATGAAAGGGCACTGCCCATACTGATTATACTTAAGCATTATAAAAGAAAAGTGATGGTTAAAATACAAGAAATGTACTAATATGACTAGTCATAGGAAGAGAATATGGCGTCATTTGTCAGAAAGAGAATTGAGAAGTTAGGGGAACAAGGTAGACAATAATATTAAGTGAAAAAAATTGTTTTTTTTTTGAAATATTGGACCTAGAGAGAGTTTATTTAGTTGATATGAATGTTAGGACTTGTGAGTACTTTGCATGGCAAGTGAGTAAAGTGCTATGCAAACATGCAATTGGGGTAATTCTTGATTTGAGGGATGATCCACAGAAGTATATGGATAAGACTTTATGTAAAAATATTTTTTTTATCAATTTACAAGGGTATGATTAGGCCAATACCCGACAAGTGTGCCTGGGATGATATGAATTTATCTAAGTTAAATCCACTACAAGTTAAAAGATTTATTCGGAGACCTAAAGTGTAAAAGAGGAGGGATTCAACTAAACCTCAAAAGGCACACAGGTCATTTGTTGTCAAATATAGAACTTTGGGGGTTTGGGGCATAATACCGGGACATGTGGATGGTTGGTGCTATAGTAGCTAACCACAAGCGCACGCTATTGTATCAAGTAATATAGGATTTAAAGTCTAGATATCATTCCTATATGGACTATGTGATCTAATTCTTTTAATCAATTACTAAAATTATAACTACTTAATTTTTATTCAGAAAATTTAAAATTTGAAATTTATTTAACTATTCTATCAATTAAATCAACCTAAACTATAACAAACAAGAGATAAATTTACCAAAAGATAATAATCTAGGGTATAAACTCATCCCCTTGTATTTCATTAGATTCATTAACTACTTAGTTAATCCCATAATATAAATTATTGGATTAGACACTAATTTTATCACAAGTCTTTGTCGATGGTTAAGTGATTATATTATGCATTCTAACAATCATCTATATGTCTATGACAATCAAATTAGAATGTAATTCTTTAAGATCAAGTCCAAATTATGCCATACATGCCACTTAGATATATGTCTATCCTAAATGGAACTCATAGTTGTTACCTTATGATTATGCATCAAACTATTTTAGGCTAAACACATGAATTCCTTTGTCAAGTTCATCATAGTTCTTTATATTGAGATTTGTGTTTACGTGCCATCCAATTATGTATAAATATTTAATTATAATATTTATATAATTATTATTTTTAATAAAATCGTTAATATTATTAATTATTAAATGGTAAGATACTTGTAATGTTTCAGATATTGTATGATCTGGAGGAGTTCAGATCTGGTCTAAAGGAGTTTAGATTAGTGCTAAAAGTTAGCAACTCTAAAATTTATAAGTGTTAAGAGTTAGCAGTGCTAAGAGTTAGTAGGTTATAAGAGTTAGTGAAATTTAAGGAGTTAGAGTATTGTCTGAAATGGAACAAAGATATGAGAATATATTAGTAATGATATAACTGCAAAGAGTTGCAAATGATGCTAAGTAATATCATTGTGCAAGTATGTTCTTAAACACTATGTTCCTGATATAAATAATTTCATCGATGCGGGTTTATCAGTAAAACCCAATAAAATAGATTAGTGTATATCTATATCTGTATGGTTCAGATGATTAGTCTTAGCAAACCATGAGCTTAATGGAAGCTCATATAGAGATATAGGTATTCAGTGAGAACTGGGTACTGAACAGACTCGCGAAGACCTTTAATAGACATCTTATAAAGTCATCAATAAAAGGTCTTCCGAGTTGAGTAGTATTCGTGGTCCTTAGACCTAAGCGCCATGGTGGACTTGTGAGTAATTCACTATACTTTGGTTCCACACATGCTAGAAACCTTTCATGGTCTAACCATTGGGTGTCGTTGGGCTTGGTCCGATGCTCATAGAGTATGATGTGTGTAGATATGGGATCTGTCAGCTCATATAAGTGAATTGTATATCCTGATACTCCGAGATTGTGTTTCAGAAAATCTTGTGATCACAAGAATAAACCCTGAGAATATTTTTTATAGGGCTAAATAATATTGTAAAAGTGTTTACGGATATTGTTTATGAAAATATAAATTTGGAGATAAATTTAAGATTGGATAAATAGAGATTTGATGGTGATGATCTATATCTCTGCTATTCCAGGATATCAATGACGGAGGGATTATACGTATATGCTATAGCCTCAATTTATATGGTTTAATGCGTTGCTTTATAATATCCATAATGTGTGTGTGGGGGGGGTATCGTTCACAGACGTATGGAGGAGTTTCATATGACAAATTGAGCGTGAACTTAGAGAGTCTCACAATATAAAGTGTACTTATTGCGCACTAGGGTAATAGACTGGATTTAATAATTTGATTCAATAAATTTTAACAAACTAGATATTTGTTTAAAGATCCTTTGGAATGTGCATTTGTCAAGACTTAATTATTAAGTACATCATATAATTAGTTGATATAAGTTGTTAACTAATGAGATATTGACAAGTGGTATAATTTAGTCTATAAATTATTTTTACCTTAAATTGACCTATTAACCTTACTAATAAAAATAAGTAAGGTAAAATAATTATTTAAAATTATTTTGAATAATTAATTAAATATTATATATAATAATTGTTATCATAAATGTCAATAAGGGTACAAACAATTATTATTATGATCTATTAATAATGACATAATATTATGAATGATTGAACACCATTGAAGTAAAGTTTACAAAACTTATAAATAATTAAATATATTTTAATTTTTATTAAGTGGGCATTTAAATTACACTAGCACAATAATAAAAAGAAATGAAGATGTCATTTTCAAATTTATTTGTGTTAATTAATAGTGTTGTAAATTTATTTAATAGATAAGCACTAGTAAAAATAAAAAAAAAATATTGGTGGCTAACAAAATTAATGTGTATGCCATTTATTATTTTTTGGTGGAGAAACAAAACAAAAAATTAAATGAAAGCGATTTAACAACTAAAAAAGAAGAATTGGTTTGATCAATTCTCTCTTAATTTCCATCATCCGGCCATGCTAAAGGAAAACAAGAAAATTCAAAAGTAAAAATGAATTTTAGACAAGAATTGGATAAAAACATGCTTCATTAAAAAATATTTTCAAATGTGCTATGTAAGAGTTGCATAAATAATCTATTTTTTTGAAAACAAATATGTATGTGCTGCTAAAAATTAATCAAAGCTACTATTTTAACTCCACAATCCTACCGGATTGTTGTGGACTAGAATTGTTCAAGAGTAAATTTTAAGGTGAGTTTCAAAATTTAAAATTTTCACCGAAGTTCTTCAAAAGTATGTTTCTGCAATTTTAATTTGTTTATAATTCAGTTTACATGTGTACATGTTAATTATATGTTTAATTCCATTGAAAATCGTATATGTAAGACATATATTTAAGTTTTTTAATATGTATATAATCAATTGCATACACCAAAAAATATGTTAACACCTTAATCATTCAAAATACTGGTCAGATATAATAAAAGCATTAAACTCAGATAGAATAAATCAATTATAATGTATTAAGTTCATAACTAAGAATCTATAAAATTCAACTATATATTAGATTTAATAGTCTAATCCTAGATAAATCATGTTTAGTTTATCACAAAACTAAAAGTGTCAAACAAATCCATAAAGAATAGTAAGAACAAGAATATAATGGTAAGAAAATAGAAGAAAAACTAATCAAGAAGACGCATTGAGTTGCTTCTCTCTCAATATTGACTTGAAGTTTGAATCTTGATTTCTTAGCTTTGATGTTTGATTTTGTGTTGTGAATTCTTTCTTTAAATTTTTACCTCTTAACTTGATTCTTTTTTATTTAGGGTTTTTTTTTATCTTCTATTTATAGGTTTGAAAACTCAAATTAGAGTAAAACATCAAATACAAATGAGATTAAAATTATTGTTCATGGGTTACTATTAGCGTCACGACACTAGATTCTGGGTGCTGTATATATGATTTTTGAGCGCTACGACTGGGGTATTATAGCAAATTTTATTGTAGCTTGTTTACTGTAGCATAGTATTGTGTACTTTGATGTTTTTGCCCTATTTTTCTTGAATTTTCATCCTCATTTGCTCTATTGAATCCAAACCTACAAAATAATGATAAAGCACATAAAAAAATCAAATAATTTTAATTTAAACGAACAAATATTAAGTTTAAAAGATAGAAATATTAGACATAATTAACTTTTATTAATGGACAAAGCTGGACAGATTCTATAAGTGCATTGTTTTATTTGATTTTATGATTATTTTTTAATTATTTGCCATGCAGAGGAGAGGCTCAGCAACAACAACTTCATCAACAGGCATGAGGGCGGTAGGAGTTAGGATAAGCATTTATATTTGAATTTGTATGACCATTTGGTATGCAATGCTAGACTTTAACTTAATTAATTTCTCTTTAATTAACTTGTAGAGGACAGAACCATCTAGTGAAGTTGGATCTACCTCATTTATAGGTAGTAGTGCAATGGTAGTTAATAATAAATAATTTGCTTTTCATATATTTTGTTAATGTACATATATTCTCTTAATTTATACATACGTCCATCATTCTAGGGAATAGAGGAAGGGGGAGGCTTGACAGGCCTAAGAATACCCACTACAACCATGAAGGATTTTGTAAGCTATCTATAGATGTAATACACTTTCTAAAATGCATTTTGTAAGCCGGATGTCTTTGGATGATACATTTTTTTAGCAATTAGGATTGATTGGATATGAATGTTTTAGTGTTTACAATATTGATGTTATATGTTTTGATTGGATACATTTTGTAAGTTTTTTGAAGCATTTTAAAGATTTTGTAAGCTTTTGATATAGATGTTGAATGATTGTTTTGGAAATATTTGGTTAGCTTAATGAATGAAGATGATACAGCTCATAAGCATTTTTTAAATAATTTATTTTTGGGAATATTTTTCATGTATACATCTTCACATAATGGTGCATCTCATTTTTTTCCAATCACATGACAACATTATAACCATGAAGACAAGACAAAAATAACAAATAACTTCCTTACTCCATTAAATATTTTTTTTTTTGCATTTTTACATGCCCCAATAGTTAACTTTTCAACTTCACCATCTAAATTTTGCGCCACTTCTACTAATAAATTAATTTATGGAACTATGAGCAAGGATTATATTATCTTCTTTTGGTTTTTAAAATTTATAGTAATTACATTTTCTTCCTTCACAATAGAAGTATATCTTGTAGGGATTGTTCTATGACTTTGATATCCTTATACCTGCTTTTCTTTCACAAAAATAACTTTTATTTCTAAATTTGATAATTTTGACATTAACTTTACTTAGATTTTATAGAGGTTGACATAAGTTGTGGCTGAATTTATAAGACTTTTAATGAAGAGAAGGTTGTTGATGAAAAAGAGTAAATAAACAAAGTTAACATAAACAAAAACGAAGGACAAAAATAAAGGAGTGAATGAATAAAAATGAAAAAAAAACAAAGGAGTGAATAAGCAAAAATCAAGAAAAAGCTCCATATAGGTAATTATGTGACCATTGTTTTTCAACAATCACATGAGAATTAATTTTTTTTAATAAACACAAATAATATAATAAAAAATAGTACAACTCGTGAATATCACTACACTAATACATGAAAATTTGTGTAATTAAAATGCATAATTAATAGGTGCATTTTAAACGATCCGTAATAAATTATTTATCTAAAAATTATTCAAAGTCAAATATTTAATTGTTGGCAAATAATTCAATTGCATAAGAAATTATATTTTTTTGTTTGTAGTGTAAGAATAAAAATATTATTTCATTACTTTCTTTGTTGTAAAAAGACAATATGAACATTTCATGAAATTATTTTAAAGTTAACGAAAAATTCTTTAATGTTTAAGTATTGATGCCTATTTTCTAGACTAGCGAGTATTATTAATATTAAGTTAAATTTTAAGAGTATTCATAATAATATTTTTTATTTTTATATTTATTTTTTAAAAATAATATTCTCCCATAAAAAATAATTTTTTTTAATGATTAACTCTTAATTTTTAACTACTTATTAAAAATTTATTTAAAACTCAAATATTAAAAATAACTTTTAATTAACATACTACTTTACAATTTTTTAATTAATTAAGTGCCAAAATTAAAACAATGACATGTTTAACATTCCCATCATATAGTAAATTGTATAACTATATATAGTATTTTTCTGAAACTGGAAAATTGGATAGTTATACCTAGCGATAAAGGCGAAATAAAATGTTTTGAAAATATACTACTCAATTTTATGTCTTTTACTGTTTGTTAGTCACGTTCACACACGTAAATTTCATAAGCTTACAAGCACGTAACGTTTACATTCTCGTTGTTCGAGTTCTGACTGAACTCGCAGAAATCGACAGCTTTCTTTCTTTTTTTTTTTTTTCTGCTTCTAAAACCACAACAAAGCCTCCACAAATTCAACAAAGTACGCCTCTTATCCGTGGAACATAACGTCAGCCCCATGCCCAACACCGTTGATTCCCTCCGACTTTCGCACCGTCTCCTCTGATTGACTACGCCGCCGTCACCAACCAACGGCGCGCCAACAGATAACAGAAACCCTTTACTTCCAGAACTTACGTGATCGTGCCACGTATGTATGATATTATTATTATACTGTAGGACCCACGTTACTGCAAACGGAAATAAATAAATTGAACGCCCACACTATCATCCAATCCCTGCTTACACGTCTCTCCCGCCGGTTACTCTGTCCCGGTCTCACGTCACCGGCGAAACGGATTAATTAACAATGAAAATTAAAGCGCAAGCTCTCTCAGTCCCAGTTTCACTCTCAGAGCATTTATAAATCTTCACTTGACATCATATAATTGTCTCTAATTTTCAGAAACGATGTCGTTTATGAGACGCAGAAAGGGCTCCGATTTTTCAAAATCTCAGAACTCAACAGACTCTCACTCCAACAAAGACGACGACGTGAAGAAGGAAAAATCAAAGCGTCAACTCAACGAAGGGAGAAGAAAAAAGTACACGTGTGTGGACAGCTGTTGCTGGTTCATTGGCTTCATATGTTCCACGTGGTGGTTTCTATTGTTCCTATACAACGCGATGCCGGCATCGTTTCCGCAGTTCGTTACGGAGAAGATCACGGGGCCGTTACCAGACCCGCCGGGGCTAAAGCTGCTGAAGGAGGGCTTGACGGCGAAGCACCCAGTTGTCTTTGTCCCGGGGATTGTCACCGGCGGGCTCGAGCTGTGGGAGGGTCACCAATGCGCTGAAGGCTTGTTTCGGAAGCGACTCTGGGGCGGCACATTTGGTGAGTTGTACAAAAGGTAATGCCTTTTAAATGTAAATGCTGTTGCTTAATTAAGAAGATGTTTTAGTGGCTGATTAATGTCTAATTATTGTGATGTCTGTTAGGTTAAGTGTGTTTAATTGTAGTATAAAAAGAAAAGGGAAGAAAAGTTATGTGTAGTTACTTACAGTATTTATGAAGTTGTAAAGTGAGAATTGGATCTTTAATGTATAGGAATTGGGAATTTGAGAAAAGTGTGCTTGGAGGTTCGCTGGCTTGCCTACTTTATTGAATTTGAGACAGTGGTTCCTAGTAATAGATGAGTTAGAGACCTACTATATAAGTTGGTGAAGTTGTAAAGCTAAGATTTTAGTTGGATGTGATGGAAGAAATGCTGGTGTAATAGTGTCGCATGACATTGTATTGAGTTTCATTAAAATTTGGGAATTAGTTAGAGTTTTGGTAAAAACTTCTGTTGAAGAAGTTGGAATTTGAGATGAAATTGTAATCGTAAATTATGATAAGTGTAATGTTGTTAATAATAGATGATATATATGGCAGAGCACTTGAAACCATTAGACAACAGTACTATATTGCATTGTGATTAGCAAGTTTATTTTATGTTATGACACAATATGAAAAAGAAAATTATGCCATCGTTATGAGGTTCCATTTAAGATCTCACTTGAACAATTCCTAGGTCGTTACTGAGGATTTAGTGCTCTGGCACTTCACTTGGATTGATAATGACCAGTCTGCTTGTGGAATTTTGTGCCTTACCAATTTCATTCTACCAGCTTTTGGAGGAAACTTTTCTATCTGTGCTTCAATGCTGCCAAATCTGTTCACTGACATTTACTGGAATTGCTCAATTGTCTTAGAGTTCAAGTGTTTTTTTAGGCAAAGTTTGTTTATCTTATTTCATATTAATTTTTCCATCTAGCTGCTCTTTTGACCTGATAACGGACTTTGTAAAAGTAAGAAAAACATTATTAGAAAGAAAGTATTATATGCCTATTGCTATTAGCCCTCTCTGACATATATTACTGACATGATCTAGAGTTTCAGGCTCTGATTAAGTATCGTCCAGTTGGTTCAGTCATGCAACTGCTTTTTATGTTTCTGAGGATTAAATGAGACAAGCTGATTATTGGTATATTGGTGGAATTGATATTCTTTGTTTTTCCCTCTTCTTTCTGTCTGACAATGCAGACCATTGTGCTGGGTTGAGCACATGTCACTGGATAATGAAACTGGACTGGACCCTCCTGGTATTAGGGTCAGGCCTGTATCAGGATTAGTTGCAGCTGATTACTTTGCACCAGGTTATTTTGTCTGGGCAGTTTTAATTGCCAATTTGGCTCGCATTGGATATGAGGAGAAAACCATGTATATGGCTGCATATGACTGGAGATTATCATTTCAGAATACTGAGGTATAGTTTTGATTAAAGATTCACTGCCCCAAAAGCTCTTCTAATGTTGGTGGATGTATACAATATGTTGTCCTTTGGTATATTGCATATGGCTTCCTATTTGCTCTCTCAGGTTCACTAATCACTTTATCCCTGGTTAAATTTGTCAGGTCAGGGACCAGACCCTAAGCAGAATAAAAAATAACATAGAACTCATGGTAGCTACAAGCGGTGGGAAAAAGGTGGTTGTAATTCCACATTCAATGGGTGTTCTGTATTTTCTGCATTTTATGAAATGGGTTGAGGCACCAGCTCCAATGGGTGGTGGAGGTGGATCAGATTGGTGTGCTAAGCATATAAAGGCAGTCATGAACATTGGTGGACCTTTTTTAGGGGTTCCAAAGGCGGTTGGAGGACTATTTTCTAGTGAAGCCAAGGATATTGCTGTTGCCAGGTTTTTCTTCATGCTAAAATGATGTGAAATGTCCTGTTCATTATCTTGCACTGAATTTTGTGATTGATCCTTTTTTTTATTTTCCTTGGAAAGATAAGTAAACTGTTGGCCAATCCTTTTTTTTATTTTGGGAAAAAATATTTACTATCTGCATATCTTGTGAGAACAGTATACATTGATGTGGATACCTACTGATGCTGTTTATTGACCGTAGGAGTTCAGAGAATTTTTGTTGCATTGATACATGTTAATAGCAAAAAGCTTTGCCTTTTATTTTATCTCCTCCTCTAAGTTTCTCCCAAGTCACATCCTAAAAGAAAGGAGAAGAGAGTTATCAGAAGAAAATTATTCTTCCAAATAATAGGTTGATTCCCTGTTAACTCTTTCTGTATTGTTTAGTATATTTATTAACAAAGTCTTATCTGCCTTCTAGCATTAGATAATGCACTACTTATAGAAACATTTTATTCTTGCAATTGGTAATCTAGAGAAAGATTTAGCTTGAAATAGCAATACATATGTTTCTTTTGTAAATAAATTTTCATTCACTTTTGGTTTTGGTCAATTCTTTACTTAAGATAATAATTGCATAGTGAAAGTTGTTTTAGATTATTTGTTATGGAACAACTCATATACGGTGGACAGTTTGTATTCATTTTTGAAAGTTTCACTCATTATTTAAATGTGTCCATATTCTTGATTCTGCCTTTCCATTTACTTATCATGTTGCATTAATTGATAGGACTAGAAGGAAATTAATTTGTTTCAACTTCTTGATTCAAGAGATGAATCTATTTTTAGTGATGGCTCCTTTCGATCTGATGCGTCATGCTGTTAATGCTTGGACAATAAAATTGAATGATTTTCTTTTCATGGAAATTTCAAAATCACCAGTAGGAGTTACTAAAATAGCAGCTGTCACTTTGTTTCTTGGTATCTCAGGTAAGAATATCCTCTTGGTAAATGCTACTATATAGTTACCGCACAAAAATAAAACCTTGAGAAGTCATCTTAATTTTAAGAATTTGTTAATCCTTCTAAAAGGGTGCCCTCTTGCTCTCCACAATAGACTTACCACTTTGCATTAACTTGAGTGTTTGATACATTAACTTAATGACCTGAATTCATGCTGAAAACATGCATGTCTGTTACAATTTTGTTTCAGTTCTTGATGAAATGCTTATCTTAATGCAGGGCTTTTGCACCAATTGTTATGGACAAGGGTGGATTCGGTCTTCAGACCTTGCAACATTTAATGCGGATGACCCGTACATGGGATTCAACCATGTCAATGATTCCTAAAGGTGGGGATACTATCTGGGGTGGTCTTGATTGGTCGCCTGAGGGAGGCTATCACTGTAAAGCAAAGAAGCTGAAGAACAATGATACCCGAAATGCTGGCCAAAATGGAAATAGGAGTTTGGCTATCACAGAAAGTGTGAACTATGGGAGAATTATTTCATTTGGGAAGGATGTGGCTGTGGCACATTCATCCAAGCTTGAAATAATTGATTTCAGGGTAATATTCTAATTTATGGTTTGATACTATATATTAAAAACCATTCCAATTGGTGTTAACTGGATAATCTCTTTTTATCTCTCTCCCTCCCTCCCTCTTCGTCCTTAAGAGGAATTTTGTTTTCTTAGCCTCCTGTTTTCTAGAATCAAGATGGATGTGCAATGGGTTTTCATGTTTCTTAATGACAATCATGATCACAATGCTATTATGTTCCTACAAATTCAAAGTACTGCATTTTCTTACATTTTTGGCAGAAGGATGGCTCCTATATATCATATTTTATACATGAGGATGTACAGCCAATCAGAATTTATCTGCCTACAATCCTTGACCAATCATAAGAGAGACTGAACATTGTTCATTGTGCTCATAGATGCTTGCAACTATGACGTGATTTGTCTCCTTAGTTCTTTTATCGGAGTTGTGTAATTAATTGCTTGTTGGTTGGCAGGGTGCTATCAAGGGTAATAACCTTGCAAACAAAACCAATTGTGATGTATGGACAGAATACCTTGAAATGGGTATTGGGGGTATTAAAGCTGTTGCTGATTACAAAGTTTACACAGCTGGGTCAATTTTGGATCTGCTACAATTTGTTGCCCCTAAGCTGATGGCACGAGGAGGTGCTCATTTCTCATATGGAATAGCTGACAATTTGGATGACCCAAAATACCAACACTATAAATATTGGTCAAACCCCTTGGAAACAAAGTGAGACATTCCAACTCTTGTCTGTTAATTCATGAGTACTTTGCTTCTAGGTTATGACTATTTGAACCTACCGTAATGCTTTTCTTGGTTATGACTTAATTGAGTTATATTAAACATATTTGCTTTTGTGGTATAATTATATCAAAAGAATTTGATAGTATATTCTAAAACCTAAGTTATTAAGTTATATATTCTAATATGAGTAGGATTGTGCAGTAGAGATCCGTAATTTGTAAAGTGAGCATTATACAAAAGCATGCCACTAAAGAAAAACAACCAATAGTTGTCCAAAATGGCCACTATATACTTTTTAAGAGATCTCCTTGGACATGTTTGTCATGACTCAGGGGGCCTAATGAAATTAGGGAAAGAGGACTTATTTTTTTTGAGTAACTAATAGTAAGTTCTTTTATGGAAGGAATTTTGACAGTTACAGCTTAAAACGCAAAAATTGAAAGCATAAAATTGCTTTCTGCAGAAATACTGAGCTCCAATTTTCACAAGTAGAAAAATCAAATAATTTTTAATTCAATTGAATTATTTCTCTTTCATTATTCTAAAATATCAGAAAAGCTGAAATGTTTTTCACCTTTTGCTCAATCTATTTGTACCCATGAAAGAAATGGTGGGCAGAACTAGTATGTGAACAGCCAAGGATCACTACATAAACATTGGATAGGTTCTATGTGTGGTTGTTTGGCCTTCTTACAAAGATCTAAACAAGCATGCATCAAATCAAATATATATGTAACCCATCCTGGGTGTTGTCAGATAAAGCC
Organism: Ailanthus altissimus; assembly: GCA_946807835.1. Classification (NCBI taxonomy): domain Eukaryota; kingdom Viridiplantae; phylum Streptophyta; class Magnoliopsida; order Sapindales; family Simaroubaceae; genus Ailanthus; species Ailanthus altissimus. The sequence continues at coordinate 23,855,450 of OX327689.1, forward strand.
AGTGATTCAATTTTTCCTCTTATTTCATTTATTATTTGCATAGCCTTGACATTTTAAACTGTTGGTACTTTGGGTTAATAGTTGTTGAAGTTTCTTGTTTGTCCAAATTGTCAGTGTTAGTGCTGCTTAATCCTCTGTATTGCTTTTGTAGGTTACCTAATGCGCCGGACATGGAGATTTATTCTTTGTATGGAGTTGGAATCCCCACAGAAAGAGCATATGTCTACAAATTAACTCCGGCTTCTGAATGTAACATTCCATTTCAGATAGATACTTATGCAGAGGGTGGAAGTGAGAATTCTTGTTTAAGAGGTGGAGTTTTTTCGGTAAATGGAGATGAAACGGTGCCTGTCCTGAGTGCAGGTTTCATGCCTGCAAAAGGATGGAGGGGGAAAACACGATTCAATCCTTCTGGTATTCGCACTTACATAAGGGAGTACAATCATGCTCCTCCAGCTAATCTTCTGGAGGGTCGGGGTACCCAAAGTGGTGCTCATGTTGATATAATGGGGAATTTTGCATTGATTGAGGATATTATAAGAGTAGCAGCAGGAGCTACTGGAGAGGACTTGGGTGGAGATCAGGTTTACTCTGATATCTTCAAATGGTCTGACAGGATTGACTTAAAGCTCTAGATTCATATGGTGAGTACTCAAAATGTCCATATTCTTGAGTATTTTGTTCTCAGTCACCCAAGAATGATAGTCCTCCTACGAAAACAATTTCAAAAGGATAATAATAAAGAAGAGGGGAAAAAATTGACTTAATTGATACTGATACTTAAACCATGGCAGTTTGGTTTTCGCTTGAACTTAGGGTTGCTATAATGTGATGTGTTATAGATTTAAACTTTTGTGATTTGACAATTGCCAAGAGGTCAAGTTACCTGTTATGGTTCAATAACTTCACCATAGCTTGGTTATTTATATTCTGTAACAAACCTATATTTCATGCACATTTGGCCCCAATTTACTTTTACCATCTCTTGTATCAAATTATCAAGAATCATGGTTGAATGATGTCTTTATCTCTTGTGTCGACCTACCGCCGCTGTATGGTATTATTTTTAATTCTAATACCTTTTAGTAGTCCTGTTAGTCTCAGTATAGGTGTTATCAAACTTAATTTCTTATGATCCATGTTTCAGTGAGGGACAAAATCATATTCAGTTTCTCCCAGGACACAACTGATGAATTATCTACTGTGGTTAGTGACGTTGATACAGTGCTGGTCGTGGTCATTCAACTTTTAGACTTCAAAGGCCTGAGAAAAGGGAGTAAGTTGCTGAAACAAGTGCAATATGAATTGTAGTCATTTTCTTGTACTTCTATTCTTATCAACGAATCAAGTTCATGAAATTATTATCCAAGGCAAAAATCCCTAGTGGCTTCAAATTTTGGTTATTCCATTTATTCATTTGATTATAGCCAATAATATTTCTTTCAGGTAAGTAAATGTTTCATTAATATTTGCCAGCAGATGGAAATAATAATAATAATAAATCGTCTGTATATTTGGTGTTGTGTGCGTTTTGTGTTTTTGGGCATGGTATGTATATGTGTCGTCAATTAATAATTATTGTGCGTGGGTAGTTGTAGCATGGCTCAATAGAATTTAAACCTTAATGTGCTTCTTATGTGCAAGTAAAGAGTCTGTCAGGGATGTAAACTAAGGATTTTCCTTTATTTATTTATTTTTTGGGAATTTTATTTTCTAGATTGATTTACTTGGTGTTAATATCATATAAATAATCATTCATGTTAAAAACTTGAGTCAATAAGTAAAGTAAGAAATAAATAGGATGATTGGGAAGGTGAGTTTCTAGAATCTAACAACGCAAAACAGAAAGGAAGCTGCTGGCCGCCTTAGGCCAAAGAAGTCATCAAGTGTTTGCTTATGGCTATTACTCGGTGAAAATGAAAAAGATTGACGAGCCTATCAGTATCACCCAACATATGAAGTAAGTGTAAATATCTTTGGTGGTTCACTGTCAATTTCTTAATTTATTAACACGTTACTATCTAATGCAATAAATAGAAGAGAAACATGATTCCATGAAACTTAAATAAATTATGAACGACAACGACTTCACTAGCAGTACATATGTATAGCAGCAATAGCACAACTATGATAATGATATCTGAAGAAGACTTTGTCAAAAGGATAGCACTCCCTTTCGCTGTCATGGCTTGCCTATTCTACTCTTGATTTGGTTGTGCACTTTTCATGTTAATGTAAAATTCAAAAAAAATATATATATGGTAAATTGAATTCTAAAAGTAGCTTTGACGGTAGAACTACAAGGACTCTGGTCTGGTGTATTTAAACCAGAAAAGAGAGAAATAAAGGAGTGGAGATTGACCCAACAATTACGAAGAGATGAATCCAAATTCCTAGGGTTTGAAAAGTCAATGCATGAGTTGAAAAGTCAATGCATGAGTTAGTTGCATAGCTTTTTTCTCTTTCTTGTTTCTCTGGAAATCATAATAGAATGAGATAGATATGCCTATGAAAAAGCTCTTTCTTCTTTCGTCTCTGTTGTCATATACCATGCCTAACGATAACATCACAAGTAACACTTTATGCCAAGAAAGCCCTTTTTTTGTGTTCTTTTTTTTTAATGTTTTTTTATTTGAAAAGGGAGAAGTTGAATTTAAATCTCCACTTTTATAAAGAATTATACTGTAAACTCTTTGTTACTAATTTATTTAAAAGGAGTTTTTTTTTTTTAATATTATCATAATTTACTTAATTAGTTTTTTTTTAAGAAAAAAAGGGTTGAGGTGCTTATATTGTACTTTAAAAGTACAATAATTAAAGAGTTCAGCAAATATAATTTCTATTTTAAACTTAAGTATTTAATAAACATTCATTACCTACATCCCACAATTAATTATTTCACTTGACAATAATTATAATCAAACTTAAACTAAATCAATTTGAATAATCAAAATTTAGATAGATTGTGAATTAAAAAAGTTTACTTCAAATTTAATGTGTAAAATATTTGCACTTGATTGAGTTTAACAATCACTGCAATTTTTTTATATGCATCAAATTTTAGATTCACCTAGAATTAAGGTATTGTAACATTTTTTAAAGAATTAACATAATGTAACTTTTATTTCTTTTCTTTTTTTTGAAAAAAATAAAATCACAGGATACCAAAATAAAAAGTGAGTTTAATGTTTAATAAATACTAATAATTGACAAATCGAAGAGGGTGAAATTTTCATATGAATAACGGTAAAATAAAATTGGAATGGTTTTAGAAGCAAAATGTTTTTTTTTTTGTATTTTAATGCTTTCATAATTATTATATATATATTTTAAAAAAGTTTAGATCGAGATATAAAATTTCATTCATTAAACATCAATTTTTTTATATTTAAATTCATGTAATCCTAAACGAAAAATGTATTCACAATTAGTCGAGTTATACCCAAAAATAATATTTTTAAAATCAATATAAAGTACAATAATTACAAATACTTTTTTAGTTGATTTGATTAATTTGTTTTCTTATAAGAAAAAGGTGGATTGGTTAGAATTGGCCTAAACCCATTTAGATTTAGCCTAAATCCCGCACCATCAAAATTATGTTTAATTTATATTATGTATAGAGCGAAATGTGTGTTAAATATGGGTAAAAGAAATGTAGTACATTTATTTTGTTTGTATGGTGGAGGTACAAATGGAATCCCACCAACGAAATGTTTTTCTTTTTAAGAAAAAAAAAGGTAAAAGTATATTTATTGTTAGCACCAAATTTTTTTTGTGAGTAATTTTATACTTTCAATTACAAAAGGAGTTAAGTATATCTAAGGGCTCCTTATTTTTTCTAATAATATTATCAGAAGTCCCAAACTATGTATTTTTATTAGATTCTTTAATAGATTTCCGTTTATTTCAAAAAATATTACAAAAGGAGTTCATCATTTTTTTTAGAAGTAATAATGCTATACATTTAAATGAAATTTTAAAATATTTATTTAAAATAATATTTTAAATAATCATTAAGTGATAAAATAATATAATGAATAATTTTAAAATTTGTACAATTCTACTCCCTAATTATTACTTGATACTTTAATTTAAAATATTATTTAAAAAATATAACATTACTTTTTTTTTTAAAGTCTCAAGTTATTTTTTTACTTAATTCACAATAATTATGAAATCCTATTTATATTAAAATTTTAGGGTTAATTTTAGGTTACCCCATAAGTATTAAACATCAATTTATTCCTACTATTTTAGAGAATCATCGAGGCACCCCATTTCATTAGTATTTCGTTAACCTTAACAAATTTGAAGAGTTCTAAATTTATACCCTTGATGTTATAACTTGTCATTGTTAACTCTGAAAGCTATATTTAGAAGTTGATTAAAAAATAAAATAATTTAATATATATTGGAATATTATATAATAATGATATATATATGATTGACTTAAGATTTGATTAGCATACACTTGCATATACATGATCCTCATCGAGTCACTAAAAGCAAACGTATGATCATTTGCCTATCATAATATCTACAAATAATAAAGCTAAAAATAAAGCAATCCTAACATGGTTAATTGGAGAAAGATATTTTTTTATTAAAAAATATGAGTGTTTGGAATGGTGAAGAGTGGGGAGACATAAGAATTTAGAACAACTATAGATTAAAAAATTATTTTTGATATGGGAGCATGACATCCAAAGTCAACATACTAAGGGCAATCTCCTGGATCAAAGGAAAAGATAAGTCAAGATACTCCTTGAACTTAAGAAATAAAATTTATTTATATTTAAAAATAAAAATAAAAATAAAAAATATTAAAAAAACGAAATTAGACCATTTATATATTAAAGGAGTGTTTTAAGTATTATAACATGTAGAATAACTATTTTACTTTAAATCTATTAAGTTTAATTAAAATTTATTATTGATTGGGGATATTACGGTGACTCTTTAAAAAATGAAGGTAAATTAATATTTGTTAATATTTATAAGAATAAGTCTAAATTAAGTCAATTTTTTTATTAAATCTATTATAAAATGCTTAAAATTATAAGTTTAATTAAATAAATTATTTTTAAAATTCTTTTCCTTAAATGTGGGAAAAATAAAACTCGAATTAGTGGAGTGTTTGCCAACCACCTTTCAGTGATTGATTGATGTATATATATAAAAAGTAGAAACTAAAGTGGCATTTTTTTAATAAAAAAAATTATAATTAAAATTAAATATAATTTTTTTTATTAAAAAAATACCACTTTAGTTTCTATTTTCTTTTAAACTCCTCATTAGGTTTTTTGTATTTTGATAATAGCCTAATTAGTTTCTATCGTCCAAAAGTAGTCGTTAAGTGGATATTGTTTTTTATGTTCTTTTATCAAATTATCCTCGATTTGACAGTCCATTAAGATTGACGTTATTTTAAGAGTGTTGAAAATTATAATAATGCTTTTATTAACAAATTAAAATGTCAAAAATGATAAAAAAATTGTGCAAAATTATAAGAATACCCCTATCTATTATTAGTTTTTCTATTATTTTGTTTAAAATAAAATAACAAATAAATAAATTAAATGAAGCTTGATATAGATTATCTATTAATAGTTTTTCTATTATTTTTTTTAAAATAAAATAATAAATTAAATCAAATCTTACATTATCTTTTTTTTATAGAGCGGTGATGATAAGCATCGCCGGCACACGTAGATAGATCTATTGTCTTTTTTTTTTATCTGTAATCTATTGTCTTTAATTTAATATTTTATTTTAAAAAAAATAGAAAAACTATTAATAGATAATCTATATCAAGCTTCATTTAATTTATTTATTATTTTATTTTAAACAAAATTATAGAAAAACTAATAATAGATAGGGGTATTCTTATAATTTTGCACAATATTTATTATCATTTTTGGTATTTTAATTAAAGCATTATTATAATTTTCAACACTCTTGAAATGACGTCAAATTTAATGAGCTGTCAAATCGAGGATAATTTGATAAAAAAATATCCATGACAATTTTTAGAGCCATGGGAAGCGGCAACCACTGGTGATGCACGTTAATTGGAGCAGCAGTGACATGCACCACTGACATCGTTGGATAGATCGGTGGTCGATCTATCCAAGGGTGATGGCGGTGTACGTCACCATTGCTCCGATTAACGTGCATTATCGTTCTCGTAGAAGAGGATGACTGCCACAACAGTACACGTCGCCGTCGCTTTGGTTGACGTGCACTATCATTTCTATTGAGGAGGGCGGTAGGCACTGGCAGTGCATGTCTTTGATATTTTTTTGGTTAAAAATGATCCTATCATTGTGTAGATTACAAAAAATGGAGTTAAATATTATAAATGATGATTATTTTTATTGCCAAAGTCCCGTGACCGATGGTGGCAAGTTGCCATCGGATGTCTGTGCCAATAGAGGGTTTGTTATTTTTAAATAATTTATTTTTAAAAATTAATTTAAAAATTATTATTAAAATTGAACCTATCAAAATGTGTCATGTGTCCATTTTTAAAATCAATAACTAATCATACCCATAACCATCAGGGGTAAAATAGATATTGTACTGAAATAACTATATTTCTATTAAACTTAACGATAACTGATTAATAGAGAAGAATAAATCTAAATAATTTAAAATAAGAGGGACAAAATTGAGTAACAAACCAAATTTGAGGGACAACGATGTCCTTATCCTTTTTTATTTGGGTTAAGGGTGTCAATATTTCAATTTGGCTTAATTTTTAAATTTACTTTATGAGTTTTAAAAAATTTTGTCTCAATTTATTAGTTTGTTGTCATTTCGATAGTAAAAAGGTAAAATCATAATTCACCACAAAAACTTAAAATGAGTTGATAGAGTGAGATACAATTTATTCATGTGTTAATCACATATTGACTATTAATAAAAAAAAAATTTATGACTTTATTTTCTACCATGAAATACTTTTTTAGCTCCTTATAAAAAATTTCCTTCTCTCCGTCTCCTCTGTTAAGTTTTGCATCATAGGGAGACGCTCCAAGCCCACATTGAAGCCAACACGGATTATAGTTGTGAATTGGGTATTTGGTAGAATTTAGAATGTTAATTTAAAATAAAAGTAATTTGTATTTTAGGGTTTTGGGTACTTAATGATTTAATGTAAAAGCGATATTTGAATTGAGTTATTTTGAATGCATATATGGATTAGATAGATGTGTTTGTAAATTAGGTATTCAACATAATTTGAAGAGTCTATTAGAAGTGAAAGTAATTTGTTCTTTTAGGATTTTGGGTATCTAAAGAGAGATATTTGCAGAAAATACTCTGAAGGTCATTAAGAAGAATGATAAAATAAAAGTGGTCAGGGAAGAGAGACACCATAAATGGAGATTAGTTATCTTCTCATATCATTTGTTAAAAAAAAATTTAGATTTTGTGTACCAACTGGTATTCAATTAAAAAAATTCTGACATGATGAAAGATAAAAAAGCCATGGAGCAAAGAATGACAACAATCAAATTGAAGTAGGGCATTCACTTAGTCAAAGTCCCATTTGAGGGGGCGGGGACCTGAAGTGCTAAAGCCGTCGAACAGGGATGTGGGGGTGGATTGGATGATCGGAGTGCTTAAAGCTTGTGCTGGCCTTAAGGCACGTGATTGAATTTCAATTATTAATAAAAGAAAATTAATTAATTTTTTTGGTATTTTACTTTTCTATTGATTTAATTAGTGTATTTAATTATTTATTATATGTTAATAGATATTTTAAATAAAAAAGGGGACATAAGTAATTTCACTCTCCAATCAAGATACACCAATAATTTACGTGTTTACTTACTTTTTATTCTTTAAATAAATATTTTTATTAAGGTATCTTGTCACTTTAATAATTACTTGCAATTAACTTAATAAATAAGGATAAAATTATCAAAATATAATAAAATGAGTTTTTTCATCAAAACAATCAATAACAGACTAACAAATTAAAATAATTTTGTCTTTTTAAAAATTTATAAGATAATTAGACCAAACTCTTAAAACAAGGGTGTTCTTAACCATTTTTCTTTCATGAATAATGCAATAAATAATGGAGAAATTATAATAAAAAATAAAAGATAGAAGAAAGAACATAATAATTTACATAGTTTGACAATTACTTACGTTTATAATAGATTAAGATCTTATTTTTTATTATTGAATCAATAAGAATTCACAAAATCTTTTTAGAAAGAACTCAAAAAGAATTTCTCTCTCTTACTATAAAGGATTGCACACAATTGCTCTTTTTTAATGCCTATGTTGTGATATTGTTTAATTGATGTTCGTAAAGGTTTATATAGTGATTACATGACCTTAGAATAAGAGTTCTTACTTTTGAGAGTCCAAATTTCACACAAAAAAGTTAATTGAGTTAAAATAAAAAATATCTATAAGTTGCTGCATGAATAGTATCCGCTTGTAAACAGTACATGCATGAACAATACCCTTACTTTTGACTTTTTATTTTGTATTTTCTTTATATGACTTTCATGTATTAAATTTATTATAAATTCTATTGGTCTCCAATTTAAAATTAAAATTTATTTTTAATTTTAAATTATCAATATCCAATCATCATTATACAATAAAATAAAATTTTTCGTTAAAACAATCGATAACAGGCTGATACATTAAAACAATTTTGTCTTTTTTAAAACTTATAAAATAAAATTAAAAATTAAACTAAACTCTTAAAACAATAGTGTCCTTAATCCCTTTTCTTTTATGGGTTTGAAATTATTAGGCATTTTTGTGCAAATTTTTGGAGTTGGAATTATTGGTTTTTTTTTTAATTGAATAATGGGAGTTGCAAATAGGTTTGCGTTGTTTCAGAATTTTCGAAATGCTTCTGCTCGAGAAAAGGTGGGGCAGAGAGATGAGAAAATGGCACCAAATAGACACTGTCCCCTTAGACTAGGAAATAATTTTGACTGTTAATAAGACTTTTCCCATCCTAATTAATATCTCTCACATATTAAAATATCAAATTTTATTTAACTAAAATGTCCTTCAAAAGTGTCCATTTAACAATGACTTTTAGATGATAGGGACTAACCGGGCTATTAATAAAATACGAGTGACTTAATGAGGGATTTCCAAAAAAAAAAAAAAAAGAGACTAAAATGTTTTTTTAATATTTTTTTATTGATATAAATTGCAATTTTTTTTTAAAAAAAAATAAAATCTATTGAATCTTATTAAATTTGCAATAACAAAAAAAAAAGTCGTTCAATTATAAAAAGAACTGAAAAGGAAGAAGTTGATAATTCATTTCGCCAAGTACAATTATGTCCACAAACACCTTCACTGATTATCATCTTTATGCTACAAAATAGCTACTTTTTTTTTTCTTTCTTTTTACTCTTTTATTTTGTGATCTAAAATGCCCAGCTTCCTCGTCCTTTGAAACTTAATCAAACCACTCCAACCAACAAGTCATTATAAAATAAAAGAAAATGATTAACATAGTTTTGAGATTTTTTTTTAGAAAAAAAGATTTAATTTTTTTTAAAAATATTTTATAAATGATATAATTTAAAGAGATAAAGGACATTTTTATTTCACAAATTTAACATAATTTTTAATTTTATCCCACAAGTTTTAGAAACTCAATTTTATCTTAATCCGTTAGTAAGATTTTGTTAACTTTAACACTAAAAGGATAAAACGTTCATGACTTGTCAATAATAAGATTGTTTGACACAAAATATTCATATTTCAATCATTGATTTGTCACTTAAATAATAAAATAAAATAAAATAAAAAAATAAATAAAAAGAGAGCAGTTGCCGCCGCCGTTGTCTATAGCCGATCGGTTGCTAGTGACCAATTGCGTTTTGACTCAAAATTTATATCATTGGACTCAGAATTTTGTGATTTACGCAATGGTAAGATTTTTTTTATCAATGGAGTACCGTAGATGTGCCAAAAGTGAAAACAAAACATTGTGAACAACGGCAGCCACCACCAATCTGTCCAATGGTGGGGGCGGTGCACGCCACCGCCCTACCGTTCGAAGGTGAACAGTGGTGGCTGCCGACAACCACCACGGGCCAGCGGTCGCTCGTCGAACGGCAAGGAGGTGGCGTGCACCGCCCTTACCGTTGGACAGATCACCCGTCAATCTATCCAACGGTGGGGCGATGCACGCCACCCTTACGTCGTTCGACGTGTGACCGACAATGGGGGTGTTGCCGGAGGCCACCACCATCCACCGTGGAACGGTGGGGCGGTTGTGTGCACCGCCCCCACCATTTGATAGATCGGAAGCCGATCTGCTAACGGTGGGGGCGGTGGCGTGTTCCATGGTGGTGCGCGGTGGCCGCCACTCTCTCCCTATTTTCGATTTATTTTTTGGCTACTTTATTATTTTCTTTTGACAAAAATGATTCGACCATTGTGTAGATATAAAAAAATAGAATTCAATGACATAAATTTTGCCTATTTTCGTTATCAGAATGCGGCGATTGGTGATGGCAGGCGACGACAGTCTTAGGTTTTAGTTGTTCTGTTTTATTTATTTTAATTATTTTTTAATATAAAATAAAATTTAATATTCATTAAAATTTTAAACCTATTAAAACGTGCCACGTGTCTTTTTAAAAATTATTTTTAATAACCTATTAATAACCGACACGTGTACATTGTATAATGTACTCACATCACTATTTTTAATTAACATAATAACTGAAGACAAATTTATTAATATACAATTAAATGAGATTTTCAGTTAAGATTAATGAAATCTTATTAACGGATTAGAACAAAATTGAGTTTTTTAAAACTCGTAGGATAAAATTAAAAATTAGGTCAAATTCTTAGAACAAAAATATCTTTATTAAATATAAATTTTATATTGTAAGTTAATAAAAAATGAATTATCATATATTTTTAAATTAGTCATTAAATTTAAATTAAATGCATGAGAGTTACAACATTAATATATTATTATTATTTAAAAATTTAATGTATTAAATTATTATAAGAGTTACAATGTATTAAATTATTCTTATTAATCTTAAAATTAATATTTAAATTATCTACTGCTATATAAATAGAAGAAGAAGTGATTCATCCATAGACTTTTAATTCATATATTTTATATGTTGTATTTTTAGGTAATTATGACAATAGAAATTTAGTATGGTCTTTCAATAATCGTACTCATTGAAGAGAGCGACTGCGAGTATAGGGTTGAATCTTAAAGTCATATATATTCTTCACTACCCTACGAAAAGATTATAATTATTTGATTTTACGGCAATACTCTCAAGCATATGTTTACTATACTCAAAGTTAAATTTTTTTACTCTATATATATACATTTAATTTTATATTATGTTATTAATAATTTCAATCTTACAAATATTTGACAATAAATATTTTAATATATAATTAAATAATTTTTAAAATAAATATATCCTACGATCTCAAGTCAAATATGTTTTTTATTTTTATTGTTTGTTATTATATTTGTAAGATAAATTTATGCTGGTGTTATTATTTTATATTTGAGTAGATTTTTTTTTTAAATAAAGAAAATAGGAAGATCATCATTTTGTTTGTTAATAACTAATAAATACTCACATCAATTTGATATATACCCAATACATATTGGCTCTCTAATTTCAATTTTATTATATGTTGATTTTAATATGCATATTATTCTTGAAATATTTATTATCAAATATTTTAAGAACATCACAATTTTATCATTCTCCGTAGAAATATATTTCTTTACATATGATCATTCCTTTTAAACATTGACCTCAAAATTCAAATTACTATAAAAATACTTATTGTGCATTTTATAATAAATGTAAATAGCAATGGTTGTGATATTTGTATTTAGGTGGCTGTTCACACGTGAACAATAAGCCACCGTTTCTTTGATGGTACGTCGGTTATAAGGAACTTCTTAAATAGTAATAATATATCCTTAAAATAGACTTGTAGTATTCTATTTTTTTTTTGGGTAGTTTTACCAAACTTAGTAAAAATAAAAAATAATGTCAGCTTGAAGTTAAAGAAAAAGAAAATTATTGATTTTAAGACTATAATTTTATTAAACTTGGAAAGTTCATAAGTTATATAAGATAAATGTGTACAAAATATCTTATAAATTATTTTATTTGTTATATGTGTTGTCCTTGCATGGCTCAAATAAATTTTGTAACAGAGTTAATTTTTTTTAGTTCTTCTTCTTATTGTTATTAATACTATAATATTGTATTATATTTAAAAGCTATAACTTATTTAACATTAAATAAGTTATATTTTATAAAATATTATGAATGTTATTAGCTCCAATGGTGAGTAATAATATTTTTTTTTTTGGAGTATTCATTTTATGATATATTAATCACACTTTAAATGAAGGAGTAATGTTATGTTTTGTTTTGGAAAAATTTATTATGTTTGATTCTCATTATGAATATCCCAATATGATTGAAAAGACATAAGTATGTGTTACTATTTTTTTTTTGGGTCATATTTGATATTTTCATAATGTTTTCACATGTTATATCGAGGCTATCAAATATATAACTAAATTAAATTTTTTATTTAAAATAAATTATTATTTCTCTGTTAAGCCATTTGCCAAAATTTTTGAAACAACAACAACAACAACAACAACAACAACAATAATAATAATAATAATAATATTATTATTATTTGTTCCCCCTAGAAATCAGCCCAGCATGACCTAGGCCTATCTTTGATGTTAGCCCAGCTCGGTCTAACCGAGGCCCATCTTTGAGGTGATTCTGGCCCGGCTCGGGCTAGGTCAGGCCCATCTTTGATTGCCTAGTTTAGTTTAGCCACTTCTGATAGATCTAATCAGGGTCTTACTTTGCTCAGAAAATGCCCTAAGCCAATTGGATTCTTAACCAATCCCCGATTGCCCGCCAAACAATAGAGGGGTATGACACGTCCAGAATATAGGAGTTATTTCCAAGTGCAAGATTGTCGAAGTAATAAATAACCCGACAAGAACGGGATCGATCCACAGGGAAGTAGAATTAAAATTACAAATTATAAATACTTTAAAGATAATTAATGCAGTATAAGATGTTTGCAAATATTATTTCAATTAACCAATTCAAATAAAAAGCTAAGGTTACGGGGATTCACTCTTGGCATAAGAAGTAATAATATATTTAACTTTTTATTTTTTTATAACTTAATTGGAATCCTCACACAAAGGAGGTTCCAACCGAAAAATATAGCAATTAAAGTTTATCATCATTTATATATTGATTAGTATTTATTTCTTTCAATTATTATACACCAAATCTTATAAATGGGTTCAAGTATTTATTATGCCAATCTTTATATTTGTCTACAATAAATCAAGACTCCCACTTTACAAAAAAGGTTATATACACCAAATCTTGTAAATGGTTTCAAGAATTTATTGTGCCAAGTATTAAGTTTGTCAATAATAAATCAAGAATCATCACTTTAGAAGAAAGGGTATTAATTCTACAAACAAAATAAATACATCATATATAAGTTTGCATAACTTAAAATTGAAGCATTAAATTCATGAATAAATATTAAACATATCTTATTATCTTGCCAAGAGCTTCACCCTTTCACTTTAGCTTAAAGAAAATTATTTGGACATAATAAAACTAAAGAAAAAGAAAAGAAATGGAAGAAGAAATAACATGATTTAATAGTAAACAAGAAAAATAAATTTACAAAGAAATGGATACAAAGGACAAGTATTTTGAACTAAATTCTAACTTTCTAATTACATTCTTTAGGCATAAACAAATCACCTATTTATAGAAAAACGTGAATAAATCGAGACAAATTTGGAGGGAACCAATTGGTTGATGAAAGTCAAGAATGGTGGCAAAATAATTTACATTCATTATCACTTGGGCACCCACTTGATTATCCAATTTGAAATTGATGTGATCCGAATTAGCTGTCACTCAAAACATCAAAGTTGTATATAAGTCTCTTATCTTTCCAAATTGAGTGATCTTATACGTATTAGATACGTATTTATATAGTTATGGGCCAAATACTGATGACTATTCAAACTGGGCCTGTACTGCAGATCAGTTTTGTTCTAGGCTATTTTTCACCCTCTAAACATTCAAATTTCCAATACTTTGTGTAATACAATATATTAGCCTATTGAGTCAGCTCTCCACAAGATCAAGAATCACCTCAATTGAATCTTTAGGTAGAAAGTTATGCCCATTTTACCAAACCTACCACAAAACAGTTAAAAGATAATTAAGTACAATATTGTAAACATACTTAAGTTAAGAAAATTAAATACACTAGTAATACAAACAATCATGTAAAAATCTTATTAAATGTGTAATTTCAAGTGTTCATCACACCCCCCAACTGACTTATTACTAGTCCTTAGCAATTCGAGCATAAATAAAATTTGAATACTACCTAAGTATTTCAAACAAAACGTCAGTTTAAGATCACAATCGCTATAAAGGTTATTCAATCATAACTTCCAAAAATATTTTTGTGTGTGTGAATTAAGCCAAAGCCTTCTTACCACAAACCACAACATATATAGCCTTAAAAATGTTTCAAGTAAAAGCCTCAACTCCATATCCTTACAGGTGAATAACTTGTTTAATGGCTTAGGATTTTACTCATGGAGTTGGAAAATAGATAATTGGTCAAGAAAAAGTTATATTTAAGGACGGACAAATAAACTAACATTGATCCAAAGATAGAAAAATCAAATATTTAGAGTCAAACCATTATTGCCAAATGCTAGCTTCAAGACTTTAATTATTTAATGCGAATCTTACGAATATAGAATTCGGTGATAAGATTGATTCCTAATGACTTTAGTCTTCTAAAATTGAATGAAGACTTTATTGAACTGAATTGACTTCTTTTCTTTCTTTTTTTACTCATTTTTTTCTTTTTCTTTTTTGAAAGATATAAGAAATTATTACAAAATAAGAGCAATTTATCACTATAATACTTTTCCAAATTTTTTTTTTTATCCTTCAGCTAAGCAACCAAATCATTCCTCATCCCAAATAATGTCATTCCAAATAAAAATTAACCATTTCAAAAGATCAATAAAAATTCATAAGCCGTTATCTCAAACCTCTCCACTCACTCACAAAAGATATGTGAGTTTAGAAAATAATATGTATACTTAAACATGAAAATTCTTTTGGCTATATATATTGAATCATCCATCTTACCACAAAGCTTAGTATTGTTCTCAAGAAATAATTTCAGAAGTTATTCTTTAGTAACCTAGATAGAAAAAGTGATTTAAACTAAACAATTTTGAAATCATATATCGATAGCAAAGCAAATTTATTTACGCAAGAGTTACCAAGAACTTAAGCAACAAACATTTATATATAAAATGTATTAAAAATAAACCAATTAGAATGTGTTTCAAAAGTTTATAATGTACTATTTACTCTGCCATTCTAGAGCTAGAATGCGGCTCAAGAATACATAAATGAACATTTTACTCATGCCATTCATGATAATAATAATTTTTTTTCTAGTAAACAAGGTGATAACAATAATATCAACTATCTTCCCCCCCAACCAAATTGAGACATTGTCCTCAATGTCAAAATATAGAAAGAGTAAAGTATAGAAGATATCACCTGAAACATCTTTTATTGAAAATTAAACCTGCAACAAAATAAAACAAGCCACATAAAAAGCTTAAAAATACATAGAAATAGATAAGCTACAGATGAAGCGTCAAATCTATCTTGCGTTTCTTTTCACTGTTATCAGTATACCAATTTATCTGACTCATTGTTGGATCAGATAGAGGTGTAAAAGTTTGTAGTTCATCGAGTAACTGATCAATAGTTGAAGCAGAAATGAGGATCTGTCGTGCTACAGATGAGACGAATTATTTTTCCACTGCATAGTCAAGAAAAAATAACAACCCATTATAAAAACCATCAACGTTTAACAAACCAATTAGTTTTTTATGGATTTGTAATTGTGCCCATGAGACAATTTGAAAAATTTCCTCCAATGTTTCGAAACCTCCAGGTAGAGCTATGAAGGCATCAGCATTACGAAGCATAAAATAAATTCGTTCATGCATTGATGATACCTGTAACTCATCCCCAATTATTTTTCCTACAATGTCTTCAACAGCTAGAGCTTTTGGTATGATACCCAAAACTCGACTGCCATTATTTTGTGCAGCGGTTGCCACACGTCCCATTAATCCAAGACTACCTCCCCCATATATTAAATGAATATTGCGCTCAGCTAACATCTTACCAAGGGTTTCTGCTGCTTCTATAAACTCACTAGTTTTTTCAGGGCTGGATCCACAAAAGACACAAATTTTTGTGAATTTACGAGTTGATGATCATTCCATGATTATACTCACCCTCTCTTGAATGATTTTGAGTTTGTACAAAGATGCAGAAATAATGCAATGTATTTATAGAGCCAAAAGGTATTGCAAAGTTAAATCACATGGATATTGGCTTGAAATACAAGATTCAACACCTTTTACCAATTTTCAATTTATTAGCTGAAAAAGTCACATGGGTTGTCGGCTTAAAATGCAAAATTTTTAAAAAGGATTATAGGTGGTTGATTATTGAAAAGACGTTTGAGTTTAAAATGAAACATTTAAAAATAACAGCTATAGTAAATATATACAAGTAGTTGTGATTGTGGCTCACATCTTCCTCTGGTTTTACGTCCAATAACGGCTTAAACGCCCTCTATGGGTCGGGGATAGGCTTCCCATCCAATTTTCTTATAAATTGGCAAACAGGGTCTTTTAAAGTCAGATTCCCGAGATTGTACTGCTCATGTTCTTTTAGGAATATGTCCCATAATTCATGAATTGCAATATGCACATATCCACTAGGATGCGTCTCAAGAGTCGATAAGATATTATCTAAAGACTCCTTACTCAGGCCATCCTTAATGAACCTAATTTTATCTTCGCGATTTACAGACACTATTCTTAAAGTGCGGCAACGTGTGTTGCAAGTCGTGCGTGCACACTTGTAACAAACATTTAATCGTTTTGCTCTTCATTTTTTTGAAAAAGAGCTTTTACCTAAGCCAGGCATGTAGGAGATTAATGAGTCTGAAAATTCACCTGTCAATCTAACTTTGGCTTCAATTAACCAACGTAAATCAACAGGTATATTCATAATCATTAATAACCTTAATCTTTCGCATCTTGCTTGGTAAATTTTCTTCAAGGAATTTTGAGGCAATGAGGGAAAATATTTTTTTAAATTTTTTAAAATGTCATCCATTTTTTTTTTAGAAAAGGGGGAAGAAGAGAATATATCAGTAATTATGAAAAACTGACAAAACCGATTTGAAATATTACGGAGTACCGTTATCCGCCACTTAACCGGGGTGCAAAACAAAACTTTAACAAAATTACTAAATTAACCTGCAAGTAAAAAAAAATGATAGAAGAAGAATAAATATATATAAATATATAAATATATAAAACAAAGATTAATTGGTCTCGTAACAAGGATCCGACAGGAACGTAAATTTTTCATGAAAAACTTGATTTTCTAGAAACGGCTCGAGTCTTTGCCCATTTACCTTAAACACATTCCCATTTCTAGGATTTTCAATGTCAATTGTTCCATAAGGGTACACATGTTTCACAATAAAAAGGCCACTCCATCTTGATCTTAATTTTTCAGGGAATATGTGAAGTCGAGAATTATAAAGCAAAACTTTCTGACCAGTGTCAAATATTTTTCTCTGAATTTTTTATCATGAAAGGCTTTAATTTTAGCTTTATGAATTTTTGAATTCTCATATGCATCATTTCTCAATTCTTCAAGTTCATTTATTTATAATTTACGTATGTGTCCAGCAGAATCAAGATTTTCATTGAAAGTTTTAATAGCCCAGTAGGCTTTATGCTCAAGTTCCACAGGTAAGTGACAAGGTTTTTCATAAACTATCCTATAGGGAGACATACCCAATAAAGTTTTAAAAGCAGTTATAGAAGCTCACAGTGCATCAATTAGTCTTAAAGACCAATCTTTGCGATTTGGGTTTACAGTTTTTTCTAAAATTTGTTTTATCTCCTTTTTTGCTAATTCAACTTGTTCACTTGTCTGATGATGATAAGGGGTGACAACTTTATAAGTAATACCATATTTTTTTACTAATGTTTCAAATGGTCTATTATGAAAATGCTTACCTCCATCACTTATAATGGCTCGAGGGATTCCAAATCGACTTAAGATATTTTCTTTCAAAAATTTCATGACTGTTTTATGGTCATTATTTCGACATGGAATAGCCTCAATCCATTTTGAGACATAATCTACTGCAACTAAGATATACGTAAATCCAAATGATAACGAAAATGGTCCCATGAAATCTATCCCCCAACAATCAAAGATTTCAATAACAAGAATGGGGTTTAAAGGCATCATGTTTCGTTTTGAAATTGATCCCAACTTTTGACAAATTTCACAAGTTATACAAAATGCATGTGTATCTTTAAATAAAGTGGGCCAATAAAATTCACACTGCAAGATTTTTGCAGCTATTGTCTTTGATGAGAAATGTCCCCCACATGCTTCAGAATAACAAAATTCAATGACTTTATTTACCTCATTGTCGGGTATGCATCTTCGAAATATTTGATCACGACAATATTTGAAGAGATAAGGATCATCCCAATAAAACTTTCTCACCCCAGTTAAAAATTTTCTTTTGTCTTGAGCATTTCATTGAGGTGACATTTCTCCTGTTACAAGAAAATTAACAATATTAGCATACCAAAGCATTGTAACAGTAGAAAATAAAAATTCAACTGGAAAAGAATCATTAATAGGTGTTATTTCTGTTGATGAATCTGGTGTGAGTCTTGATAAGTGATCTGCAACAACATTCTCAGCTCCCTTCTTATCATTTATAGTGATAATAAATTCTTGAAGCAATAGAATCCATCGAATCAGCCTTGGTTTTGCATCATGTTTTGACATTAAGTACCTTACAGCAGCATGGTCAGTAAATACAACAGTTGAAGAACCAATTAAGTAAGAACGAAATTTGTCTAATGCAAATATTATAGCAAGTAGTTCTTTTTCAGTTGTTGTGTAATTCATTTGTGCACTGTTTAAAGTTCTACTTGCATAATAAATGACATAGGATTTACCTTCCTTTCTTTGTCCCAATACAGCACCAACAGTGTAGTCACTAGCATCACACATGAGCTCAAAAGGTAAAGACCAGTCAGGAGATTGTATAATAGGAGCAGATGTTAAGAGGCCAATTAATTTTTCAAACGAATTTTGACACTCTTGAGACCACTTAAATGATACATCTTTTACTAAGAGGTTACAAAGAGGTTTAGATATAGCACTAAAGTTTTTTATGAACCTCCTATAAAATTCAGCATGTCCTAAAAAGGATCGAACTTCTTTGACTATTTTTGGTGGAGGCAAATGTGTAATGAGTTTGACTTTTGCCTTATCTACTTCAATTCATTTAGAAGATACTATATGTCCTAAAACAATTCCAGAAGTAACCATGTAATCACATTTTTCCCAATTCAATACAAGACTTTTTTCTTCACATCTTTTTAAAACATTTTCTAAGTTTTCAAGACAATTATCAAAAGAATTTCCAAACACAGTTAAATCATCCATGAAAACTTCTAAATAATGCTAATCATGTCACTAAAAATGCTTAACATACATCTCTGAAATGTTGCTGGGGCATTACAAAGTCCAAAGGGCATTCTTCTAAAAGCAAAGGTTCCAAAAGAGCATGTGAATGTAGTCTTTTCTTGGTCCTTTAGTGCTATGAGAATTTGATAATAGCCAGAGTAACCATCTAGAAAGCAATAGTAGGTATGTCCTGCTACTCTTTCTATAATTTGATCAAGGAATGGTAAAGGAAAATTGTCACGCCCCAGACCCAAAAGATCCGACACACGACATCACTTACATTCATTCACTGCATGTGCACTCATAAATAATATTACACAAAATTTTCAATTTTCATTCAACACAGAAATCCTTAGCAAGTTGCTAGTAAGTTCAACACTAAAATCAACCATAACCTAACATATAAATATAAACTTCTCTTGACAATATTTAAACATTCATTTCAATTTCTTTCAGAATTATAGCAATTGAATTATGACTGGGACAATTATTAAACCGGAGATACGCAGAGTTTTCTCAGAGATTAACACTCTACTACGTCACCAGTAGCAACTTTGTTACCGGGAGCCCAGAATATATCCATTGCAAATTCTTACTTAAAATCATCCAATAACCACACTTTATAAAACTTAAACCAAATCCAATCCACACACAATGAAATAATACATAAGTATTTATTCAATAGGGACAAACCAAATATCCTATCCCACGTGTCCCCAAATGAAACACACAACAACCTAGCAACTTAGGGAACCCAAGGAACAGCAGAAGCCTTGCCAAATCCGCTAAGCACACATGCACCTTATTTACCTGAAATCACCATAAACTATAATGAGTATAAAACTCAGTAAGCATACTAATTTTTCATATATCAAATACAAATACATATATGTACACAATGCATATGTATGATATGCTGTGATCAATCAAAATCATAATCTTATCAAATCACATATCATGTAAGCGCTTACACATTCTTTCAAAACACATAATAGGAATACCATCACTCAACTACTACTTAGTAGGACTTACATATCACATATCATATAATGAGCCAAATGTCACTCGTAGGTGACATACCGTATGAGAGGAATAGTACAAGTGAGGTCTTGAATAACACATATATAATGCTTATGCCCGAAGGTAAAAGCCAAACCCTCACCCTGATCATCGGTGAGTCCTCTCACATGCACCAATACGCCACCACACGAATGTGATGACTCACTCTTCCTTTAGGTACCAATAGGATCCTCCCTACATACGGAACACATAACATATACCCATCCCAAAGGAAAGGCCACACATAAAGGCTCCACAAATCACATAAAATGTCTACTAAGTTAACAGTGAGTTCATGTACCCTCAAAATACAAAATATTTCTCATGGACATATTACACTTCAAAAGCTTTCTTTATTAAACACATCTTATTTTGAAAGCTCACTTACAAAAACACATGTATGTCCATGCTCAATGTCAATGCTCACATTCAGAAACATATAGTCATATTTCATATCAAAATATACTTTGACATAACATAAACATATTCTTAACCCCATTTGCAAAATCATACAAAACAATTACTATGTTTATTGTGATTTCAGTAAAAAGTCTAGTATACTTACCTCTTAACACTTTCAGCTACAAGGCTTAAATCTCCTTAACCTATCAATGGAGATTAATCCTTTCATAAGCCTCACAATTCACACAAAATACTTTAAATAGCTTACAAAATTATACACAATGCATTTATCACATCAAATTGGTCTAAATATTTGGTTTCTCAAAACCTGTCATTCTGACCACTTACACTTAACAAAAATTTCTAATACATCAAATGATGTCCAATTACTCCGAAATCAGAATATATCATTCTTGACTCATATATACTTCTTATATATGAATATTATATCAAAATTCCTACACAATCCATTCCATACACACCATCGAATCCAAACTACAAACCTGACAGGATCAAGATACTTACTGAACAGTATTCAATCTCCCAATTTTATAAAATCATATACTAACTCAAAAATTATAAAACTACCACATAATTACTCTTGACACATATCTCAGTCCATGATAAATATTTGGCTTCCAAATAACTGCCAAAAGTATTTTAAAACTATTTTATTTCATAACTTTAAAAATTTGTTAATCAAATACTACAATGAGCTGATACACTTTAGAAATTCATAACACTTCAACCACATTGATCCAAATTCTCAATTCCGAGTATATCATATTAGACATATAAAATTATCATATTCCACAAATTCGTAATTTTTAAAGATCATTCAGCAGGTCAAAAATTATTTTCCACTGTATCATACTGTTTACACAGGAAATTTCCAGAATTCCAGGGTCATTTTGGTAAATTCACTACAAATTCAATTTCCGAGATTTGCAGTCGATTCAAAGTCTCAGATGATCCTAAACATGTCTAATTGCATATACTCAAAATTCAAAACCAGAATCGAATCACAACAATTTATAAAATTCCTAGATCAAGAGGTTATCCAGCAGAAATTCCATAATTCATCATGATTTATCAAACTATCTTATAGATCATCATCAATTCTCATATGATCTTACGAAATACACAAAAAATCCTCAATTATACATATTTTCAGAAATCAAAACTTAAATGAATTAACTTAATTAATACCAATAAATTGAGAAATACGTATGATATACCTTTTGAAATTCAAATTTCCAATTTCTTCTTCTTTTTCTTCTTCTTCTCCTCTTTCTCTCTCCTCTATTTCTCTCTTCTCTCTCTTAAAATGGGTAGCTCGACCTAAAAATGGTAAATTAGGGTTTAAAAGTGTATTTTTATACTAAGAGGCTAATTTTTGATATTTACGAATTTGCCCCCAAAACTTTCAAAGTATAACAATTTGGTCCCTAAAATAAATCTAAAGTCATACAAATAAACCCAATACTAATCGTATATCCTTAACCTATAAAAATATTACTAATAACAATATATAATTCAAGTATCACCAACATACAAATAAAATACATATATTTATACATATATAAATACTTATTCTTACCAGTCGTGGATACTGGTTACTACAAAAATGGTCTTTTCTAGTAGCCGAGTTCAACTTTCTATAATCTATGCACATCCTCCAGCTAAATGAGACTTAACTCACCTTTTTCATTTTCAATGACTGTGATTCCAGAGTTTTTTGGTACTACCTGAGTAGGACTTACCCACTTACTATCTGAGATAGGATAGATGATTCCTACTTTAAGTAATTTGAGAACTTCAGCTCTCACTACCTCTTTCATATGTGGATTTAATCTCCTTTGAGATTGTTGGAAAGTTTTGGCATTATCCTCTAGGTGTATTCTATGTGTGCAAATTAGAGGATTAATACCATTTATGTCTTTTAAAGTCCACCCAATTGTATTTTTATGCATTTTCAATAATTCAATCAACTTACCTTCTTGTTCACTTGTGAATGTAGAAGAGATTACCACCGGGTAAGTTTGTTTCTCTCCAAGAAATGCATATTTCAGTCCGTCAGGCAAAGGTTTTAACTCTAACTTTGAAATTTCATTTTGTTTATCCTCATTTTCTCCCAATTCTTCAAACTTTAGTTTCCATCCTTTATTTTCAATCACCTGTGCATAATCAAGTAAAGAACATATATCAGAGATTTCAGGATCTAATTGTATATTTGACTCAAATGAATTTATTAAACACATTTCTAAGGGATCGGTAGAACTCCCTTTTTGAATATGATCCTCTACAATCGTTTCAATCATGTCACATTCTTCACTTTCATCCTTCCCTTCATATGGTTGCTTACACATATTGAAAACATTAAGTTTAAGTATCATGTTTCCAAATGAAAGCTTCATTACTCCATTTCTACAATTAATCAAAGCGTTAGAAGTTGTTAAAAATGGACGACCTAAAATAACAGGTATCAGATTACATCATTTGACAGGTTCTGTGTCCAAGACAATAAAATTCACAAGATATATGAATTTATCAACTTGAACTAAAACATCTTCCACTGTCCCTCTTGGTACTTTTATTGATCTATCGGCAAGTAAAAGAGTTACAGATGTTGATTTTAACTCCCCAAGATTGAGCTGCTGATAAAGTGAATATGGCAATAAATTCACACTAGCACCAAGATCAAGTAAGGCTTGTTCAATTTTATGACTTCCAATAATACATGAAATTGTAGGACAACCAGGGTCTTTATATTTCAAAAAATTATTGTTCTGAAGAATGGCACTTACTTGTTCAGCTAAAAATGCTTTCTTTTTCACATTCAGTTTTCGCTTTACTGTGCATAAATCTTTCAAAAATTTTGCATAAGAGGGAACCTGTTTAATAGCATCCAGTAAAGGAATATTAACTTTTACCTGTTTGAAGATTTCAAAAATTTTAGGATTGTGATTCATCTTCTTAGTATTACGTAATGCATGAGAAAATGGAGGTGGAGTTAAGGGTTTGGTATTTTCTTCATTAGATGTAGGTTCAACACTTTTCTTACCCTTAGAGATTGATTCATCACTCTCATGAGGTTCAGGAATTTCCTTTTCAACAATTTTACCACTCCGAAGAGTGATAACTGCTTTAACTTGATCGATGTGTTGGCTTCCTGAATTACATGCATTTGAGTTATGTCGTCCTTTGAGGTTTGGCTGTGGTTGAGAAGGAAATTTTCCTTTCTCATGAATGTTCAGTGTAGATGCAAATTTAGCAAGAGTATCTTTCAAATCAACAAATGTTTAAGCATTTTGAGAATTAACAGACTCTTGTTTTTTAATGAATGTATGCAAGGTTTCTTCAAGATTTTTCCTAGGAGGTGGGGCATATGGTGCATAACCTTGATGATTTTGAAAGTTTTGGTGTGGTTGGAAAGGTGGTTGTGAAGCCTATGCTTGCGTGTCATTCCTCCAACTAAAATTCGGGTGATTTCGCCATCCAGGATTATAGTTTTGTGAATATGAGTTATTGTTTGACCGCTTGAACGTATTTAGAACATTGACTTGTTCATGGAGACATTCCCTAAATACAGGCAAAGTTGGGCAATCATTGGTAGAGTGATCATGGGTTTCACAAATGTGACATATAATTTCTTGAACAAATTTTATTTGACCACTCTTTTTCATTTCTAAGGTTTCGACTTTTCTAGCAAGGGATGCTAATTTGGCTTGAAGGTCATGGTCTTCCTTAAGATGATAAATACCCCCACTAGATATAGTGGTTTGATTTTTGCTAGGTGCCTCACAGGTACCAGTAGTGTCCTAATTTTGAGCATTTTCTGCTAGTAAGTCAAGATAGTTCATTGCCTCTTCTAGGTATTTTTCCTCAAATGTTCTATTACACATCATTTCTACCATTTGCCTAACTTGGGGTGTTAAGCCCTCATAGAAATTTGAGACTACTCTCCATGTTTCAAAACCATGATGGGGACAGGTATTAAGTAATTCTTTATACCTTTCCCAATATTGGTAAAGGGTCTCTCCTGGTTTTTGGGCAAAAGTGGTGATTTGTCTTTTGAAAAAATTTGTTCTATAGGAGGGAAAAAACTTTTTCAGGAATTGTTGTTGCATCTCATCTTATAAAGAAATGGATCCTGGCCTAAAATTTTGTAGCCATGTTTTAACTTTATCTTTTAAAGAAAAAGGGAAAAGCTTAAGTTGAATTGTGTTCATGCTACAATTTTGATCATTATACGTGTTACACACTTCTTCAAATTCTCTTAGATGTAGATAAGGGTTCTCTGCATCTAAGCCATGAAAAGTGGTTAAAAGTTGGATAATGCCTGGTTTAAAATTAAAATGCGTTGCATCCGGAGGAAAAATTAAGCAAGATGGTGCACCGGTTCATGTAGCGTTCATGTAGTCTCTAAGTGTCCTAGGTCGGTTATGCTCATTATGTTGAGATTGATTGTCCCCTGGGTTTATGAGTCCCTCAATTTGATTTTCGCTCATGGTGTTAATTAGTAAAGAATGAGAAGATGAAGGAGAATCTAACAAACTATCAAAGGAAGTTTTGAAATTACCTTTCACTAAACGATGAGAATTAGGATCTCGAAACCAACCGCTCATAAAAGAAATAAAATACAATACAATATCAATAAATAATACAAATAAGAGAAAAACAAATATTAAACACAAGTAAATAAAATAGGAAAAACGAAAAGCAAAATAAAGATAAATAATTAGAAGTTAGATTAGTAATGTTAGATTATATAATAAATAAAATAATAAATAAAGCACGTTAGGAGGCTCAGCCTTCTATGAAAATAAAAAGCGAATAATAAATAAAGAGTAGTAGGCTCAGCCTTCTATGAAAATAAAAGGCAAAAATAACAAATAAAGTAAAACAAGTTAAGAGGCTTAGCCTTCCATGAAAATATATTTAACGAAAATAAAAAGTAAATAATAAATAAAGTAAAGCACGTTAGAAGGCTTAGCCTTTCATAAAAATAAAATAAACAAACAAACAACAACAAAACAAAATATTAATTTTACCCCTCCAGCAACGGCGCCAAAAAACTTGACACGT
Organism: Ailanthus altissimus; assembly: GCA_946807835.1. Lineage (NCBI taxonomy): Eukaryota > Viridiplantae > Streptophyta > Magnoliopsida > Sapindales > Simaroubaceae > Ailanthus > Ailanthus altissimus. Next base: position 23,881,714 of record OX327689.1, read on the forward strand.
CCAGAATATAGGAGTTATTCCCAAGTGTAGGATTGTCAAAGTAATAAATAACCCGATGAGAACGTGGTCGATCCACAGGGAAGTAGAATTAAAATTACAAATTATAAATACTTTAAAGATAATTAATGCAGTATAAGATGTTTGCAAATATTATTTCAATTAACCAATTCAAATAAAAAGCTAAGGTTACGGGGATTCACTCTTGGCATAAGAAGTAAGAATATATTTAACTTTTTATTTTTTTATAACTTAATTGGAATCCTCACACAAAGGAGGTTCCAACCGAAAAATATAACAATTAAAGTTCATCATCATTTATATATTAATTAGTATTTATTTCTTTCAATTATTATACACCAAATCTTATAAATGGGTTCAAGTATTTATTATGCCAATCTTTATATTTGTCTACAATAAATCAAGACTCCCACTTTACAAGAAAGGTTATATACACCAAATCTTGTAAATGGTTTCAAGAATTTATTGTGCCAAGTATTAAGTTTGTCAATAATAAATCAAGAATCACCACTTTAGAAGAAAGGGTATTAATTCTACAAACAAAATAAATACATCATATATAAGTTTGCATAACTTAAAAATAAAGCATTAAATTCATGAATAAATATTAAACATATCTTATTACCTTGTCAAGAGCTTCACCCTTTCACCTTAGTTTAAAAAAAATTATTTGGACATAATAAAACTAAAGAAAAAGAAAAGAAATGGAAGAAGAAATAACATGATTTAATAGTAAACAAGAGAAATAAATTTACAAAGAAATGGAAACAAAGGACAAGTATTTTGAACTAAATTCTAGCTTTCTAATTACATTCTTTAGGCATAAACAAGCCACCTATTTATAGAAAAACATGGATAAATCGAGACAAATTTGGAGGGAATCACTTGGTTGATGAAAGTCAAGAATGGTGGCAAAATAATTTGCATTCATTATCACTTGGGCACCCACTTGATTATCCAATTTGAAATTGATGTGATCCGAATTAGCTGTCACTCAAAACATCAAAGTTGTAGATAAGTCTCTTATCTTTATAAATTGAGTGATCTCATACGTATTAGATACGTATTTCTATAGTTATGGGCCAAATACTGATGACTATTCAAACTGGGCATGTACTGCAGATCAGTTCTGTTCTAGGCTATTTTGTACCCTCCAAACATTCGAATTTCCAATACTTTGTGATATACAATATGTTAGCCCATTAAGTCAGTTCTCCATAAAAGCAAGAATAACCTCAATTGGATCTTTAGGTAGAAAGTTATGCCCATTTTACCGAACCTACCACAAAATAGTTAAAAGATAATTAAGTACAATATTGTAAACATACTTAAGTTAGGAAAATTAAATACACTAGTAATACAAAATAATAATGTAAAACTTTTATTAAATGTGTAATTTCATGTATTCATCAGGGTACATATTATAGGTTGTTCGGGGTCCTTCTTCAACAAGTAAGCCTGAGCATCACTGAACCACGAGCAATCAACACTGACTAGTGTTACCATATCCTAAGTTATGAAGCAATCTCGAGAATCAAGGAAAAAAGGTCAATGCACGTCCTTATAAGGTAAGCATACATGATATCCAACATACACCACTTGTAAGGCAAATGGCTTAAATATCAGACAGTAATCACCCTAACCACGCTGACAATCAAGGGAATAATCATCCGACCTTCCACCCTTGAATCTCAGAGTTTAAATGAACAAAGATCGACTATAAAAAAGAAGAAAGAAAACAGTAACGAGTAATGCCATTCTACTAAACACAAACACTTTGAGCCATACCCTATTTTTTCAGACACTAACTTAAGCATTAGAGGGTCGCCGCTGAAATCACTACTAACGACATCTTAATGAGCTTTGTTAATTATTTTTATGAGAAAGAAATTTAGACCATCGTAGGCTGATCATCGCCAACATAGCCCAATCCAGTAAGGCCCATTAATGGTTTCTCAAACAAATTAATTTAAAACTCATCGGTCTAAAAAATTAATTTTTCTGATCAACAGTTTTTTGCACCGTCTGTGGGAACGTATGAAAAAAAGCCTTATCAACATCTACTAAAAATAAAAAAAATGGCAAGCCATTTACAGGACATCAAGGAGAACCACCAAATCCATCAATAGATAAAAAATGTGAATTGGAGTAATAGGGTTCGACAAACAAACTTTCAAGAAAATCCAGCCATGTAAGCTAGAACTTCGGTAGGTTAGATTTCAAAAGGAACTACGGTTGATAAGGAAGGAGAGGGAAGAGATGAAGAAGCTACTAGTTGAGATATTGAGACAATATGAAGGAGGAAAGGGGGAAAAAGGATTATAGAATGGACATCAGCCAAGAGAGCACCCAAACCCTTATCTCTAGTTAAATTTTCAAGGATACCCTCTAATTGAAATGCTATATTTTTAAATTTCTAACTTTATTTTATTTATTTAGGATTCATCATCCTTACAGAATAAATTCGAAATGAGAGTAGATAAGAGTTAGTGAACAAGAAAGGAGACCGATTTGAATAGCAATGTCTATCAAAATTTTATTAACCAATAATCTAGTTCTATATGGAATGAATTTTCTTTAACTTTAATTTTTAGGCACTTATTAACTATACACACGTAAGCGTTACCGACCTAAATCTTCACAGAAAGAACAAAAGTTCCTCATTTATTAATCAATGGTCAAGGTATAGTCGTATAACGGATGAGTTTAATGGATCCCAATTTGGGGACTCAGATTACGTGCTAGGACGAGGGGAATGTAGAGCTGGAAAAGACTAGAAGGAGAGCACCTGGGGAACCCCGTGTTGAACAATATTTGGAGGATAAAATTCAAAAATTAGAAGAACGGTTGCAAAGCATACTCGAAGAGAAATAAAAAAGGGAAGAACCCTTTCAAAGAAGATAGAACGGAAAAGAAAATTCTCATTGGTTGAAGAACTAATGGATATGGAGCTATCAAGCGGGTTCAGGTTACCAAGCTTACCAATATACCGGAGAGTGTCGGACCTCAATTATTATATGGACCAAGTCAAGAACCAATTGTCTATAGTGGGTTTGAGACAAAATCAAATGTCTAGACTGCTTCACATAAACCTGGAGGGACTTACCATTCTCTAGTACCAAGGGCTAAAGTAAAAAAGTATCTTATCCTATCATGAGCTAATAGAGAAGTTTGCATAGCATTTTAGCATGTCTTGTGAGGTGGTTAAAGATCTCCGACAACTAAAAAAGATTAAGTAGGGAAGGAATGAAAGTCTGAAGAAGTATCTAAAGAGATTCCACAGATAAGCGATCTCACTTGGAGCTTTTGATCAGTCAATAGCCTTGGAAGCCCTAAAAGCTGGGCTGAAGTTGAACCACATTTGGTTTCATTTATTTGAAGATATTGTCTTGAGTTATGCTACAATTTATAATGGGGCATCTAACTATATCACCACAGGGGAAGAGGAATAAATAAAAAGAGAGCATTAACTGATGTAGCTCAAGGTCACCCAAATCAGTCAGACATGTATCACCCTTAGGTAAGTCATCCTAACCGATCGGGCGGATCTTGTTCTTGGACTAACTAGTCGAATCGACATAGGGGCTCTAGAAATGTAAACCTACAACACTTGGAAGTATAACACATGGTCAATTATATTTATGGGTTCATTCTACTGGTAACCTCACTAAAGGATATTTATAAGGTCACTAAAGGATGAGGCTTGCTTACTAAAGCCCTACTTAAACAAAAAATTGTGAAGTAGCAGACAAGAGCCCAGAAAGTAGGTGTGAATTCCATCAAAGTATGGGATATGCCATAGGAGCATGTCAAGACCTGAAGAAGCAAGTAGTTACTTTGATGAGATATGGGTATCTGGATGATTTCAAGTAGACTTCCAACGTAAAGACCAACTATCAAACACCCTAAGAAGGTTCACTTCCCCTAGGTTTATAATGATTATTTTAGAAAGACCAATGTTTGTGGGAGATTCTAATCGACAGAGGAAGAATTACTGAAGATAATCAATAATGAGGCATCAGACGATGTGTAATATCCCGGCTACTAAAAGGCTACAGAGGTAAGAGATCTATATCATGTTTATAAAGGAAGATGCTTGAGGAGTGAGCTACCCGCATGATGACGTATTGGTGATGGCAGTGTAGGTAGCTGGTATGGTATTTAAACGAGTGTTTATAGACCTTGAAAGCTCAAATCAAGGACCTGAGAATGGAAAGAATGTAAACCATATTGCAAGAGTTCAGGGATAGTTGTTTGATGCCTCTCGAGATTGCAAACCTTTTAGTAACTCTGGGTGAAAGACCCTATGTGAAGATTGTTATGACCAGCTTTATAGTAGTGGACCAACAATTTCTATCCAAAAATTTTACTTGGGTAGCCCTTTATGAGAAACACTAATGTGACTTTGTTCAAACATTTTTTGAAGCTTAGGTTCCTTGTAGAAGATGGGATTGAGGAGATCAAAAGATGGCCAAAAGTTTCTATTCTGTATTGGCCAAAAGAACTTACTGCATTTTAGCTATAAACCCATAGGAGAACAAAATGGAATCACCAAGCCTTAGAGAGGAGTTATGCTCGATCTGGGTAAAGTCTAATACACCTGAAAAGGTAATGAAGATCGGGTTATATCTAGAGCTTAAGATAAGAGAAGGATTGTCCATATTGGTGAAGGAGTTTTCAACATTTTTGTATGATCGCACAAGGACATCTCAGGGATTGATTCATCACTAATATTTGGATGTGAACCCTACCTTTAAGCGAATTAAGCAAAAGAGGAGGACTTTTAATAAGAAGAGGAATACAGTAGTGGTCGTGGAAGTAGAGAAATTATTAGTTACGGGATTCATAAGAGAGGTCAATTATCTCGAATGGTTAGTTAATGTGGTCATGATAAAAAAAAGGCTAATGGAAAATTGAGGATGTGTGTTGATTTCACGGATTTAAACAATGTATACCCTAAGGATAGCTTCATACTTTCTAAGATAGACTAACTTATAGATTCAATAGCAAGGCATAAGCTGCTCAGCTTTATGTATGCTTTTTTGAGGTACAACTAGATTCAGATGTTTCTTTCAAATCAGGAGAAAATATTTTTGTCACATATTAGGGGACCTATTGCCATAAAGTGATGCCGTTCGGCATCAAAGATGTAGGAGCCACATATCAAAGGTTAGTAAATAAGCTGTTTAAGCCATTGACAAGGAAAAACATGGAAGTATATGTAAATGATATAATTGCAAAGTCTGTTAAATGTGGGAATCATGTAGGGGATTTGAGAGAGATTTTCAAGATTCTGAGAAAACATAGAATGAAGTTAAATATTGAGAAATGTGCCTCAGAGTCAAATTAGGAAAATGTTTGGTGTTCATGGTCAGCAAAAAGGGGATAGAGGCTAACCTTGAGAAAATAAAGCCATCCTAGAGATGAAATCCTTGAGTACTGTCAAAGCGATCCAATGACTTATTGACAGAGTAGTAGTACTGAGCCATTTTATCTCTTGAGCAATGGGAAAATGTTTTGAATTCTTTTAGGCTATTAAAAAAAAGGAGAAGAATAGGTGGATATAAGAATGTGAGGATTCTTTCCAACAGCTCAAAGCATTTCTCTCTCAGCTTATCCACATTACTGTTCTTACCTAAAAAGATGAGCTAATCTTGTACCTTAGTGTGTCAGCATAGGCCATGAGCTCGGTGTTAGTTAAAGAGGAGATGGAGGTCCAAATATCAATGTAATTTGTCAGTAAATCTTTCACCGACCCAGTAAGCTGGTACCCCTTAGTGAAAAAATTGATCTTGGCCTTGATCATGTTATGAAGGAAGCTACGCTTTTACTTTCAAGCCCACACCATCATAGTTCTAACTAATTAGTCCCTAAGACATATTTTGCACAAGTATGATTAATTGAGGCGATTGGTTAAATGGTCGTAGAGCTAAGCGAGTTTGATATACAATATAAATCGCAGACAGCTATCAAAGGGCAAGTTTTGGCTAATTTTGTCAGAGAATGCATGCCTGGGGAATTCGAGATTGAAAGGACCATTAAAAAGGCATAGGAAGAATAGAGTGGGTAAAACCTGACCTAGATAATTTATATTGATAAGTCCTTTAATTCCTAGGGGTGTGGAGTAGGAATAATTCTTACCAGTCCAAAAAAGGGATGGGGTTAGTTATGTAGTCAGAATCGATTTAGCAACCTTAAATAATAAAGTTGAGTGTGAAGCTTTCCTAATTGGATTAAGGATAACTCGAGCTCTAGCAGCCACGAGGATTTTGGTAAAGAGTAATTACCAGTTGGCTATCAATCAAGTGAAGAGAGACTTTAAAGCGTGGTAAGAGAGTATGCAGGCATACCTCAGGAAGGTTAAAGATTTAATGGGGAAATTTAAAGAAGATAAAATTGAGTTAATCCCAGAAGCGAGAATCATTGGATAGATGTAATAGCTCGTCTAACTTCCAACGAAGAGGCCTAACTGCCTAGGTTAGTCTCTTTAAAGTTTATCCCAATCCTCAGTACACAAGAATAACCTACGGAGAAAATAGTGTAGAATGATAATCAGCTGAGCTAGACAGATTCTATTCGGGACTACTTAAAAAATGAGGCTCTCGATAACTTATATATTATGGCACCAGTACACAGTTATAGAATAAGTGCTATAGAGAAGAGGTTTTTCCTATCTATACATGAAATGTTGAGGATAACAAGAGGTGGAGCTAGTCCACACTGAAATCCATGAAGGCATTTATGGTAACCATTAAGGAGTGGAAGCTTTAGCTCACAAAGTCTTCCAAAAAAGATATTACTGGCCTACTACCCTTTAAGATGCAAGGGATCTAATCAAGAGATGTAATGCACGCCAAAGATACCTTAATAGAAACCAGGCTCTACTAAAAAAGTTGAGCACTATGTCGGGGCTATGGCTCTTCACCTAGTGAGGGCTCGATCTGATAAGGCCCTTACCCATGGGAAAATGATCATACAAATACGTTGTTATTATGGTGGATTATTTCACTAAGTGTATTGAGGTAAAAAAATTGTCAAAGATTACTAAGAAGAGTGTATAGGATTTATTATGGAGAAATTCGGTATGTCAGTTCGGGGTTCCATGTACAATGGTTACTGACCAAGAGAAGCAATTCGACAATAACAGCTTCAAAGGTTTTTATGAACAATTAGGAATCTAACTCTTGTTTACCTCTCTAGCACATCCTAAAACTAACAAAGCCATTAGGAAGTTATTGAAGAAGAAGCGGACAGATAGAAAAAGTGGTTAGGTGGAAGAATTGACCGAGGAACTTTGGGCCTTGAGAATTATTAGCAAAATTGCCATAGGGAGTCTTATTTTTGCTTGTCTTTGATTGTGAGGCTGTGATCCTAGCAGAGATTGGTACCCTAACCCATCGCATCCTACACTTATAAGAAATAGTCAATGATGAGTTGATAAAGGAAAATCTTAACCTAGTAGAGCAGAAGAGAGAAAAAGCCCAAGTCTATATGGTAGCTTACCAATAAAAGGTGGATAAGTATTACAATAAACGGGTGTGGGCTTGCGAATTCATGAAAAGTGACCTTGTGCTTCGAATGGTTGTCTTTAATACAAAAAAATTAGTAGTTAGAGTTCTGGGACCTACTTGGGAAGGCCTCTGCAAAGTAACTAGAAGGGTAAGAGCAGAAGCCTATAAACTTGAGCATGCCGATGAAAGGATAGTGAGAAAGTCATGGAAAGCTGAGTTACTTAAAAAGTATTATCCTTGAATGAACTATCTACTTATGTTTTCTTATTATTGTTAAATTTTAATTTCCAAAGTTCTAAATGTACATGAGGTATTGAAAATGAATAAAGCACTTGAATTTTTCTGATGAACAAATCTCTTATCTTCATGAACACGAGATGGAAATAAACCCTCAAAAGGTCATTAGTGAATAAATCATGGTCAATCTTGAAATGTAAAATTTGGACTCTTATACCGTTATACTAAAAAATACACTCTCACTCCACTATCTTTCTACTCGACATTTTCTCTTTCAATTCAAAATTTTCTTAACAATAGTTCAGTTGGATCAAAGATTTGAAAGTTGCCATTGTGTAGAACAGGTCTTGCACAATATATTTTCTACTTCAAACTTTGAAAATAGTCATTTTTTGGTAACTTTTTTGAAATTTTAGAAAAAATTTGATATTTATTAGAAATGAGTTAGAAATTATATTTTGAGTTAGTAATAGGTAATGTAGATGAATTAAACATGAAAAATGGATTAAAATGATGGAAAAAAAAAGTTCAAATAAGGTATAATTGACTTATTTGGGGTTATTTATCATACTTAGAGAAGGGCCTTATGGGTAGGTTTGACGCTGATAAGGTTACCCATTCGTGGGCTTTGCTATATAAGTCGAGGGTAAAGTATAGTCTTGTAAGAGGATTTGACTCTCACAAAAAGATTTCCAACCAGAGTGGTCCTTTAGATTAGAAATCATCAAAAGAGCCTTATAGGTGGGTTCAATACTCATAAGGTTATCTCATTGAGGGCTTTGCTATATAGGTCGGGGTTAAAATGATAGTCCTATGAAAGGGTTGGACTCTCACAAAAAAACTTTACCTAGAGTGGTCCCCGAGACCAGGAATCATCAGAAGGGCCTAATGGGTAGGTTCGACGCTTATAAGGTTACCCCATCTTAGGTTTTGTTACATAGGTTAGGGGCGAAATGATAGTTCTATGAGAGGGTTTGATTCTCATAGAAAGGTCTTCACCCAGTATGGTCCTCCAAACCATGAATTATCAGAAAGGTCTTATGGGTGGGTTTAATGCTCATAAGGTTGCCTTATTATGGGCTTTGCTACATAGATCAGGGGTAAAATGATAATTATGTGAGATGGTTTGAGTTTCAAAAAAAGATCTCCATCTAGAGAATTCACTTAGACCAAGAATCATTAGAAGGACTTTATGGGTGTGTTCAACACTCATAAATGTGCCCTTCATGGGCTTTACTATATAAGTCAAGTGTAAAATGATAGTCTGGTGCGAGGGTTCAACTCACAAAAATGTCATCACTTGGAGTAGTCCCTAGACTAGAAATCAACAAAAGGCCTTATGGGTAGGTTCGACACTCATAAGGTTGCTATATCGTGGGATTTGCTATATAGGTTGAGGGTAAAATGATAGTTTGGTGAGAGGGTTTAACTCTCATGAAAAGGTTTTTACTTGGAGTGGTCCCCCAGATTAGAAATCATCAAAAGACCGTTATGGGTAGGTTTGACAGTCATTAGGTTGTCCCCTCATAGGCTTTACTACGCAGGTCGAGGGTAAAATAATAGTCCTGTGAGAAGGTTTGAATATTATAAAAAATTCTCCACCTGGAGTGGTCCCCAAGATAAAAAATTAATAGAAGAGCCTTGCGGGTGACTTTGACACTCATAGAGCTACCCCTCAAGAGCTTTATTGTAAAGAACAAGGTAAGACGATAATCCTAAAAGGATTAATCATACTTGCAAAAGCCTTCTCCCCCAAGGGACCACAAAGTCAATCAAATCTGAGTTTATCTATCTTGAAAAGATCAGTATAGACAAACAAGGCTGATCGTAAGCTTCAAAGTAATAAGCATTTATTATTGGTCGGCATATGTTGGGTTGAATGCTGCTAATCGTAGGGATCAAATAATCTCTCAAAGATCTATGTTCTCCTACTTGATACTGAAACTGAAATTGATAAGTCATGATATAGTTCTGAAAGGTATCCTAAAAAATAAAAACAAAAAGAATTGAAAAGCAACTGTACAAAAAATAGAAAAAAGGAATTATATAAAAAATAAAATAAAAAAAATTCTGAATTAAAAACAAGAAAGATTGATATTAATATTGACGAAAATAAAATATTATCCCTGACAACGGCACTAAAAACTTAATGCGATATTTCTATATCTTAAAATTAAGTACAAATATACACTATCATAACAAGTAACAAAGGGACTTATAAAGTCGGATGTCGAACCTACATGGATAATTTTTATTTTCTACCAAGTACTAAAATTTTATCTTTCTTGTAATTATTTAGAAAAATCATATCTTAATTTTGTAATAAATTTAAGTAAAATAAAAGTGCATAAAATCAATGACACAATTCAAATAAAATAAGAAAATAGCAATATAGAGAAAGCCTAGGGTTAATTACTATCCTTCAATATATTTTCTAAAGATTAATCCTTTTAATATTTATATCCCTTAATGCTTATTATTGGTCAAGACACTAATGTATTCACAAGCATTTTTCAAGGTCATACAAGTATATCCTAATTCACCAAATACCTATATTCCTATGATACTTGTAATAAATTAAGATTCATTAAGAACAAGTCATATTAGCCATACATGCCAATTAGGTATATTCCTATCCTAATTTGAAACTTGCATATGCAACATTGAATGTTACTCTATAATCATGCATCAAATTATCTAAGTTTAAAATACAATGATGCCTCTTTCAAGTTTATCAATGTATTACTAAATCATTCACAATATTGATCAGATATAATGAAGCATTAAGAACAAATAATTTGAATAATAAAGAATTGAGTTCATATAAATATTAAAAAGATCCAACAATTAAACTCACATATTGAGTTCAAGTAATAACCCTAGAAAATAAATTTAGCTCATGATAACAAGATAATTATGATTGAAAAATAAAATAAACATGATACAACCAATATAGACGTCAAATTGCAATTGGTTGATACGCTAAAGATTTACCAATAATCTCTTACTTCCTTGAATTCTCCTTGCTTTTCTCTCTAAAAATTGCTATTCTTCAATGTATTGTGGCTCTAAGAGTCCCAAGTTGTGTCTCTTTGAGGTCTAAAATGAGTGACCTTTATATAGGGATTGATTGAAGTCTTAAAGTTATATTTCTTTTAGGATTAGGAAAAATCATACTGTTCACCGCTACCGCGAATACCGTTCATCCCTGGGGCAACAGCACTGTAGCACGGGTACTGTTCACAAAATATTGTTTACAGGTACAGTAGCATTTATGTTTTGTCTTATTTTCTTTAGATTTTCATCCCTAATTGCTCCAATGACTCTAAATCTATAAAATAATAATTAAACATATAAAAAGCCTAATATTCTTATTAAAATGTGCAATTAATCAAGTTGAGGGAGTGAAAATAATAGATATAATTTACGCATATTAGAGCCTCAACACAATAATTGAAGAAGAGTAATTTACACATCTGTGTCCAGGTCATCGCCCGATGTTTGTGAGCATAAGCCAGGGCCCTTATAGTGACCTCTTCTTACGCTCATCACCCTTTTGGTCTGGCATCCCTGTGACAACAACCAAATGAGTGGACAAAATAGAAAATAAGCACCCAAAATATTATTTCAAAAGAACCTGTTTCATCTTTTAAGGGATGTTCGGTGGTATCTCAGGTATCAGCCTGGCTTGTTGTAAGATGGTCGATAAGAGAAGTCCGGACAGGAGTAATGTGTCTAAAGTTTCCTAAATAAGAGTTTGTTGGGAGTCAAATGCCTTTTGATTGCTTGACCAAGTTTTTACAACACCCAAAAATTAAGTGAAAAATAGACTTAGGGTAAGAAAAAAGACACCAGAGGCGAAGAAAGGACCTGTATATTGATAGATGCGTAAATGTACTAGTATATATTCAGTACTCCTACTTAGGTATTTTGCTTTAAATCATAAATATGTGGCTATTTATTCATATTTTTTAAATTATAAATAGATGCATGACAGAAAATATGACGTATAGGAATAAACGAGAGGTGAATAAGATGTAAAACAAAGAAGTTGTGCTCAAAATACGCAAGCATCAAGACTCAATCAGGGCTGCAGTGCTCAATAATGTAGCCGTAGAGACAAAATCTTAGGACAGTTATCCTTATGTGGGAAAAGTGTAATTTTCTTTTTTTCATCTCCTAACGTGATATGGACTCATCATAATGACTTTTAGGGTTTCTCATACCTATAAAAGCACTTTTTTATGAGTCAAAACATAGAATTTGGAGAGGCAAAAATGCAGAGAAATAATTCACACATAAAATTGAGAGATCAAAGTCAAGAAATCAAGATTCAAGTTCAAAATTGAAGATTCAAGTAAAGGAAGAGATAGAAGCAAATTAAGACATCTTCTTGAATAATTTTTCTTATTTGTCCTTATTATTATAGTCTTGTTTTTACTATTTTTCATGGATTAGTTTGATACTCTTAGTTTTGTGATGAGCTGAATTTGTTTATCTATGGTTAAACTATGTGAACCTAATATGTAGTTGGATTTTATAGATTGTTAGTTATCAATCTTAATACATATAATTGATTCATTCTATCTTGATATTAATACTTTCATTAAACTTGATTAATATTTTGAATGATGAGGAACCATGATGAACACGATGGATTCGGGAGTTTAGCTTAGGATAGTTTGATACATTATTATAGGGTAACAATTATGAGTTCCATGAAGGATATAAATATACCTAAATGACATGTATAGCATAATTTAGACTTGATATTAATGAATTACATTCTAATTTGATTACCATAGACATATAGGTGATTGTTAGAATGCATAATATAGTCACTCAACCATCGATAGAGGCTTGTGATGAGATTAGTGTTTAAGCCAAAAATTGGTGTTAAAGAATTAACTAAGAGGTTAATAAATCTGATAAAATATTAGGGGATGAGTCTATATCCTAGATTATTATCAATTTATGAGTTTAACCCTTTGTTTTTTTTATTATCTAGGTTAAAGTTTTAGGTTTTTTAAATTTCAAATTATAGTTTTCTGGATAAAAGTAAAGTAGGTATAACTTTAGTAATTGGTTGATAGAAATAGATCGCATAGTCCATGTGAAAACGATATCTAGACTTACAATCCTATATTACTTGATACGATAGCGTGCACTTATGATAGACTATTATAGCATATATCGTATAGAAGGAAAAATCGGTAGGAACGACCTAACTACCCCATGTCCATGGTCGGGGGACTTCTTAACTCTATTAGCCACTAGTAAAAAACTAGTTCTCATTCCATCGTTTATTGGTGAAAGGATGACTAGGGATAGGATTACGATCCCAATGGAAGGAGAAGTAATGGAATCCCTTATGCTCCATGACACCATGCCTGAAGTGATATATGTGCCGTAATTTCTAAAAGTAGTGTGGGGATAACCTTGCGCTGGCTTATAGTATGAATAAACTGCCAGGAGCCTCCAAGAATTTGAACCAAGTTTAAAAGAGCTACTTCTATAGACCAATATCATAGCAACGTGCAATTGAATAAGGAGTTTAAGCCCTAATTTAAGGTTCACAATATGAATTGCCACTCCTCGTACAATGGACTACTTAGATAATCATCTAGAGTTGGGAGTCTTATTGTTACCGAATCAGGAATGTTATACATAATTCTAATGTTTTTAAGTTCTCTTAGGTCATTTGAGACTCTTGGCACCTTTGGTCTAGTTTAACCTTGGGAGCGTTAGGGTCAAACTCCTCTAGATCCCTATCCTCAATTTCATAGAGAGGGTTATATACCTCGTCTACTTTGCTGGCCTTTATAGGTAGATCTTTTTTATACTCTGTTATAGCCAAAGTTGGTTCAGGAGATTGAAGGACATTAGCCCCGAAGAAGAGGTCCTACTGTCTCCCCATCTGGCTTCACCTGTCCTTCTAACAAGTGAGACCTCTTCTACTTCAGTTTCTTCTTCTACAAGCATGTTAATGAGAGGAAAATCAATATATTAAGTATCTTTATTTCATAAAACTATTAAATTAAATTTTCTATAATCTAGACTTAATCATTGGGCAAGCAACAGTAGAACAACTACACTAGGACATATAATAAAATTTCTTAGAATAAAGCAACAATGACGAGTAACATTAAATACAAGGATGCAAGACAATAACCCAGAAGTGCACATATCACATAAGAAAAGAAAAGGAGAGGAGACCACTGACCTTATGAAGTGCCAAAGTCAAAGAAAAGCCACAAAACCATTCTTTAGAATAACAACATCAACAATTTCTTCTCTCTCAATTTCTCGATGAAGAAAGCGAAAATGGCAAATTAAAATTTTAGAATGGGCTCTTTTAGGGCTTTTATAGACTTAAAGCAAGTTTGATCTCTATCGTTCAGTCAAAGTGGACATGCCATATTTTCTTGTGCTCACACGGATGTCTTTTCAAATAGGTTGACACATAGCTTTAAAACTGAACAAAATAAATTCTAAAACCTTTTTTGGTTGCTCCAACCCAGACTATATAAGTAGAGATTAATAAATAGATTCTTCTTATGACCATAAAGGCCTCTTCAACTAAACGGACGTGACATTTTGGGTCATGTACACTTTGACAATCTGCAATATGAAGGAATCTTGAAAGAACCTGAAGAAATTTGAAAGGACAAGATAAACTACTCAAGTTCTCTCTTACATATGAAGTCACTCAGGTTTTTTCTCATATGTGAAGTCTTTCACTCGAGAAATACCTTTCTTTTATACCATCAAATCTCAACCTCGAACAGAAAGGCTTGGTTTTTAGTCTTGAGTAATTGAGACTAGAAATTGGTGGACCCCTGTTCCCTCTAGAAATCAGCCTAAGCTTATATTTGATTTTAGCTTAGCTTAGACCAGCCTAGCCCAACCCTATCTTTAAGGTGAGCCTAGCTCGGCCTGTCTTTAGTAGCCTAATTTAGCTAAAAAAGGAATGACTCATCCTATAAGTAAAATTTTATGTCATTAAGGAACTTCTTCTTTTGTTGAAATGTCAAATTAGAAGGAGTGAGGCCATAAACAAAATAATTGACAATATCAATATACCATGGAATCTCATAATGTTGTGTTGCAAGGAGTTACTCATCTAGGAAAGTTTCATTGATTAGGTTCTTTTTCTGGTTTTGATTTAGTGCTTCTAATCGAGATAGATAATTAGCTACTTAATTCTCAACTCTTTTTTTAAATCTTTGATCTCAAGATTAAATCTTGCAGTAATAGAATCTATTGAATGAGCCTTAGTTTTGTATCCTTCTTAGCAATGAGGTATTTGATCACCAAATGATGTGTGAAAATAGTGACTTTTTGTGGTGGTATAGTTGGCTTACGCATTATTGAGAGTTTTGTTGGTATAGTAGATGGTGTGAAAAATTTTCTATGGCCTTTATACTTGTACATCTCCCACCACTATATCACTTGCATAACACATTACCTCAAATGGTAAATTTTATTCTAGCGCTATGATGATCGGTGCAAAAATGAGCTTTTCTTCAAGGTTCGAAAGCCTGAAGACTACTTCATTGAAATGAAAATGCACCCATTTTTCCAATAAGTTGCATAAAAGTTTAGATATCTTGAATAAGTCTTTTATAAATCTTCCATAAAAATCTGCATGTCTTTGAAAGCTCCGCACTTCTTTTATAGTAGTAAAGGGGCAATTTCTCAATGGTTTTAATCTTTGCTCTATCTACTTTAATACATTGATATGAGATTTTATGGCCTAAGACTATACCTTCTTGGACCAAAAAATGACACTTTGTCTAATTAAGTGCTAAGTTGATGTCTTTACATCTCTTAAGCACAAATGCTAAAATTTTAAGGCAAAGATCAAAGGAGTCACCAAAAATAAAAAAGTCATCAATAAATACCTCCATGAATTATTTTATGATGTTTGAAAAGATGGCCATCATACAACGTTGAAAAGTTGCTAAGGCATTGCATAGGCCGAATAGGATCTTTTGGAAGGCAAATGTATCATAGGGGGTATGTGAATGTTATCTTTTCTTGATCATTTAGGGCAATTATGATATAATTATACTTGATGTATCCATCCAAGAAACAATAATACTCATGTCTGGCCAATTTATCTAGTATTTGATCATGCAGGGCAAGGAAAAATAGTCCTTGCGAGTAGCTTTGTTCAGCTTTTAGTAGTCCATACATATTCTCCAACCAGTAATAGTTTTAGTATGGATTAATTATTGTTTTCATTTACCACAATTATAATTCCATCATTCTTTGGTATAAATTACACCGAACTTATCTAAGATCTGTCTGAAATAGGGTAAATAATTCTAACATCTAACCACTTAATGATCTCCTTCTTTACTATATCTTTCATAACTGAATTCAACCGTCTTTGATGCTTTTATTGTACCCTTGTGCCCTTCTTCTAACAGAATTTTGTGTATGCAAAATGATGGATTGATTCCCTTAATGTTTGCAATTATCCATCCATTTACTCTTTTATGTTATCTCGATACCCTCAACAATTTATCTATTTAGGACTCATCAAGTTGGGCGAAAACTATGGCTGGTAATATAGAAAACTCTCCAAGAAATGCATATTTCAAGTGATTAGGTAGAGGTTTCATCTCTAATTTAGGAGGTTCTTCAATGAAAGGCTTATTATGAGCTTGCTTACCTTCTGGTTTGTCTAAAGATTCTACTTTCATCTTGATTCTATCATATTTAGGAGAAAGGCTTAGTGCTTATAAGTACTCTTGTGCTTCAAATCTTTATACTTTCTCTTCATTTGCTATAGCATCTTCTAGAGAATCATGAATGCTATTCTTGTTGAAGACTTCTTAAACTTCTTTATCAATAACATTAATGCTCAAACATTCTTTTTCCTCATTTGGACTTTTAATGGCTTTGAATACATTGAATGTGACTTTTTTATTATGCACTTTTATAGTTAATTCTATTTTTTGAACATCAATAAGGGTTTTGCCTATGGCTAGGAATGGTCTTTCTAGTATGATGGTTACTTTACAATCTTCTTCCATGTTTAACACTATAAAATCCATAAAAAAATAAATTTGTCATCATTTACCAAAACATATTCAATAATGCCCATTGGATAAGTGAGTGAACGGTTAGCAAGTTGCAAGGTAACCTTTATAGGTTTAGCATCCCCCAACCTAAATTTTTGTAAATAGATAATGACATTAGGTTGATGCTAACGCCTAAATCACATAAGGTCTTCCTAAAGAATTACTTCCTAATTATGCATGGTATAGTGAAATTTTCTAAATCTTTCAGTGGCAATTTCTTCTGCAATATTGTACTACATTCTTCGGTAAATGTTATAGTTTTAAAATCTGCTAGTCTCCTATTCTTAGATAGGATATCCTTTATAAACTTCACATAACTGACATTTATTTAAGAGCATCTGCAAAAGGTATGTTAATATGGAGGTTTTTTTAAAGATATCTAAAAAATTTGAGAATTGTTTGTCTATCTTCTATTTCTATAGCCTCTGAAGGAATGATGGAGATGGATGAAGAGGTTGAACTCTATATTTCTGTAAACTGTTATTAGTGTTATTTATTACTGCATCTGCAACTTTTTTTTTTATGTTTTAAAATTGGTTTCTGCATTTTCCTGATGCTATGCATTATGTTCTGCATTATTTTCTGTACTTTTCTGCGTTTCTATATTATTTTTTGTATCTTTTTCTACATCATTCTTCTTTTCAGCACTATTGGACTATAAATTTTTACCACTTCTTAAAGAGACAGTTTTGCATTGCTCTTTATCACATCTTGGATTAGTGTTGATATTGCTTGTTAAGGTTCCTTGAGGTTTGTTATTTAAGGCTATAGTAAGTTGCCTCATTTGAGTCTTTAAAGTCTTTAAAGATACATAATGGTTTTGTAGAATGGAATCATTGAATTTTATATATTGCATAAATATATCTTCTAAGGCTAGCTTCTTGTCTTATGGTAGGTGAAATCTATGAGGGTTTATTAGTTTAGATGACTATCATTGGTTGTTACTCTAAGAAAAGTTCGCCATGGATTATAATAATTTGAGTGGGGATTATTCTACTGCCTATTATAATTCCCTATATAACTCACTAACTCCATGCATTGCCCATTCATGTTGTTGTCACTATAAAAAATCACAAGTCAAATTATGAGTCTTGATGGCATTCATAACATAGAACTTCTTTGATAATATGTTGATTTGCGTAGTTAATGCATTGAATATATCAATATCATGAACTCTAACAATCTTCTTCGGTGTAATCCTTTTAATAGGTCATTGGTAACTATTTGATGCCATCTCTTATTGTAGATCATATGCATCATCTGTAGACTTATTTATTAGGGCTCCTCTAGCAGTGACATCTACAATGATTTTTAAATAACCTACTAATCCTTTGTAGGACGTTAGACTAATAACCATTTAGGAACCACATGATATGGACACTTCCTCAACATATCATTGAATCGCTCTCACGTCTCATATAGTGACCATCTATCAATATGAACAAATGAGGTGATGCATTCCTTATCTTTGCTGTCTTTGCTGGTGGGAAAAACTTTGCCAGAAACTTTTGTGCTAAGTCTCATGTCAATATAGATCCGGATGACAATGACATCAACTAACTCTTAGCTTTATCCCTAAATGAGAAAATGAATAGTCTTAGTCTGATGGCATCGTCTAAGACTCTGTTATACTTGAATGTAATGTAAATTTTTAGAAAATTTATGATATGCATGTTGGGATCATCATTTGGAGCACCATTGAATTGTATAAAATCCTTTAGCATCTTAATAGTATTCGGCTTGATCTTAAAGTTATGTACATTAGCGGTTGGATGTTGAAGACTAGATTGAATCCCCTCTATTATAGGAAAAACATAATCCTTTAAAGTTATTTGTTCTACCATAGGCTTATATACAGGATTATTAACGTTGTCTTCTATGTTTCTGGGTTGACGCTGTTCATGTCGAAGTCTTCACAATGTTCTTTCAATCATAGGATCAAAAGAAGTCAAATCTTCACTTTTGGTCATTCGTATGAACTGTCATAATTCAAAACATTTATAAGTGAATAATACTAAAAAAATTGAATTAAAAGTAAGATAGTGTGGTATTAGTATTAGTCTAAAAATAAAAAAATAGTCATTGGCAATGGCGCCAAAAACTTGATGTATAGTTTCTAACTAAGTGCAAGTGCATGCTATTGCAACAAGTAATATAGGCATTGAATCTAAGTATCATTCCCATGAAGCTTTATTTAATTTAATTCTATAAATCAAGAACTAAAATTAATCCTACTTAATTTTTATTCAGATGAAATCTACTAATAAATATTCTCTAATTAATTTAATTTTAATAAACTAAACCTAATTTTAATCAAAAAGCAAATAACAGTTAAATTCACTAATATAAAAGAAATCTAGGACTTCAACTTATCCCCTAATATTTCATTGAACCTATTAATCTCTTAGTTAATCCCACAATAATAAATTATTGGCTTGAACACAAAATTGATTATAAGCCTTGATGGTCAAGTAACTATATCTCATCCTAACAATTACTTGTATGTCTTGGTAATAATAATAGTATGAAACTCATTAAGATCAGGTCTATTAAAGACATACATGCCATCTAGGTATATATCTATCATACAAGAAACTCATAGTTGTTACTCTATGATCATATATCAAACTATCCTAGGCTAAACACATAAATTCCTCTTGCGAGTTCATTATAATTCCTTGAACAATCATTATATTGGCCATATATAAAGAAACATTAAATGCAAGATAGAATGAATTAATCAAATTTTATTGAATTTATAAACTAAGAGAGTTAATAATATCCAACTATATATTTAGTTCAAAGGTCTAACCCTAAATCAAAACAATTTAGTTCATAATGAATCTAAGAGTATCAAAACAATGAATTAAAGATATGATAAACAAAGACATCAAGTAGAGAAGATGAAAATAATAACATAAGTTGATACTCATAGAATTATTTTTTTTCTTCTTCTTCATTACTTATGATGCACTTTTTGCTTTTAGTCTTCAATCTTCTTGCTTCAATCTCTTTTGAAAGATGTTTTTATGTTTGCTATGTTATATTCTATGTTGCCTCTTTTTCTTTGCTATGAAAAAAAATCTTTTTATAGGTCTTCGTAACCTTGAGGTCATGTAGTTTTGAATCCAAGTCTTATTTTGAGTCCTAAAAATTGGTGTCTTTAGTCACATGGGCACCGCAGCGTTGGCTGGTAGGTGCCGTGGTGCTCAGCTCTCAGACTTGAGCATTACAACACTGGCCTAATTTTTTCAGTTTTTTCTTTTTACGTTTTATTTCCTTGGTATCTTCATGCCGTGGGTGAAAAAGTTATATGTGATCCAAAACCTCAAATAAATAGCTGAATACTCACGATTTAAAGTAAAATGTAAGTTTTAGAGGATGAAAATAAAGGTCTATATGGAACTCTATTAGTTACAGTAAGGTTTTTAAAGCCCAATACAAATTAAGAGTGACCATCTTACCCTAACCTTATAAGAGATTCAACTATTATTCTAAAAAAACAAATTCGACTAATGAGCTTAGAATTTCCTAGATTTGGGGTCAATAATTTGGCATTGTCTATAGGGATAGAACGAAAAGCCATAAAGGGCAATAAGTCAAAGGCAAATAAGATGATCATTCGATCTATGTCAATCTATGACAATAAGCAAAATGAGTAGTTTATCAAGAATCCTGATCAGAGCAACTAGGATAAATCATTAGTGTCATGGGTTAAACGACCATTTATCCAAAAGACTAACCTATTAGTTAATGCTGCCTACCACCCATATAAACTCAAGATCCATCCAATTTCTATTTGATGTGGGATATGACATTCTCCCTTACTCAAAATCACGTGCACCTTAATCACGATCTAACTCAAAATCAAGGGCCAACCTGGCACGTATTGTCCATTCTTCTTGAGCCATAGGGGGCCCATTATCCACTTGACAATCTTTATTAAGGCTTAAGACACAGGATTTTTATGGCTCATTTGGCCCGTAATGCCCATCCTTACTATTTTTTGGGGGTTTACATCCCATGTGACAATCTCTATTGGGGTAATTTTAGGGTTCTATATGCGAATGAAAATTCAATTTTTGTTGATATCACTTGTCATGGGCTGAGCGCTTGCCATTAACCCAAAAGACTAGCCTGTTAGGTAATGCTGCCTACCCACCTATATACACCTAAGATCTACCCAATTTCTATTCAATATAGGATGTGACATTAGGGTTATATGATGATAATGTAGCACGCTAGCCAAAGGCAGTTGCCTTTCTGGAAAATTGAATTAGAAATGAACTGAAGATAGCAAGACAAGTGAGAGAAGTGTTGAAAGAATTACTAGAATTAATGTTAGAAAAGCACAAAAGGTTAAAGGAGCAATACGAGCCTCGAGAAGTGATCGACTAACTAGTTGGTCTATCAAATCCAAGGGAACCACTCCTAGCAATTAGGAATAACATATTTCTTACTTGACTCATTTAAGAACGTAAAGGAAAATGAGTATAAGAGTCATTTGGAAAAGAAAGTCGACTATATAGCAGAAGGTCATACGAGGACCCAATGACAAAGCTTTGTACACTTAGAAGTTGAGGACTCAGGGCTAATCAAGAACTATATTTTGGAGAGGAATGAGAAAAGTCTACAGACGGAACACTTGTACACTTGAAAGTTAAGGACTAAGGGTTAATCAAGAATCATGCTGGTAGAATATCAATAAGAAGAAACTCAAAAAAGTAACGGATAGAGAATTATAATACCAGAAATACACTTAGAGGAAAACGTCTACATATTAAAAGAGTAGCTATATGAACTAATGAAGACAAAGAGAGGCGCAGACTCCCTTATCCGATAGTGATTGAGAGGGAGAAAAAGTCTTCCTTTTTAACGGACTCAGAAATATGGAATTATCCGTGGCATTCAAATTACCTAGAGCCTCCACCTATAAAGGTATGACCCACCTAAATCACTATATGGACCAAGTTACCAACTTATTGTCCATTGCAAGTTTAAGGCAGAATCAGATGTGTTGATTATTCCACATGAACTTGAAAGGATAGACCATTCTCTATATTAGAGTTTGAAGTAAATGAGTATTTTCTTTTATAGTAACCTGACTGATAAGTTTATTTAATATTTTTTAGGAGCCTGTAAGTCGGCCAAAGACCTCAACAGTTGAAGAAACTTAAGAAAGACCAAACTAAAATCTTAAGGAAATTCATGGGATGGTTCTATTAAGAAGTGATCTAACTTAGGGCTTTCAACCTGTGCATCATATTGAAAGCTCTAAAGGCAAGTTTAAGGCTCAATCGATTATGTTACTACTTGTTTGAGAATTCAATCACAACCTATGCGATTATTTATGACCGAACACCTAAGTATATAGTGATCAAGGAAGAAAAAGAGGCAAAATAGACGATGACAATAGACATCCGAGGAAGGATATGAGGTAGGGAGTTAAGAAGATCTCCCAAGAAAAGGCTGTTTAGAGAAAAAAGAGTCTAAACATCATCTAAGGCAATGAAATGTTAAGTTGAGAAAGCAATGAGGTATCTACCTAGGGTGGTGAGAATTTAAGAGGAAAATTTTATTCATTTTACTATCTCTCTAAAGATGGTATTTGAAGCCATAAAAGAGAAAGGCTTGCTCAAAGAGCTGACCACTTTGAGAGCACATGCAGAGTGACATAATAAATATAAGAAGTGTAAATTTCATAAGAACCATGGGCACACAACCAACGAGTGTAATTAGCTAAGAAAGAAAGTAGATTAACTAATAAAAAATGGTTATCTAAAAGAGTTTAGAGTAAACTGAGAGCAAAAAATGTTTCAGCAAATCAAGATTCTAGATCCTGAGCCCTCTACCTAACCAAGGATGATCATGATAATCTCAAGAGGTCTTCTACTGGTCGAGACTATAATAGGAAGAGAAAAAACTGCTCATAGTATTTCATGGTGGGATAACAAGTAATATACAATACCTTGATTGTAAAAAAGCCTTGGGTTCAAGTTGTTCCCATCATATTTACCACGGAGTATTCCAAATAAATTGGTTACCCATATAATGACACATTGGTAGTCTTAGTACAAATAGCAAAAGGTAAGGTGAACTAAGTATTTGTCAAACTGCAAAGCTTGGTAGATATAATCTTCAAAGAGGCACCAGATGACCTTGGAATCAAGGACCTAAAGTTCAAAATGACCCAAACCTCATTGCATGGGTTTAGGGGTGGCTGTGTCATGCCACTTGAAGTAGTCAACCTGCCCATCTCTCTAGGGGAGATGCCTTATGTAAAAACTATAATAGTGGGATTTATAGTAGTCGATTGGTCATTCCTCTATAATGTTATAATTATGTCCATCCATTATCTAAATATAAAGTTCTTGGTTAAAGATAGAGTAAGAGTCATCTTTGGGATTAAAAGATGGAAAACACTTGTTGTGTGACTTGGAAAATGAGGAATTTTTGTATTTCGACAGTAGATCTAAGGGAAAAAAAATAATCAAAATCCCTAAGCCCAGTAAAGGATTTGCTCTTAGTAGGTCAAACTAGGATCTCTTGAGAAGGTGGTAAAAATTTACTTAATATTTAAATCCAAAGATCAAGAATGATTTGAGCATATTAGTGAAGGAATTATTAGATATTTTTGCTTTTTCTCATAAAGATATGCCAAGAATAGATCCTTAATTGGTATTCCATGCCTTGGTTATCAACTCATCCCTCAAGCTTGTCAAACATAAGATAAGGATCTTCAATTAGGATAGGAATGAGGCCTTGGCAGCTGAAGTCGAGAAACTTTTAGTTGTAAGATTTATCTGAGAAGTCCACTATCTTGAATGACAGCCAACTTAATAATAGTCAAGAAAGCTAATGAAAAGTGGAGAATGTGCGTAGACTTCATTGATTTAAATAAAGCATGCTTGAAAGATAGTTTTCCTCTCTTAAAAGTTAATCTCGTAGTAGACTCTATGACTAGACATGCACTTCTAAGTTTTATAGACACATTCTCAATATATAATTAGATTAAGATATTCTTACCTAATTAAGAGAAGCCTAGTTCATCATGCATCAAAGACTTATTTTTACAAATTCATACCATTCAAATTAAAGAAAGTTGGGGATACCTATTAGAGGTTTGGTAACAAGCTTTTCATAACCTTGATTGGAGAAGTTATCGAGGTTTATATAGACGATATAATAGTAAGTTAGTATAGCCTAAAGACCACGTTGAAGACCTGAGAAAGATGTTTCAGATTCTGAGGGAGTATAATATAAGGCTAAATCTATAAAAAAAAAATGCCTTTAGAGTTAAGTCTAAAAAGTGCCTAAGGTTCATGGTGAGCTAGAAAGAAATCGAAGTTAACCTAAACAAAGTAAAAATATTTTAAAGATGAAGTCCCTAAGCATTATGAAAGAGATTCAGAGGCTTGCAGGCCGAGTTATTACCCTTGGTAGATTTATTTCAAAAACCACTGATAAATGTTTTAAAATTTTTTAAACTATCAAGAGAAAGGAGAAAAGAATATGGTCTTTTTAATGTGAAGAAGCTTTTTAAAAGCTCAAGGCCTATTTTGCCTAGCCTTTTCACCTTGTAGTACTGAGGACTAAGGACTAACTGATCATTTATCTAAGGGTCTCATTATAAGCATTGAGTTCAACTCGGGTCAAAGAAGGAGGATGAGCCCATAGGCTAGTTTACTTTGCCAACAAAGCTTTCAAAGACCTTAAGAGCCGTTATCCCCTGATCGAGAAGCTAGCCTTTGTGCTTGTCACGTCAATACAGAAATTACTACCCAACTTTTAGATGTATACCATCACCATCCTTAACAATTAACCCTTGAGACAAATCTTGTACAAGCTCGGCCTCTAGACGATTAATCAAGTGGCAATTGAGCTTAGTGAGTTTAACATTCAATACAAGCTGTGAATAACTATTAAGGGACAAGCTCTCATAGACTTTGTTGTTGAGTGATCACATAAAGACTTGGTCACCCTAGAAGTCCCCTCTAAGGTATCCGCAGGTGATTAGATGAAAGAGAACTTTCATATATTAGTTTGGACACTTTACATTGACAAAGCACCCAATTATTAAGGATACAGAGTAAGTATCATTCTTATCAGCTAGAAAAAGATGAACTTAGTTATACGGTCTGGTTTGGCTTTCTAGCTTTAAATAAAGAGGCTGAGTATGAGATCTTTTTAGCTAAGCTCAGTCACCCCAGCACTTATAACCAAGAAAACCCTTATTAAAAGTGATTTAGAACTTATGGTAAACTAAGTTAATAGATATTTTGAGGCCCAAAAAGGCCATAAAGATGTATGTCTCAAAAAAGTTAATGAACTCATGCTCATGCAACAGATTGAGAGGGTCAAGATTCAATAGATATTAAGGATAAAGAATTATATGGTTGTCATATTAGCATAGCCAGCCTTAATCGAGGAAGCTTGAATATCTCAATCAGTACCTCTTGAATTCATTCTAAAGCTAAGTATTAAAGAAATAGTAGAGGTAATACAAATTAACCCTCGTCCTGGTTAGATGGATCTGATTAGAAAATACATAGAGAATAGGAATTACCACAAAATAAGCTGGAAACATGCCGACTCAGATACACAACAACCTATTGCACACTGATCAATGGTGTTCTTTACTGTCAAGGACATTCCCATTCATATATGAGGTGCTTAAGGCCCAACAGAATATGTACCTTAAGAAATCCATGAAAGAACATGTAAGCTCTAGCCTATAAAGCCCTGAGATTATGATATTATTGGCCTACGACACTATACGATGCTAAGGCATGATGAAGAAATGTGATGCATGTTAGAGGTATACTGACAACATCCATGCCTCTTATGAGAGCTTAAAGACCATGTCTAGCTCTTGGCCCTTTGTTTAGTGGGGGTTTGACCTAATTAGACCTTTACTCAGAGGAAGAGGCTTGTCAAAATACGTCATCATTAACATAGATTACTTTAGTAACTGAATGGAAGACTAACCCCTGATTAGTATTATGAGCAAGTGATTTCGTTTAGAGAAACCTGGTCTACATATTTGGGGTACTATACATGGTCATTACGATCACGATAAGTAATTTAATAATGAGAATTTTAAATGCTTTTATGAGCTATTTGGTATAAAACTTTGATTAGCCTCCCTAATTTATCCAAAGATGAGTTATAAATGTTGGCTGCAATTATCCTCAAGATGCATTGTCGAGCAATACTAAAAATTTTCTAATGAAAAGTATTGAACACCACAAGGCAATCATTGTGGAGTGTGGGATAGAGTAATATACAGTCAATGAATTGACCAAATCAAAGGGAGCTCATCACATGGATGAGGTGTAATTGGAAGTAAAAGAAAGAGTCCTAGAAAAAGAGTTATAGTAGCAAAATTTTCTAAGCTATTGCACTCCACCATTTCTATTGTCTAAGAGGTTTGAAATGATGGATCATGAGTTCTATTTTTCCAAGGATTTTTCCTATTGCTTCAAGAATGGTATAGTGATTTCGGATGAAGCACAATCACCTATAAAATTGTAAGTAATGGAAGCCATCATGAATCATGTGTATAAATAGATAACACTACAAAAATTAAATACCAAAATACAATGAAACAAGCTCTTTAAGGAGCAGTTAATAGACACCAACAACAAGGTTTAATCGTCCGATTTCAGATTAAAATTTTTTGGGTAAGGCTTATGGCAAGTTGGTAGAGGTTGTTCCTTAAAAATTTTCTCATAAAACTATGGAAGTCGAAGAAAAGGAATAACATTACTAGTAGGTGTCGATTGAAGTTCCATAGGCAAAATGATTCAAATATGCAAAGTAAGCCACTAAAAAAACAAAAGACGTGATGCTAACGATGTTAAATCAAGCGTTGCTTGATAAGGGCATATTTGTCATTTAGTTTCTTATGTTTTTATCTTGATATTTATTATTTTGTGAGAATAAATGACTATTTATATACATGATTATTTATTTATAGGGATTTAATTGAAAATATGGGCAAAGATCAGGGACTAAAATGCAAGATATTCACAATATACATATGTCGCCTCAACGTTACAAGTATCTTTACGACAGAGCTAGAATATGGATCAAAATAAGAAAATCATAAATAAGACATGGATTAATCGTAATTTTTTGCCCAAGCGTTGACTAGCCACTGCACTAGCGACAGCTCAATGTTATGTCCTCACTACTTCAACGATTCCAGCTTTTGAATGCAATGCCCTAATGATAGTGTGATAGCGTCCCATCGATTGCACGATTCCTGACTCGATAAGAATTAAGATATTTAAGCTCAAATCAATCCCTATAAATGGCCACTCGTCCCCAGCCTTCAATGAATATACAAGAAGACACAATACACTCAAGAGACTTACAACATAAGTTTTAAAGAGCAATTAGAGTATAATTGAAGCAACCATAGAGAGAAATTCAAGACACTCTTCGGTAAGAGTTTATAGGCTATTCAATCAAGAGCAATTCAACGTCTATATTAGTTTGCTATTGATTGTATCATATTTTCTTATTATTTTTTCCTATGTTCTCTTGTAGCCATGAACTATATTTTCTTTCTAGGGTTAATACTTGAACTCAATATGTGTAATTAATGGTTATATCTTTCTAATATATAATAAAACTAGTTCTTTGTTATTCAAATTACTTGTTCTTAATGCTTCAATATATATTGCCAATATATGGTGAATTAATTAGTAATATTTTGATAAATTCGGAAGATGAATCATTATATTTAGACCTAGGTAATTTGATACATTATTATAAAGTAACATTCAATGTTATATATGTAAGTTTCAAATTAGGATAAGAATATACTTAATGGGCATGTATGATCAATAAGACTTGTTCTTGATGAATCTTAATTTATTACAAGCACCATATAAATATAGGTATTTGATAAATTAAGGTATACGTGCATGACCTTGAGAGAGGCATGTGAATCCATTAGTGTCTTGATCAATAACAAGCACTAAGAGATTTAAATATTAAAAGATTAATAATTGAAAAATATATTGAGAGATGATATTAACCCTAGATTATCTCTATATTGGTACCTTTCATAACTCTTTATGTTGTGTCCTTCCCTTTATATTTTTCAAATTCATTCTTAGATTTTTATTTTTCTAAATAATTATTAGAAAGACATAATTTTAAGTATTTGAAAAAAAGTAAAAATAACCACTATAAGTTAGATATCCGACTTTTTTTTGTCTCTTTATTACTTGCATACGATAGTGTATATTTGTATTTCATTTTAAGATATAAAATTATTGCATCACTACTTGGGAGGCAACCCAAGATAAATATGTTTTTATTAAATTTAATGTTTATGTTTATATTAAAAAAATTGAATTAAAAAAAAAAGAAAAGAAAAAAAAAAGGAAAAGAAAGAAATAATTGGAGCAAAAAAGTTTGAATGAAAAAAAGAATAAATAAAAGGAATAAAAGCCTTCGCGCTTATTCCAGAATGCCTGCGTATGCCATCACTGCAGCGCTGGCGCTTAGGAATTTCCCAAATGCCAACGCCGCTGTGCTAGCGTGCATACTTAAGGGGGGAATTTGCAGCCCCTTTTTTTCTCTAATTTCCCTTTTTAACCCTTATACTTTTCCCATTTTATTTTTCCATTTTTTCATCTTTTTCCTTTTGCCCCATTTCCTTTATTTTATTTTCCATTTTCTCTTATTTTTTCCCATTTTAAAACCCTAACCCCACTCAACCCTAACTCTTCCATTCATATAAATTTAACATTCTCAATTCAAATTTACCATGAAATTTTTTAGATTTATGCTTACGTACCATCCCATTATTGTGTGAATATTTAATTTTGTAATATTATACAATATATATTTTATTAAATCGCTAATTATATTTATTAAATGATACAATGCTTATAATGCTATAGACATTGTATGATCTGAAAGAGTTCAGATCTAGTCTAAAGAAGTTTAGATCAGTGCTAAGAGTTAGCATCGCTAAGAATATTAATGCTAAAGAGTTAGCAAGTTATAATAATCAACGAAATCTAAAGAATTAGAACATTTTTTGTAATGGGATAAAGAGTTGAGAGTACACTAGTAATAACATAGTTGAAAGAGTTATAATAGCTGCTAAGAAATATTATTATGCAAGTCTATTCTAAAATATAATATTCCTATTTTAATTCATCGATGTAAGTCTATCGATGGAACCATTTATCATAGATCAGTGTATGACTATATTTGGATGGTCCAGATGGTTGTTCTTAGCTAACCATAGGTTTAACGGAAGCTCATATAGCATGTGGATATTCAATGAGGATTGAACACTGAACGAACTAAATACTGAATAGACTCAATGAGGACCTTAATAGACATCCCATGAAGTCGTCAATGACAGGTCCTCTCGAGTTAAATAATATTTGTAGTTCTTTGACCAGAGCACCACGGTAGGCTTGTAAGTGATCCATCATGCTTTGGTTCTACGTATGTCAGAGAAATTTATGGTCTGACCGATACGTATCGCTGGGTATGGTCTGATACTCATGGAGTCCGGTGTGTGCAGATATGGGATCCGTTAGCTCACGTGGGTAAGTTGTATATCTGAATGCTCTGAGACTGTATCTCAGAAAGTATTATGGCCATAAGCAATAAACCTAGAAAAAACATTTCTCAAAGGGTTAAACAATATTGTAAAAGTGTTTATATATATTGTTTATCGAGATACGTATTTAGAGGTGAGTTCACAGATAAGCATGTAGGGATTTGACAATGATAATCTATATCCCCACTCTTCTAGTATATAAATAGCAGAAGGATTATACGTATGTGCTATAACCTCAACTTGTATGGTCTAACGCACTAATTTGTAATATTGTGATGTGTACGTGGGGCGTTGATCATGGACTCATGAAAAAGTTCTGTTTGACAAATCAGGCATGGACTTAAAGAGTCCCACAAAATAAAGTATACTCGTTGTGTACTGGGGCAGCATATCGAATTGAAAAGTTTAATCCAGTAAATTCTAGCAGATTGGACATTAGCTTCAATATCCCTTGGGATGTGCATGTGTCAAGACTTAAGTGTTAAGTATATCAATTAGTTAACAATAGTTGCTGACCAATAAGATGTAACATATAGTATATTGTAGGCCAATTATTATTTGACTTTAAAATTATTAAAATAACCTTACTTGTTCTTCAAGTAAAATTATTATTTTATTCATAAAAGTATTTTAAAATAAAATAATAATAATAATATTTGATATTATTATTGCAAGTCAAACAATGATTTATTAATAAGCATTTGTTGACATATTTTAATTAAATTAAAATATTAAATGAAACAAATGAAAGACTTACAAATTTTGTGAATTAAGAATCTGTATGTTTAATTTTTAAAATTTTTTAAATAATCATAAAACATAAAAGCATGGACATGGCATTGGTGGGGCTGAACACATTTGCCAAAGTGGAGAAATTGTTTCTTCACTTGGATATGAAATTCGGCCAAGTTCATTCTCACTATTTTAAGCACATTTCCTTTATAATTCTTTAATTTGATTAAAGAATTAATAATTCAAAAGCAAATGAAAATATTAAGGTATGCCATACTATACGGGACCATGGCTTTTGTCATGCAATTGTTAAAGCAAATTGTTGCTTATAAAATAAAGTTATAGTCCACATTTGTTTCACTTTTGGTTCGGCTACCAAAAGAGAGAGAGACTAAAAGTTGCTTAATTAGTTCAAAGTGTTTGAACACATTATCTTTATTATTCTCTTCACTTCAAGCCAATCATGGGAGCATATGAAGTTTGTTTCAAATACTTTTAAGTGTTGAAAAATTTAGAACGACTACATTGCTTAATCAAAAAATAGCTCAAGTGTTAGGTTATGGCTTAAGGTGTTAAACATTTAGTTTAAGAGTTAAACTAAGGTTTAAAGTGTTAATCCATTGCTGGAACAAGCTGTCATTCTAGACTACTCAAGCCCATCGAGTTAGGTACTAGAATTGAGAACGAATTCACTTCAAAGCAGAAACTCTGACAACACAAATTCTAAAGACTTGCCAAGATGATTCTCTACACATCCTTGTAATTTCAATTATGAGATAACATGAAAAATTTATTGTGTTTATAACTTAAGAAATTAGATTTTCTGACCTTTGCTACGCATAAAATGTATATGATGCATGGTTATGTATTGATGAACATATTACCCATATGCATGCACTATAAGATAATAAACCATTTTCAAAAACAACTACCAAAACACATTAAAATCTCATGTTCATTCCTTATTAACTCTGATTTTCACAAAAATTAAGGATTTCATCATAATTTTAAAGGACACTCCGAATTTGAGATTGGTGGATTCATTATCCAAGGTATGTATTTTTGTGTCCTTACACTTAATTATTGATGAATTACTTATCATGGTAGTGTTTGAAATATATTATGGAGTAATTGTAGTGGATTGAATTGTAGAGTAAATTGTTGGTTGAAACTAGTATTTGCAAATTGATTGGGAAATATTTAAATTTATTTGTACTTGATTTTATAATGCATTGTGGTTGTTTGAGGGAGATTAATATTAATGTCATGGTGAGAATTAGAAAAATTCAGAGTTTTGACTTTAAGGGAAGGGTTACTGTTCCATTAACATATAATTGCAATGAGATGAAGAATAACCCTTATTGCTTCATTAAGCTCCTACAACAATTAATATTTGAGGGACAATGCAGACATTATGGAGGACGTGAGTAAGGCCTCAATATATCATTCACGGAAGTGTTTTATTTTTTTAATTTTATTGATGCCATGAGTACATGTTATATTAAGTTTAAGGGAGGGAAATACTTCCATATTTTCAAATGGCTTCACTTATTTACTTGTAATTTTTCTAAGATTTACTTATTTATTGCAATTATTTTAGTTTGCATGTTATTTTTTGTATATTTTTTTGTGTGCTTCGTGTTCTATTTTGAATTTAAGATGATTATTAGGCCATGATAAAATTGCGTGTAGAAATTATAATTCTTAGGAATCAATAGAGTTATGTTTGTTCATATGTTTGATCTAAATTGTAAGTTTTATCTTATTTGTGATTACTTGAAACACATTGAGCATATTGTTAGTTGGTTAAGTTAATTGCTGGCCTAGAGGAAGTTTATGCACAACAAGAACACAAAAAGTCTCAAACACACTCTAGAACTTGTTTGATTATCACTTGAGGTGAAATCCTAGGACATATATGATTAGGACATGATTTTAGGCCATTTTTGGATCATTTGAACCTTTCGAGCCTACCGATATATAATTTTATCCCTAGTCACTCATCTTGAGCCTAATGACCTTCTTTTTTTGTTAACCACTAATACTTAATAACATTTATTTTTTGCTCTATCATTATCACCCCATACCATAAGTAAAATGGTTATGGTTGTTATTCATTAAAAAGGATTGAAAAGTTTTAAGTTTAAGGGTATAGTGATTTGAAATATCTATTTATTTCAACAAAAAAAAAAAGAGAAAAAGAACAATGTATATGCTAAAAAAAAATTGATAATAGGGAGCAATAAAGAAATTTTCAAATTAAGTTTAAGGGTGTTCTTTGGAAATGAGATGAAATGTATGATGATCAAAAGCAATGTATGTTTATAATCTGATTTGAACTAAAAATAAAACCATATTATCCCACCTTCATCTTAGCTATACATTACAAGCTTAGTAAAGTCCTATTTGATCCATAATCATGTTTGTTCCTATATTAGTAGAGAAAGATTTGAAAAGCAAGCCTATGAAGTATATGTTCAAATAAAAATTCCATAGAGACCACATCTCTCTTGTAGGCATAAACCATTTCGGGTACATTTAATTGACAATTACAATTGTACACACAAACACATATACTGAGTGATCACTTGTAGGGTAAAATGAGTAATAAGGTTAGGCATAGAGGATGTTCATGGCGTTTAAAGGTTCTTGAAAGCTATAGACATAATGCAATCTTTGCGAATATCTAGCAATCATCTGTTAACTCATAAATTGTTTTTTGAATTACTTTTTTTTTTATCTTTGCTCGAGGATAAGCAACCTCTTAAGTTTAAGGGTATTTGATAAGGCATAATTATATAAAATATTTTATCCTTCTAAATTTTATGTTTACTCAATTTTTCCTAATAATTTGACAATTTATGTATATTAATGTTGTTTTACAAGTTTAAAGATTATCGGTGCAAAAATACTGAAAACTGGATGCAAATAAAGTTATTTGAGATAAAAATTCAAAAGGGGACCAAAATGCTTAAAATGTAAACAGTGTTGTGAAAAAGCACCCCCTATGAATAGTACTAATGAAAAGTGATATCACTATAGTAACACAAACAGTACATATGGTTACTAGTTCTTTCTTAGGGCCTCGGGCACTTAAGCCTTCATGTAGACTATGAACAATATTGATGGGACACCAAGAAAAGGAGTAAGCAGTTGAAAAAAAATCATTAAAAATTAGATTCCCAAGCAAATAACACTTAGAGAAAAATTAAAAAGAAAAAGATGAAACTTACATCCATCACACTATTGAGAGTGAGATGGGTGGTAATAAATAGGTCATACTCTAAGAACTTCTGAGCCTGCTTTAGGGTATCGTAGCGTTCCCTCTACCTGATAAGCAAAATCAAGTGCTCATACTTCGTTTGCTTGTTGTAAATGATGTCCTTGAGTGTGAAACAGATCATTAAAAATCAGATTCCCAAGCAAGTTATACTTAGGGAAAAATTAAAGAGAAAAATATGAAACTTACATCCATCACACTATCAAAAGTGAGATGGGTGGTAGTTATTGGGACCTATGCCAAGAACTTTTGAGTCTGCCTTAGGGCAATGTAATGCTCCCCCCGCCTTATATGTGGAATCAAGTGCTCATACTTCGCCTACTTGTTGTAAACGATGTCCTTGAGCATGAAGGTAGGGGGTTCTCAATCACAAGCTTCCACTATGGATATAATGCATTTGAGTGGGTGCCGAGAGCCGACAATTTCCTTGTCTTTGTTCGCCTCTAAGGCCCTTTGAAGTTGCTTCTTTAGGGGTTCCTTAACTACCATCCTTGGGAACCTCCTCGACAATCCTTTAACATTACTTCTTGAGATTATACCTATTTTTTGTCCCCCAAAGAGGTAGTCAACAACGGCTTGGTCTATCCTAATAGGGTGCTCCGAATCATGTCCCTTTATGGCATGACCTCTTTTTCATGCCGCCCTCTGCCTTACATTGCTTCAAACATAAAAAGCAAACAAGTTAAATGAAAAAGGACAAAAACTAAAAGAAATATAAGCTAAGGAACTTACCCATATTCTTCAAATTTTTTATAGTCAGAACACTTCTTGACAACTCAATAATAAAAGCCATAACTTTTAGACTCTTTTCTGATAGAAGATCCATTCAAATAGTAAAGTAGCATAACACAATGTCCACTTTGATTGCATAAAAAATACTTAGCCTAGCAAACCAAGTAACTGTAAAATGATAAGGTTAAGTAGAATTCTCAACGAAAATAAAGAAAACTAACTAAAAGATAAATAAGAAGAAAGACTTGAGTTAGACGAGAACCCGATGGGAACAGTCTAAGTTCCCAACATGCGTTTGGGGACCTCTTGGCCCTATTCTTCTTTAATGTAGAACCAATATAACCTCCACCTCTTATTAATGGAGGCAACAGTTTGACAGAGATCACATCCCAATAATCAATCAAGTAATAAAAGGCTTTTATTCTCGACCTTGTTCGCCCTTAGCTAGTAAAGGTATTGTAGTTCCTAAAAAGTAAGCTCAAATTTGCCAGCCCTCGCCCACATAGCATAAAGCCCCAACAAAATTCTCTAGAAATTTGGACCCACTTGAGATCAAGCGAGACCTAGGCCCATTAATGACTTAAGCATTTGAGAGTCATTGTTGGAAAAAACTTTCGGCACGTCCTAACTTTAGAGCTTATTTAGTTGGGCTTTTTAAATAGAATTTTTGAAAGTATAATTTTTAAGAAAAAATTATTGTTCATTTGTTTGTTGATTAAAAAAGCTCTTTTGAAGTAATAAATAGTTTGATTAATATTGTTAAAAGTGTTTATCTATTATTAAATTATCAAAAAGGATACTTACTAAAACTTATATTAAAATTATATATTGTTCAATACTTTTACATAAAATAAAATTTATAATTTACTAACGTATTTTTATAGACAACACAAAAGTAATTCGTTCTGAAATTTAGTTTGCAATCAGTAATGAGTAATGATCAAAATAATTAGAACTCTCAATATAAATAGATATAAATTTACAAGAATTCAATTAACATTAATAAATAACAATCAACGTATTAAATAAACTATTGTGTTTAGCATAAAAATTAAAAATAAAATACTACATACCTATGACAATTTTTTTTTGGTAAATCTTTATAGTGATATAATAGTTGTAAAGATATAAAGATATGGTAACTTTCAACAAAAAATTAAAAACATATCAGTTAAATGTGATTTATTTTTATTAAAGGTATACTATAGAATTAAGAAAATATTAATAAGATATATATATCAATACATAAATATTAAAAAGTTATATTTCTAAAATTTTAGATTTTAAATTTTTATAAAAAGAGATAAAATAATTTTCTTAATTTATAAATTTTTTTTTCTAAAATATCATAAAAAATTAAAAAGAATTTTTATATTAAAAACGTTTTTATGATTAGTAAAAAAATATAACCAATTATATACTTAGTCTAACTTTTTAAAAGATTCGGCTGTAATTTTAAAAAACAAATTTAATTCGTTTGCTTAGAATCCACGGAATTAGGGCCAGCATAAAATAAAATTAAAAAAAGAACAAAAATTCTCATGTTCCTATGTTGGAATCGAGTCGTTTTCCAGTTGTCCTGTTTGCCTCGTTAGTGGTGAATGACGTCGGACAAAGTAAGAAGACGGATGGCATTTTCGAAAATATATTCATTAAACCGGGCAAATAACAAAAACCCTAAATACAATTTTCCAAAAATCATTACAATTCACAACCACCAATCCCACGCCTCAAAACCGAGCGTGACAAAAGCACCATCAGGAAAACCAAACGTCAGAGTTCAGCTGTGACACGTGGCTCCCTCCCAATAGGTCCTGACAAGAAAGCGCGTGGAAAATGAAGTACGTTACAGTTAAGGGCGGCTGCGGATAAAGCCAAAAGTATTAGGGAGTCCTTCGTCGGGAGAAGCGAGTAGAGTAAAGAGTGTGGTCCATAGAAGAAAATGACAATAAATGATTAAAAACAAAGCAAAGACTAAAGGTGGAGAAGAAAATGGTGGTTATAGGCTGGTGCTGGGTAGTTAATTTATTATTATTATTTATATTTTGATTTTGATTTTTTACTTTTTAATATTTGGAATTATTAAGATTTGTTAATTAGCTACTTTGTCACAGCCAAGCAAAACAAAAGCAAGAAACAAGAAGAAAGAGAGAAGGAGAAATATAAAGTTTGAGAGAGAGAGGGAGAGCTGTGAAATTGTTGGTGAGTTGAGAGGAGACATGCTTGAGTTCTTCCAACACTTGAGTTTCATGCTTCTTCTTGTCTCAACAGATCCCAGGTCTCATCTTTCTCTCTCTTTTTTTGTTTGCTCATACTTATTTTGTCTCCACTAATTACCTTTTTTGTTACTTTCTTTTTTATTGCTTCACTTGCTCTTCTTTTGATTCTTTTCTTTTTCTTTTTATATCTTCTTTTTTCCCCTTTTCCTCTTTCTCGTGTTTCTCTGCTTTTTGTTGCTTTACTTTGTTTACCCTGTTGTTTTGTTCGTTTATATGTGGGTGGTAGGGGTAGAACCCAAGTGGGTTTGTTGTTATTGGCTCTTTTTTGAATGCATGTGGAGTTTGAGATCATGCTGATAGTGATGATGATGTTATGGATGAAAACAATAAGGTTGTTCTAGGTAAAGTGCTTCTACTGTTTGTTTCTGGCCTTATTTTTTATTTGTTGTTGTTGTTGTTGCTGCTGCTGTTTTTTTTTTTTTTTCTTTGTTGTTCTTCTCTTTTTGCTTTCTTAATCTATTGCTTATGGGTGATTCATGTCTCTAGGCAATTTTACCGTTTAAGAAATGGGTTAGGGACTGCAGCTCGGTCCATCTTCTTGTTTTCTTTTTAAAGAAAAAAAAATGTTTTGCTTGTTATTAAATAGCTTTCTTTTATCAAGTATTTGCAAGTTATGTTTTTCTGGTGACCTTTGCGATTGTGTTTTGAGAAGGTCAAATGACTTTGAATGGTTCATTTGAGTCTGGAGAAGATGTGAGACTCCCTAATTCATATGGCGGGTTTGGGTTATTGGAGTTAGATTTATTTCGTACTTTGCATGTACATATAAAGCCTGGGTTAACTCCATATTCACTGTACAAATATAAAGATGGAAATTTCTGCCTTAGGTTTTGCAAAGCTGGGTTTACACTTTGGTCAATCAAGCAAGCATAGTACTCTCCTTTATTTTCCATACACAATCAATTGTTGAGAACTCCGTACTTGGTGTTCTATGAATCTGGAATCAGAATTTGGACCCCAAAAGGTGTTGATTTTTGAGGCATAGTGATTTGGTTGCTTGATGACTGTAACCTTAGTGTTTCATGCTTCCCAATGCATGAATGATATTTGCTTCATCTTTGCATTATTGAGTTGGTAAGCCTGCCAGATTACAGTTACTTGTTATTAGACTTATGCTTTTCATGTTTTCTGGAAAGTGACATTTCACTGCAGCATTATCATATGCTGAAGGAATAACATTTGAATACAAATGTGCCTGGAGTTTCTCTACCACAAGACGGATTGGAAATGCATCTATTTTCCCGTATCAGTGACGATGTTTTCTAATGAAAATTTGTGTTTTGGGGTGGGTTTAGTGTTGCAAATTTGTTCGTTCTATATATGAAATGTGCTTGCTGAGTTAACTGTGTTATTTTTCTCTTTTGATTTATCAATACATGTTTTTTTCCCTCTCCCTAATACCTTTGATATACAGTAGAGCTAGTACGTCGTTCTAGGCATTTTTACAAATTGTAATTCGGTCATAATTGTCTGGTAATAGATATTGCGGAGTCCGTTTTGATATGATTAAATGTCAGTGCATGGGGTTTAATATCATCTTATTTTCCTAATTTCGACAAAGTGGAAAGTAAATTATTCATAGATGTTTAAAGAGAGGACCAGAACACTTGAAACATGATTTCCTTGTTTTATCATTGCTCATTTTCTCTTTTCTTCTTAGTATTCCATGTTCTTGGATCATAGGAAGTTACTCGTGGTTGAAAAAATGACTGGGATTTTATACTGGGGATAAATATAAAACCTTCATGTCGAATTATTGTGTCAAAAGATTGTACAAGCACATACCTCTTCTTTTCTAGAATTTTAAAATTTCTTTCCTTTTATCTAAAGATTGATTTGGAAAAAGAACATTATTTTAGGCACATCTTATGTTGATTCTGATGTGTATGTCACCAGTTTGCAATTTAGCATGATGACACCCATTTGCCTAAAAATCCAAGTGATAAGTCATTCTTGACCACAATCATCAAATTTCTAAGGAATTAGGAGAACGAGTTTTGAGATTTTCATTTAAATGGGCTTATTTGACAGATAATTATTCTTGTAAAATATTGACAGTGTTTCAATAGGATTGTTTCAGTATTTTATTGATTCTGGATTATGTTTAATATTTTGGGCATTGTTGGATATTGGCTCTCCATTTGTGAGTGCAAACGGAACTCGTGGATGCATGCAAAGGGAAGCTTGAAAATGTAGAAATAGGGTATAAACAGTGCTGCTGATTTATTTCTCTTGGTGGCCCGACCGTAGAAAGAAAATGAACTTTGAAGAGAGAGTGAATTTTTTGGGAAATTACTTTATGTTTTCTTAAGAACCAAACAATCATAAGCTGAAGAAAATTCTGAATTTCATTAAATGAATAAATGTGAAATGTACAAGAGTATTTATAGTGCAAGAAGAGACTAAACGCTATACTAATCTAATAACAACTTTTTGGCAGGAAAGTGTTAACCTCTTGCTCCTTAATTTAAGGAATTCTATAATTGATTTTGTTATGCTGACTCTGCATCTGTTGTGCCAACTCAACAATCATTTACCTCATTCTCTGCCTTTGTCTAGCTCAACATTCTTGTTTTCATCCGCCCCCATGCTCATGTGTCTAAAAGTCACATTGAGCTTGGAACTCTATGAGATAAGATTTTCAGCAAGAAAAACACAATACCCCCTTACAGATCTTCTGTTATCCTTATCACATACCCAATCAACATTTGTGAATGCAGTTAAGTCTAAATACTTCTCAGGCTTAAACAACAACCTTTTATCTCTTGTTCTTTGTAGAAACCTCAGAAGTCTCTTACAATATTGCCAATGTACAACTGTTAGGGTTGATAAGTACTGGTTTAGCTTGTTTACAGCGTAAGCAATTTCTGGCCTTGTGAGGGTTAAGTATTGGAGCTCCTATAATACTCTTGTAATGTGTGACATTAGAATAGGGTTTTCATTTATCTTTTGTGATCTTTTGTTCTATGCTCATTAGTATGACACAACTTTTAGCAGTCATCATATTTGTAGAGTGCAATAACTCTGCAATGTATTTTGATTATGAGTGATGTAAACCATTTTCACATCTTGAAACCCTTAATACTAAGTAAATAACTGAGTTTCCCAAGTTTTTTTTTAAGGCAAATTCTTCTTTTAATTTGCTAATGAACTGTTGTTGGAACTTTGTATCATCACCAGTTATTATAATATCATATACATATATTAATATAATTAATATATGCAATGAATTCTTATAAACAAATATTGAACTATCTGGCTTAGTATTAAAAAAATTGCACTTCAATAAAGCATCTTTTAGTCTTTCATATCAGGCCCTTAGGGCTTGTTTAAGACTATATAATGCTTTTTGTAGCTTGCATAACCAAGTTTTTTTTTCTAGTTGTAAGAAACTCTTTTCATTGTTCCATAAAAATTGTTTCTATCAACTCACCAGTCAAGAATGCATTATTCACATCTACTTGTTTTAATTTCCACCCTTTACTTATTACAAGGCTAAGTACAATTCTAATGATGCTTGCTTTCACAACCAGAATGAAAGTTTCTTCATAATCTATTCCTGATGTTTAATGATACCCTTTAGCCACCAATCTAGCTTTATATTTACACACTGCCATCTGCATTCTTCTTGACTTTAAACATCCATTTATTCCCAATTGTTTTCCTATTCTCTGCTTTTGGTACCAGACACCAAGTCTTGCTTTTCATTAAACCTTCAAATTCCTCTTCTATAGCTTTTTTCCAATGAGGCATAGTAAGAGCTTTTGTTACTGATGTTAGTGTATATTCTGGATCTTTGATTATATCAGCAATGTATGTTTTGGGTTTAGAAACTCTAGCTTTACTTTTGGTTATCATGGGGTGTAAGTTTATAATCAAATTTGGTTCATATGTAGAAAGGTTTTGAGAAAGAGATGTGTTTTGATCATCATTATGGGTTGAGTCTATGTTTAGAAGAGTATGTTGTAATTGATCAGTGTATTTAATGGCTTGATTTTGATGGGATACTATGATGTTGTTTGTTGTTTGTGTGTTAGGTATATATAGGGTATCATCCTCTTTAGGTGTAGCAGAACTAAGAACCTTGTCACCTTTAAATGGAAACAAAGTTTTAGAATTATAGTTTGAGTTATAGTATGTAAAGGCTGTGTAGTTTTATTTTTTGTAGACTTAGAATGAACTGCAGGGCTAAGACTAGAATTAAAAGATGAATCTAATATTTAAGAGAATTCAGATTCATTAAAGGTTACATGTTTAGCTATATACACTTTTCTATTTTGATCCAGCCATCTATAGTCTTTGTGTTGGTAGCTATAACTTATGAACACATATTTTTCTGTGTGAAAATTGAGTTTATGATTCTGGTACTCTCTCAAATAAGGATAACAAGAACAACTAAACACTTTTATAAAGCTAAGTCTGGCTTACTTCTAAAGAGCAGTTCATATGGTGATTTGTAGTGAAGAACACTTAAGGGCATTCTGTTAATTAGGAATACAACAGTTGAAAAGGCATCCCACCAAAATTTTAAAGGCAGTCCATTTTGAGTTAATAAGGTTTGTCCAATCTCAACTACATGTCTATGTTTTTTCTCTACTCTCTCATTTTGATGTTGAGTGTATGGAAATGACAATTTATGAGTAATTCCTAAGTTTTTTTTAACTTTTTAGTTAAGGCAATGAACTCTCCCCCACCATTTGTTTGTAAGGCTTTAATTCTTTTGTTCAGTAACCTCTCAGTATGTGTTTAAAAGTGTTTAAAAGTGGATGACATTTGAGGTTTCAACTATAGCGGATATATCCAAATGAACCTAGTGTAGTCATTTACAAAACACATATAGTATTTAAAGTTATCACCTAGAGACATAGATGCTAGACCCCAAACATCAGAGTGTACAAACTCTAAAGGTTCTCTTGTTTTCATTATTGAAGTTTCAAAATGTAAACAATGGTGTTTGCCTAACTGACAAGTATGAAAAAAATTTAAAGAAACAACTTTATTTCTTATCAAGGAAGATTTGGATGTCTAAATCTTTTTTGTAAAGTATCAACAGTAATAGAGCTATTTATAAACTTTTATACTGGTGATTTTTTTACACTGCTAAAAAAGGTTTTATTTGTTCGGATTGCTCATTGGACTATATATTACAAGAAACTTTATTGACAATTGAGTAAACAAATACTCAAAAACAAAGGTAGAAGAACCACTGGACAGACGTGGTGAATATTTGGAATCTAAGGTTACTAGCTAATAAAGCCCTCTTCTAGCAACCCCTTGAAGTAGAAGATTCCCCTTATGGTCCTTAACAAAACAGAAACCATTTTCAAATTCAACTCTCACATTGTTATCAGCTATCAATTTAGATATGCTAACAAGATTTTTTTTTGTCATTTGAGGTACATATAAAACATGTTTTAGAAATATATGGTATTGAGAGTTCTTTCCAGTTAACATACAATTGTCAATATGCTTAATTATAAGTCCAGAACCATTGCCAACAGTAATAACCTCTTTACCTTTGAACTCTCCTCGATTCATCATGTTGTCAGCATTATTTGTGACATGATGTGTAGCACTACTGTCCATGTACCATTTATTAGCTTCATTGTTATCAGCAATTGATGCAGGAACAGCAACATAAGTAGCAGTTTATTATTGTTGGTTTTGAGCTTGACTTGGTGGTTCAAAGTCCTCATCAAACCTGCTCCAACACTTTAGAGCTCCATGACAATCTTTGTAACAGATTTGACACATAATTTTTGAAGTGTTCTTTCCTTGATTTCCAGAATTCTATTTTCCTCTACCTTTTCCTTTATAGTTGTTCTGATTATTATAGTTTCTAGGATTTCCAATAACTTTGTTGTATCTTGAGTAGTTCTTATTGTTACCACATTTGTAACCTTGCTTCAATTTAGACTGAGCTAAATGTAGCAATTTTAGTATCAACAGTAGTAATAGCCAGCTTCATCCTTCCTTCATGACTTAAAAGAATGGAATAGATCTCTGTTAAACTCAACTCTTTAGATCTTGTTGACACAAAGACTATAGCTAGATCATATTTTGATCATAATCCAACCAGTAAGTGATCAAATCACCATCACTAATTGGCTTTCTTGCCATTGCAAGGTTATCTGCTATTGTTTTGATTTTCACATAGTAATCACTCATAGAAAGAGGTCTTTTCCTAATTGTTTGCAATTATGCTCTCAATTGAGTTAAACGAGCAATTTATTGGCTTCCAAACATCTTTTTAAGGTGTAACCATATTTTGGTAGAAGACTTGCAATGGATGACTAAACTTAGAACATAATCAGTCATGGATGAGTACAACCAATTCATAAGCATTGCATCTTGCTTTCTCCAAACTTTATACTCAGGATTAATAATAATCACAATTTCATAATCATCACCAGAAATGACTATGAGATGACTTGGACACGTTCTTATTCCAAGTAAATGATCATCTAGATCATTGCCACGAGCTGAGGCAAGTATCTGTGATTTCCTTAGAAGAAAGTTGTTGTAATATATAATTTGACTGGAGTTGCAAAAGTGAAATTGTTGTTTATGAGTGATGATTATAGTGAATTTTGTTAATGCAATGATGAAGATTTCACTCTATTTTAACTCTTTACACCCTTTCTTTTTGGTCACTTAAGTATGCTTCTTCAATTTTCTCTTCATCAATGATTGTGAAACTAAGTCTCTTTCATATCTCGAATGTTTTCGAATGTGATAAGATATGAAAATAATAGATTATTATATTGTGTGAAATCGATCTTTATCTAGTTTCTATGCCTTTAGCATTATTTTTGGGTAGTTCTTTCCTAAAGTGATGGTTGCAAACTCTATCATTACATGTCAAGTCTGTTGCATTGCGTAATTAAAAGGCTAATCATTCTTGTGTTTTCTACTTATGTTGAGTAGTCAATCAAAGTGAGTGAAAAGAACCTGTTCGTTGTTAAGGATTTTGTACAACAACTGATGAACTATATGCCAGTTCGGATTCAAGAGTTGCCCAAGAAAACTTTTGATCAAAGTTCTGTTCATTCAATGCCTCATTTTACTGTTTATTGCCCATCATGGTGGAATTCAGATGAACTGCCAACGCTCCAGTCTTCATCCAAGAACTCAAGTTTGAAAGTGGAATCTCCACTCCAACTTTTTCGTGATCGGAAGTATTTGGGTCTTCAACTACCAGATCAAGAATCATGCTCAGCTCAATCAATTGGTCAAACTCACTGTGAAGTATGCACTGCAGGAGGGACCATTTCTCAAGATCAGTGCATTTCGTCAGATTCTGGTATTTATACTTTTGGATGCATGACTTTATTGGAAAATTTTGAATCACACTTGTAGACTGCTATTGTGACAGCCTTTCTGTCTTACTACAAAATGAGGCAGAATAGAGAAAAAGAAAAAAAGAAGGAAATTATTTCTCACTAGAGCTTTAGATGCCATAATTTTTTCTTTGATTTATATTGATTCACAAGTAGGTGGTGTTGAACTAAAACTCTACATCCATTCACCTTTTCTTGCTCCAATTTCTTTAAATAATGATACGTCAGAAATTTTTCCTGGCAGACATGTTTTTCTTTATGCTAACAAGTGAAATGATTATACATGAATAATATCTCTAGCTCATGAAGAAACTTTGAAGAGTCTAAATGAAATATTGACTTATTTACTTTTTTGTGTGTGGTGTATTCATCTTGGTCACTCTTTCCATGAAGTAAAACTCGAATAATGTCCTTGATCACTTCATTTATATGTCGTACAGCTAGAAGCACTTCCATCAATTTTGAAGGTTAAATTTTATCATTTTGCAGTCTCTTAATGGGTGATGTCTCTAATTTTTGTGTACTTATATGCTAAGCATCAGATCCTTCCCTTGCTCCTCATTTCATTTAGTTAGTAACTACGATAGTACCACCTCTCTATTTTTAACTTTAGTCCCTAGAATATGTATTTCTTGTGCCAAGTTGAATCTTGGTGCAGAAAGTTCCTAAACACATCTTTTGTACCACACTCATTGTGGACTACAACTTAAGTTTATTCTAGTTTAGCGTGACAAGTTAGGCGTGCTTAAATGAAATTGATTGATTATTGTCTACTCTTGAACTCAG
Source organism: Ailanthus altissimus (assembly GCA_946807835.1). NCBI lineage: Eukaryota > Viridiplantae > Streptophyta > Magnoliopsida > Sapindales > Simaroubaceae > Ailanthus > Ailanthus altissimus. Next base: position 23,926,319 of record OX327689.1, read on the forward strand.
GTCAAGATGAAACTTGTGGGAAGGATGTGGAAGGTCAAATGAAGCCAGTTTTCTTGTTGAGCAATTCTGAAATTGTTTTCAATCAGCCACGTGTGGATTATAACCACTCAATGGTAGGTATTATTGTGGTTTGTGGATTTTTTCTTGTTGCTTAGTTGTGGAACTAATGTTTTTCCCTACATATTTCAGGTGCAAACCTCATATCCATGCAGAGATCATTACCTTGGTGGGATATTTACTCCATATGTACCACATGCTCTTGTAAGTTACTTTCTTATGTGCAGTTACAACTGTACGTGGTTGTTTTGTGTAGGAGAAATTAGATATCATGTGAATCTCTAAGGTCAATGGAGGTTTCCCTTTTTGTTGCATGTAGTGGTTGTTTTCAAATTACTGTGTTAAGGCTGGGTTATTTTCCTTCTGAAAGACCAAAAGATTACGTATATCATTTCTGACCTGTGCTTCATTTAGTTCTCTGCCTGTTCTTTTTACAACTTTCAATGTCAATTGCTCTTCTTATGATTAATTGCATGCAATTGAAAAACCAGATTCAGCCGCAGATAGGCTCCCAGATGGTGGGCATAGCACCTGTACGAGTCCCACTGCCCCTCGATCCTTCAGAAGATGGACCCATTTATGTCAATCCAAAACAGTACCATGGAATTCTGAGGAGAAGACAATCTCGTGCAAAGCTTGAGGCTCAAAACAAACTTGTCAAAGCTCGCAAGGTATGTATACTCGGTCAGTATTCATTTGAACTTGGAGCTGCATCTAATACTATGGAGAATTTTATCTGTAAAAGTTTCTGATAAACTCACTGGCCCAATGTCATTGTTGAAGTCTGAAAACATGATCCTTTGTTGAGAATCCAACTTGCGTGCACAAACTTACAATTTAGCTATGTGATCCTTTGTTGAGAATCAAACTTATGTGCACAAACTTATGATTCTTCTGAATTAATGCACCTCGGTAAGCGAATTTTCCCTTTATTAATAGATCCCTTATCTACTGATTCACATGTATTGAATAACATGCAGCCGTATCTTCACGAGTCTCGCCATATTCATGCATTAAACCGAGTTAGGGGATCTGGTGGGCGTTTCCTCAGCACAAAGAAGCTCCGACAATCTGATTCAAATGGCACCAACAGTTCCAATGACATTTCAGACTCGAGCTACTTACATCAAAATAAGGGTATATCAGACTTCGAAAGTTGCTCAGGAAATGTGACCCGCTCCGACATCACACGTGTCTCCAAAAGTGATGTCAATTTCCAGCAGCCTGATCGTGGGTTCTCTGGCATTTCTGCTCAAATGGGTGGTGCCATGCACAACAATGGGGGGCTTGTGTGCAGCGGAATGCAGCACTGTGCTTCAGTTGTCCGGTAAAATGATCCATCTGTGATCACATCACCGGACAGGCAATTCATCCTTGGCTTTTGTTATTATTTACTTTCATTATATTTCAACGGTGTTATCAAAAATACGTTTGAGAGACTAATCAGTGTACTGAGAAATCTACATTCTGTTGCTTCTACATTAGTTTTTGGGATGCTAACACAGTTGTAAAGAGAGTTTGTTATTTGTATTTGCTATTTCACATTGGTCACCTTTTGTTTATAAGATGTTTTGAGTTTAATCTTCTTCTTAAGTGTTAGCATAATTTAATATCGATGAATTGAAAATCTTACAAAGTTCTTGTGTGAGAACTGAGATATCTCAGTTATTATTATGGGTTTGTAGGCAAATGATTCAAGTAATTGAAAACGCTGGGATGGCAACTTTTTAATGAAGTCTCATAGAATTTTTTACATTAAGAATTTTCAAGTTATGGTTTTAACTTTAATATTAGAGTTTTCACATGTTTTATAGTAGGTTTCAAATTTTGTTTTAATGTAAAGTAAACACGTCCGTCAAAAAATATTAAAAATATCGCAATCGTGATTGATGGGAATGTAGTTCTCCTTTTCTTCTATTTTATTCCAACTGATTCTGTAAAGGGATAGAAATATATTATTTTGTTTTTGACGTAGCTAGAGAATCTAGGGCTTTCTTTTTGGCAGGATATATGATTAGGAATTGGGGATTATTAACACTGTCACCCCCGAGGTTTATACAAATTATATTTTGATGGTAGTTTTAATTTTAATCATAATCATCTTTTTACTTAATTTAAAAGATAAAATACTCTCACCCTTTAAAGATATTTTAATCATTTATATAATAAAAATATATATAATTCTAAAGATATTTCGTTCTTCAAATTAAGTAGAAGGGTGATATTATAATTAAAACTAAAACGATTATCAAAATGTGATTTATGTAAACTTTAGGGAGTGATAGTTTAATATCTCAGAATTAGGGTTATATTAAGGGATAAGGATAATTTTATCCTAATAGTTTTGCCTAATTAACAACTTTACCCCAATTAGATCTAAAATACTTAGTTTGTCACAATTCATTAATTTTTGTCGTCAATTTGGACGAAATAGTAGTTATAATATACAATTACCCGTTTACCTTTATTGTTTTTCCTTTAACTTTAGACACGTGGCACAAACTCACACATTTACTGTTTTTGAACACGTTGCGCAATCTCATCTATTCATTTAATGTATTATAATTAAAAATAAACTTTAATAAAATGACACATATTATAATAAAATAAGTAAATGATGGTATGTATTATCATGTAATTGGTTTATATTTTAATAATAATTTACAAATAAATTAATAAATATATATTTATAATAAAATGACACATATCTTTATATAATTAGTTGTAAATGACACGTGTCATCATGTAATTAATTTATATTTATTTTAAATAAATTAAATTATATAATAAATCATTAAAAACAAATACTGCCCTACCGTCGCTGAAAAACAATGACCAACCTGGTGCCATTTTTTGATAATAATAGAGTAGTAAGAAAAGGCTAAATTTTATATCATAAGACTATTTTTCTTTATCTACACAATAGGGGGTCATCCGCTGCCTCTTCCCACTATTTTTGCCGTCTTCTGGTCTTTTTTGTCAAAACGGACTCTACCATTGTGTAGATCAAGAAAAATAAAAGACAATTGAGTAAATTTTGATCATTTTTATTACCGAAGCATCGCCGGAGAATAGCAGCCAACAACGTAAATAGATTATGTTTTTAATTATTTATTTATTTTACTTAGTTTAGTTTATTTTTAAAAATATTTATTAAAAATATAAACCAAATGTATGATAACACGTATCATTTGTAACTAATCATATTATTATATGTGTCATTTTATTAAAAATATTTTGTAAATTATATTAAATTAAATGAATTGATGAGATTGCGTTATGTGTTTAAAGATAGTAAAGGGTAAGATTGTACCATGTGTCTAAAGTTTAATCTATTTCTATGGTTAGATTACATTTATACCTTTCCACCATTAAAATTAATGGCGAAAATTAATAGATTGAGGTTAAATTAGGATTTTAGATCTAATTAGGGTAAATTTATATTTTGAGACAATTTCCTAGAGTAAAATTGTTCACATCCCATATATTAACTTGATTTTTATATTTAAAAGGAGAAAAAAGATTCATTTATTGATTATGGAGATCTAAAATTAAATTATAACATTCAGTTTTCAACTCATCAACTGTGAGTACCATCAAATTTAAGAATTTATGAAAATTCACTTAGATCTAGCCCTGTAATAACTCAATTAAAAAATCGAAAGAAAAAAAAAGTAAGGTGCTTTATAGGGGTGGCAATAGAGTGAGTTAGGGTGGGATAATAATTTTCACCCTCATACTTAGAATGGTGTGAGAATTCTTATATTTACCCTATACCTAATATATGTAATTTCGGTTTGGGATAGGGGATACTAAAATAGGGATAGAGATCCCCATGAATGTCCCATACTCAATTTTTTAAATTTTTTTAAATACTTTTTTATTTGTACCAATTTAATTTTATAAAATAATCTTTCACCCCGTACAATCATAATATACCAAAAAAAGAAATGTAAACATCACATGAAAATATAAATTATATCAAGTCTGCAAGTCTTTAATTACTAATTTTAAAATTTAATAATATGAATTAAAATCTAAAAATTATAAAATTAATAGTTTTTGTGAACTTTGGCATTTAAATCATTATGCTTCATTTGTATCCAAACATTAAGTCTCTATTAAGATTCATCGCAAACCTATAATACAAAATAAAAGAAAATTTGAGTCAAATGAGTGATACTAAGAAACTAAGAAGGATAGTAAAATTATTTACCTCTTTTGTTTGTTCCTCTTCATCTTTTTTTTTTTTTTCCTCAACAAATAAGTTCAGTCTATTTTAAAAGTGAATATCTAATATTAAATATAATAAAAAATAAATAAGATACAAAATTTTTAAAAATAAAATGTAAGTAAATTTTATACCTCTAAATTTAGCACATAACCAATTTTAATTTGTATAAATAAATATTTTTTTTTTACATTAGAGTTCTTTTAATTTTATTTTTAAATTAAATATTTAGAACAGATTTTAAAAAATTAACTTATTCTCAAACTCAATTTAAATTTAAATTATTATATTTAAGTTCATCACATCCTAAAAAATATTTAAAATATAATTTAAATTATTCTCTAAGACGAATCCCCACAGACTTAATCTGTAAAAAATTCTGCCACCTCTAATGCTTTGCAACATTTGCGAGGCTTGTTTTTCCAACGAATATCTGAGAGACTTGAATGTTTATATTAAAAAAATTAAAAATAAAGTGGTAAGAAAAGCCACAAAACGAAGAGGTTGTTATCAAAGGGAATTTAGTTAAAGTTGAAAACGAGGTTGGGTATAATCATGCACCAAGTCTTTAAAATACAATTAAAAGAAATTGTAGAAAAGATGCTGCAACCTACATTTAATTTGCTCCACGGCTGACACGTTATTCCAAAGTTTATGGTAATTTGATTCTTTTTGTTTTCCTCTTCATTTATTATAAAAGTATACTGAGAATTTTTCTTTTTGCAAAGGTCCCTCACCCAATCACCATGCAGAACAATAGAGAATATTCATTGACTACCCTTGAAGTTTAGTTAAAATACGAACACATCCAATAATTTTGAAGTTTGTTAGAAATGTTTTTTAATGTTTTAAAAATTACCATAAATCAATACCCCTGTATATTGTTTTAGATTTTAACATTATCATTAGATCATTTTTACTATTGTAATAGAAAATAGTTAATCATTTCCTTATAAATTTTAGAAAAAAAAATTAAACATTCTTATTTATGACATAATCAATAATTGGTAAATTAGTATAAAACTCAGCACGTAGATGTAATTTTATATTTTACTTTAGATATATGTTTTCTTTTTTAAAAAGGATTATATTTCTCAAGTCATTTGAAATCTAAAAGGAAATTATAAAAAAATACAACCACTATAACAAAATATCATTGTTTAAAATATGTTATGAATCATGTGAATATATAATTGTTTTAAAAGATGCAACTGTCCATTTGTTTAAATTTATAATATCCAATAATATGTTTTCATATAACATAACAAACATATTTGGGGAAGGTTTTAGGAGATCATGACGTAGAAGAATGTTACTAGATACAGTGACTCCATGTTGAAGTGGTAGGTTGTAAGAGCGATATGGCCTGAGCTTGGATAAGGATTTTAACTTGTTCACCCTTGTGAGTTTGAGAGTAAAGCCTATAAAACTTCTGAAGAGCTTTTGGAATCCAAGAGACTTGTTGTTGAGAATTTACACTAGTGCAAGAGTTTGATCGGTGTATTTTACAATTAATATTTGGATTTTTATAAAATTAACATTTATTCAATTTAAGTATGAATTTTAAGCTTTTTATGTATTTAATTGTTATTTTATATGTTAAAGTCAATGGAGCTAATTAAAATGAAAATCTAAAAAAAAAACACACAAAATTATCAAAATGGGACCAAAAAGTTAAGCGGAACAATACTCATAAACAATAATTATAAACAGTAACTTGGCACTGCAATGCCAAATTCTAGTGTCCCAACACTAAAACAGTGAAATATGAAAGTCAAGATAGTAAGTTGATGCTACAACGCCAGCCTCCCGTCGTAGTGCCAAACGCGACTGAAAATTTTGAAATGAAGTTTTTCCAAAATTCAACTCCCAAACTTAAAAGGCTATAAATAGAGGCTATATGGTTCATCAAAAGAGAGCTAGCTATTTGAAAGAAGAAAAAGATTGAAGATTTGGGCAAGGATTGAAGGAGCTATTCAATAGTTTTTCTCTCATCTCTACTTTTTTTTTATTTCTCTGTATTTCTAATAAGGATGTTGGAATTCTTGTGTTTGGTTTTAATTTATTTGATTGTGAACTAAATTTTTATTCTAATATTACAATTTGAACTCAATTATGTAACTTGAATTCTTTCTTTATCTTATTTTATGAAACGTGATAAATTATTTATTCTATTTTGTATTTAATGCTTTCTAATACTTGATCAATAATTAAATTGATTTGAAAACTTGAACAACCTTGGAAAATGGATTTTTAGTATAAGACCATGAATAGATTGATGCATGATCATGGTGTAATAGCCACGAGTTTCATATGAGATAGGAATACACATATGGCATACATAACTATTATAGAACTTGATCTTAATGAATATTGCTTTAATCTAATTACCATAGGAATATAAATAATTGTTTAGGTAAGATATATTCATTTGACTATTGAAAAAAGATTGTTAATACATTAGGGTTTTTGGTTAATAATTTATATTGACGGATTAAGATAAGAGGAATACTTATATTTAGTGAAATAATTAAAGTGTAATTGTAATCCTAGGCTTTTTTTGTTTTTGTGAATTGATACTTGTTATCTTTTGCTTATCTCTACTTATTTATTTAATTCATTAGTTTTAGATTAGTTTACTTACTTTTTAATTATTTAGATAAAAATTGAAGACATAATTTTAGTACTTAAAATAAAATTAATAATAATTTTTCATGTGAACGATACTTTACTCATCACATATTACTTGTTTATGATAACATGCACTTGTGTTTTAAAGCACTCAATAGAGCCAAGCTTGCATAATAAATAATAAAGAAATACATGGTGCTCATGTATTTAAAAGTTGTTAAGTTGTAGGTGTTGTAATTTTTCTAATACAAGTACACATATTGTAACAAGTAATATAATGATAAATATGAGTATCATTCCCACGAAGACTTGTTATTATATTTTATTAAATATTAACCTATATTAGTTTCAAATTTATTCAAATAACCAATTGAAGGGTTTAGAATTTAAATAAGTAAGACTAAAATAAAAAAGAATTAAGTAATAATAAAAGTCGAGTGGTAGAATTTGTGAATTCACTAACAAAGATAAACCTATGGTTTCAATGTTTACTCTACACTTTGCCTAAATTACTAATTCTCCTCTTTGAATCAATTTTCATCCAATTGGAATTATCAACCAAGAATCCTAATTTACCTACAAGACTCTTCTAGTAATCAATAGGAATATTCTTTTTAATTAACTTATTATATTCCTATGTGAATTAAATTAAAAAATGATTCATTAAGCTAATGTTCTTTTTAATGATTGCACATGTCATGCAACATTTCTATCTTAAATGAACTCATCATAAGTAATAAATGATTCTATGTTATTCCATCTATGGCTAAACACCAAAATCCCTTTTCTAATTTCATAAAAGTTAATCAATCTACATGGTAATCAAGCATCTAAAAAGTACTAAACGCGAGATAGAACAAACAATTCATTCATTGAATTATACGAATCAAAGAGAAAAATAAAATTCAAACTATATGTAGAGATCTAATTGTAACCCTAGAAAATAAATTAGTTCATGATCTAATTGAGAAATCCAAAGCATATCAGGTTTAGCATTATGATAGATGGTAATCAAGCATCTAAAAAGTACTAAACACATAATAGAACAAATAATTCATTCATTGAATTATACGAATCAAAGAGAAAAATAAAATTCAAACTATATGTAGAGATCCAATTGTAACCCTAGAAAAGATATTAGTTCATGATCTAATTAAGAAATCCAAAGCATATCAGGTTCAGCATTATGAAGAAAATATAAAACTAGTACAGTTTTGATATATATACTAATATTTATATCCTTGAACTTAGATTTTGTCCTAAATCATGAGTATTTGGTTATTCATTTGAGGTTTTTGATCATATATAGGTTTACAACCCAAGGCATGAAGATACTGGAGAAATCAGGCATAAAATGAACAAAAAACAAAGGAGCCGGCAACACAAGGTAAGCATAGTAGCGCCCAAGTCAGAGAGTTGAGCACCGCAGTGCCCATTACCCAGCACCGTGGTGCCCACCCAGTCTCATTCCTTAGACCTTTATCAGGTTTTAGCATCGCGACACATATGCAACAAAAGGCACCCTCTCTCAAGTCTCCTAATATGACTTGGATTTGAAGTCCCACCTCTCTAGCATTACAAGAACATATAAAAGCATCCTTTTTCACAATCAAAGACACAAAATATCATAGGCAAACAAGGGCAAACAAAAAAACATCATCAAACAAGAGAGCAAATAAAAAAATTAGAGATTGAAGATTAAGACTTACGCATCACTCAAGAGAGAGAAGCAATCCAAGGCATGTTCTTGTTTCTTTTCTTTTCTTCTTTCATCATTATAATCATGTTCATTATGTCTTTGATTATTTACTTTGATACTCTTGGATACATGATGAACTAAATTCATTTGATCTAGGGTTAGACTTTTGAACCTAATATGTAGTTGAATTTTATTGACTCTATTAGTTTATAAACTTAATAGATTAAATTGATTCATTCTATCTTGTGTTTAATGCTTTCATTATATCTAGCTAAATATATTGATTGATCAAAGAACCCTAATGAACTCGAAAGAGAAATTTATGTGTTTAGGTTAGGATTGTTTGATGCTTGATCATAAGATAATAGCTATGAGTTCTATGTAGGATAAACATATACCTAGATGGCATGTATGGCATGATTAGACTTGTTCGTAATGAATTGCCTTCTATTCGAATTACTATAGACATATAGGTAATTATTAAGGTGTAATATAGTCAATTGACCATCGACAGAGGCTTGTGATGAGATTATAGTGTTGAGATTTGTGCTTACATGTCATCATTTTTATGTATGAATATTTGCTTTATATTTATACTATTATCATTTCATTAAATCGCTAATTATATTTAATATATGGTATGATACTTGTAACGTTTCAGATGTTGTATGATCTGAAAGAGTTCAGGTCTAGTCTAAATGAGATAAGATCAGTGCTAAGAATTAGTAACACTGAAAGTTATAAATACTAAGAGTTAGCACTGATAAGAGTTAGCAAAATTTAAAAAGTTAGAACATTATCTGAAATGGGTGCAAATAGTTGCAAATGGTGCTAGAAAATATCATTATGTAAGTATGTTCTCAAACACTATGTTCTTGATCTATCTTTACTTATGCAAGTCTGTTAGTGAAGACCTTGTTATAGATAAATCAGTGTATGTCTATATCTAGATGGTCTAGATGATTAGTCTTAGCAGACTATGAGTTTAGTGGAAGCTCATATACAGATACAGGTATTCAGTTAGGACTGAGTACTGAACAGACTCACGAGGACCTCCAATAGACATCCCATATAGCTGTCAATTAAAGATTTTCTTGAGTTGAGTAATATTCGTGGTATGGTCCGATATACTACTATACTTTGATTCCACACATGTTAGAAACCTTTTATAGTCTGACCGTTAGGTGTCACTGGGTATGATACGATGCTCATGGAGCTCAGTGTGCGTAGATATGGGATCCATCAGCTCATTTGGGTGAGTAATGTATCTTAATGCTCCAATATTGTGTTTCATAAAGTCTTATGGCCATAAACAGTTATACTCGAGAAAAAGAGTTTTATCCTAGGGATAAATAATATTGCAAAAGTGTTTACTGATATTATTTATTAAAATACAAATCTAGAGATAAGTTTACGGTTAAACACTTAGAGACTTGACGGTGTTGATCTATATCTCTACTCTTCTAGGATATCTGTGATAGAGAAATTATATGAATATGTTATAACCTCAACTTGTATGGTCTAATGCACCGCTTTGTAATATCTGTAACATGTGTATGGGACATTGTTCACGGATGTATGGACAAGTTTCATATGACAAACTGAGCATAGACCTAGAGAGTCTCACAATATGAAATGTACTCGTTGTGCACCAGGACAACATATTGGATCAAATAGTTCGGTCCAAAAAATTTCAGCAAACCGAAAATATGTTTCAGGGGTTCCTCAGGATGTGTATTTTTCAAGACTTAAATGTTAAGTATATCACATAATTGATTGACAAAAGTTGTTAACCAATAGAATGTTGACAAAAGGAAATATATTGTGCATAAGTTATTTTTACCTTAAAATTACCGATTTACCTTGTTAGTAAATACAAGTGAGGTAAAAGTAATTATTCAAAAATAGTTTCTGAATAATTAATGTAAAATTTATTTATTTATTATTATTATTACAAAGGGATAAACATCAATTATGACAATGGTATCATTTACCTAATGAGGGGCCTTGATGTTAGTTATCAATTACTTAAAATAATTAAAGATATTCCAACATTAAGTAAAAGAATATTTGGTGGCCATTAATAAAATGTATTTGATAAGATAATGCAATGAAATAGCCAACAATGTTTAATGGTATGCTATAAAAAGCATTAGAAAATTGAAACAAAAATTTGAATGAATTGAATTCATTTATGAGATGGATGATACAGGAAAGAAATGTGGAGAGGTAGAGAATAGAGAGATTTTTGGCTAAGACATTTTCTAAGTATTCTTGCAAATGGTGGTATAGGAACAACAAGGAATTAAATACATTCTATACCTCTCATCTCTCATAAGTAACAAATAATAATATATCAAAGTGTTTTAAAAGTTTAAACATCTTGTTGCTAAAAATTTGTGGCTGTTATTCTAACTTTACAATCCCACCAGTTTGTAGTTGTGAACTAGAATTGTACAACAGCACACTTCAAGGTGAGCTCAAGACTTAGAGATTGAAGTTCTTGAAGAATTGGAAAGCTGCCTTCAATCCAAGTAGGTTTATTTACTTGCAGTTTATTTAAATGATACTTATGAACATATATGAGATATATGTATTTGATTATGCCATATTGAGTGTAATATGTATGTGATACTTCTACTGCGTGTATAAATTTTAAAATTATACACTCCACACACCACACACTCAATTAATATATGGTCTAGCCAATAATTGGTTATTAAGAGATTAACTAAGAGATTAATAAGTTTAATAAATTATTAGGGGATAAGTCAAAACTCTTGATTGCTTTTTATTAGTGAATTTAAAACCCTTACTTGCTTTTTGATTAAAATTAGTTTTAATATGATAGAATTAGATTAATTAGATAAACTTCATTCTTAGATTTGTTTAGATAAAAGTTAAGTATGATTAATTTTAGTACTTAATTAAAATAAAAAGGTTAAATAAGTTCTTATATGAACAATGTCTGGACGTCATTCCTATATTACTTGATATGATAGCTTATACTTACCCTTACTATTATTACATACAACAAAAACTAAAAAGAGATTAAAGAGAAGAATTAAAAACCAAGTGCTTCACTCTTCAATCTTCTCTTCTTCTCTTGACTCTCCACGATATTTTCCTCCTCTTTAAACTCTTCAAAATTTGCTCCCCTTGAAATTGACCTCTTGCCTTTTATTTCTTAGTTTTCCTCTTTAATTTAGGGTGAAATTCTGATTTTAAGTCAACTTGGGGATTAAGTTCCAGTGGCCAATGTTGCGATCCTGCTTCTTAGAGTTACAGCGCTGGCTTGATAAGCTTTCATCGCTGCAATCTTGATATTAGTAGCCTTGAGTTTTTGACTTCAATATAATTTTTGACTTTTTCTAGTGCTACAGCTTCACTTCTTAAGGTTATAGTACTGAGCTTTGATTCTATTTTTACTGTTCTTGCCTTGTTTTCCCAAGATTTTCAACTTAAGAGATCCGTTAAACTTTAAAGTTACAAAATGACAATAAAACATGTACAAGCTTAATAACTATGCTTAGCATTAACAAATATCAAATCCAGGAAACTTAAATAATATAGGGAAAATGCACTTATTAAACCCCCTCAAACTTAACAATTGGCTAGTCCTCGAGCAAGCAAAAAAAAAAAAAAAAAAGAAAACTAAAAACCTAGAAAAGCAATAATATTTTGGTGAATGTTAACAAATCGTCTCAAAGATTGCATATAGTTTATAACTTAAGGAAAACTTTAGACACCACAAAAGTCTAGAATGTCAATCCAAGCACTAGTCTTACCCCACATTTGAATTACTTTGTATGTATGTACATAGTCATTTTCACCAATTACTCGTAGTTGGATTAATTTATGCACACAAATATTAGAAAATTTTGTCTCTAAAAAAATTTATTCGCATTTCTTATGCCTGCTTTTTACAAAACTCTCCACTAATATAGATATACACACAATCAAGGATCAATAGGTCTTTATTCAACTTATAATGTATGGCTAGGGTGAAGGTAAGATGAAAAAGGTCATTTTATCTCAATTTCAAAGTATAAACACATATTATTTCCTAGGATTATCCAAACCCTTCATTTACCTCTCCTAATGATTCTCCCACACTTATTCCCCAAAATTTCTTTGTTAAACTTTTTCTTCCTTTCTTTCTTCTTTTTTTTTATAATTTTTTATTGAATAAGCCACTTGACAGGACCCGAGCCGAGACCCTCTACTATAGATCCCAGCGGCCCTGCTGGGCACCCCGACGGAAGTTCCTCCGAATCTAACTGGGTATGTTAAGAAATTCTGCGAGGCGAACCCCTTTTTGATTCTTGTTACTACTAAGAAGATCTAGTAATATACAAACGGACAGAGTTTCCCCTGTTTTTCAAAAAATCCATATAAACCTACAAAGAAATTTCACTTCTAATTCCAACACATCTCAATTATTTCGTTAAATCACAAAATAAGCATAATCATAAAAAGTAAAAACGTTTATCATAAACTGGAAATCTCTTCTTCTTGATTCAACACATACTTACAAATATACATGCCTACAACTATTATGCATAAAGTAAAGAGTGCTATTAGCACATTTACATGTACAAAAATTATCTTTGGATTCGGCCCACTACTCGGCAATAGGAGAATCAGCAGCTTGTGTTCCGAGACCTGCACCTGGAAAAGGGGTTTAAAACATAAAACATAAAACGAGTGAGCTAAAGGAGCTCAATGAGTGTAAATGAGAATTCAATTACAAGAATATTATACAAAGATAGCAATTTCTAAAGTACATGTAGAAATTATGCTTCTAAAACGGATGTAAAATTGTAAAATGGTTTCTAATATCATATGCTAATGAAATCTTGCCGAGCGGGTTTTATCTACATCTTTGGAAAACTATATTCAGAATCTGTATAACATAATAACTGCTGTGTGCATATAAATGCATAAATGCTAGCGGTAAATCGAAAACTAGTAAAATTCTCGCTCGGCCATTTTCTTTCTAAACTGTACCAATGGTAACCCTAAAGCTCTATACCCACGCAGCGACTCAACTAGCACCGCATACGTGAGTAGGTCACGGGGCACCTCAACTAGCAGCACCCACAGTGACATCTCAAGACATCTCACTGGCTACGCAGCGGAATCCTACATCGCATGCATATAGCGAGACAATATCCCGTACACATAGAGCGACTCACATGACTCGACATCCCGACTTCCCGGAGTTAGTGACACACCCCCAAGACCTACCCATGTGCACGGGATATACCGGCCGGGTCTAATACAATCATCACCACTATAATCTGAGGGTACCAATGGTCTTAAAACAAATGCAGAAATTTTAAAACTGTTTCACAAATCGATCATGTAAAAGTATGTCTATGAATATATCAAGATCATAAATCATGTTTATCCATCGAAAGCTCATAAAACATACATAGTCATTGTGCGAAAATATAATAACCAAAAAGTAAAAGAAATGGCAGATTTCCACTCACAACCGCTCCGCGCTCAATTTCGCTCCCGATTCTTGCTCCCGTTAACGCTCTCGGTTATCCTCACCTACGCGCCATAAATGACATTTAGAACCAAATCGAACACTAGAATCTCATTTAACTACTAAATGCCCTAAGCGGCATACAAAGCCCGGATGTAAACTACTTCCCGATTTTAGTTACGGAGCCATAATCGAAACTAACTCACCATCCGGCGCCCTGAAAATTATTGAACACCTTATAATTTGATTGGACATACTTGCCCTTCACCTTTCCAACATGGACAATTATGTCCCATTTTCTTCATTTTTGGGTTTTTTCATCAACCATATACATTCAATTCACAATATGCATCATTTGCACACAACAATTCAATCAAAACACCACTCAATTCCTAACTTCCCTAAAGTGGCAGAATTTCACCCTAGGTTCCAACACATTCCTTTTCTCAATTTCTTGTTCTAATTACAACAAAATCATGCCAATTTCATTCTAAAGCCCTAATTACAATCAATTGAAATCTCTACAACAAAATCACCAAAAACCCTAATTCTCACCTTGCCAATTTCTTCAAATTGATGACTCCTTCAAACTCCAAACTAGAATTCAACTCAATCTAAGCCAAGAATACACATAAGAACATCAATTAACACATTCTTGAATTCTCACTTATCAAACTCATAAAAGATGCTTTTCTTACCTCTTTTTCTTGAATTTCCACTAATAGAGACTTCAATTGAGCTTAGGGATTGGTTTGTAACCTTAATTTGGCTTGATTACACATGAAAAATCATGAAAAAAAACTTAAATAGTCACTGTAGCAGCACCCCCATTTGAAGCTCGAATTTCTCTCTTTTTTTGGCTAAGTGTTGGTTTTGATCTCTCTTCAAATTTCTACACACTTCTAACATATATATAGTGCTCCCTCAATTTACCATTTTGCCTTTCAACTTACTTAAAACTTCTAATTTGCCATTAGTTAAAAACTAATTATGTAATTAGTTCATTTGTAACTATTTAGTTAGAATAGTTCAAAGAACTAACTAGAACTTCCAACTTGGCAATCCATGAGATTTCTTCTAATTGGTCCATTCTCTAATATATGGATTATGTTTCTCAACAAAGGCTTGTTCCATACATAACCCTTAAATAGAAATTCATGTAGTAAATTAGAATTTTCTTTTCCAAGCCAATAGAGAAAAATTCTAAAAATATTCTAGGGTCGTCCGGCGCACCGATCAAGTGTAAAATTACCAAATTAGGTCTAATATCTCTCACGTGCATTATAAAGAAAATATTTCTAATAGGGTTAAAATCGAGTAACCCTACGGTGTCTTATTTGTTCTATACCAAAATCTAGGCGCCAGTACTACTAATAGGGATTGGATATTACACCACTACACCCCCAAACTTGAGTCTTTTTAAGCTTTTTTTTTTCATCTCTAGGAATATAGTAAACTTCGTCATTCATTATTTCTCTCTTTTGTTTTAGAACAATCAAAGCCCACAATTGATTCTTCATCCTTCTCCTTTCTCTAATATGTATAATAATCTGCATAATTTCATTAGTATGACCATTATACTTATGATATGAAGGGTGTGTGAAGGAGACATCATTTAAAGGCTAAGGTACAATTGTAATTAACAAAAAAAAAGGCAATCATTAGGCTCAAAGAGGGTAATTAGGGATAAAATATACAAAGTTAAACTCGAAAGACTCAAACAATCTAAAGCATGCCTAAATTATTTCTTCAATCGTGTGCAACTAGGATTTTGCCTTAAGTGGTAAATCAAACAAATTCTAGAATTTGTTGAGAATCTAAATGACTTGACATGTATAACTTCCTCTAAGTAGCAAATGACTAAATGATTATAACTAAGTGTTCATTGAGTTCAAGGAATCAAACATAAACCAAAACCAACACAAGGATCAAGTATACAAACAACAGCAATATCTATTGCTTTCCAAGAGTCATATCAATCATAATCAAATTCTTATCTTCAAATTTTGACCATTAACACAAAAAAAAAACCTAGAACTAACAACTAAATAATAAAAAAAATAATAGGTAAATAAATAAATAGAAAAGCAGATAAACAGAACAGAACAGAGAAGTGTTCCCTCCCTTAAACTTAAAATAAACATTAACCTCAATGTAAAGAAGGAAATAAAAAAATAACATTTCCCTGATAGTAGAGACTCTAGCTCAATCATCCTTCATATCAACTTGATAGTCATATTTTCTGTCATCTTCAATGAGCTTTTACAACTCAGCTATAGTGCTAGAAAGAAATGTAGTTCATGATTAAATTAGAAAATTCAAAGTATATCAGGTTCAACATCATGAAGAAAAAATAAAACTAAGAAGAGATTAAAAAGAAACGAAGTAAAAACTAGGTTGCTTCACTCTTTACTGTTCTCTTCTTCTCTTGACTCTCCTTAATGTTCTCATTCGCTCTAAATTCTCCAAAATCTGCTCTCCTTGAAATTAGCCTTTTGCCTTCTATTTATAAGTTTTCCTTTTCAATTTATGGTGAAATTCTAATTTTAAGTCAACTTGAGGCTCAAGTTCCAGTAACTAATGCCGTGACCCTACATCCCAATACTATAGCACTAGCCCGATAAGGTTGCATCACCGCAGCCTTGACAGGTAGCACTGCAACCTTGATTTTTTTTTACTTCAATATGATTTTTGGCCTTTTCTAGTGCTAAAGCTTCACTTCTTAAGGTTGCAACATTGAGCTTTGATTCCATTTTTACTATTCTAATCTTGTTTTCCTTAGAATTGCAACCTAATAAACTTTAAACTTATCAAAATGACAATAAAACATAAAAGGCCTAATAATCATGCTTAGCATTAACAAATGTCAAACCTAAGAAAAATAAAATAATAAGTGTATTTTTTACACTTATTTATAGGAACCTTAATTTTGTAAGTTATAAGGAACTCGTTTCTTGAACCATGTGTCCATAAATGGGGAGTTAGTTTATGATTATCATATGCCTTGAAACATATGTAGTCTAATATGCTTGAGTTTTTAGTAGAGAACATAAGAATAAACCAAGGAATAAGGTGATAATGTTTGCTAAAAAAAGATCTAGGGTGAATATGGTGCCTAAGAGTTGTGTTTCACGTATATATTGAGGTTTTTATAGTGTTAAGATTTTGTGTTAGGTCATGACTCATTGTTTGGCCCCTAACCCTTCTAAATTTTAGTTTATTTAATGATATTTACCTTCAGAAAAAGGAAAAATAAATTTAACAAATAAGAGGAAGATATCAATTTTATTATGAATAAAACACTATTATTTTAATCACTAAAGGATTTTAAGGAAAAAGTGCCTTATTAGGCTTGTATTTCTCTATTAGCCTTTAATTACATTAGCTTACCCTTGTTTTGAGTTAAGTTAAACCACATACTTTGAGCCTTATTTAGTGCAACCCTAAACCTACGGAACCACGACTCATATATTTAGCCATATAAAGTAGCTTTAGCCCTCGTGTCTTGACTTATTAAACGTACTTAGGCTCATGTGTGGGCTTTGACTTGGGCTTTTATAAATTCTTATACATCAACATTTATTCCCCTTAATCATACGAGCTGTGCAATGTAAGCGACATAGGCCGTGTAATGAATACAACTTTAACATTCTAACTTGCTCCCTTACTGTTCCTTATCATCATACGACTTAAGTTTGACCATGATTTGAAAACTTTTTATTGTTTATCTAGTGTGCAATAATTAGATTGATTATTTTTATTGTGCATATCGTCTCTTTTTAAATTCAAATTTTACTAATTATTTTACCCTTTTGAAGTAATAGTTTTTTAACAGCTAGTAATTTTAAATAAGCTTTAACCATTGCTTGGACTTAACTATAAAAAGCGGTTAGTTGATCAATTTTTCACTATTTTTTTTCCATATTTCCTGAGACTTATTCTCTTGCCTTCTCATTCTTTTCACCTGTCTTGATTTTGGATTTTTCTAGTGCACATATTTTTTCTCTTAGTTCTGCTTTAGAATTCTTTTAAATAATTATTTTACACTTTTTCATGGTCTTTACTTAAAATTTGATAAGCATTTTATGTTTCTCTTTATGATTGCCTTGAAAAGTCTATTAATGTCATGATTTGCATATTTGTAGTATAACTATTGCTTATTTTTTTATGTTCATGGAACTTATGTTTAACCTTGTCTTAATTATGCTCTTTCACAATTTTGTTTTGTACTTTTTTATTCTTGACTTTTTTGGTCTCTTTGATCATGAAAGAAAGATTAAATATAATCAAATTTTGACTTTAGGGCTTTCTATCATACCTGATTATGTTTCTTTACCCATGTGCCTTTTGAACCTTTTTCTTTAATTATACTTATGCATTTAACCATTTCTAGTTTCTTGAATGTTTTATAGATGAACAATAGCTTCTTCATCATACTTCGAAGTCTACTTCTAAACTATGTATTTGTGACAAGGTTTATAACCAACTTTTTCATACTAATGATGATTTCTCGATTAAAATAGAATCTCACGCTGACTCCTTAAGTGAAGAAGGCCTTTTTGGCAAAGAACATAACAAGGTCCCTTTAATCCCTCCATTCGTAATCTCTCACTCCTGAATAGCCTGAGGTATTTTAGGCTTCTACTTATCCAGTTTTGTGCTCCCTCTAATCCAACCACTAGTTGGGTTGATTAGGTAGCCTATGAATATGAAGATGCTGGCCTTCGAGAATAGCTATCCTAGAGCAGGCTTTATACAACCATTTTCATTTTCAAAAGGTCAAAGACATAAAAAAAAAAAAAGCAAGTCTTTTTTTAAGGTAGTTGGTATATAGATAGAGTTTTGCCCTCCATACTTTTATTTATGGCCTATGGAGAATACACCCAAACTTTAGAAGACACGACGACCATTATTGGATTGCCAATTTTGGGCGAGGTAGAAATATTTTCTATTAAGCTAACCCCTGCTGGAAAAGGGAAATGAAAGAGCTAGTCTTTCTCGAAAAAAAAATGGCGTTGAGTCTCGGCCCCCTTTTTTAAATTAGGTTAAACATTTTTATGGATCCCTATAGGATAGTGCTTTGTTTAAGGAGAAGCCTATGTTGTAGAGTTGAAGCAGATGGTCATTTGGTTGAGAAAAGTCATATTTTATTATTAGAAAACTGGTCGTGCAAAAAAAATTGTTGTTCCCTCTTGTTATAAAAATTGCAAGGGTTCTTTTTTCTATCTAGCTCTCTTCGTTCTTGTCAATCAACTTGATGATATTTACTATGTTGAAGTTTGTGGTATAGGGAAATACATCATAGATACTCTTATTGCTTAATTTTCTACAAGTTTTAATGTTTGAGAGATTCACTGGCTATGGCAAAGCCTTTTTAACACACATGCAAATTGGCTAAATTATGCGAACATGATCTACTTTAGTAGATAATGCCTTGATCACAATCTTACTACTAGTTTGTATTTGATGGCTGAAAAATCTCTTTTATGCTAAAAGCATTCTTCTTTTGTTGGATGATATAGTTAGTTTACTTTTAGGCCATATACTTATTTGTCTTTGTTTCAAGTTCACCCTTTCTCTAATTTTGATAACAATAATGCTCACTTTTCTCACCCTTTATTTTCTAAAGATGGTTATTTTAATCTAGCTAAAAAACTTTTCTTGACTATTAATTCCAACTATTTTTCATATTAACGATATATGCAAAATATGCTTCATTATATGAATATATGTCTTATACTTATCATACTGCTAAGAATACTAAGAACAACTGGAAAAAGATCCAAAAGATCTAGAGCTCTACAAGGACTTTATAAAAGAAGTTTTAAAACAAGCATATCAAAGTAATATGTCATATAATTAAAAGAAAAAACTAGTTACCAAAAAACAAGTCGTAATCAATAGTATGACCTTTAGCCTCATTGGAAGCTTTGATGCTCTCCATATCCATACGATAGCCATCTCAAAATAGATCTACCTTGGATTTCTCCAATTCATTAATTTTGGCTAAAACTATATCCAATTTAACTCAAGTCTTAGTTATCTCAATTTAAAAATCTTGAAAAGATTCATCCCTCTACTTATTAAAGGCATACACTATATGTGCCAATTTGTTTATATGCTTGGCAAAAGTCCCCACAACAAAGTCAACCTGCTAGCTTTTTTACATACGTCTTTCCAGGCCTTAAGAACCTTCATGAATAATTACTTCATCTTAGTCAAGCTCATGTCATACAATATCATACCCACTTGCTCTATAAAAACACATTTAAAGATCAATAACATAGAATAACCAACACTGAAGATTAATAACATAGAATAACCAACTCTGAAGTTGGCTCTCTAGCAATTTCTCTAGAAAAGGAACGACCTCAACAGGAATTAAACAACTCTCTTAACATCCCCTTTCATCACTGAGTTGGTGCAAAAAGGCTAAAGAATCTATATCTTGGGTCATTAAAAGAAACCTTGAAATTATCTTAAGGTGCCTTTTGAGCAATGGTAGTAGTTTAAACAGAGGCTAAGAGAGTTAAAACAATAACCCCTTTAAAAGAAACAAAAGTCTGTCTATACCCATATGAATAACATAAGAAATAAAAATAGATCATAAGAACTCAATGGTTATGACAAATCATTAATACATGACAATAGAAATAAGAAAAAATAGATACCTATAATAGGGGAAGAAACATGTTTCTTTTTAGGAAAAGGTTCACCCGTACAAGAATCATCTACAACTCTAATAAAATAAGGCCTCATAAATCCGATAAGACAATGAAAAATGAGAATAAGTTGTAATATACAAATATCAAACTTACTAGACTCTCCAACCTTACCATTCTATTAGTAGATGTTGTAATCTTCCTTTTGAGAGGCTTAACACTACCTTGAGTAGCAACACCAATAGTAGACTTAGAAGGAATAACAACAGTAGTACAAGCCTGATATTCAGAATACTTATAGTAGCAATAACACCTTCCTTAATCTTATGGCTAGAACTACCTTACTTGTTGTACCATTCAACTACACTCTTAATCACATCTATAAGAGATGCATCTTTCCCTTGCCATTCACAAAATAAGAATGATAAAAAAGATACAACAATAGAAAAATTAAAACAAAGAAGAATGAACATCGATGTAACATATAACTTCAAAAGTTAAGCACATGTACCTCAAATGTAATGGATTCCTCCTTATCTAAAGAGCCCTCGATATTAATATGAGTCTTTCCCTCAACCCTCTCCTCTTCAAAATAAAAGATCTCTTCCACAATAGCAAAAGTGCTCGCTTGTAGCTTATTTGATAGCCTATGGCTTCTTTTATATATAGTCGTTAAATGAGTATAATGTTTCGAGGGGGATCTAATCAAAAGAGAACATGCAATTGGAGAACCAATTATACTTGAATTCTTTATAAGAAATATTGTCTCAATGGTATCTTTTTTATTGCTACATGGGGTTGCCTTCTTATAACCTACTATTCTGCTCATGCCACAAAATAATAGTGTACAATATTTGGGCCTTAGTGGCCATGTTAATGGTAAACTCGAACTCTCCTTTAGCATATCATCAATATCAATATTCAATTTTAAGCTTAAATCTACAACTATTCCCCTACAAAACTTGACAAATGAGGTTAGAAAAGCCTTTGAATATCTATCAAAATATGCCAAAACATCTATCATACAAACGGGACTAGTAACTTTCAAAGTAATGCCCTATAAATTCTTATATTCCTTGAGCTTAAAACAACAAATCCTATCTAATAACTTCTCAAAGTTGACTTTAACCTTCACAATAGAAAGGTAACTATAGTTGAAGGTAAATTTCCCAAAACACTTATTGGCCAACATAACCTAGGGATAAACTCTATATGTTTAAGTATTTGTAACAATAGTTAAATAAGATAAGGTTTTGTAAGAGTTATTTGACTTCTTGTTGTTTTTTGAGGCTTTCCTGAGCCCAAATCTTAATTTCATACCTTTTTTATTTGAATGATCTTTGGCTTGCTATATTATGTTACCTTTAAGTTCTGAGTAGAATATGTCTAGAGCCAGTATAAATATGTATACATGTCCTTCTTTTTGCCCTTTCCCTCTGTTTGCCTTCGCTAAGACTTTGCTAAGCTTATACCTCATGTTTTGAAGTATTTTGTCTGGCTAGTTTGTGTTATCATTTAGTCGTAGTGAAATTATGGCCAAGGTGGCTGTGTGTGCTTATTGTTATCTTATCCTAGCCTTTGCATAGTATTTTCTGACATTTTGGATGTACTTCCCTTAGCTTTGCATTTATAAAATGTCTGCTGACATTTTTTAATGCACGAAGGACAATACCTTATTCTCATATGAGGGATGTTTATGTCATTTATGACTTAGATTTGTTATGTTTGAGATCCTGTTAAGCCATTTGAGGCTTTTTTTATCTAGTTTCTTGTGCCTTTATAATGAATATGACTAACCTTAACGCCTTAGGTTATCTGAGCCTTTTAAGCTGGGTATCTTTATAGTAGTTTTTCTAAATTTATGCTACTATCTAGCTATAAGCAGACTATGGCCAAGATAGATATATACATATTTGTTGGCTTGCCAACCTTGCTCATGTTTTGTTAGTACCTAGTATTATAGGCAGTTAAAACATGTATGCATGCCAAAGATGTGTACCCATTCATAATTATTTGTTTACCTTAATATGCAAAACTATATGTTAGGGATGTTTGAAAAGGTAATTAAGCTTTGTATGGCATGTGCTGATGCATTTGCTGAGTGTATCCTTATCCTTGTATTTATAAGTATAATGATTATTTTATGAAATAATAGTTTTAGAACATGAAAGATAGTACTTGGTTTCACTATCTTATTGGAATAGATGTATTCCTCGTAACTTGAATTGCTCTGGTCAATGTTTTGATATACTTCTAAAGCGTATATGGATAGCTTTTATGTTTTTAGCTTTCTTTATATGTTTGCCTCGTATGTTCAAAGGATTTTCTTTTTGCTAGCTCGCACTACTATCTCATTATGAGCAAAGTATGGCCAAAGTGGGTTTGTATACTCTATTGACCCTCTAGTCCTTCCTACACTTTTGTTAGTGCGATGAGCAAGTAAGGTATATGTGTATATTAAGAGCGTATATTTAATTGTGTTAAGTACTTTTGTATTTCTATGCATTTATATATGCTAAAGGGTATTTAAAGAGGTATATGACCTTTATATGGCATATTCTAATGCATTCCAGTAAGTGTACTTCCCTTAGTGCCATGTGCAGAACCGTTTTTTAATTTTGAACGGCTTAAAATATAAGGGATAGTGTTAGTATTTGGATATCTAATGGAATGACTGCATTCTCTATGACTTGAAGTTGCTCTGTCTAAGGTTTTGATAAGCTTTTTGAAGTATATATGGCAAGATCTTCATAGCCACATAATTGTTATGGTTAGTGCTACCTTCCTTGGTTATTCTGGGCCTTTTGTGTTGGATAAATTTTTTTTGTGGCTCTATATTATGTTTTTGAATAAGGTTGGTTCATCTTTACGACAATTATTTTCATAAAGGCATCCTTTATGGGAACTACTCTACAAAGGGAGTTCCTCATAGGAGCTTCTCTATAAATCCATCTTGCATGGGGACTACACCATAAAGGCGTCTTTTTTAAGGATAATGACATGAAGGCATCTTGTACAGTATAAAATCATGAAGGTTTCTCCATAGGAATAACGATATAAAGGCATCTTCTATTAGAGTACTTGCTATGAAGGCTTTTATGGATATTTAAGCTTCCATGGAACAACATGGACATATTCTATGGGATCCATGCCATGAAAGAAGATGTGTTATTCTTACACAGGTTTTTGTATGCTTAGACTCATGTAAACATCTCAAATGACGTTTTTCATTAGACATCTGAATCCAAGTGAGTTTTCATATGATTACTCTTCTATAAGGGCATGTAATGTAGGACTTTTTTCACATGGCTTATCAAGACAATAAAGGTATCCAAAACAATAAGGATTTCCATGATGTGTATAGATTATTTATATGGGATATTTTTCATAAAAAGGTTTGTAGTACAATGTAGACTCCCACGCTATACTAGTATGAGACATTTAGGAACTTTTCCTATGTAAATTTTTTTGGCTTAAATGCGGACATCTATATAACTTGTATGGTATGGGCATTTTTGTGTAAGGGTTGTATCCAAAATGATGCGGATGGCTAAACATATTTTTAGTATGATTTTTTTGTTTAAGTACAATGCAAAGTGAAGAACTTAACCTAATGCCAATCTTCCACTTTTTGAAGTAGGAATAAACATCTTACTTTAGGTGCTATGAAAGTGAGGTTTTATCCAGTGTTAGTCTTCCACATTTTAAGGTGGATGTAGGCATCCAAGTATATGTTATGCATGTACTTAAGTATAATGTTGAGTGAAAACTGTCCTTTTCATTTTTGAGTGGATATTTTGCTTGGAACAACGACAAGGCTTTTCTTAGCCATCCATTATGTAAGTAGGCATCTCACTTAGGGTACAACACCAAGATGGGGTATTAAGTCGTCCATTATATGAGAGGCATCCCATGTGAAAAAGCCATACATGTAATATTTTATCCATCTACTATATGAATGGGTATCTCTCTTAGGTACAATGCCAAGGTAAGGCATTTAGACATCTACTCTGTGAATGGACATCCTATGTAAAGAAGCCATACATGAGGTATGAGCTACTTTAACCATCACTTAGGAGATAAGTTTAACTTTTATTGCTCTCTATGTATAAATACTTACGTAAAGATTTTCTTCTGCCTAAGTATGCATATCACACATATTTAAATGAGCAATAATATTTAGTTGTAGAATCGCTTTAGACATATTCCATTTATTAGGGTTGTGGAGTACATTTCCTTCTATTGTAGCCAAGTGGTAGTAATCACTAGGATGGGCTTCTTTAGCCGAGCGGTAGTAACCCAAAGGAGATACCCATTCATATAATGGATGACTAAAATACTATATATATAGTGAGTGAGCATCCCAAAAAAGCCATACATGGGGTATAAGCCATTGTCGTTGTCACTTAAGGGATAAGTTTAACTTTGATTGCTCTGTATATATGAAATACTTACATAAATCTTTTCTTCTGCCTACATGTCACACTTATTTAATGAGCATTAATACCTAATTGTAGTATCGCTTAAGCCATTTTTCATTCGTTGGGGTTGTAGGGTACCTTTCTTTCTATTGTAGCCAAGTGATTACTCTAACAATATATGGTCCTTCTAACTGTGGTGCATAATTTATGGGTGAAGCCATATTTTTCTTAACATACTTAGCCACTCTAAGCATAAGAGTATCTATATTAATACCATTGTCCTTGACAGACTTGTCCTATGTCTTAACTTTTCTAAACTAGTATGATTTTTTTATGCCTCTAGGCATTTTCTTCGTTTTTCATCTATCGCCTTAAGTTCAAAATTGAGGTTATTCATAGGAATTAGTGAGTTGGCTAGTGTTAGTACCACTCTATAGTGGGTTTAGATAGCTCAATTATGTTATGGCTTTAGACCCGTATACAAAAGAATAAGGGTAGCAACTAATGGCTTCTTATGGCGACATTTGTAGGCTAAAAACGCATCACTAAAGTGTAAACTCCAATATATGGAGTACTCATGCATTATCTTATTGAGTTTTTTCAGTAGCATTGTTGATAGCCTCAACCTAGCCATTTCTTGGGT
Organism: Ailanthus altissimus; assembly: GCA_946807835.1. NCBI lineage: Eukaryota > Viridiplantae > Streptophyta > Magnoliopsida > Sapindales > Simaroubaceae > Ailanthus > Ailanthus altissimus. The sequence continues at coordinate 23,952,160 of OX327689.1, forward strand.
GTAGTATGGTGGTGAGCATTTGTGCTTAATTTTCAATTGTCCTAAGGTAGCATTAACTTGCTTATTGATAAAGGGTATTCCATTGTCACTGATCATCTTGCATAGGATGCTAAAGCGATTTATTATATTTTACCATAAGAAATTTGATATGGGTGCGCTAATCATTTTTCTCAATGGGATTGCCTTGAGCCATTTTGAGAAGTAATTTTTAGTTGCAAGTATCTAAACATATCCCTTGGTAAGAGGGTGAAGAGAAGGACCAATTAGATCTAGGCCCCGAGTATGAAATCACCAAGGTTTTATCAAGTTATGTAAGGTCGTTGGATATTGATGCTGTAAATTGTTGTGGATCTGGCATGTGTGGAACTTCTTGATGAATTCTTTGGCATCATTCTGTTGTGTTTCGATTAAAATAGTGTGTATACATGTGGTATTTATGTTCATTATATAAAATATATATCTCATACATATTTAAGCACAGTCGAAGTATAAAAATAAATAATAAACACAAACAAATATATTAATCACATTTATATATATAAATTGAATTGAGAATTCACCAATGTAACTTTTGAACAAAAGTTATTGGAGTCCGCTTGGAGTGAGACTCGTTCACAGTTCTAGTAATCAACTAGGTCAACTTGGTCAGTTAGAACAGCAACTCCAATCTAATAAGGCTTAACACTTAAACCCTTGTTTATATGTTTTACCCTTGATCAACACTTTGATCAATAAAACAAATTTCTTATGCTTTTAATTGGCCAAGCTTTGTTGGAGAAGATAATAAATAGTGATTTCAACTCTTGAAATTAAAGAACAAAGAAACAATTTCCTTTTCTCTTTTACTTCTCTAATAGCCGATCATACATAAGCATAAAAGCCTTATTTTTGTTTCAATTTCACTTTTAAATAATAAAGACTTAACATAACTATAGAGTCAACTATTAACCCTTTTTAAGTTAATTATTATTTAACTAATAAATAATAAAAATCTTTATTATTATAATATTAAATTAACCAAACCCAAGTTAACACTTAACCTAGGTTAGATTAGAAACTTGGCCACCAAATTTTTAATATTTAAATATTAAGTTAACTTAACTCAAGTTAATTATTAACTTTGGTTAAGTCATTATACTTGTCCACCAAGTTTACTAATATTTAAATATATAATTAACTTAACCTTAGTTAACTATTTAACCAAAGTTAAGTTATTTGATTATTTAATTTTTAATAAATATCTCATCTTTATTAATTAAATAATCAATTTATGAAATTATTCTTTAGTCTTTTACTTGGTTGTCAAGTAAACCCCTTAGTGAGTCCTATCATATCACACACTAGGGTAAACTTAACCAAATGCTCACTATGCGTCATGTGTCAATATTTAATTAGTTAACAATAATTGTCAACTAATTAATATACTTAACACTTAAGTACCGGCACGCGCACCTCCTGAGGATTCTTGAAATAGATAATTGGTTCTGCTGAATTTTACGAGATTGAACTATTCAATCCAGTACGCCACCCCAGTGCACAACGAATACACTCCATATTGCAGGACTCTCTAAGTTTATACCCAATTTATCAAATTGAACTATTCCATAAGCCCATGATCAATGCGCTAAACACTTGTCACGGATATTACAAATTAGCACGTTAGACCATACAAGTTGAGGTTATAGTGCATATGTATAGTCCTTCCATTAACTATATCCTGGATGTGCGGGGACATAGATCATTACCATTAAATCCCCATATGATCATCCATGAACTCATCTCCATATTCATATATCAATGAACAATATACGCAAACACCTTTACTATATTGTTCAACCCTATGGGAAACTTTTGTCCTGGGTTTATTGCTTATGGCCATAAGACTTTCTAAGATACAATCTCCGAGCATCAGATATACAACTCCCTATGTGAGCTGATGGATCCCATATCTACGCACACCAGACTCCATGAGTATCAAATTATATCCAGCAACATGAGGTCAGATCATGAAAGACATCTGTAGAACCTAAATATGGTAGATCACTCATAAGCCCACCGTGGCGCTCAAGTTAAAGGATCACGAATACTACTAAACTTGAGAAGACCCTCCATTGACGACTTACATAAGATGTCTATTCAAGTCCTTCTGCGTCTGTTTAATATCCAATCTTAACTGAATATCCGTATACCTATACGAGCTCCAAGCTCATGGTCAGCTAAGAATAACCATCTGTACCTTGTAGATATAGACATACACTGATATATATGAGAAAGGATTCACCGACAGACCTGCATCGGTAAAAATATATTAGGAACATAATATTTGAGAACATACTTGCATAATGATATTTTCTAGCACCTTATTGTTGTTAAGTGAGTATTATTAATAGAGTGTACATGTAATTTAAAATTTTATTACACGCAGTAGAAGTATCATATATAAAATACACTCAATTTAACATAATCATACACATATATCTCATCTATACTCATATGTGAATTAAACTAAATAGCAAGTAATTAAAACGTACCCGGATTAAAGGTAGCTTTCAATTCTTCAAGAGTTTCAATCTCTAAGTCTTGAGCTCACCTTAAAATGTATTGTTGCATAATTATAGTTCACAACAAAAAGGGTGAGATTGTGAATCTAGAATAGCAGCCACAAAAATGTTCCAACAACAAGTATTAACCTTTCAAACACTTTGATTCTATTTGTCTTTGTTTCTTATGACATATGAGATGAATAAAACATTTTTGGTCTTTCCTTTGCATAAAACACTTAGCTTATTCTTTTGCATAGAACACTTAGGAAAAACTTAGCTTATTCTCTCAAAACTCTCTTATACGTAGATGGCTTGAATGGGATGAATCAAAGAGGGCTCCAAATAATTTTGTCAAAATAATGACTAATGGAAGTGCTCTCCTCACTATTCAACATTGTCGGCCATTTCATTCTATTATCTTATCAAAAACACTTGATTAATGGCCACCAAGTATTCTTATACCTAACATATGAAATATCTTTAATTATTTTAAGTAATCAAATAGCCAACATCAAGGCCTTTTATTAGGTAAATTATATCATTTGCATAATTGATGCTTATCCTTTTGCAATAATGATAATAAATTAATTTTTCATTAATTATTCAAAAACTATTTTTGAATAATTTTTTTTACCTCACTTATTTTTACCAATAAGGTAAATCAGTAATTTCAAGGTAAAAATAATTTATAGATAATTTTGTGCCACTTGTCAACATCTTATTGGTTAATAACTCGTGTCAACCAATTATGTGATGTACTTAACATTTAAGTCTTGACAAATACACATCCTGAGGAACCCCTGAAATATATTTTTGATTTGCTGAAATTTCTTAGATCAAATTGCTCAATCTAATACGATGCTCCAGTATACGAGTACACTTTATATTGTGAGACTTTTTAAGTCCATGTCCAGTTTGTCATATGGAACTTGTCTATACATCCGTGAATAATATCCTACACATATGTTATGAATATCACAAAGCGACGTGTTAGACCATACAAGTTGGGGTTATAACATATTCCATATAATCATTCAATCATTAATTTCCTGAAAGAGTATAGACATAGATCAACATCGCCAAATCTCTATATGCTCGTCCGTAAACGTATCTCCAGATTTTTATTTCAACAAATAATATCCACAAACACTTTTGCGATGTTTGTGGATATTATTTATTCCTAGGAAAAACTCTTTTCCTAATTTTTTATTACTTATGGCTATAAGACTTTCTGAAAACACAATCTTGGAGCATTAAGATATATTACTCACCTAAATGAGCTAATGGATCTCATATTTATACACACCAGACTCTATGAGCATTGAACTATACCTAGCGACACCCAGCGTTAGATCATAAAAGGTTTCTGACATGTGCGAAACTAAAGTATAGTGAATCACTTACAAGCCTACTGCAGTGCTTAAGTCAAAGGATGGTGAATACTACTTAACTTCAGATAACCCTCCATTGATGATCTTGTAAGATGCTTATTGGAGGTCATCGTGAGTCTGTTCAGTACCTAGACCTTGTTGAATACCTGTATCTAAATATGAGCTTCTACTAAACTCATGGTCTACTAAAACTAATCATCTAGACCATCCAGATATAAATATACATTGATCTATATTTATATTAAGGTCTTCACCGACAGACCTACATCAGTGAAGATATATTAGAAACATAATATTTTAGAACATATTTGCATAATAACATTTCCTTGCACAATTTATAACTTTTTGCAACTACGTCATTACTAATATATTCTCAAGTCTTTGTCCCACTTCAAACAAGTGTTATGCCCTAAGTGTTTTCAAGCATTTCCTCGAACACTTGGTACGCGACAAAGCCTCCTAGAGGCTATATGGGCTGCTGGAACGATTCTTAGGTCGGGGCTTCTAGAAGACCCGCTAACATGGGTGAAAAACCAGGCCAAGTCCGTGACTTATTAAAGTTATTAACCCCGATTTGGAAGGAAAATATTCCATAGCATATGTGATGGCATCTATGAATATTCCATGGCATATTATTCCATCTTGTATGTGCACCGTTAGATTATTTAGATCTCAGTCACCGATTGTATAGAGTTATTAGTATATAAGGGGGAGACCCTCAGTTGTACTAAATACACAACACAACTTAACAATCTCATAGCTTGTGTTTTCTCTTCAGCAATATAGATAACTTTTTCTCAAATACCTTGTGTACATGTTTCTTCTCTTCTTTGTGTAGTTTTCTAGGCTGCTTAATGCACAAAGCATCTAAGGCCACACAGTTCTTGAAAGGTCTATAACACAATGCTCTAACTCCTTAGATTTTGCTGACTTTTATAACCTACTAACTTTTATCAGTGCTAACTCTTAACATTTATAACTCTCTGCGTTGCAAAGGTTTAGCACTAATCTAAACTTCTTTAGACCAGATCTGGACTCCTTTATATCATACAATATCTAAAACATTACAAGCATCTTACCATATATTAAATATAATTAGTGATTTAATGAAATAATAATAGTATAAATATAAAATAAATATTAATACATAAAAGGGATGGCACGTAAGCACAAATCTCAATAATTGCAACTCTTGCAACTATGTCATTACTAGTATACCCTCAGGTCTTTGTCCGTTACAAGCAAGGCCCTAACTCTTTGAATTTCATTGATTCTTATAACATGCTAACTCTTAGCAGTTATAATTCTCAATATTGCTAACTCTTAGCCCTAATCTAAACTTCTCTAGACCATATTTGAACCCTTTCATATCATACAATATATGTGGCGTTACAAGCTTTATACCTTATAATAAATGTAATAGGAAATTTAATAAAATGTACACTGTATAGATATCAAATAATTATACAAACAGGGATGACACATAAACACAAATCTTAACACATTTTCCTTGTCAGGCTAGTAGTATTTAAGTTCAAGCAAGTGATTATACAGCTTATGCAGGCTTTTGTGTTCACTACACTTTCTAGCATGTGTTTTATATGCCTTTGTGAAGTCTAAATATCTAAAGGCATCTTCCTTAAGGATTTTAAGGAAAGGGATCCCACTCTTTATGAAATACCACTTTGAGGTCAATTTAAGCTTATGAGTATATATGTGATTAATGGGCACTGTGTCTTTTAAGAGATAATCAATATAGGGCACTCGCTAGTCTTCTCCACAGTTATAAATACCTTATCTTTAAATATTATAACTTGGTAGTATGGCATGTGCTTGGCCTTTCATTCTGGGTTAGTAGTATCTAGTCTTCTATTCTTTCTTATATAGATTAATCATATGTTGTGTACCAAAAATAAACTGATGAATGTCTTGTGATAGTTGGTTAAGCGAAGCTAGTAAAGGGATCGCACCACAACAACTAGAACTCGTGTCGGAGGAGTTTTGAGTGTGTGCTATCACTTATGCCGTGGTAATGACCCTTCTTTGTATTGGTCTTTGTTTCGAAGCTGAGGTTGAAAAGAGCTTTAAAAAAGTCCCAAACTAGTCTGGAATGACCAATTACCAAAATGCCCTCCTCCTTACTCGCCTCTTAATCTATAAAATAAAATAAAAAATAAAAAAGTCATCCCTCTTTTCCTTAATAATAAGGTAAGCTTTCAAGCCCCTTTACTTGATATTCTATTAGTAAAGCATTGGAATGCCATTTATATATAAAGGTGAGGCCTTAATTTTTCCTATTTAAAGGGGTGCGGTGCCTTTTGTTTTGTTTGTATGTGCAGTAAGGAGATGTTTGGGATAAATGCCCCATCTTTTTATAGATAAAACACATGAGCATTCCTCTAAGGAGCCGTCTATAGAGACTTTCCATTGACCATATTGTAGTTCTTGATGTTTTTAAGATAGAGGATCTCTTTAAGACTTTGCAATATTTGCTTAATAAGTTCTAGCTAATCATTTCCTATGACTAGATTAATGATATGCTTTTCTTTTTGTGATAGGATAGATTTACTACACCTTTTAACTGTAACATCTATTGTTCATCATCCAAGTTCATCTTAACCCCTAGAGTGGCTAAGATATCTGGGTATTTGTTCTTTGTTCTTAAAACATGTTCTACTATGACCCCCTTAAATGTGGCCAGTAATTGATTGGACTATGATTCTTTAAGGCAATATGGTCAATTTTTAAACAACACATTCACCATCCTCGAGATGGTGAGTATGCCTATGATTGTTGTTTTGTATTTTTTTTCATATTGTAAATATATAAATAATTAAGTTGAAATGAAAAAGCAAAAGACTTTCTTTTTAGGTCGATAACTGCGAAGCTTACGCTATTGGCTATAACAGTTATAGAGCTATAGAAGTAGAGCTCCTACTAGTCTTTTTCTCTATGTATAGCATATGCTTTAAAGAAAACACCTCAATATTTCTCTAATATGGGTTCTTCTTGATTTGTAGAAAATACTGCAATCATGTCTATTATGACTTGACCCTTAATAGCAGTTGAAACCACATAAGTGATATCAAACTCTATCAAGATTAAAAGTCATCGTGCCAACTTACTAAATAGTATTGGTTTGAGTAACAAGTATCATACCGAGTTGGTCTTTGTCATGGGATGAAGTGAATGTGCATAAGTAGTGCCTTAGCCATTGGGAAGTATATACTAGGGTGAGAATGTGCATGGGCTTGGTATTTTATATGTTAATGTAATAAATATAATGCTCCTATTGTTAATAATTCTCTTAAACCAGTAAAGTGCCTATGGCATTAGATGTAGTAGCAAGATAGATTCATAGTAGCTTCATTTTGCTTGAAACCTTCATAGTGGGCATATGCCAAGATGATTGTTGGATTTTTAAGAAAGTTTCTTGATATTTATTTCCCTACTTGTATACGGCCTCTTTTTTTAGTTGGGGAGTGAAGTTGGATATCAAGGTAGCCAGTCCATGAATGAATCTATAGATGTAAAAGAGCTTTCTAATTAAGCTTTTCAAGCTCTTTTAATTTTGTGAGGGTCAACATCAATACCCTTTGATAGATTAAAAAGATGAGAAATTTTCCTACTGAGAACCCAAAGGCACACATTTTAGAGGTTTATTTTGAGGCAGTATAATTGGCATCACTTAAAGATTTCTCAAGTGTTTACAAGTGATTTATGTGGGAGGCAAATTTGATTACCATATTGACCACGTAGTCTTCCACCTCCTGATCCATCATGTTGTAAAATATAACTATTATAGCTTTTTGATAAGTTACACTTGTGTTCTTTAGACTAAATGGCATGGCATTGTATTAGAAGTTACCTATGAGAGTTTGAAAGTAGTCTTCTTAAAAGTCTTTCAAGGCTATTTGACCTAATTGTAACTACTGAAGTCGTCTATAAATGATAGCATCCTCTATCCCAAGGTAGAATCAAATAGGATATCCATGTTGAGAAGTAGAAAGTTATGTTTTGGGCTCACCAATACTGGCTTGGCTCACTAATACTGGCTTTTATACCTTGCTCTCTGTGCTCAAATCCACCTCCTCTAGTTCTTTTGTTATTGTCATGAAACTGTCTTCCATGCATTTCAGAGTACGTGGAATCTTTTTTTTTTAAGTCATTGTGACTATAGGCACTTTTGTGGCCATAAAGAGGTTTGCACAAAAATCTTCAATGTTAGAGTCACTTCACAAAATTGTAATAGACTCTAACACTAAAATGAGACGGATTTTGTCATATAATTGAGATAGAATTTATCACTAAATTAAGTAATCACTAACATCTTTAATATGACATCATCACTGTCAATACATTTTTCACGTCATCATCAATAATGAATGTTGACATCATAGTATATCAGTATAATAACATCATCAATTACGTCATCTGCCATCTCACTCGCCACGTTATTTGCCACATCATATGCCACATGTACATTCAAATGTCATTTGAAAAAAAGTATCATAACTTTGTGATAAAATATTAAAAAAGTATCATAACTTTGTGATAGAATATTTCTATTAAAAAGTTAACTCTATCACTAATTGGTGATAGATTTCATTTATCACCAATTAAGAAGCTTATCAAAAATGATAAATGAAATCTACTATATATCGTACTTTGTGATAGTTTTTATTATCACCATATCCCCTTTTTGTAATAATGTACACCAACCAAGCTAGCAACCCTATGGACCTCAGTGTAGGTTATAGAGGTGATGTCACTCATATCTCGCACATCTACAATTTTTATAGGTAAAAAAATGGCATAGTTTCAATGACCAAGGATTACGGTGCTTTGCAAGAGCCTCTTTTCAAATGTGGCACCAAGTGACATGAATGCTTTGTAACAGGTTCATACAAAAGGTAAGTTTTGAGATAAAAAAGATAGTGGCATATTAGTTTTGACGGTGAGTTTAAAAGTTAGTCTAAAAGTTTTTCATAATATGATTGATTTCTTAATGACTTGCAAGGATTGGGTTTCTTGATAACACTAGTTAGTTTTCTTCTCTTACTATTATTGCTATTATAATTTTTTTATGAAGAAGACAAATGCCTACCGATTAATAATTAATTATACAATTAATGTATTCTAATATGTACAATGGAGGACAAAGTGACTCCATATGTTTCCTTGAGTTGTTTGATTGTAGAAAAAATAGGAAAAAAATGGTCAGAGACTTCCTAGGGAAGAATATATAGAACGTGTGTTCTTTATTGAGAAAATTTAAAGATATCCATAGTTAGGCTCACTTAATCTATTTATACCAAAGTGCCTATTTACTAAAAGGGTTATTACATAATTACGCCTGATAAATATGATACATAGAGATTGTGGAGCACATCTACAAATTTAACTCCTATATTTATCCCCCATTTTCAATGCTCATTGTATTTACGAGGAGTCTTTTAGTGGTATGGAAGAGTCATAGTGCTTCATTGATACTATAAAGTTTCCTCGCTTCGGATGAAATTTGAGTTGTCTTATCTTTGGATTCTAGGAGCTCGCATTGTCTTCTGAAACTTACGTTTCTACAATTTTTTTGACAACTTCCTATAGATGTGCTATTGTTGAGGAGGCAAGCTTTTCATTTTCTTTTTTATTTCTTTCTCCTAAATATTTATGTTGACAATTGCTACTTGTTACGAACTTATTGACTTCTTTTATCTAAGTATTGATATTGACCCTCGCTACTTGAGAATATAGTTGGCTACTATTCATGATTTCTTTAAATGTTAGTAAAGCTCCTGATGCCCAATATATATATATATATATATATATACTTTTTTTTTAAAATAAGTCTTGTTAGGTTTGAAAGTAATTATAGGTGAATTATACATCTAATTATTTTAGGCAGTTATAATAGATGTCTTTCCTTTTACTTGTATCCTTAAGCTCTTTATGGTATTTGAGGAAAAAATCTATAAGAGTAAATATTAAGAAAGAGGCGAGCGAGTTGTTCTTACAGAAGTATATGTTATATTCCTTCGTATGCAACTTTCTGTTGGAAGTCGAACGCATGTGTTAAAGTTACTTGGTAAGTTGTAGATCAACATTTAGAATATATAGTTTTCTCTTTGGCACTTGCTTATTTGACTTAAACTCTTAAGATATATTGCTTTAGTAATGCCATATGGATTGTTATGGACTTTGAAATAAGAAAGTCATGTTTCATAAATTTTGTCTCCATTTTCTTCTAATTTAATCTTTAGATTTTGCTACTAGCTCGTGTTTTTTAAGCAACATATGGTCTAGAGTATTTTGCTTTATCATTTTGCTACTTTATCTTTTCATTGTTTTTCCTTTTGTTTGCAAAAACTCACCAAGTATTGAAATTTGATTCTTTGCTGCCCGTTTTATACTTTTGCAAGCATCTTTCGTGCTTGTTATCTCATTATAACCAAAAAGATGTACTTAGAACTTACAAAAGAAAAGTTGTACATGCATAACTAATAGGGGACAAAATTATATATACAAAACTTGTATATATGAAATGTCGTGTGAGGATCGTCTTATTTGGCAAGATTCAAGGGATGAGGACATAACTCTAAAAGATTGTTATAATTCTATTCGTACTACTCTTCCTCAACAAGATTGGTATTACACTAGTTGGGAGATTTTTATTCCTCCTAAATAATCCACTCTTATGTAGTGTGTTCTTCAAAATCATCTGATGATAGATGAGGTTCTTCAAAGGAGAGGGGTTTGTTTAGTTTCTTTATGCCCTTTATGTTCGACTCCTTCAACTTGGGAAACAGCCAACCATGTAGGATACTGAAGCTATCTTGCCAAGCCGTTTAGTCCTTAGATTTTAATATTGGATTGTAAAGGCTTATTTTATGTTCTTTCCCATTTGGTGTGCTCGTAATTTAATTCACCATAACCACTCTCGTTGGAATGTTTCTAGGCTAAATCGGGATTTTTAAGTGCACATTTTATTCTTTTCTCAGTTTTGTCTAGGTTTTTTGCACTATGGTCATGATTAGTTTGTGTTACAAAGTTTAGGGTGAAGGTGCATCATGGTTAAGCTGCCAAGGTGCATGTGCAGTCTTGGACTCTGATGATTGTTGGATGGATCAAAGCAAATTCAGATGGCATGTCCAAAGGCAATCCCGGGAAGGCGGCTTGTAGAGGTCTATTCTGATTCTGCAGGTAATTTTCTTCCTGCTTTCGGTTTCTTTGTCGGGGTTGCAATGACTTATTTATGGAAGTTTTGGCTGCCATTACTGTTATAGAATGTGCAGTTGATAGAGGCTGGACAAATATGAGGTATAGGACTATAGGTGGATTATTTGTTGCCTGTCTTTCTTCTTCAGAATTGTCCTTGTAGGCCCCTTGGTATCTTCAAAATAGATGGTTGAATTGTTGTTATCATCTTAGCATGATGAACTTTCTTTATACTCATACCTACCAAGAGAAAAATGCAGCTATTGATTTCATTGCCAATATGGGTCTTCAATATGATGTTTTTCATTGGTGGGACTCAGATCCTTCTAAGGTTTAACAATTTCTGATTAGGGATGCTCATGGCTCTCTTAGTTATCGCTTTTGCTGAATTAGTTTTTTGTGGTATTATTCTTAATTTCTTCTTTCGGGTCAGATTTTACATGTCCCTTGAGTTTCTACATTTCTGTACTTATTTTATTTTAAATAAATTTCCTCGACTTTTTGAGGATCATCTAAAATTAAAATAAAAAAAAATGGAAATCATATCTATGCTGCTTGTGGGTTGCAGCTCATTTGGTGATGCATTTATTCTTCATTTGTATTCTAAATTTCGAATTTTAAAATGTATTAGCTTTTAAAAATATTGCAATGCATTATAGGATGATTGAATATTTGTTGTAGGAGAAGAGGTTAGGACTCTTCTTATCTCGTTTAGTTAGGTTTCTCCTCAACCAAAATGGTTAGATAAAGCCATTTAATATCCATTAATCTAGTATGGCATTTAGTATTTCTAGTTGAATAGTTCGGATTGCTCCTTGGGAAGCTTTTTTATAATTGTCTATGGTACAACTTGGCTGAGTTCTCTATAAATAAAGTTCGTGGTGTTTGTCTTCCTCCTGTCATTAGACCTCTAGTTTCTTCTAGTAGAAGTCCTAATTAACCTCTAGTTTCTTCTGGTAGAGCAGTTGTTCTAGAAATTTCTAAATGTTTAATGAATGAAGCAATTCCATATTTTCAAGGGGAGTTCAGATATTGCTTATGCATATCTCTACGAGCTCTATCTTTTTTTTATTTTGGCTAATAGCAATCTAGTGTTAAGATTTTAAACCTTCTAACATACTCAACTAATGATTTTATATAACTTTATTATTAACGTATTTTAAAGTATATGTATGTGATTGTATACATATAAAAATAGATAAATACATGTATTATATACATAAATTTTACAATAAAATTAAGCATGTAATTAATATATACATATAATTTAAATCGTTAACAACTTAAAATTATAGAAACATAGATTTTAAAGACCTTCAGTGAAAATTTCAATTCTGAATTCTTTTTAACTCCAACTTTGAGCTTACCTTAAAGTGTATTATTGTTCAATTTTAGTTCACAAAAATCCGATGGGATTATAAAATTAGAATAACAGCAATTGAATTTCCAACAACAAAATTTTTATCTCTTGAAAGAAAATAAAAAGAATTTATTTTTTTTTTCTCTTTAATTTTTCTCACAACCCTTTGTTTAAAGAAAAACTCTTAAAAATCAAACTCTCTTCCAATCCCTCTCACCATGCACGTTTTTGCTTCACCATTTTATTAATCAATTATTCAAAATAATGTTTAGGTGTGTTAAACACTTCACAAGTGCTCCTAAAATTGATTAAGTAGCCAAAAAACTAAAAAAATAATATTTTGTGACAATTATACCTAATTAATTAGGTATATGTCTCCCACCTAAACCAAAATAATAAATAACTAAATAAATATTATTATTTATTTAAATAATATTTATTCAATAATTCAAAAATTATTTGAATAATTAATTTTTACCTTATTTGATTTTACTAATATGATTAATGAGTGAATTAATGAAACAAAATTGTGTCACTTGTCAACATTTAATTAGTTAATAACTCTTGCCAACTAATTAAATGATATACTTGACATTTAAGTCTGGACAAGTGTATAACCTGAGGAACCCTGAAATATATTTTTGGTTTGCTAGAATTTTTAGAATGGAACAGTTCAATCTATAATGTTGCCCCAATGCACAACGAGTACACTTCATATTGCGAGACTCTTTAGGTCTACGCCCAAATTGTCATATGAACTCCTTCATACATCCATAAATGATACCTTACACACACGTTACGGATATTACAAAGTAGCGCATTAGACTATACAAGTTGAGGTTCTAACATATTCATAAAATCTCTCCATCATTTATATTCGTGTAGAGCGGAGATATAGATCAACACCGTCAAATCTCCATATGCCCGACTGAAAGCTTATCTCTAAATTTGTATTTCTATAAATAATATTTCTAAACACTTTTGTGATATTACTTATCCATATGGTTAAACTATTTTCCTGGAAATTACTGTTTATGGCCATAAGACTTTCTGAAATACAATCTTAGAGCATTATGATATATTACTCACCCAAATGAGCTGATGGATCCCATATCTATACACACCGCACTCCATGAGCATCGAACCATACCCAGTGACACCTAGCGGTCAGACCATGAAAAATTTCTGACATGTGTAGAACTAAAGTATGGTGGATCACTCACAAGCCCACTGTTGCACTCAGGTCAAAGGACCACGAATACTACTCAACTTGAAAGACCCTCCATTGACGGCTTTATGAGATATCTATTGGAGGTCTTATGAGTCTGTTCAATATTCAGTCCTTATTGAATACATGTATCTCTATATAAGCTTTCACTAAACTCATGGCCTACTAAGACTAACCATCTGGACCATCCAGATATAGACATATAACGATCTATATATTTATTAAGGTATTCACTGACAGACCAGCATCAGTGAAGATAGATCAGGAACATAATATTTGATAACATATTTACATAATGATGTTTCATAGCATTGTTTGCAACTCTTTGCAACTATGTCATTACTAATATATTCTCATGTCTTTGTCCCATTTCAGACAAGACTCTAACTCTTTAGATATCGCTGACTCTTATAACCTGATAACTCTTATCAGTGCCAACTCTTAGCATTTATAATTCTTAGTGTTGCTAATTCTTAGCACTGATCTAAACTCATTTAAACCAGATCTGAACTTTTTCAGATCATATAATGTCTGAAACGTTACAAGCATCTTACCATATATAAAATATAAATAGCAACTTAATGATATGATAATACTAGTATAAATATTAAACAAATATTCATACATAAATGGATAGCACGTAAGCACAAATCTCAACACTTACTTAGTTTAGTTAAGCTAGATTATAGGAACTCACTCCTCATTTTAGAAGTATTTCTTATAGAACTTGGAAGTCATCTCTTCCCAATTGAGGATGGATCCAACTAGCAAAAAGGTATATCAAGTGTATGCATAATCAATAAGTGACTGGAATTATCATTAAGCTATAGGTTATTATTGTTTGTATATGCATTAAGAGAGTCAATAAACCTCATAATATGTTCTTTTAGGTTCCCTTGCTAGTCTTTGAACAAGAAAAATGATGGTGGATCATACCCTTTAAGATAGGGTATAACCAAGATTTCAGTTGGGTATAGAGGTAAATAGACGTACTCCATCTATTGTGGTGATATTTTAGCTTACCTAATGATCAAAATATCATATATTGTGAGATTTATGTTCTCCTCTCTTATGCATTAATATTAATAAAGGCTATTTGTGTTTCTTTCTTACTCTAGGCACCATTTATACAACAATTGTAGTTATAGGCGGTTTGCTTTTTTAGCCATATAAAGGGATATGGTCCTACATAGGAATTCTACTTAATTACCTCCTTGTGTTTCTTTTGAATCTACAAGAAGATTGGTTTGAAATTCCTTATGGTGTAAAGACTCGTCTTGTTTCTCAGTAAGTGTATTTTTTGTGTTTTCACCCTTTCTTTTAGACTTTACTATTGCAAAATCCTAGCCAAAATCCTTAGTGAATTGCTAAAATATTTGGGGGTAGATTTGAAAGAATGTTAAATGGCAGAATATACTTGCTGTAATGACATCGTGATAACATAATAGACTGTAAGGATGCGATAACCTAAGACTAAATATTATATCTCAGCCTCTTTGCCCTTATAATTTGAGAGTAAGGTCTAACTGTTGGAGCTGGTGCTCACGTGCCATTCCAATATTGTATGAATATTAATTGTTAATATTTATACAATAAACATTTCGAATAAAGATTGTTAATATCATATTAATATGGTATAATGCTTGTAACATTACAGACATTGTTTGATCTGAAAGAGTTCAGATCTGGTCTAAAGGAGTTTAGATCAGAACTAATAGTTAGCAAAGCTGAGAGTTATAAATGCTAAAAGTTAGCACTGTTAAGAGTTAGCAGGTTATAAGAGTCAGCGAGGTCTAAAGAGTTAGAACCTTGTCTATAATGGGACAAAGACCTGAGAGTATACTTGTAATGGTATAATTGTAAAGAGTTGCAATAGGAGTTAAGAAATATCATTATGTAAGTATGTCTCAAAGATAATGTTCCTGATCTATAATCACTAATGCGGGTCTATTGGTGATTCACTTTACATAGATTAGTGTATGTCTATATCTGACTGGTTCAGATGGTTGTTCTTAGCTGACCATGAGCTTAGAGCTTGTATAGGCATGCGGGTATCCAGTCAGGACTGGATATTGAACAGACTTATGAGGACCCCAATAGATATCCTATGACACCGTCAAAAGAAGGTCCTCTCGAGTTGAGTAGTATTCGTGGTCCTTTGACCTGAGCGCCACGGTGGTCTTGTGAGTGATCCATCATGCTTTGGTTCCACATATGTCAGAGACCTTTCATGGTCTGACCGCTATGTATCACTGGGTATGGTCCGATGCTCATGGAGTCCGGTGTGCATAGATACGGGATCCGTCAGCTTACGTAGGTAAGTTGTATATCCGATGCTCCGAGATTGTATTTCATAAAGTCTTGTGGCCACAAGCATAAACCCGGGAAAAGAGTTTCCCATAGGGTTAAACAATATAGCAAAAGTGTTTGCGTATATTGTTTATCGAGATACGAATCTGGAGATAAGTTAATGGATGAGCAAATGGGGATTTGACGGTGCTGATCTATATCCCCGCACATCTAGGATATAAATGATGGAAGGATTATACGTATACGTTATGACCTCAACTTGTATGGTCTGACACGCTGATTTGTAATATTCGTAACGTGTGCGTGGGGCATCGATTACGGATTAATGGAACAGTTCCATTTGACAAATCGGGTGTAGACCTAGAGAGTCCCAATATGAAATGTACTCTTTGAGCACTTGGGCAGTGTACCGTATTGAATTGTTCAATACAGTATAATTCAGCAATTACTAAGGTTACGTTAACTAAAGTATGTGGTTAAATTGGTGGGACCCACTTTAGGTTAACTTGGTAACCGAGTAAGGATATAATAGTAATTTCACTTTATGATTATTTAATTGTTAAATAATAAGAATAAATATTTATTTATTTAATTGTTAAATAAATAATTTAATTTAACTATGATTAAAGGTTAATCATATGGTTAATTAAGTTAACCTTACTTAAAGGTTAAGTAAAGGTTAACCTAACCATAGTTAAGTTAGTTAACTATGGTTAAATTAATTAAATATTTATTAACTTAAAGGTTAAGTTAAAATAATCTAACTATGGTTAAATGTTAACTAAGGTTAAGTTAAGCCAAATAAAGTGAAATGAAATTCAAAATTGATAATTTGAAAAATTGATTTAGTTTTTAGGTTTTGCATTTTGGGAGCCAATTCAATTTGAGAAATTGAAATTGTTTGTTTTGTGTTTTAAGTGTTAGAACAACAAAACAAATTGAATTAATGGTTACTAAATGTAATAACTAAAAACAAGATTTGTTTTATTTATTCAAGAGTTGAATAAAAGGAAAAACAAATTTAATTAAGTTAAATGGTTTAACTTTGTAAAATGTTTAAGAGTTAAACACATATGCTGGATTAAGATGCTGCCATTCTAGACAATCAAACCCACCCTTGTTGATTACTAGAATTGATCAAAGATTCATTTCATGGTGGACTTCAAAGAAAATTAATCCAAAGGCTTCATTGGTGATTTTCTCAATCTCGAATTTCAGATTAATCAAATGTTATTTTCTGTGTTCATTGTATTCAATCTTCCGCTATGCACATGTATGTATGAGATATGTATATTGTTTGTATGATGAACACAAACCCACATGCAAGAACCCTAAGTAAATTCGCCCAACACACCCAACACCAACGTACCTCTGAAAAGCTTTTGGTGTCCAAGAGACCCGATGTTGTGAATTTGTTTTAACATTCTTGAGTGAAAGCTATTTATCTAAATAAATTTTGTCTTAAAGTATAAAAAGTATGAGAGTCGAACTTACACATTAAATAATGGAGAAATATTATTGATATTGGTGTTTGAAGACTATTATAAGTGATTTAGACTTTTTCAAATGTTTTGCGTGTAGCATAAAACTAAGGTTTTAAGCCATATGAAACCTTAGTTGTAAGATTAGAGGAAACTCTCTCTTGAATCTTGTCTAAGGTTGTTAAAAATTAGTTTTTGAGTATATTGAGCTTTGGAATAGATGCAGAGCTAGTGAATTATAAGTGTGGATTGGAGAAAACATCAAAAAGAATTAAGAAGTAGGTAAATTATATGCATTTAGCAAGCTAGGGGAAAAGTGATGATAGTTGTCTTTTTACGTGTAAAATAAAGTTTTTATAGGACTAAGTCTTTGTACTAGGTCAAGACTTTTGTCGGTGTCCTTATTCTTCTACAATATGAATTATTTAATGAGTTTTACCCTAATTAAAAGGGAAACACAAAATTTTTAAATAAAAGGGATGTATATCAATTTTCTTTAAAATAAAACACTATTTTGTTAATATTTACCATATTAAATAAGGAACTTACTCTTTTTTATTTTAAAAGATCTTGAAGAGTCAAAAAGTATCTTATTGGACTTGCACTTCTCATTAACCTTAATTATATGGGTTTATCCTTGTTTTGGATAAAGTTTTCCCTCAAGTAAACCTTAGCTTAAGGGTTAACATGCCTTGGGTCTTATTTAATACAACTCTATGCCTACCAAACCACAACCTATAAATTAAGCCTCATTAAAGTGATTTGGGTCCATATGTTATTTGATATACCTAAATACATACATTTACTTAAACGTTGGCCTTTGTGAATTTTTGTATTTGACTTATAAAAAAAATTTAACTTACTCACTATAATAATAAAGAAAAAAATACACCAACTATAAGCTATTTTAGTCTAACTTTCCCAATGATAAAGTGGAAAATGCAAAGCAAAATATCAACATTAACAAATAAGAAAGAAATTATAGTTTAATTATATGAGAATCAGTCAATTTTGAAATCCTATAAAAATCAAATCATAAAATACTTATTTTCAAAATGTAAATTATAAAATACCATCAGCCCTTACATGGTATTGACTCATTCTTTTATATAAGTTGAAGACCCGAACTCACATTTATTTTTTAATTATTATAAACATTAAATGGTTATTTATTTTTTAAAAACTTAATGTTGAACACGACTTTAGTTTATTCAATTATTTAACTTATTTATTTTTCTAACCTAATGAGAATTTTAATTTGATTTTGGTTTAATTGAAAAACTCAAAAACAATTTAGTATTTTGACTTAATATAAAAATTCATTTTGATATTATTAATTTTTGTCTCAATAATATCCTTACTCATTTAATATATTACATCCCTATCTATATAAAGAGCGTCTTTGTTTTTAGCAAATACCAATCATATAAAAATATATAGTTATAATTAATGTGCTTTGTAACTTAAAAATTAAGAAAAAAAAATTTAGTCATAAACAATTCATATTAATATTGTGTTTTTCTACAAAAACCAATAACATACCTAAGTTCAAGCCCACACACATGACTAGTTAGGATATGTGGACCTAAGCCACTTTATAAGGAGTAATTTATAAATTATAAGTTAATAGGTTTAGAGTTGCACTAAACTCTAAAAAGAGATAAGCTCATGTGACTAAGTTAATGAAGAAACACAAGTCTAATAAAATACTTTTTAGCTCTTAGATACTTTCTAAAATTAAAAGGGTAGGTTATTTATTTAATATAGAATGTAATTAACAAATTAGAATTTTATTCAAAATAAAATTAGTATCTATCTCTTTATTTGTTAAATTTTATTTTTTTTCCTTTTGGGTAAGGTAAAATTCATTAAATAATCTATATTATAAGATGATTAGGGGCCAATAAGAAGTTTTAACCTAATACAAAATTCTAAACCTATAAAAAAATTCTTTTCCACATAAAAAAGTATCAAAACTCATCACAATTCACTCCTTGCATATGCGGTATACCCTTATTGATGCTTATTTAGCATTTTTCTTCAACTCTGCTCATAACTCAATAGCTTTGCACAAATGAACTCAAAAAACAATCCTAGAAAACTTAGACAAAATCAAGAATTGAGTTCCTTTTGATCTTAAAAAAATAGAATTTCTTATGGTCCAAAACCTAACCTAGTGTTATACATCAAGTTGTTGAGTATACTATTTCATGGGTGTATACACATACATATGTATTCATTACATTAAAATTTGCATGTCTTACATACATATAATATAGCGGAACCGAAAATCTAATTTCTTAATGCAAAAAACTCATAATAAAATTTTAGTTTCATTATATTAATGAGATTGAAAATCACCTTGGAAGCCTTTGGAAAAGTTTCCAAATTTGAGCTCACATGAAATGCTCTCCTTGGCAATTTTACATTCTAACTTGGTGGGCCTTAGAATGCTAAAATAGTAGCTTTTATTTTGCAAGATTTTCTAAAATAACTCTTACTATGGTCTCTTTCAATTTTGAATGAGAAAATGAGACTTAGAAGAAAAAAGTAACACTTACTTTTTCTCCTCTTCAAGAATGGTCGTTCCTCTCTCTTGCAAAAGATATAAACAAAACTCTTTTTGTTCACTTTATTACATCTCTTAGTCTAACCCTTTTATATGAAGGATAAAATATAAAAATTATTTTTTTTCTTATTTCCCTTTATATGGATGAATACTTTCCTAAGCCTTTTAACAAAATCTCTTAAGCTTTTTATTATTTTAAGTCATCAAAAGTACACTTGTCACCATCTTAAACAATGTGTCATATTCCATAAATAAAGTTTATATAATAAGTTTCATCAAAATAATAACACAATTGTAAAAGAGACAAGTGTCAAAGACTTATTCAAAGCTTATTCAATAAGCTTTAAATAATTAAGTCCATGACTAATGTTTAACACTTGTCAAAATCTTACATTAATGCTTAGCTATTAAGTATTCTTAAAATAATCAAGTATATGACAAGTGTCTAACACTTGTTCAAATACTATACTGAAGATTATTTTTTAAGGTTTAATGATGTATTAAATTTTAACAATTAGAATTTTACACATGTCCAATTCAAGAGGTCTCAAAATCAAGCTCTCTTCTCAGATTGAACTCTTTGATTGAGTGCGCTATATTCTCAAGAGGTCCCAATAACAAATCTTGTTCACCCATAATCTCTTCTGATTGAAATCTTCGTTCGAGACATCTCGAGAAGTCCCAAAATCGAGTGCATCTATAATCTCTTCAAATCGAACTCTTCGAACGAGACTCTACTCCAATGCTCAATGAGTATACATTTCATATTATAAGACTCTCTAACTCCGCGCCCGGTTTATCATATGAAACTCCTCCATACGTTTATGAATGATGTCTCACACACACATTACGGATATTATAAAGTAGTGCGTTAAACTATGCAAGCTGAGTTTAACTATATACGTATAATCTTGCCATCACCTATATCCTTGAAAGAGTATAAATATAGATCTCCCCTGTCAAATCTTTATTTTCTTGATCATGAACTTATCTCCAGATTCATATTTCTATAAATGATATCCATAAACACTTTTGCGATGTTGTTTATGTTAGGGTATGTGCTTACGTGCCATCCCAGTTTGTATGAATATTTAGTTTGTAATATTTATACAATGCATATTTTATTAAATCGCTAATATCTTTTAATGAATGGTAATTAAGCTTGTAACATTATAGACATGATATGATCTGAGTAAGTTCATATTTGGTTTGAAGAAGTTTAGACCAGTGCTAAGAGTTAGCAGGTTATAATAGCCAGCGAGTTCTAATTAATTAGAACTTAATCAATAATGTCACAAAGACCTGAGAATCTACTAGTAATGACATAATTGCAAAGAGTTGCAATAGAGACTAAGAAATGTCATTATGGAAGTATCTTCTAAAATAAAGAGTTCCTGATCTACGTTCACCAATGAGGGTCTATCGGTGATACACATAGATTAGTGTATGTCCATATCTGTATTATACAGATGGTTATTCTTAGTTAACCATGAGCTTGGTTGAAGTTCATATAGACATACAGGTATTCAGTTAGGACTGGATACTGAACAGACTCCGGAGGACCCCAATAGACATCCTATGAAACCGTCAAAGAAAGTTCCTCTCGAGTTGAGTAGTATTCGTGGTCCTTCGACCTGAGCGCCACGGTGAACTTGTGGGAGATCCATCATACTTTGGTTCCACGTATGTCAGAGACCTTTTATGGTCTGACCGCTACGTGTCGCTGGGTATGGTCCGATGCTCATAGAGTTCGGTGTGCGTAGATATGGGATCCGTCAGCTCACATAGATGGGTAGTATATCCGAACTTCGAGATTGTATCTTGTAAAGTCTTATGGCCGTAAGCAATCCACCTGGGAAAGGAGTTTCCTACAGGTTCGAACATTATAGCAAAAGTGTTTGCGTAAATTGTTCATAAAGATACGAATCTGAAGATAATAAAGTAATGGATGAAATTATCGGGATTTGACGGTAATGATCTATATCCCGTTCATCCTGGATATAATGACGGAAGGATTATACGAATATGGAGTAACCTCAACATGTATGGTCTGACGCGCTAATTTGTAATATCTGTAACGTGTGCGTGGGGCATAGTTCACGGACTTATGAAATAGTTTCATTTGACCAATCGGGCGTGGACCTAGGGAGTCCCAATATGAAATGTACTCTTTGAGCACTTGGGCAGCGTACCATATTGAATAGTTCAATACAGTAAAATCCAGCAATTTACTAAGGTTACGTTAACTAAAGTATATGGTCAGATGGTGGGACCCACTTTAGGTTAACTTGGTAACCGAGTAAGGACATAATTGTAATTTCACTTGATAATTATTTAATTGTTAAATAATTCAAATAAATATTTATTTATTTAATTGTTGAATAAATAATTAAAGTTTAACTAAGGTTAAGAGTTAACCATTTAGTTAAGTTAGATTAACTATACTTAATGGTTAAGTAAAAGTTAACCTAACCATGGTTAAGTTAGTTAACTATGGTTAAAATATTTAAATATTCTTTTAATGAACTAGAGTTAAATGTTAACTATAGTTAGAATATTTAAATGTTAATTTAACCTAATTAAAGTTAAGAGTTAACTATGATTAGGTTAGATTAAATTCAAATTGAAATTAAGTGAAATTAAGTGTTATGAAATGAAATTAAATTCATTTGTATAAATAAAACAAATGTAAATTAAATTCATAAGGTTTTTGTTAATTTGATTTTGCAAAATTAGGTAAGCCATTTTACAAAGAGAGAAAAGAGAAATTGTCTTCTAATTAATGGATTCAAGAGTTGAATTCATTATTTTCTTTTAAGGCTTAAAACTAATTTAGCAAAATAGGTTTTTGATTAATTGATTAAGTGTTAATCAAAAGAAAAAATCAAGAACACAAGTTTAAGTAGTTAAACAAGTGCTGGATCAAAAGCTGTCATTCTAGATAATCAAACCCACCATTGTTGATTACTAGAATTGATCAAAGACTACATTTTGGTGGACTTCAAAAATCTCCAACCAAAGGCTTCAAGGGTTATTTCTCAATTTCGTTTCTGATTAATATATTATGATTGTGTTTACTGCAATGTTTTAAACTTCCGCTGCTTCATTATATGTATGAGATATGTATAAATTGTGATTAAACACAAAACCCACATGCAAACACCCATGAATGAACAACTCCCAACAGTTTATTCCACAGAAAACTCTTTTTTCAGGTTTACTGTTTATAGCCATAAAATTTTCAGAAATACAATCTCGAAGCATCAGGATATACAATTCGTATGAGCTGACGAATCTCATATCTATATACATTGAACTCTATGAGCATCGAACCATACCCAACGACACCCAGCGGTCAGACTATGAAAGGTCTCTGACATACATAAAACCAAAGTATAGTGGATCACTCACAAGTCCACTGTGGCGCTTAGGTTAAAGGACTACGAATACTACTCAACTCGAGAAGACCTTCTATTAACAACTTTATAAAATGTCCATGGAGGTTCTCGTGATTCTGTTCAATACATAATCCTTACTGAATACTTGCATCTCTATACGAGCTTTCACTAATCTCATGGTCTGTTAAGACTAACTATCTGAACCATCTAAATATAAACATGCACTGATTATATAAAATGTTTCACCGATCAATCCACATCGGCAAAGATAGATCAGGAATAAGGTATTCGAGAATATACAACATAATGGTATTTTCTAACACCATTTGCAACTCCTTGCAACTATGTCATTACTAATATATTCTCAGGCTGTTGTCTCATTTCAAACAAAGTTTCTAACTCTTAGAATTTGCCACCTCTTAGTACTGCTAACTCTTAGAACTTATAATTCTTAACATTGCTAACTCTTTAACGCTGACTTAAATTTCTTTAAATTTATAATGTCTGAAATATTACAAGTTTATTACCTTATAATAAATAATATTAACGATTTTAATAAAATGTTGATTGTATAAATATTAAACAATAAATATTCATATATAATAGAATAACACGTAAGCACAAAATCCAATAAAAATAACCTCCAAATATAGATAAAATACTTATAATAATGTCCTTACATCTTCCTTGATTGTGTTTCTTTATTATTACTATACAAGTTAGTTCCTACACTTTTTACAATTTAAGAATGAATTTATTCAATTAGTTTCGAACATAAATATTATTGGAGCAAATTTGCAACAATGAGCCTTTTGGACTCTTTGAGCTCTTTAAGGGCACAACAAGCCTTACTCTTGAATTAAAAAAAGTAAAGAGACTAAAATCTAACATTCAAGACCAAGTTAACTCATTTTTATGGCCTGCCATATTAACATGATATCATCACATCCCATGATGTCCTGTATGTAGGTTCTCAAGTATTTCACCCAAAATATTTTTGAGAACTCTATTAAGAGTTTGGTTAAGATCTTACAATGAAAAAATCAAATAAGGTGAAAATTTGAGACACACAAACAATGAGAACTAAGATGAATTCTCACACCGAGTTTTTTCTTAAATAGCTCCAACTAAAAATCTAAGAACAGACACCCAATAACGTGATCAGCGAACTAGAGAAACAAATGTAGGGGCTTTGTTTCAAGTCTTATAAGAAGCTGTATTATAGTCCTTAGGACAATCTGTAGAATGAGTTGATAGAGTTTTTCAGAACAATAACCCTTCATGTGGTCATGCTTATTGCTCCCAACACTCGAGCAACTCTTGAAAAGACACGAAAAGCTTCTGCCAAATAAGCTATACAGACAGAATAGCTTAACTTACTAACTTGTGCAGATATCCTGACAATATTAAGATATTAGTGTCATAATAATCCCATGGCTGACATGAAGTACATGCACTTGCTGCCATAATCATCTAAAATTGTGAACAAACCTTATGAATAAGGGTATGAGAAGCTAAACATTTCCTCGTTTAATGACAGAAAGAGAAATTCCAAAGAACATATAAGCAAATTCATCGATTCACCTGGTGCACATGCCAAGAATAAAAACCTACGACTTAGAGATTTTTCAAATTCCTAACAAAGCGCTCATATACATGGACCAGTGGAATCTATCAAGACTTGAGAGGAATTTGCACCCAAATTTTGTCATAAGTACTTCCAAAGTGAAGAAAATATGACAATCATACAACATTAGAGCACCAAACACTTTCATATCATGAAGCCCTTAATGGATTTTGTCAAAAGCTTTCGTGACTTGGTACTCAATTGTTAGGAAGAGAGAGATGAATCTGAGTTTATAGAAATCTGCATCAATAATATGATACCCTACTATCAAGTGTACTTAAAAAACGTTTAGATCTCACCATTTTCAAAGTTAATCAATTCAACTGAAAAGACTGTTGCATTGTCACATTTGTTGTAACAGTGAAGAATAAAAAAACTAAGGATAATAATGGTCCTTCACATAAAGGTAATGAATTTGAGGTGATGATTGGGAGAAAACAAAAAACTGCAATACTTATCCATAAGTACCTTGTGATGTGGATGAGTCTATACTAGAACAATGGTTAGCAAATGAGCTTATCGAGCGACCTCAACCCCTCAAACCTCCTACTAAAAAGGACTAGGATGACACTCATTATTTTTATTCCATTAATGCATAAGTCACACCCAGAATATTATGCCAATTCATAGATCTCATTTTTAATGCCAAAATAAAATATGGTACCACTTAACTACCTTCAAAGAGGCATGCAATTAACGAAGAGGTATGGGTATTTATATAACTATATTTTACATTAAAAGTTTTGGCTTGTTACTTTTTAAGGTAAATAATTGTGTAAGCACACGTTAGGGAAATAATCATTTCTATCGAAGTTCGAAAGGATATTATCCTTGAGAATTATGTAAGAAGTTCATTTTGTGCAATTGAAATTAGGATATTTATTCATCCAATAAAGTTATATGCAATATGCCACAAGCCCATACTTTCTGATTTAAGCATTTTGAAATTCAAATGCAACATTGAGATGTTATTACATGCATATTATGTATTCAAATGTAAAACTAATTTGCAGTCATATTCATGCTACGACATTAATATATGCAATACATTTTGTACATATATTTTTATTTCAAATGTTTTATATGCATATTCAATACTGAGATCATATAAATTTATGCATATTATAAATTCAAACACAACATTAACTTAAAAGAATATTTCTGCTACAACTTTAGTGCATGAAATATGTTTTATGCACATGCATTCTATTATGAATATCTTATATGCATATACATTAATATTTGATATATTAATTTATGCACATTCTATGTTCAAATGGAACGTTAACTTAAAACAATATTTCGCTGCAACGTTAATACATGCAATATGTTTTAGGACCATTACCCCTTTGTGATTTCAACTAATATCTATTTACTCTCATGTAATTTTAAAAAAGATCAAAACTCCTTCTATAATTAAGAATATTTTATTATTTTTTAACACTTTACATATAATTTTATCTTTAATAATATATGATTTGACGATTTTATCTTTAAAATTTTGAAAACAAAATAAAAAGTTGAGTTTGAGAGAATTTAAACTTATTAAATAATCTATATTCAATAAGTATTAGAGGCCAAGGAATTTGAACCTAACAAAAAAACTCTAGCCCTATAAAAATCATTCTTTTCCATATAAAAAATGCATCATAACTCATCATAATTCACTAAGTGTGGCACTCCCCTCTTCTCGCTCTCTTAGTATTTTTTTCAACTCTACTCACAACTCAACATTTTTACACAAATTTTTTTAACCATTTTCTTGAACCTTATTCACAAATTTTTAGTACCTATAATAGTCTAAAAAATAATCCTAAAAATCATGAACCCTATAATCTAAGAAACCAAAAATAGGGCTTCCTATAGTATGAAATTCTAGCCTTGTGTTGTGCGTAAAGTAGCCCCAAATAGAGCCAAAACACTTGTAATAGTGTCTTCTAGTACCCATAACACTAAAAAAAAAATAGTCTCAAAAATTCTAGACAAAATTGAATTGGCGAGTTTCTTCTAATATATATATATATATATAAAAGATTTAGATTTCTTATAGCTTGAAACTCTAACCTTATGTTACACGCAAAGCAACCCCCAAACTAAGTCAAAACATTGATAATAATATCCTTATACCTTCTTTGATCGTGTTTCTCTATTATTTACAGTAAAAACCCAACTACCACACCGTTTATAGCTTAAAAAGAGATTTATTCGTTTAATTAGCTTTAAACCTAATTACCATCAAAGCAAAAATTCATAACACTCCAAGAACTTTTTCAAGTGCTCAGTGAGGCCCTACTCGCGAACTCACAAGGACGAAGCGGTTGGGGTTAAACATTTAGACTTAAGCTAGCAAATGATATCATTGCATCCAATGGTATCTTGCCACACAGTCGTCTCAAGTATTCTGTCCAAATATATTGTTTCAATATTAATATGTATAATTAAGTATTATTTAGTTATATATTTTTCATATTTATTTAAATAAAAATTCGTAAGAGTATAAATATAAAATGGAAAAATATATTTTTACTCCAATAGTATAGCCTAATAAATACTTTGATCCTGAAGTAATTTTTAATACCCAATTTTGCCTTAATCCGTTAACTTTTACCATTAATTTTAATGGTTGAAGGGTAAAAGAATAATTTAATCATAAAAATAAATTACACTTTAGACACGTGATACAATTTTATCCATTCATTATTTTTTGAACACGTGACACAATCTTATCCATTAATTTAATTTAATTTTAAAGATAAACTTTAATAAAATGACACGTGTCACCCATTCATTATTTTTTGAACACGTGACACAATCTTATCCATTAATTTAATTTAATTTTAAAAAATAAACTTTCATAAAATGACACGTGTCACAATGTAATTAGTTACTTTAGACATGTATCAGTATGTAACTAGTTTATAATTATATTTAATAATTAAAAAAATTAAATTAAATAAAAATTTAAAAACAAAGTCTGAGGGTCGCTAGAAAATGGTGGCTGGCGCCAACCAACCATCGTTTTTTTTTTTGCAAAACTCTAACAATAAAAAATGATCAAATTTACATTATTAAACTTTATTTTTTATGATCAACATAATAGTGTGGTCATTTTTGACAATTAGTGGATAAGGGTCACCGCTGTCAAAGGAAGGGCCGGTGACTTGCACTACCCTCGCCAGTAGATAGATTGGCAGTCTATCCACCCACTTTAGCCGTTTTTTAACTTTTTTATCAAAAATGATCACACCATTATATAAATAAAAAAATAAAATCTAATAATATAAAATGAGCAATGTTTTACTACCCCAATGTTGTTAAAAAATGACAGCCAGTGACTGGCCAATTGCCTTTTTCGACGACAGTGCAATTTTTTTATTAATTTATTAATACTTAATTAATTATATAGTGACATATATTCAAATTATATGGTAATATGTTTCTATTCTTACTTTTTGTCAAATTCTATTAATAATAAAGATAAAATGATAAATAATTATTAAAAATAAAATTTTCATTCAAATAAATAATAAAATGTAACGGATTAAGGTAATTTTTAATATTAAAAATTATTTTTAAAAAAAAATGTCTATTAAACTATATTATTAATGTACGTACGAACTTGGCTCAACATAAAATAATTAATTTTAATTGTTTTTTATTTTAAAAATAAATAATTTAATATTTATATTTAAATATTTCAAAAAATTAATAAATATTTTAATTCAGCCTTTCAAGTGTATTTCACGTAGAACCATCGAAATTCAATTAAAAAAATTAACATTACCGAACTTTATATTTTTATATGAATTAAATGAGTCATGATCACGAGGTCCCCCATGGATCCAATCAGATAACACTTCCATTTATTCTCTTTATATTTATTTCACTACTAAAAATTATTTAACCAAAAATCGCAATGCGTGGCCCACATTCTAAACCGAGACCCACAAACACAACTCCTCATTCGAGTCATTCACATTTCGATTCGTCCTCCCAGTCCCAGCGCTTAAACGAAAAAATCGAGAGCTCACACAGTTCCCGACAAAGAAACAGTGCACAATAATAAAGAAAGAGAGAGAGAGAAACTATAACAAATCATAAACTGAGACGCACGTAAAGAGAAAAATCAAATAGG
Organism: Ailanthus altissimus; assembly: GCA_946807835.1. Taxonomy (NCBI): domain Eukaryota; kingdom Viridiplantae; phylum Streptophyta; class Magnoliopsida; order Sapindales; family Simaroubaceae; genus Ailanthus; species Ailanthus altissimus. The sequence goes on from OX327689.1 coordinate 23,981,417, forward strand.
CATTAACGACGGCGGCAATGGTGTCGTACGTGAATGCATTATTGTACGGAGTAGGAGGCCTAGTGATGGCGGGGATGGCCCTGTTGGTCGCTTTCCAAGAGAAGCTCGTCTACGTGCCGGTTCTCCCCGGTCTGGCCAAGTCTTACCCGATTACCCCGGCTCGACTCCGGCTCATCTACGAAGACATCTGGCTCCGATCCTCTGACGGCGTTCGTCTTCACGCCTGGTTTATCAAGCTCTTCCCCGATTGCCGAGGTCCGATCCGATTTTTTTTTAACCCGCTTTGTGGTCGGACCTTGTTGCTTCCCTTTTTTGTTGGCTGTATTTTGATGGTTAATAGTTAGGGTTTAGTTTTTAGCTAAAGATTTAGATTAGATGGAATTGGAATTTTGGAATTCCACGTGGCGGTTTTTGGTTCTGTTAGGTTTCATTGTGTGTATCAATTTGGAGTTGAATTTTTGCTTCATAAAGAAGAAGATAGACTATACAATTATAATAGCTTCTCAAGGAAAGAAGATAGACTCTACAGTTATTCAACCGAAGTTTTATTCCGTGAGAACAGACCTGGTCTTAATCTTTTCAATTGTGAATAAGGTTTTGGGGGGAGCTTATTTTGGTCATTGTTTTTTTATTTGAACTTGGAATAGGAAAGAATGGATATGGGCTTTTGATGACGATTGTTTGTTGTGATAACGAATGAATGACAGAGTTGTGGCATTTACAATATTCAATTTACTCATTTCAAGTTTTAGCTGTTTTGGAGCTTAGGGTATAAGTTCTTTCATCTGCACTGTGTCTGCAGTCAATTATTGCATTTTCGATAAGCTTTTTTATCATGAATTATCTATGTTGTTTCTATCTGTGTGTCCATAGCAGATAGCAGTTAAATTTTGAATTATTGCTACTGTTTTAGGCTTAAATAGTTATATTGGTTTTGCAGGTCCAACTATTCTTTTTTTTCAAGAAAATGCTGGAAGTATCCTTATATTCATCACTATAGTTTGGGGAATTCGCATTAGACGTCTATTAAATTTTAGTTTGCATTTCTTATGAACTTCAGTTGGCAGTAGATTTTGTGTATTATCTTGTTTATCTTGGTGGTGGCCTTAACTGTTGACCTGCAGATATTGCACACCGTCTTGAAATGGTTCGCATAATGTTACAGAGATTGCATTGCAATGTGTTCATGCTTTCATATCGAGGGTGTGTACTGCTCTATCATGAGCAAATGTATTCTTGTCTAGATATCTTTGTTTTTAACATCGGGGATACTTAAGCTCTGGTCTACTGGGATGGACACTAATGCTTCATTTATATATGCAGTTATGGAGCAAGTGATGGCTATCCTTCTCAACATGGAATTACTAGAGATGCTCAGGTGTGCTTTTCTATTAATTCATATGTTTTTTATTTCCCAAACCTGTTTAAGTAAACCAGCGATGTTCTCATTTGCTTTCTTTTTCTTTCTCCTGCTTAGGCAGCATTGGACCATCTTTCACAAAGGACTGACATTGACACGTCTAGAATAATTGTATTTGGGAGATCATTGGGAGGTGCTGTTGGAGCTGTGCTTACTAAAAACAATCCTGATAAGGTATTACACTAGTCAAACAGAAGTTTGTTGGTGTCCTTTCTTTTCCCACCTTGCATGATGCATTAGATTACTTTCCCATGGTTTAAGTTCTTCAGTTGTCCAATATTGCTGTATCGGTTGGCCTGAATAGTAATACAAGTAAACAGACTCAAAATATTTATTATATGCTGGATATATGATGGAAAAACACACTTTTTTACATCCCTAAAAGGTTGAGACAATGGCTTCGTCCAATTGCAGCAATCATCATAATCTCCAGTGTGTGTGCCTATATCAGAAAATTTTGAATGAATATAGATGTGGAATGTGTTATGATAGCATTTCTTTGCCAAATGGCTGTGGCTTGTTTTTCTACTCTTTTTTCTTTTTCCTTGTTCTAGATACTACTAAACTCATTTTTCTTTTCTTTTGCCCATTGTGGCTGCAGCTGGTTTTACCTTGGAGATGCGTTGTCTTGGCTCTTTATGGGTTCTATGGTTGGAAAGAAATATACGCATTTTTGGTCAAGATAGAGCAGAAAACTTAGGCAGTCTTCAATTTTAAAAGATTTTCAAGATTCTTCTTTTTTCTCTGTACATTTAAATTGGGAAGGGTTTTTAAGATAATTTGTATAGTTTAGGTTTAATTTGGTTTGGTTTAAGGTTGAAATTCTTGTGTTTTTTTTCATTATTTTGGGTCCAATCTCTTGTTTTTGGTTCTCTTCATGGACATCTAGTGCACTTTCATTTCTTCTTTCTTTCTCTTTAATGAATTCTTCTTTGTTTCTTATCAATAAGAAAAAGGGGGGGATATTGCTAAAGCAAGATTTGCCATACTGTAAGATTTCAGCTGTCTTTTTTTGTTATCTTTTGACTTGTATCTATTTTTATATCAGAATATTCAAAGTTTGATATGATTCTTCTGTGGTATATAAGCTTTCCTCCTAGATTTATTAATCATGTAGCTCTGTATTTTCTATCAATAAAATCTATCCATTTAAACAAATAGAGGAAAGAAATAATATATGGTGTTTCTATAGATAGTTTAGGTGGCTCTAGTATGATTCATCTTTCTTTTTTGCAGTTGAGTATGCTTACTTGATGCATTGAAAATCTGCTTTTGGCATGTATATTATATGATTGATTTTATTACCTAGAGTTCTTGGTAATTGATCTCATTTATGTTTATTCATCTCTGTTTTCAGTATGGTACATTTATGATTTTCCCTCCACCCGAAGTCTTGCGGTCTTCAAGTTTTCTACTTTTGTAAGGGAATTGTCTTTGAGCTTGCTAAGATTGGTGTGCCTTTGTTTTCCAGGTTGCTGCACTGATACTGGAGAATACTTTCACATCTATCCTGGACATGGCTGGAGTTCTGCTGCCATTCATGAAGTGGTTTATTGGGGGCAGTGGTTCAAAAGGTCCCAAATTTCTTAATTTTCTCGTACGTTCTCCATGGAATACTATTGATGTTGTCAGCGAGGTGAGTCGTTTTAGTTTATGCTCTTGCTGTGCATCACTAACTTTCCAACCTCCAAAGCTATTTTACAACTGAATGAAACTCCATCTTGTGATGTTGGACATTTGGTTTCCCTAGTCCACATGGTTATAAGATGAATCAACCTCAGTTAACTAAATTTATGCTTGTTGCATGCCTGCTTATTATATTGCATTACTTTACTATTTTGTGAACCTGTTTTTAGTATATTGTTTGCATTTCTAGAAAATGTTAAAACAATGCGGCAAGTGCTTATTTTCTTCTTCTTCTGCTGTTATCTTGATCTCCACTTCCTTTTTTGACAAGGCCTTGCGAACTATCTGCAGATTAAGCAGCCAATCCTTTTTCTGTCGGGGTTGCAAGATGAGATGGTTCCTCCATCTCACATGCAAATGCTATATGCCAAGGCGGCTGCTCGTAACAGTAACTGCAAGTTTGTAGAATTTCCCACTGGAATGCATATGGATACATGGCTGGCTGGTGGTGATCACTATTGGAGAATGATTCAGCAGTTCATTGCAGAACATGTTCCTGAAAAGAAGGAAAATGAATCATCAGGCAATGACAGTGGTATTCTTTTTCCCTGAATCTTACTAAATCCTTATACTGCGAATTACATCAACCACCTGATAAAAAGGGGTAGCAACTTTACTGAGGTATAATAATAATAATAATTTTAAAAAAATAAAGAAAGAAAGAAAGAAACTCACTGAAATTAATTTTATTTATTTAGTTTTGGCCTCATCTTATGATCCTTTTGTACCCTACATATTGCTCTGTTGAGGGCTTCGCTTGATGATCTCGTAAGGGGAGAATCTGCTTATGTTATTTTCTGAGAAGTAACCTTTTTCATCATTGCAAAGTGCTCTACTCTGTGCAATTGAACCATGAAACTTCTCCTATCCTCAATAAACTTAGGTCAGATATATCACATTATGTTTATGTGGCTTTCACTTATACTGAACCTCTAAATGGCTCGTCTTTCATTGTTTATTTCTTCTCCTCCAGTTGGATGTGTGAACAATATTGACCTCCGATGCTAAAATTTGTGTCCAACTTTTCTATTGAAATTTTATATATACATACATATATAGCTACAGGGACCAACACTCACTACTCGCAAATCAATATTCACCTTTGATGTTTACTTGATGCTGCTTTCAGATTTTGAGGGGAGGTGACTGGTTGGCATGTGAACTTCTGAGATTTAATTGATTTGCTCACACCAGGATCTCAAATTATTTCTACCTCTCTTTTCTGAAGTTGCAGTAGTTGATAGCTCCCTGTGAGGAATTGCTGCTTGATGAGACCTGATGAGCCAATTCAGATTTTCTCTTGAAGAGTTTTTGTTGGATTAACAAACTCCATTAGACGCCGAAGCAATGTGAACGTCCTTTAGTAAACTGTATGACTTTGACGTTCTGACTTATTCATTGTATGAAATAAGAATTATGTGCTGTGTATTGATGTACACTGAGATTGTTTGTATCTTATATTTCATCAGGTATGATAACTGCTGGCCTCAGAACTATTGCTCGGACATTTTAAGTATTTTAAAGTTTTATTTATGTTATCTTTATTTGTTTTCTTGCTGCACCTGCAACCTAATTAGGGTCATGGAACCCATGCATTTAAGCACTTTTTAAATATTAATTAATCTACAAAATTAATTACTTAAAAGAAAGATATTGAAAAAGTATATTAAGTGATTAAGAGAATGTTTTTTTATATTAATATTAAAAAAGATTACAAAGTTATGAGAGAATTACAAATATAGGGAATTACAATTCTTTGAGAATAGATTGTTTAAATGAGAATGTAAAGAATATTCTTGGAGGATGGATTATTTAAATGAGAGTTTCATCAATTTATAATTAAAGTTACGTACAATGAATAATTAAAATTTATTTAATCTAATGGTTTATAATTAAAATTAAAATATGCAAAGAAATATTTTAAAGATGTCAATTATTACAAAAATATTTATTGTAATATGTCATTTTTAGAATATTTTTTTATCTATTACACCAAAGTGAGTTTAATTCAATTTAATTGGACTTTTTAGAAAATCTAGTCTATGTAACACATTATAGGCCAAATACTCTCTTAGTGGTCTTGTCACGCGTTAAATGTTCGAGTAATTGCTTAAGAACATTTGAGGCGTGATATTCTTTCCCACCAAATTCATGCGACACCCTTGTCGCGTCTTCGCTGAAACTTACGCACTCCGTTCTGCAAAATTTGATTGTGCGTTCTCGTATCCCGAGTGTGTTCTACCATCGGGCAACCCTTTCCTCTCAAAAAGTACTAAAGGCTCATCCTGAGTTCCTCTTCTTTGTTATGACGTGTGAAAATCCCCAAAGGTTTCTGCTTGTGTGGCTTATACTCTGCACCTTCCGTACTTACACGGTATTGCTTCCAACAACTTGCAGAAATCACTAGATGTAGCCATTATCGCTGTCTCGAAGGTATTCTCACCTTATGTAAGACATTGCCAATCCCATTGGCAATAAGCCTTGGCCCCTCGTATCCACGATCAAGGACCTTATGAAGTAAGCGTGCTGACTTGCGTTGTGGTGGAAGTATCGTCTCCATCACCAAGTCCCCCGCACCATGTTTGATACGTCATCGATTGTCTTCAACCCACTTCTTATGCTGCAAATGCACATCGTGTGACGCCTTAGATTATTGGATGCCATCCGCATTCATCAACTCTTTGAGCTACCCCCGCAATTCTACTAACTCCGGTTGAGGTATGCACATTATGGTTGGAAGCGTAAACTCAAACTCCAACTTACCCTTAATTTCCCCTCTTGAAGGCGATTCTTCCAATAAGGCAATAGACTTGACCCCTTTATGCTCCCCAAGCACTTTCGCAACATCCTTCAGTAGTTCTACCTTGCCTCTTTTTGCCTCATCATCAATCCCACTTATTGTGGCTAGATATATCCCTCCTTTGCACTCAGCATCTATCCTTAGTTGCATTGCGGAAATAACTTTGGCGTTTTGCTTGGATCGCCCACCTTTGGGCTTATTTACCACTAATGTCATTCGAGGTCCTCACTCTAAAATACACATGTAGTTATGTTGAAGGAGTAACACTACTTTATACTGCTGCAAGAACTCTATACCTAGCACCACATGAAAATCATCAAGAGGTGTTACTGAGAAATTTACCTCACCGTGCCATTTTTCTAGGTGGATTTCAGCTCCTCGAACCACTCCGTCTAACGGCTTGACTTTTGCATTCATGAACTTGAGATATCCTTTTCTTTTCTTCACGTAAAGGCCTAAACGCTCCGCTTCTGCACGCTTGATGAAGTTGTGCATAGCTCCCGTATCAATCAGCATTTCAGTCTTTATGCAATTAATGTAGGCTTCAATGTACATAAGCGTCATCCTTGTTGGCACCTCACTTGGCTTTGAGGGAATTGAACAGCTGCATGCATCCCATTCGGCTTTGTTCGCCCTCCTCTTGTGTCTCGTACATTGCATTGAAAACTTTCTTCTTCAAACAATCCTTAACCCAATGATCCTCGTTGCAAAGGAAATAGCTTGTCTTATGACCATTGCCTCTATGGCCATCACATTTCCACTCCTTTCACTTAAGCGGTTTTTCTTTCTCCTCCTTGCTCTCCGAAGGTTGAAATTCTTTAGCTTCCCCACCTTTGCTGTGATTGGATTTAAAATGCTTAGACTTACTCGTTTCTCCTTTGCGGTAATCCACGAGCGTCTCCGCCATTATAAGGGCATCAGATATATTCTTCACTCCACGCCGCTTCAACTCGTTCGCTGTCCATGATTGTAACCCATCCAGAAAATTGAACAACAATTCTTCCTCACTCATGTTGGGGATTTGCAACATCAACAAAGAGTACTCCTCCGCGTACTCTCTAATGGATTTCGTTTGTTTCAACTCCTTCAACCGCTTACGAGCATCATGCCACGTTCTCCGAATAGAATTGGTGCTTCAATTCCAGTTGTAAATCTTCCCATGTGTTAATGGTGCAGATACCTTTGCGAATCTCCTCACTTTTCCTATGCCACCAAGGAATTGCTTGATCAAAAAGATACAAAGTTACGGTATTTACCTTATGTTCATCTCGTATGCCCATAGCGTCGAAGTACCTCTCTATTTGCCAAAAGAAGTTGTTAAGCTCTTTGGCATCCCATTTCCCGCTAAACTTCTTTGGTTTAGGAGCTTTAACCCTTGGTACAGCCATCGTACCTTGAGTAACTACCCCATTAACAACTACTCGCTTGCACAGCACAACGTCTTCCTTGACAACTTCAAACCCTTTTTATAACTCTTCTACTTGGGCTTGAACTTTGTCCATGATGTTGTAGACATTCTCTTGAAAAGCATTGATCCAATCCCGTTGCTTGTCAGCATGCTAGTTGATGGAGCTTTCAATGAGGGAGCGCAATTCATCCTCTTGAATGTTGAGGCCTACCTCAAGCTTCTCGACTTGCTCTTCTAACTCTCCAAGGTGATCCATCGCCTTACTCACAGCACTACCAAGCTTTATAACCATGTCCCTTAGTTCATGATTTGGATCTACGAACTTTTCAGGTGGAACACTCCCATGTTTTCTAGTTTTTGGGTCTCTACTCTTCTCTTCAGTAATCCACGATGATGTAGCAACGTCTTTCAACATCTTCTTTGAACTCGCTCTTATACCACTAGTCACGGACTTTTTCTCGAACCCATACAGCTTTAGACACTTTTCAAGTATTAAGCAGCCTACAATATCAATTACTCAAAGAAAAAGATGAAAAAGAAGCACACTAAGTGTTTGAGAGAATGTTCTCTTATATTAATATTAAAGAGAAATTACAAAGTTACGAGAGAACTGCAAATATAGAGAATTATAACTATTGAATGATTGATTGCTCAAATAAGAGCTCCATCTATTTATAATTAAAGTTATATACAATGGACGGTTAGAATTCACTCAATCTAACGGTCCACAATCAAAGTCAAAAATGTACAAAATAATATTTTAAAAATACCACCTACTACAAAAATATTCAATATAATATACTATTTTTAGAATACTCTCCCACCTATTACACAAAAATGAGTTTAACCCAATTCAATTGGACTTTTTAAAAATTCAGCTCATATAACACATCATGATCTAAATACTCTTTTGGTAGTTTTATCGTGCGTCAAATTTTCAAGTAATTATTTAAAAATATTTGAGGCAGTACATTAGTCACTGGACATTGAGAGATAGAAAGAAGGTTAACTTGGATTAAACCCTTATTGTTAACCTTATGTTGGTTCTGTAGGAAGGCATGCATCGTCGGTACAAATAGCATCGGTTGTTTTATGCTGATCCGGAAATAACTTCCTAAAATTCAGATTGTGCACATGTTTAGTTGAGAGGACACCCTTGTACGCGCTTGCCTGTTCTGTAAGATATCAAGCTCAAGATCTAATGAAGTTGGAGTTATGCTAGGGTCTGTTTGGCATTGTTGTTGTGCATTTCTCGAGTTTTTGAGGTATAACCATTAAAGCGTTTGTTAAATACTTGCTATCAAACAGTGGGGATCGGGTATATCCTTAAATCAAATATCAAACAAGTTGTGGTTTCAAATGCACAGCAATACAATAAGAAACAGACCCTCAGGTGAATAATTATTTGTGGTAGAGCTAGAACTTGGTATGTTTTTTTTTTTTTTTTTTTGTTTTGTTAGATTTGGAGGTAAAGATTCGTAGTGAGCCCTGGAATCTGACGTGGCATTTCAGAAAATAAATTTAGAAAACAAATCGATTCTTCTCTAGACAGGAAAACCCTTCAGACAGGTCCGGAAATGCCGCAAATAACTTGCCTTGGTCTTAATCGGGGCATATTCGTCATTCAAAAAGATTTCCTAGTTCCGTAGGCAATATGAAGTGCAGGATCCGCGAACAACCTAGTATACACTCTATGCCCCAAAACACGATGTCGATATCCAAAACGGAGGCAAGATGCTTGGATGCGATCTAAAGGAAGCGTCTCTGGGCTCCTTTTTGTCGGTGCACCGGGGGTAAAGCTAGAATTCCTTACACCTGATCCCAGCTCAAAGATTCATTGCGTCAAAAAGGTTAACATAACAGGACACCTGTACGGCAGGTTCCCGATCTGACTTATCACAGCAACGTGATGATCATATTTCATCTTTTTTCCCGATCTGTGACTATATCCTCTCCCGGATCCCTCCTATCAACTGAATTCCAGTTCAGAGAGGGGACTGAAATCCGTTACCTCCACCACCAACAGCCACGAGCCCTACGTGGCAGAATTTCAAACCAAATAATGCATGACGCGTGGAAAGCACGGGTCTCTATCATCCCTGTCAGACTAAAACATCTTTTCCGAAGTCAAGAATATTACCTATTTATATATTTATTTTTCCCTCCTTGGTATTAAAGCTCACCCCAGTCTCTATCCGTCCGTCTGTTGCTGCTGCTGCTGAGATGCCCGTTGCCCTTCAGATTTCCGAATTATCCAGTTTCTCTCTACATTTTTTTCATTAATACCTTAGATTTCTCGATAGTGTCGAAGCGTTACTGTACGGAGATGGACGGAGGAGCACAGTACAATCCGCGAACAGTGGAGGAGGTTTTCAGAGATTTTACGGGCCGTAGAGCCGGCATGATTAAGGCTCTCACAACTAGTCCGTTTTATTTCCTTCTTTTTCCCGCAATGATGTGTTTACTTTTTTTTATAAAAAATGTTTTTTTCTTTAATTACGATTTTAAGGGTACTTTTAGGTTTTTTGTGTGGTTTTTGTTTAATTTGTCGTGCTAACGCTAATTTTACTGAATTTCTTTTTTGTTTCTTCAGATGTTGAAGAGTTTTACCAGCAGTGTGATCCCGGTTAGGGTTTTTTCTATCTATCCCTCTTTTCCATTTTTAACTTTTTTTTTTTTTCCTGCTGAAATATGTATATGTTTGTCGTTTGAATTGTAACTTGTCGGATGTCATTGGTTAGGTTTTGTGTATGTATGAAGCTTCTTCGTGGCTTTATAATTTAGTTTGTAAATTGTATTTTACATTCTCCATCGTTTCCTTCTGGCGTCAGTATTCTTTGACTATCTATTTTGAAGGTAATTTGTGAGTTAAACTTGTTAAACAAGAATTATCGACGGAGCCCTCCTTGTGGGGACACCCCAGGTGCTGTCACTGCATAATAAAATAATATTTTTTGAAAAAATTGCATTATTGAAAACTATTTCTAGATGTACAAGCCTCCTGAGTTGGATAGCAAGATGTGCATCTCTTCTACTTTTAAGTGGGGGGTTCAATTCCTGGCAAAAGCCAGATGTGATTATCCGTTCCCCAAAAAAAAAAGAAAGGGCTTTTCTAGATCATCAGGGTGTTCATTCTATCATGTTAGCTGATTCATGCTATAATTCTTATCTACTTTCTATCAGTTATATACTTGGGCACTTAGGTGCAAATTAGTTTTCTGAAGTGTTTTTGCATTGTGAGATAGGATGTTATTTTATATGAAGAAGTTCAACAGCTGTTCTTTATGATTCAATGTATTTGACTGACGATTACATATTCAGAGAAGGAGAACCTTTGCCTGTATGGATTCCCTAACGAACAATGGGAAGTTAATTTACCGGCTGAAGAAGTTCCTCCAGAGCTTCCAGAGCCTGCACTAGGTATTAACTTTGCCAGAGATGGGATGCAGGAAAAGGACTGGTTGTCTCTGGTTGCTGTTCACAGTGATGCATGGTTACTTGCGGTGGCTTTCTATTTTGGTGCAAGATTTGGCTTTGATAAAACTGACAGGTATAAGTTTTTTCTCCCCGCTCACTTTTGTATTAGGGTCCTAAATTGTGTCTATGAATGTCTGAATATGTTCTTAATCCAATAGTTCCTTTAAATTTGGGCTTAACTGTGAACCATGTAAATCAGTCTTAGTTTGTGAAGAGATTGATAATATTAAATACTCCTAATTTCATTTCATCTAGGAAGTTAATTTTCCATTGTGATATATCTTAGATTCCATTTGGTAGTATTGTCTATTAAAACTATTATTTGATTACATTTTTAGAAAACATTTTAGTTTCATTGGTGCTCAACATGGGATAATTGTTCGTTTTTCTATATAGAAAATTCTCTAGTTTTTAGCAGTCATAAATTTCTTGATGAATCTTATACTTATTGTTCTTTGAACATTTTCCATCAAACAATATACATGCTTTATTTTGGATTTTAAACTTTTATTTTATTCTTTTTTATGAGTTTAAATTGTGGATTGTATAAAAATTTATAAACTGTTTAAATAGCTTATACATTTTTCTGAAATTTCTTTTTGTGGTTGAATAGAAAGGAAACAATGATAAAAATTGAGTATATTCTGAATTTTTCTGTAACTTATCTTGTGCGTTAGTCTGTTGGACCTTCAGAGTTATGCTATATATGTGGTAGTGAAATGTCAATGACTTGAATTTTAGTGTTTAATCTTCTACTAATAAACAGCAATTATTTGTCCAGGAAACGTCTCTTCACTATGATTAATGATCTCCCAACTATATTTGAGGTTGTGACTGGAAGTGCTAAGAAACCGACAAAGGAGAAGGCAGCAGTTTCAAATCACAGCAGCAACAAATCTAAATCAAGCTCAAAAGGGGTAAAAGAGTCGCAATGTTTCCCTTTTTCTTCTTCTGACTAGTTAAATTAAACATATTTATTATTTTTATTATTTGTTTTTGATAAAAAAAATCTTTACCATTTACTATTTTGTTATACAATGTCAAGTTATTTGATATGTCATGGGCGTATAATTTGTGAAAAGAAAAATGTAATGTGTTAAGTCCCTAGTATTAATTAGGACCATTTGCCTGGTGTAATGATGAATATCTTTGGTCAAAAGGCGCAAGAGTGTGGATTGACTCTTGGGAATGTCTGCATTTAGCAATAAATGCTGAACGAATAGACTAGACATGCATACTTGATCAAAGAAGTGTAATGATCTTGTAGCTATATTCTGATATAATTGTCACGCTCAAGTATTTGTGGCATGGATTCTATGATTTTATCTTCTACTGTGCATATAGTATGAATTTGCTGATTTAGACCCTAACTGGGCAGACGTCTTGCGTGTCTTTCCTCTTAAGTTGCAGGGTTCACTTTTGACTTTTCATTGATTTGAGCATCTCTTATTCAGTTGACTCTCTGTTTCTAAACTATTTACTGTAATTTACTGTTATAGTGGTATTTAACATGCTTTTTCCAGATTTCTTTTTGGGAGTTAATACCGAGAATAGAACCTCCTGCAGTGTTAGATGCTACCCACTCTTTCAAACAGTGTTGTTATCCCTTTTGTTACAAGAGAGACTTGTTTTAATGCAGTAAGCTGGCTTATGGACTGTAAATGAACTGCATTTTGACTTGGACTAAATGATGTATGACAAAAAGAAACTTTAATGATGAAAGAAGACACAATGATAACCTTGTTATATAAGGAAGACGTCCAAGACCTTCATGGAATAATCCCTATTCAATTTGATGTGTCAGTTATAATAGACAAATGTGGTTGTGTGTTATCAGTGGTAACTAGTATATTCACATTTCCTTTTAGTTCTAGCACAGGCATTCTGGTTATTTGTGAGAGCCTCAAATTTCCATACCAAGATGTATCAGTGTACTCTAGCATTCACTGACCACACTATCTATTCTATTATCCAAGATACTTATCTAACAGATGTAGTTGTATCCTGTTTATATTTCACAGAAGGTTGGAGATCCTTAGTTACCAACAAGAAAGGAACAGAGGTATAGGCAGGTGACTAGTAAACTGAACTTAAGTGGATTTGGTAGATTATGTAGATTTAGGCATTCATGAAGCAATTGTGTCTGAAAGTGGTTTCATTTGCTTGATTAAATTTCATTTCAATGTTAATTTCTAGTGGCATGATTGTTTTCCATAGCCTTCTTTTATTACTTCGTCCTGAATGATTGATTTAGGATTAACGGCCCATCCTTTCCATTGATTTGCCATCTCAATTTCAATTTTTATTGCATTACTATATTTTTTTATGGTAAATGACAACAGCGATCTTCTGAATCTGGCAAATATTCAAAGAGCATACAGCCAAAGGATGAGGATGGAGGAGTGGATGAAGAGGATGATGAAGAGCATGGAGAGACCTTATGTGGAGCGTGTGGAGAGAACTATGCAGCAGATGAGTTCTGGATTTGTTGCGACATTTGTGAGAAGTGGTTCCATGGAAAGTGTGTGAAAATTACTCCTGCTAGGGCTGAGCACATCAAGCAGTATAAATGCCCCTCGTGCAGCAACAAAAGAGCCAGGCCTTGAAAGCAAAGGGTAGCGTTTCATCGCTTGTAAAGTTTGTCATGCACAAGTCAGATAGCTAACTGTTTAGTTGGTCAGATTTTCTGTATCATGTCATGCCATGTTAGCCAGCTTAATGTATCTGAGTACTTCGGTAGTAGGGAAACTGTCATTGGATATGTTAGTGTTAACAGTTAGTAGGTTCTGAACAGTTATCTTCAATTTGGTTCTGAATATGAAAGTGGATATTTATTTCCACTGTCTAGGTATTCATCTTCCTTAATCGATTCCACCTCTTAATCATAGTTGTGGCTGGTTAGATGGTCATTTGCTTACATTTAGTTAAAAGCATTAATTCCTTTTTTTTTTTCATTTTTCTTCACTTTTGGGTCTGCTTCCACTCCCTGCCCAATGAAGATATATATAATTAATAGAAAATTTAATATATAGATAAACGTAAACTATATAAGATCAATTTCTATATTTTAGATACTTTTTATCTGTTATCAGAAGCCAAGTTCTAGTGTGTATATAGCCGTAGCCTGGGGTGAATCTGGTGATTATTAATTTTTATTGTTAATAATAATAATTAAAAAAAAAAGAAACTGGAATTTTATAGTAATTTACCCCAGAAGACCTGCTAAAAAGGACAAACAGATGGTTGGATGGTTAACATGAGCTGAGATGTTTCGCTCGAAAATCACGTCATGAGCATGAATTTCGTGTTGTGTTGTGTGTTGGTTTGTGGATATGATTTAAGGAAGAAGCTATCTGTGAGTGTGCCTGTATATGATCAATGGTCCAATGTCCACGAATAACATTTTACAAGACCACTCCACTAGTAAAGAGAGGCGAACTCGTTTCTTTCCCCCTTCCACTCAGGGTCTCGTTTCTTTCAAAATGACTTCGACTCGTAACTCGTTTGAAGCAGCCCTTTCCCACTTCTTTTATGTCCCTCCACTCACTTGTATAAATACGTACCTCCGCCTTCCCCCTCAATCTCAAGCTACTACTAACAACTTAACACACTTGTCCTAGTTGTATATCCTTTTGTCTTAAATCTTGTGACTAAATTCTGGCGATGGCTACTCCTAAAATCTCCGTTTGTGTATCCGAGAATTCCATTGTCTCAACCACACCACTTTGGAAGAAAGCTGACGAGTCTTTTCAAATGCGCCCATTTTTATGAAGTCCATCAAATGTTGTCACAATCTGAGCAAGCTCAAACTGTTGACATCCAGGGCACAACTCTTAATGTTGCTCAAGTCACCGGTGTTGCACGTCAGAATAAAGTACAAGTTCCCCTTGATAAGGTTGTTGCCGGTGACCATGTGGTGGAAAGTGCCACTGGGTTGCTGAGAACATCTCTCGTGGCACACACACTTAAATGTTGTTAAAAATTAGTAATTCAACAATTTTATATGAATAAGAATTAAGATGAATATCAAGAGGAGAGTCATTATAAAGTAAAGTACGTATTAGGTGTGCAAGGAAAGAGCAAAACGGAAGAAAAAAGAATGAGTACTATTCATGCGGTGGCACTGTTTACGACGAGTACTGTTGCGCGCGAGGGTATTGTTCGCGCCGTTACTATTTACACGGCAACTTTAGAATATTTCTTGTAACTTTTTTAAGTGGGATTAGAACTCCTACAAGTAAGGACTCTTATTCCAACTAGATTTAAGATTTTTAAGGGTGTTTTATTTACTATATAAACTCTTTTAAACATAAGAGAAAGGTAAGCATTTAAGATTTCAAGATGTAACCATAAAAGAGAATAGAATAGCTAGGTAGGCACTAACTGTGTGGTGCACTAAAGTGTAACCTTTAGGGAGTGTTTTTTCTTTAGATTTTTTGAGTGAATAAAAGCGAAACACCATAGATCCTTTTGGCTTAGATGCTCGGGCTATTCTTGTGTTCTTTATAAAAATCTCTTATGAGGAGATACTAAGAGGTCTTAAAAATCATGGTGATCAAGAGTAGATACTTAGAGGTCTCTATGGGAGATACTAAGGGGTCTTGTGGGATCATTGATAATGTAAGAAGATACTTAGTGATCTATTTCAATAATAAGAAGCTGAATCATGGATCCTAGATCTTCGGTGGATGTAGGCAATTTTGGGCCGAACCATGTATATCTTGTATCTTGTTGATTGATTTGTTTTCTTTATCTTTATTGGTATGTTAATCTTATGTGTTCTTACTTATGGTGTGAGTTATGATTTTTCGCTGCGCATAAAATAAAAGAGTATCAAGATTGTAGCTTAATTAATGTCATAAAAATGTCAAATTGAAGTGCATGACTTGATACCCACAATAAATATTACTACCAATTTTGGTGTTGCTTCACATAGATGTACCAACAAAACTACCAATCTTCAAACGGAGCTCATCCGTTTCCTCAATGCTGGAGTGATTGGCAAAGAGAATCTCCCTTCATGTTACTCAAAGGCCACGATGCTTGATCGTGCAAACACACATGCAAGGCTATTCTGGTATCCGTTGGAAGATACCTGAGACCATGACCAGGCTGATGAACAAAAATTTGATCCCTAAATTGCCTCTAAGAGGGACTATTACAGCTTAAGGGGATCTAGTGCCATTGTTTTACAATTGCTGGGCTTATAACAGGCAGGCATAACTCAAAGGTTGTTACTCCTGAAGGCAAGGAGATAGTAGCTGTTGAAGCTTTGTAGAGATCTGGAATTTCAGCTCCTTTCGAGCTACAAGCAAAGGAAGGTTTAGCTCTGGTGATTGGCACAGCTGTTGGTTCAGCTGTAGCTGCAACAGTTTGCTTTGATGCCAATATTATGGCTCTCCTTGCAGAAGTTCTCTCTGCTTTGTTCTGTGAAGCCATGCATGGGAAGCCAGAGTTTACTGACCCTTTTAACTCACGAGCTCAAGCACCATCCTGGCCAGATTGAATCAGCTGCCATCATGAAGTTCTTGCTAGATGAAAGTGACTATATGAATTAAGCGAAAATTCGACATGAAAAAGACCTGCTTACAAAGCCTAAACAAGACAGATATACGCCCAGAACCTCTCCCCAATGGCTCGGGCCACAAATTGAAGTCATCCGAATGACAACATATTCAATAGAGAGGTAACAATAACCCTCTAATTAATATTGCTCGGAATCTTGCTCTCCGTGGTGGCAATTTCCAAGTAACACCAATAGGTTTTTCTATGGACAATCTCAGGATTGCCATTGCAGCAATAGGAAAGCTCATGTTTGCTCAATTCTCTGAACTTGTCTTCCAATTTGAGCCGGGGTCTAATCCTAGCTTGGACTATGGATTCAAAGGTGCAGAAAAAGCCATGACCTCATATTGCTCAGAGCTTCAATACCTGGCAAATCCTGTAACAACCCCACGTACAAAGTGCTGAGCAACACAACCAGGATGTCAACTCTCTTGGTTTAATTTCAGCAAGAAGAAGTCCTGAAGCTATTGAGATACCAAAACTAATGTCAGCAAACTTACATGGTGGCTCTTTACCAGGCTATTGATTTAAGGCATTTAGAGGAGAACATGAAAGACAGTGTGACACATGTGGTCCGCCAAGTTATGAAAAAAACACTTTACGCAGCTGAAAATGGATCATTGCTTGACTCGTGATTTTCTGAGAAACAACTCTTGCAGGTTGTTGATCACCAGCCAATTTTCTCATATCTTGATGACCCAACGAATCCTAATTATGCTTTCTTGCCTAAACTGCAAGAAGTCCTTGTTACAAAAGCACTTTCACATTTTGAAGATATTGAAAATGGCTTTTCAGCGTTCAAACGATCCCAATATTTATGGAGGAGTTGAAGGCAAAACTAGCAGAAAAAGTATCATAAGTAAGGAAGAAGTTTGATCACGGAGAATTTGCAAAGAGGATATTATCATGAATTTTTTTAAGTTAATTTTATTAATACTCACTACTTTTAAAAATATACAATAATGCTCGGTCTTTTAAAAAAAAATGTTAAAATTAATTAAAAAAAGAATAATATCTCATTTTAATATTATATTATTCAAATATTTTTTATTTTTTATTCAAACATTCTTATTTTTTGTTCAATCTCTCTTGTTCATATATTAAAATAATTTTATTTCTGTATCAAACGACCACTTTACAAACCCTAAAAAAATTTCTTTATTTAATTCTTTAATTTTTTTTTTAAAGTTCAAACCTTAACGAAATCTTATCCCCACTGCTTCATTTTTTTAAGCATATCACTTAGGATATTCAAAAGTTAGCAGATCATTCTTTAAGCATATCCCCATCGAAGCATATTCACCAATCTGGGATTTGAACAGCAGCATGGGAAATGTTGTTTGGATAGCAGCGTGGTCTCGATGGCGGAGTAGTCTCGGTGGCTTCATCGGCTTGGCCTGGTCTCGATGGCGGCAACACGTGGACAAGCGGTGGTGGTGATGGTGGCATGTTTGGGGCTCTTGGAGCGTCGTCATAGCTGAGAGTGAAGAAGAAGAAGAAGAAAGAGCGGTGGTGCTGGTGGTGGCGTGTTTGTGGCCCTTGGAAAATAATTTTTTGCTAATTTTTTTATAATAATTTCCTTTACTTTTTCTTTTGATATCCTAATCTAGGGTTTTTTTCATCTGATTTTTTTTATTTAAACTATAATTTTACTGTAAGGTAGCTATTTATATTTATTTTACTTTAGAATTAGGGTTTATGGTCTAAATTTTTTATGTGTTAGATTTTCAATTCGGGAGAATTGATCCCATTTCTGCTTCTGAGAATGAATTGCTTTAGAAAATAGAAAGTATAAACAAGAGAAAAAGACAATTTTACTTAACGATTTAGGTTAATTAATAATTTTACTCTAATTAGATATAACATATTTAATTTTACCTTAATTTATTAATTTTTATCGTTAATTTAAATAAAAAATTTATATTTAATATATTTTTATCATTTTATCTTTAATATATAAATGGACATGTGTTATTGTATGATTTATTACAAATGACACATGTCATCGTATAATTGATTATATTATTAATAAAATAAATTAAAAATAAAAATTGATACTGTTGCTGATGATCATTTTTTGATGACACATCGATAATAAAAATTTATCAAATTTACATCATTGAACTCTATTTTTCTTAATCTACATCGTTGTGAGATTATTTTTGATAAAAAAAAGACCAAAAAATGATCAAAAATGGTGGAGAGTGGTGGCTTAAGGTGGCCACTGCCACTCTCCACCATTTTCTGATCTTTTTTTTACCAAAAATGATTCCACTATTGTGTAGATCAAGAAAAATGGTGACCGAAGGTGGCCACTGCCAATCTACACAGTCGGTCGGTCGGTCGCCGTTTTCGACGACAGTGTCAATTTTTATTTTTATTTTATTTATAAATTAATTTTAAAAAAATAAATCAATTACATAATGACACGTGTCTAAAAGTACTAATCATGTTTTTAATATATGTCATATTATTAAAGTTTATTTTTAAAATTATAT
The DNA here is from genome assembly GCA_946807835.1 of Ailanthus altissimus. Lineage (NCBI taxonomy): Eukaryota > Viridiplantae > Streptophyta > Magnoliopsida > Sapindales > Simaroubaceae > Ailanthus > Ailanthus altissimus. The sequence goes on from OX327689.1 coordinate 24,000,271, forward strand.
TAAATTAACTTAATGGATGAGATTGTGTCATGTATTCAAAAAGACAATGAATGGGTAAGATTGTGCCACGTGTTAAATAGGTAATTTATTTATATGGCTAGATTACATTTTTACTCTTTCACCATTAAAATTAACGATAAAAATTAATAAATTAGAATAAAATTGAGTATTTTATATCTGACGGGAATAAAATTATTAATTAACCTAAAATATTAAGATAAAATTATTTTTATCCCTATAATTAAAATTTATTAGAAGCTTTAAGAAGTGTAAATGGGTAATGATGGCGATGGTGTTGGGATTTGTGCTTACGTGTCATCATTTTTGTGTATAAATATTTGCTTTATATTTATATACAAATATGGTAAGATGCTTGTAATGTTTTAGACATTGTATGATCTGAAAGAGTTCAGATCTGATCTAAAAGAGTTTAGATCAGAACTAAGAGTTTAGATCAGAACTAAGAGTTAGTAAAATCTAAAGAGTTAGAGCCTTGTCTGAAATAGGACAAAGACCTAAGAATATATTAGTAATGACATAGTTGCAATGAGTTGCAAATGGTGCTAGAAAATGTTGTTATGCAAATATGTTCTTAAACTTAATGTTTCTGATCTATTTTCACTAATACGGGTCTGTTAGTGAAGACCTTAATATATATAGATCAGTATATGTCTATATCTGGATAGTCTAAATGGTTAGTCTTAGCAGACCATGAGTTTAGTGAAAACTCGTATAGAGATACAAGTATTCAGTAAGGACTGAATATTGAACAAACTCACAAAGATCTCCAATAGACATCCCATAAAGCCGTCAATGGAGGATCTTTCGAGTTGAGTAGTATTCGTGGTCCTTAGACCTGAGTTTTACGGTGAACTTGTGAGTGATCTACCATACTTTAGTTCCACACATGTTAGATACCTTTCATGGTCTGACCGCTGGGTGTCGCTGGGTATGGTCCGATGCTCATAGAGTCCGGTGTGTACAGATATGGGATCCATCAACTCAATTGGGTGAGTAAAATATCCTGCAACTCCAAGATTGTATTTCAGAAAGTCTTATGGCCATAAGCAGACATATCCGAGAATTAATTTTATCCTCGAAAAAATAATATCATAAAAGTATTTACGGATATTATTTATTGAAATACAAATCTGTAGATAAGTTTATGGTTGAGCACATGGAGACTTGACGATGTTGATCTATATCTCCGCTCTTCTAGGATATTTATGATGGAAGGATTATACGAATATGTTATAACCTCAACTTGTATGGTCTAATGCACCGTTTTGTAATATCTGTAACATGTGTGTGGGACATTATTCACAGACGTGTGAAATAGTTTCATATGACAAATCGGGCATCGACCTAGAGAGTCTCACAATATGAAGTGTACTCGTTGTGCACTGGGGCAGCGAATTAGATTGAACAATTGATCCAACAGTTTTCAGCAAAATGAAAAATGTTTCAAGGTTCCTTTTATTATTCTTTTGTCAATAATTGAATGTAAAATACATTATTGGTTTACAAGAGTTGTTAACCAATAAGAAATTGACAAGTGACATAATCTTACTCCATAAATAATTTACCATGTATTTACCTATTTACCTTACTTGGTAAATACATATATGATAAATGTAAATATTCAAAATAGTTTTGAATTATTAATATTTTATATATTAATCAAATTATTATTATTAATTGGAATAAGTGGCAAATACCATTTATTAATGGAGAATGCACTTGTTATTAATAATAAGGAATGTTGGCCACTTAGAAATTCTTAAATGATGCACTATAGAAGTGGTGAGACCACTTAGCATTGTTTAAATGTCATTTACTCTCTAGAAATTGATTCAAATGGTTGAATCAATTTGTTGAGTGAAAAATATGATTGATTAATGCTTGTAATGGCAAACATGGATAAGTGGTGGTGGAGCACTAAGAGAAGTAATCATTCTTTGCACTTAATTAAGAATTGAAAGAGTTCAATTTGTTTAAGAGAGATGTGAATTTCGTTCTAGGAGAGAATTGAGAGCATTTTCTAAGTGTTTTTCTCAAAGTATTGAGAAAAAATGCAAAGGCTTACCAAGGTTTAACATAAAGAGTTGTAAAGAACTAAAGAAAACACTTAATTCTTCTCATCTCTTGGTAGTAATCATTCATAAGGACAAATTGTTTTAAGTGGTAAAACAATCCTTTGCTGGAAATTCAAGGCTGTCATTCTAGCTTCACAATCCCATCGAATTTAGTTGTGAACTAGAATTGTGCAAGGGAATACTTCAAGGTGAGCTCAACAAATTGAAGCTTGGAGTTCTTGAAGAATTGTAAAGCTACCTTCATAACCGAGTAGGTTATTTATTTACAATTTATTTTATATCATGCATGAAAATATATATGAGATATATATATGTGCTTGAATGTTTATACATGTGATTACATGCTTGAGTTTGTTACATATTGTATAACATGTATGAATACTTCCGTTGCGTATTTAATTTTTGAAATTATATATGTATCTATACACATCACACACCATATCACAACAGATAGATTTGTAAGTGTTGACTGTATACAGACTTGAGAGGCGTAAGAGGGGAAAAAAAAGAGAGAGAGAGATAAAAAAGAAAAAATATTTTTTTTCCTCTTTAATCTTATTTTTATTATATACGAATATTAAAAATATTTTAATATTTAAAGAATAAAAAAATATTCATGAATTGAGTTGGGGAAATAAGAGGAAAGAAAATTTAAACTTTGCTTGAAAAACAAAATTGATTTTTAAAGAAAAAAATGAACATTTTAAAGGTATTATTAAAAGAAGTTAATTTTTTAATTTTTGAAAGAAAAAAATTTAATGAGAAAATGGTGCTTCTCGCTTTCTGTACAGTGGTAGAATAGTTATTTCATCATTTTTATATATAAAAGAGTAATTTAATTATTTCACCAAATTTTATTAAATCTAATTAAAGATTCTTTAACAATTAGGCATTATTGTTTATTTCTTAAACTAGTAGGTATTATTAAAATTAGATCATACCTTAAGGGTATTTATGATAATATCCTATAACAAAGTGTTAGATAAAAAAATTAATAAAATAAATTTACAAAGTCAGATCGTCTTGTTCATAATTACATGTATAGAGATGAAGAATTACTTCAAATCTTCGTTTGATAAACTTTCAATTGAATAGATGCAATTTTTTCTATTATTCTTAATTTTTAAACTCACGCGTATAGACACGTGAATCTCTCTTAATCTCCAAACTCACGTGTATCTAAAGCAATGCTATAGACTAGTATATTATAGATTGAGGAAAGAGAAGTAACTTATTTCTCTTTTTCACATAAGAATACGTAAAAGAATTATTCTTTTATATATATTACTATTCCCTACCTCCTCTATATATAGGCATTACAAATTGGTCATTGAAGATTTAAAGTTTGATTAAGATTTAAGATGATTTAGAGTTTGATTAGAATTTAAGTTAGTAGAAAAACTGAAAGACCCATAGACTTCTTATCTCCTACTTAAAAAGTTCAATTTAAGTCATCTTATGACCCATCAGATCTTTTAAGTTAACTCTAGATTATTCCACTAAAAGTTAAAGACTGCACTCTAATAACTTATGTAAAATAAATAAAAGCACATTTTAATTAAAACCCTTTAATTCAATAAGCCTTGGCCTTAAACAAATAATAATCATTTAATTAACTCTCTAATTTGTGTTCATAATTAAAGTTAGACCATAGAAAAATATTTCGTCTCTTTAATTATCTATTTACCTAGGAGTCATTAAATGCTCTAATGATCATTCTTTATTATGTTTATATTTGTAAATTTAAATAATTTTATTGAATAAATTGTGGTCGCAAATTTAAATAATTAAGTACTACAAATAACTTAGATGAAACATCACTAAGTAAATTCTATTTTACAAATATAATTCATACAACCCATAAAATCATATCTCCAAATTATTAAAGTTTTGGTCATTTATATAGATCTTACTTTATGATAACTGAAAAACACAACACATATATGTAAGTTTATTACTTACTCAAGATTAAGGTCAATTAAACTTATTAAAAAATTTGTGAATTAAGATCGACAACATTTAGTTGACTAAATTAAAATTCACAATAGTCTCGTTGAATGTATCATATACACTAATATTTCTACTTGAAGTCTCTACTTTAATAATCAAAATAAAGCATTTATTATAAGATATAAAAAAAATTACAGTCTTACATAATATATTACTCTTTCCATTAATCGCTTAGGGAGAATGCCACTTACCCTCTTACAGTTTTACTCAACTGCTGAAAATCCCTTTAATGTTTGAAAATGCCCAAAGACCTCCCTATTGTTATAATTGTTCCATTAAATCGATTTTTTTTTTATAAATTTACTATTTTACTCTCAAAACATAAATGATATAATAAATAGCATCATATTGGATGTTTTACAAGGCCATCATTCATTAAATTAATATGTTCAATAATAATAAAGATCTTCAATCTTAAAATAAAAGTTTTTATAGTTTTATATTAAAAAATTATTATAAAACAAAATTAAATCATTCATATTTTATAATACTTAATAAATAATACCAAGAGACCATTGATGATGAAATAAAAATTTATTTTTGGTAATTACATATATAAAATAACTATGTAGATGATGAATTCTTTCATGTTTTAGATTTGTAAAATCTAGAGTTAAAAATTATTCATTAAGTATTATCAAGTAATTTTATGAATGATTTACTTTCTTCACAATTAACTTGTCTTAATATAAAAATATAAATTTTGTATTTTATAAAAATTGAAGATTTTTATTATTAATGAATATATTAGTTTAATGAATTATGATCTTATAAAATTACCAAGGGTGCCATTTATTATATCATTTATGTTTTGAGGGTAAAATAATAAACTTGTTTAAAAAAATTTAGATTTAGTAGAACAATCATAACAGCAAGGATGTCTTTGAGTATTTTCAAACATCAAGGAGTTTCTTGGTAGTTGAGTAAAATTATAGGGTGGTAAGTGGCAATCTCCATATCGCTTACTATCAGTAAAATTCATTAGTTCAAGCGGCCATTTAGCTGCCAGTTCCAACGGCCAAAATGACCGCTTGACTAGCGACTATTTTGGCCATTTGAACTATGGCCATTTTGATCGTTGTTATGCCATTATGGCCGCTTGAACAGTCCAATGACCATTTATATTTTATAATTTAAAAAAAAAATGTTTTGATACAAGGTTAACATTGTTTGAATAAAGGAATAAATGTGTTTGGATATAAAGATAAGGGTGTTTGGACGCGGGATAAATGCGATTTGGATAAAAACAGTATTGAAATGACAATATTACCCTTTTTGTAGCTAATTTTAACAAAATATTTTCTAACGGTTGGGCATTATTGCCTATTTCTCAAATTAGTGGATTTTACTAAAATTATGCCATACCTCAAGAGTATTTATAATAATCTCTCATTTAATTTATAAATAACTTGTAATATATACCTTCTATATTAGCATCACATGTATAATACATAAATCATATACTTTATAAATATAGTCTCATCAATTTATGTTCAACCATATGTATGAATAAATTTATTAATCAAATAAAATATTATTATACATGCTTTAAGGGTGTAAAATAACACTACATGTCTAATAATCTCCTACTTGCCCTAAAGTATGTCGAGTATCTATCAAACTTTTATATCATTTATATGAGTTTCAAAACTTTGTGTTGGTAATGACTTGGTGAATAAATATACTAGATTACCTGGTAAAACAATCTTAGATATTATGACCTCATATTTTTCCATAAACTCCCTTATTAAATGATATTTTCTCTCAATGTATTTTCTTTTCTTGTGGTATCTTGATCATTGAATTGTGCTACAACTCCATTATTATTACAATAAAGAATAATAAGCATTTAAGCACTAAGTACCACCTCAAGCTCAATAAGAAACTTTTAGAGCTATATAGCCTCCTTTGTAACTTCAGATGCAGTTACATATTCAAGTTCTATAATAGGGTCTACGATATATGATTATTTTATACTCCTCTAACTTACAACCCCACCGTTTAAAATAAACGTATAACTTAAGGTAGATCTCTGAGTATCCTTGTTTACTTAGAAATTCGAATCTATATACCTAATAGGTACAAGATCCTCACTGGGATACAAAAGCATATAGTCTATTATTCTCTAAAGATACTTGAATATATGTTTTTACCGTAGTTCAATGATCTAGCCCTGGATCTGACGTATATTTATTAAATAACAAATATTTGATCTAGTACATAATTGTTGGGATTTGTGCTCATGTGTCATCCTAATTTTGTATGACTATTGTATTTTCATACTTATGTAATAAATAAATATTTCATTAAATCGCTAATTAATTTTATTATGTAATATGCTTATAATATTTCGGATATTATATTGATCTGAATGAGTTTAGATCAAGTCTAAAGAGTTAGAACCTTGTTTGAAATGGGACAAAAACCTGAGAATATACTTGCAATGACATAGTTGCAAATAGTTGCAATCGTTGCTAAGAAATATCATTGTGTAAATATGTTCTCAAATTAAATGTTCCTGATCTATTTCTATCGATGTATGGTTTATCGAATGGAACCGATTTATATAGATCAGTGTATGTCCATATTTGGATAGTCCATATGATTTATCTTAGCAAACCATGAGCTTAGTGAAGCTCGTGTAGATATACGTGTATTTAGTAAGGACTGGATACTGAACTAGACTCAATGAAGACCTCCAATAAATTTCTCATAAATCCGTCAATGGAGGGTCTTCTCGAGTTGAGTAGTATTCGTGGTCCTTAGACCTGAGCACCATGGTAGGCTTATGAGTGATCTACCATACTTAGGTTCCACACATGTCAGAGATCTTTCATGGTCTGACCGCTAGGTGTCGCTGGGTATGGTCCGATGCTTATAGAGTCTGGTGTGTGTAGATATGGGATCCGTCAACTCATATGGGTGAGTTAAATATCCAGATGCTCTAAGATTGTATTCTAGGAAGTCTTATGACCATAAGCATTTAACCTGGGAAAGAGTTTCCTGTGGAGTAAATAATATTGCAAAGGAATTTGCATATATTATTTATTGGAATACGAATCAAAAGAGATAAGTTTATGATTGAGTAATAGGGGACTTGACGCTATTGATCTATGTCTCAACTCTTTCATGATATTAATGATGGAGGGATTGTACGAATATGGATTAACTTCAACTTGTATGGTTTAACTCGCTATTTTGTATTATCCATAACGTGTGTGTGGAGGGCATCAGTTATGAACTTACAGAAATGTTCTGTGAGACAAAATGGGTGTGAGTCTAGGGAGTCTCACTATATGAAGTGTACGCGTTAAGCACGTGCGTAGCGCACCGGATCAAATTGTTCGATCTGAAAAATTTTAAAAAATATGAATTTATTTCAGAGTCTCTCGGTGAGTAGCTAAGATTTAATTGTTAAACTCAAAATTGTGCCAAGTCAGACTTGACACTTATATCTACCTAGTGTATGTCTCAAATTGTGCTAATAATTTGTATGGGTACTAAATTGGGCATCGGTAGATATAGCTACCATTTAAATAAAATAATTATTATTTTATTTAAATTAAATTAATTATTCACTCATTTACTTTAAAGTCTTTGGAGGAGTAGTTAAAGTTTAATTGTTAAACCTAAAATTATGCTAAATGAGACTTGACATTTTTATCTACTTAACGTATATCTCAAATTGTGCCAATAATTTATATGAGTACTAATTTGAATATTGATAAATAAAATTTTATTTTAAAAAAATAAAATATTTCCGCCATTTATTTCTTTGTGCATACAAATGATATATTCATTTCCGTCATTTGTTTCTTTATTCATTTGTATGCATGTATTTTGTATTTGTTCATTTATGAATGAATATATTAATTCAATAAAACTTGTTCTTTTATTATTGACGGTAAATAAATAAAAACAAATGAAATCATTCAAATGAATTTGTTAGCACATCGTGGCAAGAGTATATATTGTGTTGCCACTAATTTATTCTATACATAGCCACGTTATTAACAAACTGAAAATTGATTTCTCATGCTTGATTTTAAGCATGAGATGGCTATCATTCGGCCATTAATTTTATTTTTTTGTTTGAAGTATGACAATGCAAATTAGTTGCATTGTCATGCTTGGCCATTTGCAAATTAGTTGCATTGTCATGCTTGGTCATTTGCAAATTCATTGAATAAATTTGCGGTTATGATGCTTATAAATAGCCAACGTTATTTCATTTACAGATACGAAAAAAAAAAACTTTTAGTTTCTTTTGTAAGGTTAAGAGTTAACTTTAAATCCGAGAGTCAGTAAAATAAATTTGAAAGTAAAAAGTTGCTTTAAATATTTTAAAAGGTGAAATTACTATTCTAGCTTGAGGAAGCTCACCATATCCTCAACTAGAATTGTTCAAAGCATGCTTTAAGGGTGAGTCTCCTATTCTCATTAGTGTAATGAGATTATTTTAATGTATATTATATTTTCACTGCGTTGCATGTGAGACATGCAAATATTAAATTGTTTAATTATGCACACAACACCAACAAAAACATGCATACATGAGACTTCCTACAGCTTATGCATAAGGAATCTCTCTCATGTAATCTATCTCTTCATGTATCTTAAGACACTGATGCTCAAATAAATTATTCTTATGTCTAAAATGAAGCAATCTCTTTTTGAAATTATGCATAGCAAACTTGACCAGAATTTTGTTAATGGACTCGGCTTACCTAACATCCTTCTCTTGCGATCCCTTAATACTTTGATGCCAAGAATGTTACTAACTTCCTCTAGTTTGTTCGTATCAAAATGGTTAGATAACCACATTTTATCTTATGATAACGCTCTTACATCATTCTCAATAAGTAATATATCATTTATATGCAGGATAAAAAAAATCATCAACCGTTCATCTATCTTCTTGTAAACATAAGGTTCATTAAGATGTTGATCAAAACTAAACAATCTAACTGTTAAATCAAATCTGATGTTTCAAGATCTATATGCTTGTTTAAGTGCATAGATAGATTTTTTTTAGTTTACAAAAATATACTCTTAACCTGTACCTATAAAACTGTCCAATTGTATCATATAGATACTTTATTTAAGATTGTTATTAAGGAAGGTAGTCTTGACATCCATTTGTTAAATCTTATCATCAATATTTGTTGTAATGGATAAGAGAATTTTGATAGACTTAAGTATGACTATTGGCAAAAAGGTTTTCTCAGAATCGATACCCTCTTTTATGAGTGTACCTTTTCACAATAAGCTTCGCTTTAAAGGTTTTCACTTTTCTGTCTGATAAAGGCGTAAAAGAACTTGTATGATTTATACTCAACTTTTGTATTTTGCTCCAAATTATAAATATTTGACTGTTTAATTATGTTTTTGATCAGAAATAGATGCATGACAAAAAATGTGACGTATAGAAACAAATATAAGGTGAATCAAACGTAAACTAAAGAAGTTACGCTCAGAATACAAGAGCGACTAAACTATGTATAAGCGCCGCAGCGCCCATTGTTGAGTGCTACAGTGCCCATGGCTGGGTGCTATAGCGCCCAAGTCAGTAGCTGGGCGCCGGGGCACCCACAACCCAACGTCGCAGCTCCCAATGAGTCTCTCTGAAGTCGTATTTTTAGGTCTTAGCGTATGGCTCTAAGCCTCTAACTCTGCGATACCTGTGCGACATATAAAATTCCATCTCAACTCTCTTATTTTGATTTAGATTCGAAGGCCCTCGCCCTTAGAGTTTCTTATAACTATTAAAATATTATTTTAAGAGCACAAATGAAGAATTTGGAAAGGCAAAAAACTTAGAGAAAGAATTCACAATATAAAATCAAATATCAAAGTCAAAGATTAAAGAACCAAGATCAAGATTCAAGCTTCAAGTCAAAGAAGAAGAGAAGTACATCAAGGAGTCACTTTGATTGGTTTTTCTACTCTTTCTTTATCATTATGTTATTGTTCTTGTTGATTTTTATGAATTGGTTGGATTCTTTTAATTTTGTGATGGACTAAATTATTTATCTAGGGTTAGACTATGTGAACATAGTATAGATTTGAATTTTGTTAATTTTTATTTTATGAACTTGATACATTCAATTGATTCATTTTATCTTGTGTTTAATGATTTCATTATACCTGATCAATATTTTGAATGATTAAGGAACCATGATGTACTCGACAGATGAATTCATGTATTTGGCCTATGATAATTTGATGCATGATCATAGGGTAACAACTATGAGTTCCATCTATGATAGACATATACTTAGGTTGCATGTATGGTATTATTTAGACTTAATCTTAATGAATTATATTCTAATTTGATTACCATAGACATATAGGTGATTATTAGAATGTGTAATGTAGTTACTTGACCATTGACAGAAATTTGTGATGAGATTAGTATTTAAGCCAACAATTGGTATTAAGAGATTAACTAAGAGGTTAATAAATCCAATAAAATATAGATGACGAGTTAAAACTCTAGATTATCTTTATTTATGAATTATATCATTTACTTTTGTTTTGTTTTGTTGATATGGTTAGATTAGTTAATTAAATTTCAGATTGTGATTTTCTAAATAAAAATTAAGTACGTACAATTTTAGCACTTGATTTATAGAATTAGATCACATAATCCTTATAGGATCGATATATGAACTTAAAATCCTATATTACTTGATACGATAGCGTGCATTTGTGCTTAACTAGTATAGCATCAATCACTGTCCACCCCTCTTTTTCTCTTGTAGACCCATTTATACCTTATAAATTTTATCCCTTCGAGTTTTTCTACAAGTTTCCAAACTTTATATAGTTCATCTTTAATTTCATAGCTTTTCGTCAAGAATCTGCATCTATATCAACTGTTGTTTTATCATAGTTAATAAGGTTTAGTTCATGTTCATTAGAGATTACTTGAAAATACTCTCTAATTATCATTTACCTAGCTATATGTCTTATAGTCCTCCCACTATAATAAAGTGTCAGTGGTTATTACTCTGCTTTTAGCTCTATCAACTATTACTTCATCATAGCCAGTAGGATCTAATTTATGTTTTTAAAAAATGTCTGAAAAGACTCTCCAATTAACATGTTCTTAGTTGGATGTCTAATAATCATATCATTAAAATAAAGCACTAATGGTTGTTGCTCTGTAACTAGCTCTAGTTGGTTATTATGATTTGATCGAGAACTAACTCATTTAACTCTCTCAAGCATAAAATAGGAGTTCCTAGATAACTTATTAAAAATTATCTTACTCCTAGGTTTAAAAACTTTCATATAGTCTACCTCAAAGAAGATTATATTGGTGCTAACAAGTATTTTCTTGTCTTGAGAACTATAGGAAAGATTCCCTTTTATTCTTTTAGAATAGCTAATAAATAGACAAATTGCTAACTTAAATTTCAGCTTATTTATCTTCCCTTTTAGCATATGAGCTGAACAATCCCGTAAATGTATATGAATTAAACTTAGTTTATGCCTTATCTATATTTTCAGAGGTGTTTTAGGGAGTAATTTAGATGGAATTAACTTAAGAAGATGCATTGTTATTTTTAAGACTGTAACCTTAGAATGAGATGGGTAAAATTGAATAACTCATCATTAACCTCAGTATTTAAAATATATATATATATATTTTTTTTTTTTTTTGTTACACCATTTTGGTAGGATGACTCAGATGCAGTCAACTAAGACAATATCTCTGTAGTAACCAGTATCCACAACCGGTAAGAATATGTATTTATATATATATAAATATACATATTTTATTTGTATGTAGTTGATACTTGATTTATATATTGTTATTAGTAGTGTTTGTATAGGTTAAGGACATACTATTAGTATTGGGTTTATTTGCAAGACTTTAGATTTATTTTAGGGACCAAATTGTAATATGATGCGATATTTCTATCTTATAAATTAAGTGCAAGTATACACTATCGTATGCAAGTAATAAAGAGACTAAATAAGTCGGATGTCGAACCCACAGGGATAATTGTTTCTTTTTAACCAATTACTAAAATTATATCTTCCTAATAATTATTCAGAAAAATAAAAATCTAAGAATGAATGTAAGAAATATAAAAGCAAAAACACAATGCAATGATATTTAAAGATAGCAACGTAGAGAAAACCTAGGATTAATATTATCCCTCAATATGTTTCTAATGATTAATCCTCTAATATTTAACTCACTTAATCTTTATTATTGATCAAGACACTAATGTATTCACAAGCCTCTTCCAAGGTCATGCAAGTATACCCTAATTTACCAAATACCTATATTCCTATGGTACTTGTAATAAATTAAAATTCATTAAGATTAGGTCTTATTGATCATACATGACAATTAGGTATATTCCTATCCTAAGTTGAAACTTGCATATGCAACATTGAATGTTACTCTACAATCATGCATCAAATTACCTAGGTCTAAATATTATGATTCCTCTTCCAAGTTTATCAATAATATTACCAACTCATTCACCATATATTGGCCAGATATATTGAAGCATTAAACACAAGTAATTTAAATAATAAAAGACTAAGTTTATTAAATACTAAAAGATATGGCAATTAAGCACACATATTGAGTTCAAATATTAACCCTAGAAAACAAGTTTAGCTTATGGCTACAAGAGAACAGCAGTAAAAATAATTATAAATCATGATACAATTATTAGCAAACCGATATAGACGTCGAATTGCTCTTAATTGCGCTGCCTAGGAACTCTTGATGCCGAAGAACGTCTTGTATCTCTCTCTAAAGATGCTTCAATTAAGCTCCTATTGCTCTCCAAGACTTGTGCTCTATATTCTTGGTGCTCTTGGGTCGTCTTGGATTCTCTCCTGAAGGTTGGGAACGAGTGGCTTTATATAGGGATTGATATGAGCTTGAAAATCTCAATTCTCGTCGGACTAGGACTCGCACTACCGCTGGCGCGCTATGCATCTGTCGCTGGGGCGACGCGTGAAAAAGCTATTACCGCTGAAGCGGTGGGATCTTGGCGCTGGGGCGCGGCATGAAAACGGCTTCACCGCTGGCGCGGTATGTTGATAGCGCTGGGGCGATGGAGCGTCGCTGGCGCGGTGACTCTTCGGAGCTGGGGCGCTAGACGCGACTTAAGCAAGTTGTTTTTCTTATTTCGATCACTATTCTAACGCTGGGGCGATATTCTTATGGCGCGGGGGCGCTGGATTCAAATTTTGGAAACTTTGCATTTTAGTCCCTGTTTTCGCTCCTTTTGCGTTCTTTCTTTAAATTTCGTTCAAGTCCCTATAAATAACAATAATGCACATAAATAGCCATCTATTCTCATAAAATCATAAAATATCAATAATAAAAACATGAGAAAATATATGACAAATTTGCCCTTATCATAATACTTTGAAAAATTTTGGGGCAAATTCATAAATACTAAAAATTAGCCTCTTAGTATAAAAATATACTTTTGAAACCTAATTTACTCATTTTTGGGTTGAGCTATCCCTTTAGAGAGAGAGAAGAGAGAAATAGAGGGGAGAGAAAGAGAAGAAGAAATTGGAATTTTAGATTTTAAGAGGTATATCACAACTATTTCTCAATTTATTGGTGTTAATTAAGTTAATTCCTTTAATTTTTTATTTTTGGAAATATGTATAATTGAGGATTTGATGTGTATTTCGTAAGATCTTGTGAGAATTGATGATGATCTATGTAGATAGCTTAATAAATCATGATGAATTTTAGAATTTCTGTTTGATAGTCTTTTGATCCAGGAATTTTATAAATTGTTTTGATTTGATTCTGATTTTTAATTTTGATTATATGAAATTACACATTTTTAGGATCATCTGAGACTTTGAATCGATTGAAAATTCCAAAAATTGAATTTTTTGTGAATTTACCAAAATGACCCTGAAATTCTAAAAATTTCCTGTGTGAACAGTATTATACAGTGGCAAATAATTTTTGACCTACTGAATGATTTTAAAAAATTACAAATTTGTAGAATATGATAAATTTATATGTCTAATATGATATACTCAGAATTAATAATTTAGATCAATGTGGTTAAATTGTTATAATTTTCTAAAGTGTATCAGCTCATTGTAGTATTTAATTAACAGATTTTTAAAGCTATAGAATAAAATAGTTTTCAAATACTTTTGGCAGTGATTTTGAAGTAAAATATTTATCATGGATTATATGTTAAGAGTAACTCTGTGGTAGTTTTATAATTTTTAAGTTAGTATATGATTTATAAAATTGGGAGATTGAATATTGTTCAGTAAATATCTTATTCCTATCAGGTTAGTAGTTTGGATTCGATGGTGTGTATGGAATGAATTTTGTAGAAATTTTGATATAATATTCATATATAAGAATGATATATGAGTCAAGAATGATATATTCTGATTTTGGAGTAATTGGACATCATTTGATGTATTAAAAAAATTGTTAAGTGTAAGTGGTCAGAATGACAGGTTTTGAAAAACCAAGTATTTAGACCAATTTGATGTGATAAAGGCATTGTGTATAATTTTGTAAGCTATTTAAAGTATTTTGTGTGAATTGTGAGGCTTATGAAATGATTAATCTCTATTGATAGGTTAAGGAGATTTAAGCCTTATAGCTGAAAGTGCTAAGAGGTAAGTATACTAGACTTTTACTGAACTCACAATAAACATAGTAATTGTTTTGTATGATTTTGTAAATGTGGTTAGGAATATATTTATGTTATGTCAAAGTATATTTTGATATGAAATGTGAAGATATGTATTTATGAATGTAAGCATGGACATATATGACATATATGTGTTTTTGAAAGTGAGCTTTCAAAGTGAAATGTGTTTAACAAAGAGAGCTTTTGAAGTGTAATATGTCCATGAGAAATATTTTGTGTTTTGAGGATGCTTGAACTCACTGTTAACTTAGTAGGCATTTTATGTGATTTGTGGAGCCTTTATATGTGGCATTTCCTTTGGGATTGATATATGTTATGTGTTCTGTATGTAGGGAAGACCCTATTGGTACCTAAAGAAAGAGTGAGTCATCACATTCGTGTGGTGGCGTATTGGTGCATGTGAGAGAACTCACCAATGATCAGGGTAAGGGTTTGGCTTTTATCTTCGGGCATGAGCATTATATATGTGTAATTTAAAAACCTCACTTGTACTATTCCTCTCATACAGTATGTCACATACGAGTGACATTTGGCTCATTATGTAATATGTGATATGTAAGTCCTACTAAGTAGTAGTTGAGTGATGGTATTCCTATTATATGTTTTGAAAGAATGTGTAAGTGCTTACATGACATGTGATTTGATAAGATTATGATTTTGATTTATCACAGCATATCATACACATGCATTGTGTACATATATGTATTTGTATTTGATATATGAAAAACTAGTATGTTTACTGAGTTTTATACTCATTATAGTTTATGGTAATTTCAGGTAAATAAGGTACATGTGTGCTTAGCGAATTTGGCAAGACTTCTGCTATTCCTTGGGTTTCCTAAATTGTTAGGTTGCTGAGTGTTTCATTTGGGGACACGTGGGATATGATATTTGATTTGTCCCTATTGAATAAATACTTATGTATTATTTTATTGTGTGTGGTTGGATTTGGTTTAAGTTTCATCAAGTGTGGTTATTTGATGATTTTAAGTAAGAATTTTCAATGAATATATTCTGGGCTTCCGATAATAAAGTTGTTACTGGTGACGTAGTAGAGTGTTAATCTCTGAGAAAACTCTGCGTATCTCCAGTTTACTAATTGTCCCAGTCATAATTCAATTGTTATAATTCTGAAAGAAATTGAAATGAATGTTTAAATATTGTCAATAGAAGTTTATGTTTTTATATTAGGTTATGTGTTGATTTTAGTGTTGAACTTACTAGCAACTTGTTAAAGATTCCTATGTTGGATTAAAGATTGAAATTTTGTGTAATATTATTTATGAGTGCACATATATTGAATGAATGTAAGTGATGTCGTGTATCGGATCTTTTGGGTCTGGGACGTGACAATCTCATTGTTTAACAAATAGGTCCTAGACTCACTATTAAGGTATTTGTCACCTCAATCAAATTAAAGTGCTTTTTATGTATTTTTCTAATTGTCTTTCCACTGCCATATAAAAATCCTTAAATTTATCAAATGCCTCAAACATATGGTGCATTAGGTACATAATCAAATCAAGAATAATCATCAATGAAAGTAATAAAAAATTCATAACCTTCTCTAACTTATGTGCTTATAAGCCCACACATCAAAGTGCATCAATTCTAATACCTTAGTGGGCTCTATTGCTTTTAGAATTAAAATGTATTTTTTTCATTTTACTTTTTATATAGGATTCATAGATTGGTAATTGTTCAATTTCTAATGAACTCAAAGGTTCATCTTTGACCAATCTTTAGATCCTTTCTAAACTAATATAATCAATACGTAGATGGCATAAATATATTTTATTAGTAGCAATTTTAATATTCTTATGATAATTAGACTCATTATTTAATTATTTATCAAATGATGAGTTGATTTTAAAAAATATGTTGTATATATTTTTAATTAGTGTACTGAAACATATAAACAACTTCTTCTATTTGATTACCACAATTGAGTCAGAAATAACATAATAAACAAACCTATTCAAATAATTAACTGAAATCAAATTACGTTTAAATTCTGGTACTAACAAACAGCCATCTAATACTAAAGTCATAAAATCATCAAATTAAAGATGAACAACTCTCACTATTTTGGCAGCAACAATTATACCATCTCGTAGTCTAAGACTAATTTCTCTATCATTGAGTGATCTAGTCTCCTAGAACCCTTACAACGAATTACAAATATGAATAGTGGCTCTAAAATCTATTATCTAAGAATATGTAGAATCAACTACTAAATATATCTCAATGAAAAGAATATAACTAGAAGTTAAAGCTATCTTATAGCTATTTAAAGCTCAATTAAAAGACATATTCTCTTTCAATGCCTTTTATTGCCATATTGGAAACACTTTCCTTTAAATATTTTCTTCGACTTGTTTTCTTTTTTTTCTTACTACTCTTTCGGTTGAGACCAAAAGAGAAAGTGGGCTCTTAATCAAGTAAACATTGTAAGCATTTATTTCATTTTGGGTTGTATTTTTATTACATTTATCAATCAAGACAAACCCGTACTTTTTAGCCATGAGTATAATATCTAAGTTCCTTTTTCAATCTACATAATTATTCTCGTTAATTTATTGTAGTTAAGGATGGATGCTAGCAAGTTGAATAAACATATAATTTTAAAAAATAAATTCATACATGAGTATATGCACTCTCTTGTAGCATGTGAAACTTTTGTGTGAATACATGAAATGCATATATATAGAACTTTTTAATTGCATTATGCATCGACGATTCAATTTTCATTTAGAATATGTCTCTATTGGGTAGTTATATCTATTATAAATCAAACTAGTACTTTACTAATTTATTATTATTATCTAAATATCTCATATCAAATAATAATAAACTACTTATTCTTTAACCCTTAGATTTAATTGATAAGAACTTCGTAGGGAGGATATCAATCAACTTAAATTGAGTATATAATTATTATTTCAATCATCTATATTTTTTAATTAAAAAAAAGTCATTGTAGGAAATCTCACAAGGTTTGAAATGAGATATTAATCTACTTTATTATGTGATTAATAATAGAGGTTGTGGGCCTTATGCCTAAAACTCTCGCACACTCAATATTTTAGACTTTAGATTTTATTTTAATATAATAATTAATTCATTTAATTGATATTCTACCTATCATTAATTAATAAAACAATTAATTAGGTTATGTTATCTTTATGAAATTAATTTAATATTAAAAATATGACCATAATCTTATTCTAATCTCAGTAAAATATTAATATCATGCAAGGTAATATATTTATGCATAAGCACATGAATGTAGTACCTTTAACCTATATGACATATTATTCAACTAATCAATTAACTAGATAAATAAATATTCTATCATTTATGAATTTTTCTAGAAAGAAAAACATCAAAATTAAGCCTAAAGTCTTTAAAATGCTCTTTGAAGTCAACTTGAGCCCATCCATAATGTCAATATCTACTTGTTTGCTTCTTTTCATGGGCTATACATATTAGACTTTTAATTTTTTTTGTCCATTTATTTTTAAAAGTGATTAGGCATATTTTAGGTTTAAATTTTTTATTAGACCTCCTTAAAATAAACTTTATTAAAAAATATTTTTTTAAGGCCTAATTATTTTATTAAAATAACTTAAATAAAATTTTATAAAATTTAGACCAAAATTAAAATGAGTTTAGGCCAATTTTTGATTTGCAAAAACTTGAAAAATAGTTCACAAACAAATTGAGTCAAAATATGGGCCTATTTACAAATTATATAAATTTTTTAGCTAAACCATAATTACCCAAAATATTAATTTTGTTTAGGGTCTATTTGTAAAACTTTTAAAATATTTTGGTCAAAAAAATAACTAAAAATAGAGGAGGCTGAATAAAAAA
The DNA here is from genome assembly GCA_946807835.1 of Ailanthus altissimus. Taxonomy (NCBI): domain Eukaryota; kingdom Viridiplantae; phylum Streptophyta; class Magnoliopsida; order Sapindales; family Simaroubaceae; genus Ailanthus; species Ailanthus altissimus. Next base: position 24,018,938 of record OX327689.1, read on the forward strand.
GCCAATCCAGGTTAGGGCCTTCAGAATCTACAAAATTGTCGGGACAAAAAAGAATTATTCAAAAATAAAGGGGGCTGAATGAAAACAAACTTTCTATTTGAGATCAATTTGCAAAATTTATACAGTTTTCTAGTCAAAATAGAATTATCAAAACATGTAGGGGTCTTAATGATATTTACTAAATAAACCCTAATTCCATCTTTTTCTCTCCCCACGCGCGGCACAACCCTCCAGTGTTTTGCTTTTGTTTTTTATTTTTTACATTAATAAATAAATATCTTAATTCTTGAATTTATAAATAAAAATTCTATGATAATTAATTAATTAAAAAAAATTGTGATATTATTTCATCATCTTTTTTATTATAATTTCAAAAAAAAAATATAAATTAATATCTAATTATAAATTATTATTATTATAAGTAATGTATAGATCATTGTTTTATAAATATAAACTCATCAAAATGCTTAATCATATATATAATTAAATTTATTAATTAAATAAAATTTTATTATTATACAAAATAATATTATATGTCTATCACAAACTGGATCAGAAAATGGAGGACTTACTCTTCATACGAGTTTGCTTGCGAGGGATGAATTGGGGACTGAGCTTTGGGTCCATTAATGAAGGGAAACTAGGAGATGTTCTCATTAAACGCTTGACAAATTTTAATTCGTGATCATATTACTGGTTTTTTCACTTTTGTCCGAAAATAAATAAATAATGCGGTAGCAATCTAGGTCTTTATTTATGCTGGTTGGGTTTGTATGAAAATTAGAATTTTCTTATAATAAGAAACTTGAACTTTTCTGATAACCAATTAATTGAAAACAAATTTTGATGGAGTACTATGTACAATGAATTTATGGTAAATATATTTTACCTAAATCTCTTGTGAAGCAAATTGAATTAACTTTGGATGTAAGAAGGCTTTAATGTCCATCCAAATAAATTTAAAGAGATTAAGACGGAATCATTGAGCACGAGGGAGGGTTGAGATTTGTTTAGGCGTGCCTCAATTCAGGGGTGGGTTCAAAAAGCAACAAAGGAAATGGTTTTCTGACACAATCTATTAGCTTAAACCCAACTTGCCAAGCGATCTGATTAAAATTACACAACATTGGTGTGAAAATTGATCACGGCAAGAGAAAGTCTGGTGCTACCACTTATTACATGTCCAAGGGCCAATTGATTTCATAATTGATTTATTTGAACACATAACATACTCCTGTAGTATGCTAAACCTTCCAGGGAAGGGGATGAAAACATTATCAGTTTTGATGCAATTTCATTTGTTTATAGTTAAACAGAAACATTGAAATGAAACAAAATTAACTTTTCTTCCATCTAATAAGGCAATTAAAGAAAAAAAAAAAAACAAGACAAGCTAATGACCAAGGAATTTGAAATTGTCTGAAACAACCAGTGAACCACCAAAGATCCAGAATCACTGCAAATCTGCAATAATTTAGCAGGAAAACAGTAATTTGATAATTCAACAAAGCAAACAGTAATTTGATAATTCAACAAAGCAAACAGTAATTTGATAATTAAACAAAGCATAACTTACAAATGCATAATTACAAAGCATATAGATGTACAAAAGAACAAGATACAGCAAAACCATCTCTATCTTACCTTGTATTGCATGGACAAATATTGTTGACCATATTTGAACTAAATTAAGAGGAAAAAAAGATGCCACAAGCAGCAGAAAATTTCAACCTTGTTTGGTCTCAAGGACCATCTTGTCAACTGAGTGCATTGCAGGGGCAAACCTGTCTGAAGACTTTTGTTACCTCACTTTTTAAAATAAATTCACTCGGATCAGCACCAATCTGCAATCAGCTCATTTTTGTTCTCAAGGGTTAACCCCTTTCATGCAGATTCTATAGCATGCTCAAGTCACTTCGACCAAATTTTTGTATTGGGAAAAATTACATTGGGATTTCGTTTATGTGGGTTGTGTGCTGCCAATTCCTTCCACTTTGCCCCAGTACCATGAATACGAGAAGAGATACTCCATAAAGTATCATCAGGCTGCAATGTCGCTGTCTGAGGGTCTGGGGCGGATTTTGAAACAGCCTTTGACTTCATAATTGGATGCTTATTGCTCTTACCCATTCCATTCGCCAGCAACCAGCGGGAACCAGACTGTTGCTGAGTTTTGGTACCCCACAGCTTCTTCTTACCTGGCTCAGTCTTCAGACCCGCAACATGGACTTCAGTGATTGTGAACTGAGGAATGCCTTCCTCTCCAGAAGTTTTTTCTTCTTTTACCTCCTCCTTCACCACTGACTCAGACTCATCATCCTCTTCATTGTTATTCCTTAATTCTGAGACTGTGCTAAAAAACTTTGGTTTTGGTGGGACAAAAACTCTCTCCACCTGAACAAGAGCAAGCATCGGTGCACCAACTGGCTCATAGTTTCTCAAAGGATCACGAAGTTGCACCATTAGTGCTACTGTGAAGTTATTCCCCAACAAACCACACTTTCTAGATCCTTTTCCCCGCCTTCTCTCTCTCTTCGAACCCCCACTAATCAAATCCAAAGAGGTAGCATGATGAGCTGCAAGGATTTTAGAAGTCCTCTCACTGATTTCATCTTCATCATAAACATCACCAGAATCTAGCCTCATCCATTCATCAAGAGTTAGTGAGAAACCCATTAATCCCTCAATTTCATCTCCATTGTCTTTTATATCCAATAACTGCAATCCAGCAGTTCCCTCCAAACCGAGGGACCCAGTGATGTTAACAGCCATACCTTGAAGGGTTGAAATTTCCCCAATAGACTGTGCACTGATGTTTGAAGGTGCATCCTCATCTGACATGCCAGATTGTATTCTCAACCCCTCCATCGAAAGTGCTTCAATCTTATCCATAGCCAGTGGAGCAAGATCTTCTAGGGATACATATTCTGTGGCCATCTCATTGCCTACTGATGCAGAACTAAACTCATAAGACCTGGGTCCAGATGGTCTTCCTTTAACTCTCTTTTGCCCACCGTATAAGTCTTGCCCAACCTCTGATTCGTGTTGTAAAATGTACTGGCTGTACCAATGAATAAAAAGTATATGATTAGAAAACTTATTTTACCACAACTCATTTAAGAGAATGAACAATTGTGCATCTAACTAGACAGTAAAGAGCTTATAAATTGGCAAACAAACCTCTCAGGTCCTTCTAGAAGCGGTGCAGCTTCCCATGCTATTTGTTGCATTGTCTTCCCAGTTATATCTTCCAAAGGCATCAACTTATTTGCCTGCATAGAAAGCTTTTCAATACCAACAGATGCTAATCCCTGTAGTATATCCATTATTCCAGACCCCAATTCTGCAGGCACTACAACTGGACTAGAAACCTGCATGATTAAGCTTCCACCACTTTTAGTATTGCTGAAAAGTGATGGATTCATTGACCGCAAAAATCCTCCATTCTTTGTCTGAAGAAATGGACCCAACCCTTCTCCAAGTAGAGGCAATTCAAGAGGCTCTCCTGGAGGCATATCAATTGGACTCCCAAAGCCAGTAGAGCTTTTAGGTGGAGAATAATGAAAAGCATTCTCATTTAATCCCCATTCACGCATTAGAGCTTCTGTCTCCAAGTCTTCTAACATTGTGGGCCTCATTTTGCTCATCGCATCCTGAGTTGCCATCCGTTGCTCCTCCTCAGCAGCTTGAATGGCTGATGAAAGATCAAACTCCTCAGATAAAACCCCCCACTCAGGTGCTTTTGGAGCATCATAGACATATTCTGCTTGGTTCTCATCACCTATATCAAAATCAAATAGAGACCAACCACCAGCTTGGACATCCTTCTCAAATTGCCTTAACAATCGCTCCCTTGGGGACTCAGGCTCACTCTCAGACCTCAAACCAAATGGACTATGCTCAATTCCCATCATGTTCATGAATTCACTTGTCACAGATTCAGTAAGGTCATCCAAGCTATGTGACCTTCCCAGCCTATTTGTTTCATGATCATCCTCAATTCCCATATAATTCTCTTGGCAATCAGAAGAACCTGCTGCTTCAGCCTCCAAATTAGACACATTAATTAAAGCTGACTCCAGTTCTTTCATCAGTGAATCTTTGGAGCATATTTCATCCTCTTTGGAAACACTATCAAGCACCACCTGCTCATCCATGTGACTGCCACCATCACCATCCTGCAGAAAATTATTTCCCTCTTCAAATGCTACCTGTACAGAAGTGTCAACTTCCGCACTTTCTACAGCAGAATCAGCAGCAGCTATCACAGCATTTTTCACTGATTTCACTTGTTCCTCCAATGACAATTCTATCCCTTGTTCAATTACAGAGAACTCATTGTCTTCACATTCATTTTCTAAAAATTCTTTTGCAGACTTGGAAACAAGACAAGAGTGTGGTTTGATGGTCTCAAGATGTTTAGTGGAGAGATCAGGTTGAGATTTATAATCCACTGACGATTCACATTTTTCTTCATCAAATTTCTGATATAGCATACTCACCGACTTGGCAAGTTCTGATTTTGATGTTGGTAAAACCTCATGAAGATCCTTTACGTCCTCCATGGAATGAGATGAAGCATGAGGCCGCTGGTTAAATTTACTGGGAAGGCTTCCAAGACGTTGTATTGTGTGCTTGTCATCGTGAACACCAAATTTAGTAACTGGCTTCAACATACTCACGTTATTCTGCTTCACATTCATCACCTCATGAACACTCCGATTACTTCCACTAGGATAATTATCCCCAATCACTGTATACCCAAAACTAACATTCATCGTAGCACCTTTAGCTTTTCCCGATAACTTAAAACTCGTAGTCCACTTACCTGAGCTCTTCTCCTCCTCCAATTCTTCCAATGTAAGAGGAAGCAACCTTGTGAGGTCAACCCGATGCTTCCCTAAATCAAGTTCTGGTGCTTCAAACAATGAAGCATAGAGCAAGAAATGCTTGGCCTCATACTTGGCAGAATGGTGGGGTCCACTCCTACTACCGTAAACTGAACAAGTGTGTGTCAATTTCTCTTCAAATTCAACCATCCCATTGCAAACCTTGGCTGGACGAGTCTCCAAACATCCATCTCGCCTTTTCCAGTACACAACAAGATTAATACCATCAAAGGCAGGGGGCAACCCTTCGATAGAATGCACTTGGAGAGAGAAACAACAGTTAAACCTACGACTTTTGACACCAGAAAACGCCTTCAATGGCTTCCAATTCCAAATAGACTTCTTGTCCTTTTGAGGCAGGTCCTCATTATTGTATTTGAACTTCCCTTTAGCATCAGGCAATGGAACTCTTCCGATAGATTTGGACCGGGTACTGGATGTAGAACTTGAGGCTTTTATAGGGGCTTTATCTGAATAAAGAGCTTTGCTTATAGCTTCAATCTCATTTAAAAACTTCACATTATTGGAACCCTTGCCTATCCTCTTCCCAGCCTCGACTTTTGACAACATCATCTTTATTGCCAACGAAAAATATAAAACAAAATTAAATTACGATCAGACTAAACAGAACCCATGATAAACACTTAGATTCACAGGATAATTCTCGTTTATGCGTCTACACAGTTGAAACACAATCCAGAATTTCAATTTAATAAATCCAGAAAATCTGAAAGTACCCGATAGAGCTTGCGGGGCTCGAAATTCAAAATAATTCGATCAGAGACCGTCGTCTCTCTTTTAATCTAAAAAGAAGAAAAAAAATGCAAGATTTTGATTTTTTTTTCAACCAAGAAAAAAAACTCGAAGAAATTAAAAAAAAAAAAAGAGCAGAGATTACGGTTTCTTACGGAAAGCGTAACGGTGTCTGACTTCTGAGCCGCGGCTACCTCGCTAACGTCGTCTCTCTCTTTCAATTGCCGCTGCCCACTTCTCAAACGAAGTTTCAAACCAACTACACATTTATCTTCTCATTTTAGTCAAAATGATATAAAAATAAAATATACATGGTATTTAACGTCGGGACCCTTATCTTTTCGGAAATATTGTTTCCTATCTTTTTTATCCCTCAATTTTAACTTAATAGACAGTTTTTATATTAAACTTAATTTTTTATTAAAAAAAATCATTCGGTATAAATAATGACGTAAAATCCCAACACAACAATGTGTATCTATTGACAATAACATGATATGTTTAAGATGGTTAATAATAAGAGAGCATCGAGAGATAAAAGGCTAATATCAATTTTTGTAATTGAAAATAATATTAATTTAGTTCTTGCAAGTGGGTAGAGAAATATAAGTTGGGATGATAATTCAAGATACAACAACTTTGCAGAAATAAGTGCAATATGACAAAAAAGATGTGTCACCAATGTAATTAAGAGAAAATATGGCGTTTGTCTTTTCCGGAGAGCAAAAGAGCACTGTTGTTGCTGTTAGCTGTTACCATTTATTCAGCTTGCAGCTGTATCACATGTTACAATAAGCCATGACATAACATGGCCTTAAATTACTTGCTGAATAAGAAAAGAAGCTGACGGGACGGCCAGTTTAAACGACATCGTTTAGATTGAACGACAATATAAATGGTTTAGTTCAAAAGCATAAACTCCCTCCCATCAGCTTTTCATTCCCTCCCACCTAAAATATTGAAAATCTTTTGCGAATATCCATATTCCCTCGGCCTCGGCCTCCAGAATCGCGTGAGGGAAGCTCTTCTAAGTTTCAAAACTTGCGATTCCAAAAAGCAAACAATAATAATAATATATCACGCTTTTTTTCCTTTTTTTGAAATATTAGTGGGCCAATTTTCCAGATGATTCCAAGCAGTAACTTGTATGCCATGCCATGCATTATTCAATTTTTATTTTGAAGTTGGTTTATCTTCGGAGCTCATCAATGGCCCACTCGCACTCGCAATATTCAAAATGACGCGCCAACCGAATTATTTGATCGTCCCATAATTTCTATTATTTTTTTATTCTGAATATGATGTGGATGTTAAAAAAAAAAAGGATTATTCTGGCAGACTGAAAGGAAAATTCGGTCTAAATAGATTGGAACATGTGTAATCCTTTCATACTCATTGCGTCATCTGCTTGCTTGTGTGCACATTTCTCACATTGTCAATGCATGCAATATACAGCCACATTAAAGAAAGAGTGGTGTCAGATTTTATTATGTGTTATCAATTAATTATTATTATTATTTGTTAAGTAGTTATTAATTTTTTAATATTTATAAATGTGATAATTATAAATAATAAATGCATTAAATTTTATATCAATTAAGATATAAAATTTATTATCCTAACATTATAAATTTTGCATGTGGTTAAATAAAGATACTTTGATCATTTTGATTGAAAATTACTTTTTATAAACACACAGTGACGAACCGAAAAAGTCATCCAATAATCAAAGTAATTGTTTTAAATTGCAAAATTTGGTGACGTTTAGCATCAAGATATCTGGGCCGTCATACAAGCCCAATGGAAAGAGAAATCTAGAGTAGGCCCGCAAAATTTTAACACAATATGAACCAAAGCGAAAAAATAGTTGTTGGTTCTAACTTTGTTGGGTCAATTTATTAATAGGTCCATCCGTAAGAATACGAGTGATAATGGATTGGGTTTAGGTTTGGTCTCTGAAAATTATTTCACCCCATTTAAAAAAGTTAACATTAATTTATTTTAATAATTTTATTATAAATGTTTTTTTTAAAGATAAGCTAATTTAAATTAATTATGATGTAATAAAAAATCCTAAAATTTTAAGTGTTTATACAGACTTGTGTCATCATTTATTATTACAACCCATCTTTACGTAACTAACATCGGCCATCGTAAAAAACTACAACTATAATTATAATATATATATATTGCTTAGATATAATTTTTTGTTTATCAAATAGTAAGAAATGATAAAACGAACAAGTTTACAAGACAAGATTGTATTTTTTTTTTCTTTTTCACGAAAAATCAAAAAATATTTGATTTGTTTTACACATTTAAAAAAATAATAATAATAATTGCATAGATGTTTTTGAACTATTATGTGATGTTCAACTTTACTACTTTTATTTTTATTAATTTTTTATTTGGTGTTATATTTTTAATGATTTTATTTGAGTAGATTATGTGTTTCTTATATGTTTGAATTCTCAAATTTTATAAGATTATATATATATATATATTTAAAAAGCAAGTTAATGGGTCAGTTCGGTAACACGATAAAAATGATGAATGAGATCAAGTTTGATTTTTTGACCTAGTAAATTAATGGGTTAGATTTGGGTTTATTAAATTTAATATAATCTATTAACAACATGACACGAAATTGTTTTAACACGACTAGTTGTCACACCTAATCTAGAGTGTTAATAAATTTTTCAAGTATTATAAATAAAATTATTAACCATAGAGTTTGAAAAACTTTAAGTCTACAAGCTGAATTTATAATCCTGTAAAAATAATGATTAGATCTCTTAAAAGGCTGAACTAAGATAATTTCCTTTAACATGTATTAGATTCTAAAGATTTTTTGCAATTACAAACAATGTTAACTCACACAAAAAAATTGTTTCCGACAGTGACCTTTTGATGCATTAGTCAACAGTGGGTTTAGAAAAAGATTAAAAAAATAAAAAGTTAGTAAATATAAGTTTTTGTGTTTGGTGAAAATAAGGTTTTTTTAAGCTTTCCCAATAATTTTATCTCTTGTTCTCCACCCCCAAATTAATTAAATTATAAAGTTCCATTAAAATTATTTATATACAAAAATTTAAGATGCTCAAAAATCTTTAGGAATAAGAACAATTTGGATCCTCGAATGACATGTATCTTTATTATTTTGCCTTTTGAGATTTTATTGGTTAGCCTGATGTAAACAAGTTGTCAAAAATATCAATTAATTTCAAGAATTTTTAGGATAGAGGACTATAAACAAGTCTCGATGATATTCCATTTGTCTAATATCATGACTCCTAATAATTGTGAGTCAAAACTTAGGGTGTAAAGTTAATAAAGTTGCCCTTTATTGGCCTCGTATGAGATGTCCTCTAAATATCTAAATTTGAAGCTCATGAATTACATTATGCCTTTTAGTGAATTGAGTTTGGGTTAAAATTATAGAGGAAAACATAACAATTATTAGACTATAAATAAATAAATTAACAAACAAAATACTTTTAGATAAAAAAGTACTTTGTCAATATGTTTTGTGGCTTCTTTTATGCAAAGTTAATGGTCAAAATCCCAAGTTTTAATCCTTAGGCACATGGGTTTTTGACCCACAAAATTTTCGTTGGGTTATAGATAACACATACGTGCCATGTAATTCTTGAGGTATAGTCTATATGGGTCAATCATGTATCTCTAAGGTCTACTGCACACGAGGCTGTGTGTCTTTTAAGGGAAGTGAATTGTAACACTCAAGATCTAAGATGCCTGATGCCATTGATAGCAGGGCCAAGATCAATGAAGTGAATGTGAGGTACTAGAATCTCATATTGCTTGATTATAAAAATTTTATGGGCTATATATGTAGAATTCATTCTAAATCAGTACAAGACATTTTAGGAAGACTAAAAAATAAAACTGTGTAGATTCAGACTTAAAGCGGACAATATTATACTGTATAAAAATGGTCGTTGTAAGTGATATTAGAGTATGACCTACTTCACGATGTAGACCAATGAGCCCACAATTTTGGGTTATAGATAACGCACACGTGCTGTGTGATCTTTGGGGTCTAGCCCATATATGTCAGTTATATGTCCCCAATAGCCTAGCGTACATGAGATCGCGTGTCTCTTAAAGGGGTAGATTGTAACACCCATTATCAAATATGCAAGCGGCCATAAATAATAAAGCTAAGATGGATGAGGTGAAAGTAAGGTGTAAGAATTTCACATCGCCTAATTAGAAAAAGTTTATGAACCATATATGTAGAACTATTTCTCAATTAGTATAAAGCCTTTTGAGGAGACTTAAGAACAAAACTGTGAGGGCTCAAATCTAAAACAAATAATATCATATTATGTAAGAGTGAGTTATTACATACGATTTAATTTTTTCTAATCAATTATATATATTTTTAATTCATTTCTTTGGTTACCATTAAAAGTATGAAATCATTTTTCTTTTTTTTATTTAAAAAAATACTATTTAATTTTTCATTAAACTTATTTTCAGTCAAAACTATAAATCAACATTTTAAAACTTTACATATTTTTTTAATTCATTTCTTAAGTTATTATTAAAAGTATGAAATACTTTCTTTTTTTTAATAAAAATTAGTATTTTATTTTTTATTAAACTTTATATAATTAAAACTTATTTTCAGTCAAAACTATAAATCATCTTTGGAATGTTAAAAACTTTGAATTTATTTTTTTAAAGGAAAAACTTTGAATTTCCTACTTCAACAATTTTAGAAAACGCTGAGTTTTATTTGTATATATTGGTTAATAAAAGTTTTTTTTATGTTAGTTACAATTTTACCTTTTCTTCAAAAAAAAAAAAAAAAAGAGAGAAGGGGGTGGTAAATAAAATGCAAAAAGAGCAAAGAAAACTTTAATCACATCAGAAATAAAAGGCCTTGACGTTTGGGCCGAAAAGCCCGAAGAAGGAAGAGCAACATGTTCCTCCATTTCTCAATCTCAATAAATAATCGTATGATTGTATAATTAGAATATAATATTTATATTTTAATTTATGTGACATTTAATCTGTCTATTATTAATTAGTATTATATAATTATTATTTTAATAAAAAATTAATTATTATTTAATAAATAATAATTATCTAACACATAAATTAAGATACAAATTTTATATTACAATTATGTAAGTGTAGCATTATCTTTTCTCAATCATAATTTGTATGTTGCAAATTTTTACCAATTTATCAATTAAAAGATAAAATCATCTTTGGCAGTTCTCATCTCCCCTCCGAAATTGAAAATAGATATTTAAACAAAAGCACAAGTGAGCTTGATTTATACGAGTCTTAGGAGAAAGATTGCTCTTGAACCTAATTTTTCTAAATTTCTTTAAAAAACTGACCCATAAATTTTGATCATGCATTATAATTTTCGGTTTGAATTGGAAAAAAAAAAGGTTTAAATTTCATGTAACAAATGTAGGTCCTGAGATGAAGAACATTGAATAGCATGGGAATGGAGGTTTGATGGGAAAATGTGAGCTTTAAATTTGCCAAAAGCTTAACCCTTTCCTCTGAACATTTTAAATGCCAACAATATTATTTGTTCTTCTTGAGGCGCGGAATAACCCATTCCGATGGATAGATATCACAGATCCCTCCGGTTCCAATTTTATCCATTTTTCTCGAGTTCAGTTACCATCTGCCGCCACGTAGGCAACAATGATATGATGTGATATCCATTCTTACTACTGTTCACGAAAACAAAGACCGTTTTATTGACGGGAATTCATTGCTGATTCTAAACGCCGTTTAATTAAAAGAAGCGAAGCCCAGCAGCCCACACGTTATCACGTAACTTCTTAGGGGTAGTAAGAGAGACGTCACAGCCGCCCCCCCCACCACCCCCCCACGGCTGATGTATCAAACTTTCTAGAGGCTGACATCTGTATACAAATCGCAACCATTCCTCCAATATCATTCCGACACGCGTCTTTCAGTTTGCCACCTTTCGCGTATGTGAGACATCAGTCAACGCCCTAATCAACTTGAGACATGAATTGATTGATATTGTGTTAAGACTGGCAATAAGAAGAGCTGTGGTGGGGTTTATAATCTTCATGTACGAGAATTCTTATATTTATATATATATATATATTAAATATATTTGTTATATGTAATTGGTATTTGGGTAGGAGATCTTAAAGTGCAGATGGGATCTTTATGGATGTTTTATATTCAAAATTTTTTAAATATTTTTTAATTATATTTATTTAATTTTATGAAACAATTTTTTATTTTGTACAATTATAATACACAATAAATTGTAAATATCACCTAAAAATATAAATTACACCGAGTCTTTAAGTCTTTGACTATTAATTTTTAAAATTAATAATATAAATAAAAAATTACAAAAAATTTATAATTTATTTTTTAAATTTGACATCTAAATCATTATGTTTCATTTATAAATTTAAAATTAAATATCTATTAAGATTCATCGTAAACTTACAATACAAAGTAAAAGAAATTTTGTGTTAGACGAATGATGACTAAAAAATTAAAAATAATAATAAAATTATTTATCTCTTTTGTTTGTTCATCTCTCTTTATTTTTTTTAGCAAATAAGTTTATTCCAATTTAAAAGAAAATATCTAATATTAAATATAATTAAAATAAATAAATAAAAATGTTAAAAATAAAAAATATAAATAAGAATAAAAAATTTTAAAAAATATAATATAAGTAAATTTATACATTTAACTAACTTTGATTTGTATAAATAAGTGATTTTTTTTCTACACTAGATTTTTATTATTTTTATTTTTAAATCGAGTAGTTAAGGCGGGTTTGGAGAAATCAATTTATCTCTAAACCCAACTCGAATTTAATTCAAATTTAAAATATTGTATCAAAACCCACCTCATATTAAAAAACACTTAAAATATAATTTGAATTACTCCACATTTGAGGCAAATTTTAAGAGATCCAACCCTGTAAGTAATTTTACTATCCCTAATATTATGCTTAAAGATTTTTTTTAAATGGAATGTATTTGTATTTGTAATCTTCTATTCAATTTTTCTAATACTACACTAGTATTTCTAAATGGAAGAAGTGCTTATCATACTCTCTTTCTTATTATAAGAAAGTATTTGTTAGCTTGTTGTCTATCAATATTTTCCACTCCATAAGCATAAGCATAGTTAAATTAGTGAAAAGAAACATTATATTTAGAACAATAAATTCACAGTTAATATTCAATCATTTTTAAAATTAAATTTAAAGGTAATTTTTTAAAAAGAATTTTAGAAGACTTTTAAGAGATGCTTTGCATTTGATGTATAATTTAAATCCAGGTTTAATAAATAACCAATTTATAAACTTAACAAAAATTAAGCAAGTCGATATTTTCAAATTAAATTGATAGACTAGAAAAGATTAAATAAGAGAAACGAATTAATTTTAACATACTATTATTTATAAATAATACACTCAATAATATTTCCTCACTTGCTTCATTTCAATTTTAAACAGAGATTAGTTGGATTACAAGTTAAATGCATTATTTAACGAGGGTTCTTAGTTGGACTACATGTTTGAACTGCTATAAATTACTAAATTTTATAATAAAAAATGCATATACTTGCTATGAAACCTATAAATATAATTTGCATTTTTGCGAAATGCAGGGCTTGTAGCGGTGGAAACAATTTTTACCCAAAAAGGAAAGAGGACCCAAAAGCTTTGCCCAAATCATGAGGCTTGATTATCGATTATCGATTCTTGAATAAGCAAATTAGTTCAATATCTTCTTAACCCGCGGCAGCAAATGATACGCGCACGACTACACGGATTATAAACGTAATCAAAGCATCATCTCTACGACAATAACAAGTAGAAAATGACTAGTCAAATATTAATCAGAAGTCATTAGGTGTTTAAACAGTGTTTATGCTTAGAAGCAGAGGGAGACTTTTCATTTAATCGATATTGGTCTCCTCCACATATATAAGCACACGAAGCAGAGAGCACCACCTTTTCTCTATCATTCGAGTTTCGTCTATTTTCTTTATATATCTTTTGATTTTGCATCTTGTAAGCGAAAGACAAGAAGAATGTCGAGTAACGACGAGGCTGTGGAGGAGACGTCAAATGGGGATTCATTTGGAAAGGTGAAGCAGAGGTTCAAGGATCGATCTCAGGTAAATGTTATGTTTCGTGATTTGATTGGTTTTGATAAAGGGTTTGTGTTTTTTTTTTTTTAATGATTTTTGGTATCTGGGTATGTTTTGTTTTGAGCAGAAAGTGGTTCAAACGAAGGAGATGATGTCAAAAAAGGCTGTTCAGACAAAAGAGATGTTGTCCAAACAAGCCGTTAAGATCGCTAAACAAGCCGAGGAACATGAAAGATTCATTAACAAGGTCCGTTTTATAATTTATTCTTAGCATGGGATTTTGTCTTTGAATGGATTAAATGATACATACAGTTTTTATGTCACTTCTTTAATAGCGTGTTTGGTCATTTGATATTGGATTTGAACATGTTATTTGATTGTTGTTTAATGATTTAGGTGACACATCTTCTGGGGGTTCTTGGCTTTGGAGGGTTTTGTTTCCTTTTGGGAGCAAGTGAGTAGAACTAAATGTTGGATTGAATGCATTAGAAATATTGCTTCTCTTCAGATGTTTTTCATTTTTGATTGATCTTCAATTCTCAGGGCCCCAAGATATTCCTTACGTATATTGCTTATTCTATGTCATCTTTGTTCCTCTTCGGTGGATTTATTACCGGTTCAAGAAGTGGCATTATTATCTTCTCGTAAGTTCTGGCTTGCTACCTTTTTGCAAGGATGATTTATTTACTTTGTTGCAGATTTAGTTTATAGCATATATTATTTCTGGAAGCATGTAATTTTTTTATTATTTCTTTTTGGATAAAGGAATACTATGAATCAAGATTAGAATTATCTGAGGTGGTTTAACTATTGGTAGTGATGAGTCCCGATAGTGGTTGTAAAAGGTGTGTGGCATTTTGCAAGTTCAAGGGATGCTGCAAGTATGAATAGAATTAATTGGGTATGGTTTTGGGTCATTAGAGAACTATTGTTAGCATTACCTAGTGTGTATTAGATCATTACCTTGGATTTAGTGCTTATATTGCCAAATATGAGGTCATTGGAAGTTGGAAGACAAGCTAAGTTGAGTTGTAACTACATGTATTTATAGTGAACATGGAAATATATTTCTTGTTAAGGTATGTTAAGATCTAGAGTAGCCAATTTCCTATATTCAACATGCTATTTCGGTCAGTTGAAAGTTTTGTGGAAGCATCTTTCATGTTACATTGACTTTGTCCCGTGTTAGTGTAGGGCTTCATTTAGAACTTTGCTTCTAATCTTTATATATAATCTTAAGCATTACTTGTAATGCTTTCTTGATTGATGTTTTTACTGAGTCATGCAGAAATGAGAAGCAAGAAAAGTGACATGTATGTTCTTGCGTGCAGGATTTTTGCTATTATGCCAATACAATCTTCTTGGTCGATCTTCTTCTTTATCCAAAAAATGAAAAGCTTTTCATGGTTTGCTTCTCATTTGCAGAGGTGAGCTAAGAGTCTTGTGTTGCTTCTTCACTTTTGATGATTGATGGTTCACCTTGTTCATTTTTGCTTCCTCTTGATGCATCTGTAGGGGCCATTAGCATGGGCGATAATCGTTTGGCGTTGTAGCTTGGTTTTCAATTCTCTTGACAAAATCGTTAGTGTCCTAATACATCTTTTACCTGGTCAGTTGAACTTTCTATGTTGTCTCTCTTCTGAAGTGCCTTTAAAGTGTGTGACAATTTTTGTTTTCTAAGGAAATAGAAATAAGACTAGGTTTGGATAAAATTTGTTAATAATTGCTATACAGTTGATTGTGCATATCTCATATGTATGGTTTGCACTAGATAAAAATAACTAGAACATATCAATATGAATTCAAGTTTAGGATCTAATTTTAGATTTGTGATTGCACTTGGAGCAGTTGATGCTCCACAACCTTAACTGCTCTATGAAAACCTGGTGCTGGAATTATTTATTATTGTTATCAGTTCTGTTTCTTATTAAACTTTAGTTTTACCTTCACATGTTAGGGGAACACCTCTGCAAGAGAGATTAAGCTTGTTCTCTATAGTATAATTTTGACGAGTTTGAGTCACATTTCTAATGCAATAGTTTTCTTTTCAGGATTAGTTTTTTTCACCATTCGCTGGTGGAATCCAGAAATCTTTGCAGCCATGCATCCTGAAGGAACTTCTAAAAGGGCGTCATGGCCTTATGTAGAAGACAAATCCTACCTTTTGACTTGGCTGTTTCTGGTTCCCTTGGCTGCTTACACCCTCTGGCAGGTTCTTTACTTTCTCATTGTCAATGTACTACGTCAACAGAGGTTGTTAAAGGATCCTGAAGTCATGACCTCTTACAGGTTCTTTCAGTTTCCTTGCTCTCTCAGCAACTATTTTGGGATAGTATATAATATCATTTTGTATAGATGCAGCTGCATCCACAAGGATGTTCAGTACGCCTTACTTTTGATTTGTACTTATGTTTACTTCTTTCTATGAAAGGGAGCTCTCCAAAAAGGCACAGAAAGCTAACAATATGTGGTGGCGTTTAAGTGGTTTGTTTGGGGATCAGAATCGCATGTTCATGTACATTGCATTTCAAGGAATATTTACTGTAGCAACCATGGCACTCACTGTCCCCATATTCTTTTCGTATGAATTGCACGTGATTTTTCAAATACTAAAGGTTTCTGCAGCTGTGTGGAATGGAGGAAGCTTTATGCTAGATGTAATGCCTAGGCAGGTGATCATGAAGGAGAAGAAGAAAGCAGAGATACAGCCGGCACAAACTCCACCGGATCAATCCCCAGTTGTGGGGGAAAATACTATGAAAACAGACAATACTAGTTAGTGAGCTGAAGTAATCCCAACTGTCGTGTACTTGTACTCGTAATTGATTTGTCATGGCTGGCAGGTTTTTCTTTTCATTGTTTCATGGGGGGAGTGGTTTGAAATTTCAAGAAAAGCTGCTTCAGCAGAAACTGGTGAAAAACCTGTTTGATATAAAAAGCATTGACAATAATGATTTTGTTAAATCAGCCCTTTCATTAATTTTGATTCAGATCGTGGGAATTGTATAACACTTCGTTCTATGTCCAGCATGGAATCTCTTATTTTGTAGAGTTGTTTTCATAATCTGATAAATTTGAAGATCAATACTGCACTGCAATTGTGAGAGTATGTGCTAGAGATACGCGCCTGAGGCTGGGTTTTAGAAAATTAGAAAGGCATCCTTGTTAGTTATTATGGATGTATCAATGGTAAAAGATTTACAAAAGCCATTAACAAGATTGGAAGCCCAGATTGAACGTTTTTCCTCTTTTTCATGAAAAAGAGAAAATTCACATATTGCTATTCTGTCTTAAGAGGAAGTTCCGGCGAGTACTGTTGCACAAAGCTGAGAGCCGAGTCGTTTCAATTTGGTCACTCGAATTGCTGCTTTGCCTAGAACCAAGAGTTCAACGGAAGAAAGTGGGTCGGCATGTTCTTTGCTGACCTGCTTGTATAGTTTTAACGACAATTCAGACTTGCTTCTTCAGTTTGTCAGTGAACAGGTGTCTTACCACTTAAACGGACTGATTAATAACAAATTAATCTAATAGAGTTCAATGTCTGGCCGGAGTGGTTATTGCTTCCAAATGTCATTTCCTTCTCTCCGCTTGGTAGTCAAAAGATGAGAGAGAATGAGGGGGAACTCCAACATGATCCAGAGAATGGACGAACTTAACAGCAGGGAATGCAGTGAAAGAAATAAAATTTACATTATATTGAATACAAATTGCTGCTTCAAAAAATAAAAATAAAAATAAAAACAAATTGCTTCCTCTTACAGCAAATAATAGCCTATAAAATGCAGCTATTCTCTCTCACATCCAAAAAAAAACCACTTTGAAAAGACAAAAACCCCCACAAACAACTATGTAAAAAAAGCCTGACCAAAAAAAAAAAAGAATCAATAAATCAATACCAACAAAAAGAAGTTGTTCCAGGCGTGTCAGAAATTGCCTGACACCAATGCCTGTTTCTGTAACTGCACATTATCACACCGAGTGATATGGCTTGTAACAAACACCCCTCGCGTTGAAATAACTTGAGAGAAAGAATGAATTGACCCAGATGTCAAAGGTGGTAGCATGGCTTGATAAAGAAAACATTATACACATGAAAGGCGAGAGGCAATCAGATTATACGCATAAGTGTGCACCGCGTGCTGGGGATGCCATGTAGAGGAGAATCCATATTTGAATTCATGATGGCAGGCATTACTCTTTGCGGGGAAGTAAGAACTGAAAACCTGAGTTCTCACGAATTAATGTTGGAGGTTCAACTTCAGCTATGTCCACTTGTTGCAATGACTTAGAGATGTCATCAACCGTAAATGGGATGCTGCATCAATATTTAATTTGTAAACAACACAGATAATAGTTTGTATTAAGGACGAAGCAAAATGGCATCAAGAGTAGTATAATTGCGGAGAGCATTGGAAAATATTACCTTGAGTCATCATCTAACAGAAAAGAACTGCTGACAGCATTGTTTGAATCCTCAGTCATGAGAACTCTCATACTTGAAATAACCTGCATGAGAAGACTTCCAGAATTAGATTGGCACTTATGCGCAGGAATCATAAAACACCAAAAATAAGATTGCAAATTAAGAAGCATGAACATTAATAACAAGCATACAAATTTTTCAGTGCTAATTTAAGTTACTTACATCTGAAGATACACTATGTGTACCATATTTGTCATCCCAGTACATTGTACTGATCCTGTATAACTGTTGTATGCTGAGCACCTGAACCGCAAAGAAAGAATATAAAATGAATATGAGGAACAAGAAGAACGCAATTCTAACATGAAAATTCTAGTAGCTTGAAGATGAAAGGCACTAACAGGGCAAAGTTCCTTTGTAATTTCATTCAAAGTCTTTTTGGGCTTCTGATGTATGACCTGTGTAGTCAAGAAAATAAAAGACCAGTTGTCAGCATATCATTGTGATAATTATAGTAATCAGCTAGTGAATCCTTAAAGCTATAGAAATGGATCTTACTAGGAATCCTACAGCCTGCCTTATATGCTTCAATTCATCCCAAGCCAAACCTGCATACTGTACACAAGAATAGTTCAAGTAATGCTAAAATACTATGCACCAATTAAGGCTACATTAGATTTCATGGTGCTTACTTCTTCAGTTGCATCATTGCACCATTGTTCTAATTCAGCCAAACCTGCTTTTACATACTCCCCATTGCTGAATGAGCAACACTCACGCCGCAAAAGAAGACTGCAAAAGTGTAGATATCCCACATGTTTCATGTTAAGTGTACACATAAATTAATAGATACGGCATATGCATGCAAAATATACACAAACAGAGAGAGAGAGTACCTATTGAATAACTGAACATTGATGAATGAGAATATTTGAGTGAAAACTTTACGGACTACGAAGGGAGGTACCTGTAAGACCAGAATATGGGTGATACTATTTCTAAAGACGATAAAAAAATGTCTTGACATTTTCTACCAACTCAGAACTTACATAGTTTGCTTTCATTATCTTCAAGTAACTATTTAAGCTTTTCACAATGCTTTGCCAATGAGCGATTAAAACTTGCTGAGCAACAGCCTTAGCTTGTGAACGTCCTTTAACTAAACTTGCCCGTGAAGTCCTTGGTGCCTGCATTATACAAAGATTATTAGAGAATGGAAAAATATTACTTGTTATCTCATTTAAAAGCTATTTCCCGCCACATAGGAATGGGATGACTGTAGATTAACGAAAATTTGGGTATCCACTTTCACAAATCATGCAGCAGCATCTGAAAGCATGGGTTTAAGGCAGTGGAACAGCATAAATGACTGGTTTATTCCTTCTTTGTAATCAACATTCAACACTATAGAGCATCGAGGAATTGACAAGTCTGGTAGATAGGGTTATTATACCTAATTCTTCTACTTTTTCTACAATGATGAGACCATCTACAAACAAGTAACGGTTTCGTGACTTTTAAACAGGTTATTATTGAAACTCCTTGATACCACCTCATCAATTACAGGTTTTCTTCTCTTTCTTACTATAATTAGCCATTTTGGAAAACATTAAAACAAGATGAAGCATGCACAAAAATTAAAATAAAAAGGCTCTTCATCTGGACCTGAATACATAAACCAAGCAATGGAGAGATCTCTTTCTTTAGATTGTCTCTTATCATTCCATATATTTTTTCAAGGAAGGCGGTGAGCTGCTGCTTAAAGAGTAATGCTGGATACTTTGCCTCCACCTGTCGCAAGTCATCCAGTCTACCAAGTCCTCGACCATTAAGAAATGAGAGTCCTGCACTTTGAGGAGAAGTGCGCAGCCCCTACAAATTTGCATGACACAGAAGAAAACAAGAATTAGGAAAAATGTTAGGAACCAAAGATGGTACATGTAAAGGGGAAAACAATTGCTTCTTACTTGAGACATCCTCCCAAAAAGAGAAGCTGAGGTTGTTCTACGCCGTTGCGGTGTCAGGCTAGCTGCACCACCAGCTTTGAGTGTGTGTTGCAGCAACAGCAATAATGTTGATGAATTAGATAGCCAATAGGCTAATACATCATTATTGTCCAGGACCTTCAGCATGGTAGAATTTGCCAACATTAGTTGTATATACCTAGTCTCAGTTGTTTTCATTTGCTTCAAATGAAGCAAAATTAAGAATGTAATTGAATAAAAAAACTTTTAAGGGGCCACAAGAACGCTTACCTCTATGGCTGAAGCTATTGTCTGAATAATACGGTCAAAAACAGTAGTCCTTTCAACTTCAAAAGACCTCCAGTGAAGAAGACATTTGTATATGACACAAGCAGCAACAGGTTTGCCACCAGAGAATCCCAGGTTCTGTGATATACACTTGATCAGAAGGTCCTGGTTCTCCTGAACCAAATATGCAGATTGCAATATATAAATTAGAGCCAGAAAATGAACCATCAAAGGAGTGGAAATTAAACTGATGCAAATGCCAAACACGTAGCATGCATAATGGGTGCAAGTTGTTTGATGCATGTAACCAAACAAATATGCAAATATTGTTTCACATATCATAAGTGACCAACCTGCTGCTTTTCATTAAGGGATTTTTGAGGTTTTTCCTCGGATTCAGGCTCGCGTGCGCTGGACAAGGCAAGAGTCATGTCCTGCGGCACATAGCAGATAGTAAGCAATCAAAATAATAACAAATTCCATTAAGGCACCTTTTGTCAAGTTGCATTTATTAGAATTTCAGAAGCACAATGCTCCCTCACCGGTGCAACCTTCATTTCTCCGTTTTGAACATTTCCATTTTCTGGAGTTCTCTGCAGGTAGAAATGTGTATTTCTGTAAGTTTATATGTTATAATCCAAGGATTAGTAATGACCTGATATTCCATTTATACCTGAATAACCATCATCTTTGGTCGGGCAGACAAAGATTTCCCTGTTGGGGACATTGTCAATGCCTGCTGACGAAGTACTTGATTTTCTGATTCTGAATTGGAAAGTTTTTCTTCTAGCCTGAATATGCGGAATAAACAAAAGAGAAAAAGTTTTGATGTTTCAAAAGAAAACCAAAAGCTTCCATGAAGGCAAGAGAGAAGCATATTTGTACTAGCAAAAAAAGTCAAGATGAGAAATGGTGATTATGTGGAATAAATGAGAATTGATATTTCAAAAGCAAACCAAAAGCCTCCATGAAGGCAAGCGAGAGAAGCATATTTGTATTAGCAGAAACAGTCAAGAGGAGAAATGGTGATTAATAATTAGCTAGTTGTGTATTTGCATGAACTGTAAAATATAGATCAAACTGTTCATTAGCATCCACAAACCTCTGCACAGATTCCTGAAGCTGATCCATTTTTCGCTCTGTATCCTCGAGCTTTTTAATCAGTTCTGTGTTTCTAACCTCAGCATCTGCACAAGCCTTTCTAGCCTCTTCTGCTGCCTGTCTTTCTGATTGCAATGAAGCCTGTCCAATTATGAAAATTCATAAGCCAGCTAATTAAAAGATATCTCTAGGTCGCCTATCAATAATTATTAATAATTCTGCTCATTATACAAATTTTGATATTTAAGGAATGATAAGCCACTTAATGCGGTCATCAGCATAACTTTTTGATACTCCTAACAGCATACAAATGGAAAGTTTGAGCAGCTTATTACCAGCCAAAAATATCAGCTCAGTACGTTGAGACACAGTTAAAGCTCCAAATGCATATGAAAGCTACTACATGTGTTGTACGCCAAAAAATAATTGGTTTATCACTATGAATGCGAACAGCTAAAGCCAGTGTAATAATAAGATGCATGAAGTCACAGGAACCACCAAAAAGATGCTCAGTGGTATTTTCACAGAATTCTAGGCAGACAAATAAAACATTAATTATTTAAGAGAAAGACGTGCAAGAGATCATGAGTTAGTCACTACCCATGTGATTGCATTTTCTATTTTGTATCTGCATTAGTATTTTTATCAGCACCTGTTCTTGTTTGGGCTTAGTTTATGTAACAAGCCAGTTTGGTAGAATTCAGTCTTACACAAGAGGTGGTGGTCTCTTAGTGCATGATACTAAAATCTTGGCCCCTACCAACAAGCTTTAGGCTTTACTTCAAGTAGTAACTTAAGTATCATGATCAGCCAGGTAAGAGTGCATACCTTCATACTCTCCACCTCAGCCATTAATGACTCGATCTTTTCTGTGTCTTGAACCATGACAGGAGTTTCCTTAATGATTGGCGGTGCTTCTTCGATAGCTTTCCTAGCTGCCTCTTGTTCTTTAAGGACCTTGGCATTTGCTTCTTCTACTTGAAGTTGCATTGCATGCAAAGCATCCTGTAACTTGGCAATTTCTTGGGCTTTTTCCTCTTCTAAATTAGTCTGCAATTCAAACCCAACAAAATAAAATTATGTAGTTATACAGCAATGCAGTCTGAGATCACAGTATACCGGATACTTTTATTATAGGACAAAGCATACTAGATATTAATGCATTTCAGATACTAAATATAAAAAATTACCCTTAATTGTTTTTCAAACTGCAATCTCCATGTGAGTTCTTCCACACGCTTTTCTAGTTTGTCTTTTGCTTCTTTGAGGGCACCTGTTTCTCTAGCAGCCTAAATGAATTTACACAAACAGTTAGCACCTGACATCATTTCTATCACATAAAAGCAAGCACTAAAATGTTTACTAAAACAAAATCACATCAAGGAGTGTGACCAACCATTTTGAGCTTTCTAAGCTCTCTTCGAGCAACTCTTCGCCTCCAACCACACTGGGTAACTACTGCAGCCTTCAGAAGACTCTTATAATAAGAATGTGCTATGTATCGACGCAGATAAGCCTGAAAGTGAACGCAAGATCACTATTTAGTACTCTTTTCTGAGGAAAAGGTCCTATTAGGAATTAGTTTGCTTCCAGTGCACCATAGCATCTAAAGGTTAACTGGCTTCTGTTCTAATCTCCAAGACAATGTAATTAGCAGAGAAGGGTAACGAGACCTCAATGATAATTGCAGCCTTCGTTTGCTTTCTGAATCTGAATTCATTGCGAGCAACCATTGCCCTTAAACCTGTCTGCAATGTGATTGCAGATGATCGCATTGTTAAGTAGGATTTCCTGGCAGTGTATTTTCGGAAGTTCTTCTGAATCTTCACAGCTGCTGCTTCCCGTCTCAACTGCTCATACAGTTTGCAAGCCAACATACCTAATCACAATTGGAAGTAAAACAAAAGGGTTATTATCTTTATCCCATCTTAATGGGCCAAAAGACACTATCATCATTCATAACTGGACACAATTAATTTATAATGGCATAACTATATTTCTATTTTTTCTCTACTATTTTGTGGTGGAAAAATCAGAAATTGCACTATCTATAATCAGAACAGTTTGGCTTTTATTTCTAAATAAAAGCACAGTTTGACAACTTCAGAAAATACCTCGCGAATGAGATTGCAACATAATGGCAGCTTTGCGCAGCAAAATGAACTCCTTCCGTGCAATAAAAGTACGAATCTGCCTTTGGATGGTTCTTGCCGCATTGCCAAGCACCTCTGATCTTCTTGCATCCAGCTCAGCCATCTGGCCAGCTCTTAGGAAAACTTTTGTCTTACCTATCTGAAAAAACAGAGTATGTCATCACAAATTCAGACCCTGATTGTTATACACATCCCAAAATCACTGTTTTCCCTGTGAATGATTACGCTAAACAAGTAAAAATGATACACTAAAACATGTTCGAAAAATTTAGCTACAGGTTTCATAGATATTGCAAATACGAGCCAGCTAGTCATTGAAATTAAATTTAAACATTCCAGTCAAACTCCTAAGCAGGTAGTTTTATAAATTGCAATAAGTCATGTCATTCAGGTTTGCCACTCCAACCAGCTGTTTTGGTATGGAGCAGAGAGGCCCATCACTGGCAGGGCTATAGTAGCATTGACTGCCCAATAGCAACAGCAAGGCGTTGGGTCTTGGGCTCCCACCATGGAACCCTGTATGAGTATAAATTTCATCTTCTTTCAGTTTAACCTCATATTGTACCAACCATTAGAAGATTAGAGGAAATTTTCATCAACTACCAAACTTAAAAAGAAGCCAGTATTATTGTCAACTTGAAAAGTCAATTGAGGAGATAGGCCTTTAATGAGTTACTCCCTCTGCCCCCCTTTCACAATTATCCGATTCCAGCCTCCTAAGGCATTACTAGCACAGTAAAGGGTTATTATACACATGCTCGATGGGTGTAGACCTCAACTTCTCAAGTCTGCCTCATGGCAGTTCTTGTTGTCATAATCAGGATAATAAGTTACAAAGGGATGCTTAAGTTACCTGATAGCCTTTCAGTCCCATTTTATCCAGAATCATTTGGCAAGCAACCTTGTCATCATAGCTGTGAAGGAAACAACATCACATGAGATAACAATCACATAATACATGAAGAAGAAAACTAAAACAGGAAGACAACAAAAAGAAGAATGCCCAAGTGATGTCACATTTATTTATATGCTAGGCAGCTAAACACCAACTAAACATAAATTTATATCAATTCCTTAAGTCCTAACAACTAAAAAACAAAAGAATATATACTTACTTTCCTTCTAGAACTTCTGGAGCAAGAACACCAAAACGGTGAAGAAATTCATAAAATGTTCGTCGTGTAGGATATCCAGCACAACTGATCCTAATTGCCTCAAGAACACCCTGAATTATGAAGAAAGAAAGATTATTTCAAGGTTCAGAAAACATTCAAGCAATGCATGTTTGACAAATTAAAAAACACATAAAAAACAAAAATAAATGAAGCTTGACTATACTCACACCGCATCGTAATTGCTGAATTATGTTGGCATTCTCGAAAATTGCAGGCTTGAGGACATTGTTTGGCTTCACGCATCTTATATAGTGAGGTTCTGTTGAATTCAAGGTTTCCATCAAAGATTGAAGTTGTTGCTGCAATTTTTTAAACGTATCTCACTCGTCAGGAAACAAAGCTGTCATCAGAACTCAAGTGGATAAGGTCC
The DNA here is from genome assembly GCA_946807835.1 of Ailanthus altissimus. NCBI lineage: Eukaryota > Viridiplantae > Streptophyta > Magnoliopsida > Sapindales > Simaroubaceae > Ailanthus > Ailanthus altissimus. The sequence continues at coordinate 24,044,208 of OX327689.1, forward strand.
ATAGCTACATATTTGTTAATTTACTTATGATTGCAACTGCATGAAGAGCTCTACTACAAATCAAAATTTGTGAACCTATTAGAAGAAGCATAAAGAATCCAGGACTATGAATTTAAGGTATTCATCAATTTAAAGCTCCATCTTGCCAGCTGCATCACTTTCACTCCCACAACCTTGGAGGAAACAACTCAGTTCAGGACAAAACATAGCCTTTCTTCCCATTTTCTAACATATTTTTAAATTTGTAAAACAAGAAAGTAGCTGAGAATTTAAGAACTATCAACTCACTGAGATCAGCATGCACTGGGATGTAATATTTAGGTAAAATTAGAAGTCGTAAGCCAACTTTTGCAATGAAGAAAAGGAGAAGGAAAGAGTATTTGCCATCCTTATTCAATTTAGAGCTACAATATTATGACGAGACAACCTTTAACTAATTTTCCAGAAGCCTCACGTGTCGTGTTGAGAGACATCCCACATTTCTACTGACATCAAGTTTTAATGAGACCCTGAGAAGCCATATTTTCAAGTTTGTTCCTAGGAGAATCCACTACCCACAACCTCATTACCGAGCAGACCACCACAAACCAGAATATTAAACATTATATTGCAGTAAATACTGCAAAGGTTCTTATTCAATTAGATTTTATTTGTTGGTATTACATGTTGGAAATGATTTATATATGCTGTGTCGGTAAGCTTTGTAAGTGTTTATTGCTCTTATATAAAACCTTTTTTCAATATCGTGCCACTGATCGAGAATTCCGTTTCTCTACACATGACAATGGGAACTATTTGGATCTCATTTTTTAACAAAAAAGGTTAAAAACTATTCGAAATTATGGTCCAATAAATACAGGGAACTCAGGAGCCAAGTAAACCATGCATACCTTAAAGCGCGTTCCAATGGAAGAAAATTTGGATGATTTCGATGATTCCTCAGGAAGTGGAGGAAACAGACCCGCCACAAAATAGCACTTCGAGGCTGTCAATAGATCCTGATGTTCTGCCACTACATAATCTTTGTTTTTGTCAAGGAATAGATCGGCCTGATAAGTTACCTGAAAAATAAAAATTGAATTAACATATCAACAAATGCTTCAGCATAGAAAACGAAAAAGAAAATGAGCAAGAAATTTATGCTTACCTCGCCTGCATAATGAGATATAGTAAAATTTGTGCGGGATAGCTTGGGTTTAATAAATCGCTTGTTGTTTTTGAATGTCTGATACAACTTTTGAGCAAACGTTTCATGAGTGGATTTTGGAAACATACTGTCAGAAGCAAGAAAACAAATATCAGGCAACCAAAAGAAATAAATAAAATCATATAAGAGTCAATTAATAATGTATATGGTTTTCTTTATTCATTATTAAATCAGAAAATATCACTCCAGCACACATAACTTTTGAGATGCATAACAAAAACAGATACTCAAGCTCCATCTAACTTTTTTAAAAAAAGGATCAATGAGTTAAACAACAGCTGCATACCAGGCTTCATCCAGAAGTGCTATGATTCCTCCAGGTTTCTGCAAAAGTTTTACAAGTTAGCCATAATTGTCTAAATTGATGCATCAGAACACAAGATGTTCTTTCAAGCGTACAATATTCTTAAGAGATACATAAATGATATAAATTAAGATCACCCAGAAAGCTATAAAAAAGCATACCTTCTCAATCAAATCCAATACATCTTGGTTATCAACAAATTCTATGTAGCTCCAATTGATTTCTTCTTTCGTATATTCTTCCTGTTCCATCTTAAAGACATGCTGCAAATAGAATCACCATATATGCAAATCAAGAAAGGCCCAAAACAGTCTCCAAAATTGAAGGGAGAATTATGCCAAAAGTTAACAAACCTGATTGAAATGTTGTTGCAGTTTTTCATTGGTAAAATTGATACAGAACTGCTCAAAACTATAAAATATGAACATCTTTCAGCTGCACTGATTAACATTACATCAGAGATGAAAATTTAAAGCCAATGTCTCACCTGTTGAATTTGAAACTTTCAAATCCATATATATCAAGGACTCCAATTAATGTTTTTGAGTTTGGATCTTGCCCAATTGAAGAGTTAATCTTATCCACAAGCCTATCAATATAAACGAAAAAATAAAAGATTCATTATAACCTCAAGTACAGACATGAATTAATTGGTTCAAATTATTGCTTTACATTTTCTTTATTTGCATTTGTGATTTATCCTTTTCAAATAACTATGTTTACATAGTGGACACAGCACACGCAAAATGCACAGTGCTAAGGAAGTTCCCTTACCAATCAAACAAGCGAGAATAAATGGTTTTTGCCAAGGCATCCCTGCTACCAACTGCAGCAACAGGATCAAGAGTTCTTGTAATAACCTCTTCTGGTGTTACCATTACACGCTTTATCATAGCATCTTCCAGCTTCTTGGCATCACACCTAGATTATAACATAGACTAGTAAAAGGGAACTACATCCAACAAACAAATGGACAGTGAATCAGGAAATTCATCCACAGTCAAAAAATGAAGATATAGATCATACTCGAGCAGTTCAGCTGTCATATTAAGATGAAACATAGACTTCTCATCCTTAATGACAGAAGAGTCAACGTCCTCTCCCTTCGCAAATTCAATGTTACCAAGATGCAATATTGCTGCTACTACCCTAAAAATTCCATCCTGAAAAAATTATTCATCATCAGATAAATTGAATGTAACAGCAAACACACTATTTCTTGGAAGTAATGGAAATACTAACCTGTTCTTCCTCACTGATTCCAACTATATCCATAGCCCTTCTGGTTGCAAGGTATTCCTGGGTATCATCTACACCATCCAGCTCATAACAGTTGGATTGATTTAAGTAATGGAATGATTTAGGGCTGCCCAACTTATACTTTTCTCTAACCTGGAAATTTGGATAGACAAGGATCAATTATAGCTTAAAACTAGAAGATACACAGTTCTAATATGCTAATGGATTGATGTGAAAAACATATCAATATAGATGTCAAGCATCAATACCTCAGGTGGTGCCGCACAAAGAAGGTAAAAGCAATGATAATTTCTTTCAGGGTCTGAAACTTGGCAGACACGAGATCTTTCAAGTAAATAAGTTCGTACAGCTGCCCCAGATATCCTCCCATTTTTGTCGAATTGGAGCTCAACAAATTTACCAAATCGACTGCATTTGACAGCAAAAAGGAAAACTAAATAACAGGCCATACAGTTACAGAACAGACACTTAAGTTGACAAATCCCACAATGAACACACACTCACCTGGAGTTGTTGTTCCTAACAGTTTTGGCATTGCCAAAAGTTTCAAGAACAGGATTTGACTGTCAGATTAGAAAACCAGAAACATCATTTCAGACAAATGTTCCTACTCCCTTAAAGTTTGAGGATATATAACAAAGGCTACAAAAAGTACACAAGACAAACAGTTTTAATCCAAAGGAAGTTAGCTTCATCTTACTTCCAGAACTTGTTGTTCAACTGTTCGTCCTTCTACTCCAGATCGACCACCCAGGTATGCAAGATATCTCATGAGCATTTTTGTTGTCTCAGTTTTACCAGCACCACTTTCTCCACTAACCAGAATTGAGTTGCTCTTTCCCTCATTGATCATCGCTCTGTTAATATAAATAATAAAATCAGAGGAGCACGATTACAAAAAAAATGTGATGTCAAATAGAAATGATATTTACCTATATGCAACATCTGCTACGGCGAAAACATGAGGGCTTAGCTCCCCAAATTGAGCTCCTTTATATTGTTCCATCATGTGAGTATCATACAAGTGCGGTAATCTTTGAAATGGGTTTATAGCTATCAGAATATTTCCAGTGTATGTCTGCGAATCATATTTTAACAGTACTACTTCAGCATGTAAGCATGTAAGAACACAAATACTACTTCAATAGTGTACGTCGGCAAACATCTTGAATCAAATCTTATTTCAGCATGTGAAACTGTGAAACAGAAAAGTAAAAGTATGTCTTACATAGATTTCGTTAAGTTCATATCTGGCAGCCAAGTTGTGAAGAACTCCTGGTTCATGCAAATATGAAAGCTTTGTCATGTCATCAACACCTCCGGGAGGTGCCTCGGTATCTTTTGGGAACACTTTAGAAATATTTGTGACAACCTGTCATAGTTTTTCCAGTCAGAGAGAGTCACAATGCTTTATTTTTGATAATGCAAATGATTTAGAAGAAACGTCAAACAATTATAATTAACATAAACATCAAAAGTTCCACTTTGAAATGACTGCATGCAATTCAGAGGCAGACTTCAAACTAGATTACAACTAAAAGTTATGGACCAATGTCAATATCAGTGTTTTTTATTACCATTTTCCCTAAACCGTTTCCATTTGAAGTGTAGAATTCACATAAAATAAATCTTGAAAGACTGTGATCTTGAGAGCTACCTAATTTATGATAGATATGAATTTATCTCTTATAATCATAAATAAATTAAATGTTGATCACAAGATGTCGGTGCATTCAAAAGAAATTTACTTGTATTTTAATTAGAGCAAAGGTATTGATACATGCACAAGAGATTTGATTTTATACAAGCTCGCAAATATACACAGCAAAATAAGGTAGGCAGCTAGGGTTAACTCACTGTTTTCCCATTCGTGGAATTAACATGAACTTCTTCACCACTGATTTTAAAAACTTCTCCATCAACCCATGCCAGCTCTGGATCTTCAAACCATACATGGGAGCCAACAATAATGTTAACTAGTGCAGCCTGCGAAAGATGAATGTGCGATTATAAAACATTCACATAAAACACATGATGTTATTTTAAGAATGCTAGAAACACTTTAAGATTACTCCACAACATATATGCACAAAACATATTCAACAAAAGCATCAAGAACTATCAACATCTTATTTCCAACTTATATTAGGTATTTTAAATGAATGATGTGCTAATTAGCAACCAATCTATGTTGAAAAGATACTATTCCTTGAGAAAGATTAGAAACCAAAATGTAGTATTATTTAAATGGCAAGCCCCAATAAGTGGCTGATGAAACTTAAAGAGTGACTGACACAGCATTATTGTCAAAAATTTAATGCAGATATAACAACAGAAAGAATGGTGATGAAACAAACTTAATAACTGTTGGAGAGATTCTCAGGAATTTTACATCATGATGGTCTATAGATTGAACTTGTTTATAAGAATACAAATCCTCAATCATAGTCAATTTTTTGGCATGCCACACATGTTAGATAAATCAATAAAACAATTCACAATTATTAAGCACACTTCTACAGCTAACAAAATAGCCAGCAACACTAGTCACGGTCAACAAACTCAATGGTATACCAACATTTTTGCAAGAACTACTATGGCATCCTCGACCTCTATTTCATCCATTGACTTGAGAGTCAACTGCACAGACTTATGCCCAAAGCTAGAAGAATGTTCATTAAAGGGCAAAACTCTATCACCATCAGCAAATAATCTCATTGTTTTTTTTTAAAAAAAATTGAACTTTAAAATTGTCCGTTGTCTCGTCATTTAAGATTTTACTAACTATAACTCTGTCATAAACCTTTCATAAGTAAAGCATTTCCCACAGTATAATGTTCAAATGACTGTTAATTCTGCTAATACATAATTAAAACTCCAAAGACGAGCAAAGGAAAAAGATCATTTCAACACGTTTCATCTGTAAGACTCAATCTGAATACTACAATAACAATAACAGGATCCCCTAATTATCCGTAGCGATACAGCATCCAAGCGTCAATATCGCTATTACAAATTTAATTATGCTTACCAATAATGTAATTCTTCTTTTTTTTTTTTCAAATAATAAGCAACAACACAACCATGCTCAATAAGTAACTGATCACATATTCATTGAAGTTTCTAACACCATCATCAAAGTCTGATATTGTATTCTAATTTAAAAACAACTTGAAAATAGATAAAATGAAAAAATAAATAAATAACCGATCGAACTAAACAAATCAACGAGTCAAACAAATTGATCAATCAAATGATCAATTTTCGACATTACCATAACGATTTTATGCGGCGATCTTCTCCTCTAACTCATGGAAGAAATGACCGAGTTTAGGAAAGACGAACTCAGCGAGTCAGATCGGAGACAACAAAGCTGCTAGCTTTAAAGTTTCAGCAACAATTCTGAGAAGTAAAATAAAAACCAAAAAAAAAAGCGGCTGAAGTTGTCGGAACTAGAAAAGGAAAACGATAATGAAAAGAAAACAAGAGCCTTTTCAGGTTAAGAGAATTTGCAAAAGAAGCTTGCAGAGGTTTTTCTTTTTTCTTTTTTTTTTTTGGTTGTGTGGTATTTCTCTCTCTAGAGAATGAGATGTGAAGTTTATATATGAAAAAAGTAATGTTGAAGCTTTCTCTCTCTAAATTCTTACTGATCAGCTGGGGTCCAAAAGCAGAGGGGAGAGAGAGAAGGGACTAGTTGGACATTCGTGGTCGCCACAACCAGTGGCGTTTTGCACTAAAACCGACATTAGATGGTTTATGTTTTGTTTTTAGGCATACTTTTGGTGTTATTTACGGGATTTTGCCACGGTCATCATTGCGTTGAAGGAAAAATTAAAATGGGGAGAATTATTATATAATGAATTATGTGTGGATCTCTAATTAGGGCGGTACGTCATTGACTGAATAATTAAGCAGCACTTTGTCAATATTTAAAGTGAAATATATGAATTAAGCATATTAATTTATAGCCTAATTCCTAAATATTTGATTGCCATGTAAGATATTTTGGTTGGACTATTAGCTTTGGATTTTTTTTATACCAAAATTTGACTGTTGATCGAAACAAAGCTTGCATACACTTCTTCACAAAAAAAAATTGGATATTTTATTTCTAAAAATTATGATCATTATTATGCAAATCTTTTATGTCGATTTATAATGATATAAAAGATACTCTTAAGATTTGGAGAACTTTTGAATTGTTCTCAGTAAGAAGGCCGTGTTAAACTTTTAAAAAAAGGCTTCATTTACAGAATAATAAGGGTAAATACGTAAAAGTGATTCTTTAAGGTGTAATTTTAATTTCCGACCAAGAAAATAAAAAGTTTAATACTTTATGACAACACAATGTCACAGTCTGATATCCGCCCACCTTTCGCTGGCGTGTAAATATTTTACCTAAATATTTGGGGGGGAGACATCTTATCGTGCAGATACTAAGACCAGTTGACTGTATTTCGTGGGGCCATAATAAAATCAACGCTGAGATTTCAGATTTTAAAGCAACAAGAACCGTCGATGTATGTGGTTAAGACTACGAGTATACGAATTAAGTTGGTACCTTGACGGGTCCACTTTGTATGTTAGTTGACCATTTGTAGTGTGACACGTTTCATGATCCTATTGAGTACGTTTAGATTGAGTATGAGTAATTACACGTAAGACATTGTTTTTATAATTGGTTAAAATGACGATAGCAGGGAATATAGATGGATCCGCGCATGTGGCAGCGGCAAGGCAACGATAGGCACAGACCTAGAATGACCAATGCCGCCCCTGGCCGCAAAGCCACCGACCACTAAGTTATTCCTCGTCAGCCGTCAGAGAGACCAAATGGTAAACGAGCTACACGTTTCACTGAGTTATTGGTCAGATACTGGTTTGAATACTTCTAATTTGTGGCTGTACTTGAGCTAAAATTTGATGGATAGCTATATTAATTTATAATACTATATTAATTTGTGAATATTACTACCCTTATATGAGTTGAATGTAAATTCCAAGTCTATTTCAAACAGATTTTTTTATTTAATTTTGAAAACGGTAAATTATATGGAGTACAATATTTTTTATATAATTATGATTTAATTTTTTTTTAGAATAAACATTATATTTTAGTCTCTATAAAATTTTAATGAAGGTGTTCGTAGGATTGAATCCAATAAATTTGATTAATTGTCTTTTGATTTATCATTTTAATGGTTTGTTAATCTCTCAATTCAATTCAATGTAATTCAATCCATTAAAAATAAAATTCAATAATTAAAAGAAAGTGTAAACCTAATTTAATTTAATTTAAAATTACAAAAAAAAAAAGAATTATACTTAAAAGGTATTATATTGGTCAAGTTGTTTGAGTCAAAAATAGTTTAAGTCCATGTACTTTAATCTAGTAAGCCTTGAGAGAGTAATTTTGTGGGTGAGCTAAACTTAAGTTTTAGCTCAAAAGCTCATTAAAATATTTAAAAAAAAATTATAACTTAAGCTTAAGTTGATGTCAAGCGGTTCAAGTAGCTAAAATAATTTAAATTTAATAAAAATAAAATAACAAAGAATTTTATGAAAATTTTCAATAATAATTAGTTGCAAATGGATAATTGTTGTTTGCAAATTAGGTGGCTTAGTGCTTTTTTATTCGGGTAAATTTTTTATATTGTTCTCTCCCAGAAAGTCATTATTGGGCCTAAAGTCTTTGGACTTGAAAAAGGTCGGCTCTCAAAGGCTCAGTCAGATATTTTTTGTGAGATAGCTTCCCTCTTCCACTCCCCTCCCCTCCCCCTCAAGGCCCCCCATAGAACAGCCCACTCCAAAAATAATTTCGAGCAGGGTTGAACAGCAAAGAGTCTACTTGTATTCAAAGGACTAGATTGATCATCTGAAGTATATATTCGGCAAGGTTGACTAGAAGTAGATTACCATAAAACTGATCCAAGTAAGTCAAACATAGCCTCACTCCTAACCAAACCCATCGGCGAAGACAAGCCTAAAAAATATGTCGAAAATATTCTTAACACATCAAAAAAGTACGCTGGCGTGTGACAGAAGCAGAATCAGAAACATAACATAAGAAGATCTGCAGAAAGATATTTGACATGTGTCAAGCATACAACAGAAGAATATTTGGCGTGTGTCAGCCGCACAAGTCACAGTAGTGGCATAATACCCAAAAGGACCTCCAAATACCAGTACTATAAAAAGGGGAAGAAAACATTAAAGCATGATGATACCTATAAAATTAGAAGAATTAATAGAGAGAAAATAGGTTTTCTTCCCTTCATTCTGGAGGCACCTTTTACTTCTTACTTGTTTTTAGACTCTCCCAATCCACAGGGATTTTTTTTTACTTAAGCACGGGAGAGTCTTCGCCAGAACCCACTTCGACGAAACCATCATGATAAGTCTTACTTGTGATTCGCAGGTCCTATCGTAGCCATAGAAGAAAATGCCCAAGCTCCCATAAACAAGCTTAGCCAGTACAAGGCCCAAGTGCTGATTTCTACTAATAAAATAAATTCAAAACTCGTTGGTCTGAAGAATCACTTTTTCAGGTCAACAGATATAATGAAACAAATGATATAAGTGGCTTAAGGCGTGGAAACGAGATTGTATCCATTGCCTCGTTTCAATATAAACTCTTTAATTGAGCTTCAATTGAATTTGATCAAAGACAAATGAATTTTTTAAATCATATCAATTTCGTTTCAATATAAACTCTTTAATTGAGCTTCAATTGAATTTGATCAAAGACAAATGAATTTTTTAAATCATATCAATTTTCTAAGCATGCAAACAAATATATATACCATAATCACTAAAAGTGAAAAAAAAAATTAATGTTGTTAATAGTAGGAATCGACTTTATGTTGAGTCTTCGCCCACTGGTAGATTTTATTTCGAGGAAAAGTGATTCAACTCTAATATTGAGTTAATCTGACAATGTCGGTAATTTAGTGAGGCAATGTCGGTAATTATCTTAACCAATAACCCTCTAATGTTTAAGTTAATAATAGGGTTGATCAGAAAAATAAGATGACTAAAAAATAATAAGTTTTTTTTAATAAGTTTACTCTGTAATTTTTTTTTATTTTTTGGTATTTTAAGAAGAAATTGTATTTAAAGAATTCTCCTTGAAGAATTTTGCTCCCCTTTATATAGACTCTTTTAGGCATTTTTATTGTCCAAATTTTTAGAAACTTAAATACGTTATGAGATCTTAGGGAGTTAGATAGTTCTGAGACCTCAAGAATGTGGTATACTTGAGATCTTAGGAGTGGATATGTCCGAAATCTTAGTAATGAATATATTCGAGATATTAGAGATAACGCACAATATAAGATTATAATAATGAAATGTCATTCTATTTCTAAAATAGTCATCGGTTATTTTTTCCCACATCAACGGCCACAATATCAAGTTTAATAGCCAATCTCTCATCTCCACAGAGTAGGCATTCATTCTCGTGTAATTCCTAACATAAAGAACCTTTTTTCTCACCAAAGTCGGTGTTCATCACTATTCCCTTGATTGAAACCTGTATATCCATGTAACATTCTTCTAATAAAATAATATATATATATATATATGTCATGCTTTTAGGTTAACTTCACCTATATTTTCTTAAGGAAAAGTGTCATTTTGATTTTTAATATTATAAATATATACCAATTTAGTCATCACTTTTTTAATATATACCATGTTGTTTCTATGGGAACATTTTTTATAATTTTTTATTACTATTTTCTTCCTTATAAGGACTAACATAATATATATTAAAAACGTGATGACTAAGTTGATATATATCTATAAAATTAGAGACAAAAAATGACATTTTCCCTTTCTTAAACCATGGACACACTTTGTAGTTTTATACACATACAAGGTCATTACACCTAATTGCATACTTTTTCAAATGGAGGCTTGCACATAATCTAATCCTTATTATTATGCTTAATACTATGTACTCACCTTGTGCACAAAAAAGAAAGATATTTTTTGAGTTCAAAATTGCATTTCATTGTTATCGTGTCTACCATGCTCGTCTAACCACGTCATAAATTGTCTTATTTCCTTGTTGTTCCACACCACAACTGCTAGACATGAACTCTTATCTCCCTGTAACCATCGTAGACAACTGAATTGAAGAAGAAAATCTATATTTTCCCAAACACAAGACATTTTCAATATACTTAATCATATTAATTACCCTTTTGGGTACTAAAAAATTTAATAGATTTAATATTATGGTAATCTTTATCTCCAGGAACAACAAACAACCTTTGACATATGCCAATTCATCTATCTTTACCTACTTATACCTTCCATCAAGTTTTTGAAGCAAAATAATGCCTAATTCATGGGTTAAATATTGTTAACATCCGTTAATGATTACAAAATTGCGACGTTATGTATGATCCATTTAAAGGCATAATAAAGTGGCAAGTGTGAACAATATAAAACTGTCGTAAACTCCTGCTCGCTAACTTTATGATTTAGCAACAAATCCCTGATATGTTTGCTGTTGATACTCTTTATTGTATGAACTAAACATTTCTCTCAGCTACGGTGTATGTGCCGGGTTTTCTTTTAACAAAATGGGGGTACCTTCGTCATCAATGCCCATAATTTAGGAAAATGTTTATGCGCTATACCAATTTCTTGCCCATGAAGTACAATAATCGACTTCGTGGTAATAACACTTTTAATTAACATACCACGAAGCTTTTTTGTTCACTAACCACATTTAAGTTACAATATATTTATAAACTTATCTCCCTCAACTGTGCTAAGTTATGACAATTTTAAAAAACTATTTTGACGCTCATTGAGTTTGTAATATGCCATTCTCAAATGCTAATATCATTTTATGAGTATGGCGCTTATTGTTCTTACTTTTAATCTTCACTTTGAGCATTTTATATGAAATTCCTATGTCTTTTTACATTTGAAACAACATCCTTTACTTATTTAGTTTCTCTTGTATAGCTATAGATATATGTATAAAATTCCAATGTTGAACAATATTAGAGCTCACCTTTCGGGTGATTACTGCTTCATCATTTTTCAACTTTAACTTTGCTACCGCTTCCTTGTTGTTCTCATCGTGAATGTATTATATTTTTGACAAAAAAAAATTGTTTAATAAAATAAACACAACATAAATTAGATCATCTTGTTCATAATTATATGTATAGGAATAAAAGATTACCTCAATTCTTTACTTGATAAACCTTGAATAGAATAGCTACAATTTTTTTTACTTTTATCAATCTTCAAACTCACGCATGGGCACATTGTTGTATGATTTATAAATGCAAGTGCACACTATCATAACAAGTAATATATAAGAGTAGAGTATTGTTCCAATAAAAAAATTTTACTATCTATTTAGAAAGTACTAAAATTGCATCTCCTACCTTTATTCAAACGGTTAATAACTGAGGTAAATTAAATCTAGAAATCTAATTAAGAAGAAAACAATACATAGATAGCTAAAGATTGCAAAGTAATGAGTCATCAATAATGAATAACCTAAGATTACAACTATTCCTCAATATATTGCTTGAATCAAAAGATCTTTTTTTAAATTTAATTCATCATTATGAATTATTGATTAAGAACCCTAATATTTTCACTAGCCTCTTTCAATAGTTTAGCGAATATATCTTATCCTAATAATTACTTATATGTATATGGTAATTAGATAAAGACAATATTCATTAAAAATATGTCTTATGAAATCATATATGCCACATAAGTATATTCATATCTCATATAAAACTCATAGCTATTACACTATGATTATATATCAGTTTATCTAAGACATAATAAATAATTCACTTTTCCAAGTTTCTTATGGTTCTTAGGACACTTTAATTATTGATCAAATAATTAGAAAGCGTTAAACACTAGATAAATTGAACAATTCAATAATGACTTCATAAAATAAGAAAAGAGAATGAATTCAAATTATATATCAAGTTCAAATTGTAATCCTAGAATAAAAATTTAGTTCATAATGAAAAATAGAGTTATAGAGCATGAATTAATCAACACTAAAGAGAATAAATAATGAATAATATAATAAGAAATAGAAGAAAATATATAGTGCCCTGAAATCTTAGTCTTCATTCTCTTTTCTGTCTTTGAATTTTTCTCTTTAAACTTTAGAATTGCTCTTGACTCTTATAAAAACGTGATTTTCTTTGGCTTTCCCTTAATGTATTTTGATATTAGCTCATAAGGCTTCTATTTATAGGTTTGCATGTCCAAATTAGGGTAACCTTTGCTTTTAAGTTAGGTTAGATTTCCCAAAATTTAACCTAGTGCTGCAACCCTGAGTACTCATTATTGTGACACTGGTTCGATTTTGTCTCACCGCTATGACACTGGCTTCATAGCACTGTGACGCTTAGCTTCTGTTTCCTTGGTTATTTTTAGGTTGCATTGGTCCTGTGGCCTATGGCGCTAGATCTTGGGGGACTCTGTATTGATGTTATACTAGCTAAGCGCAAGCACACGCTATCTTTTTAAGTAATATAGAATTTTCAGTTCAAGTATCGATCCTATAGAGACTATGCAAGCTAATTCTTTCAACCAAGCGCTAAAATTATAATTGCTTAACTTTTATTCAGAAAACTGAAATTTAAAATTTATTTAACTAACCTAATACTATCAATTAAATCAATCCAAACAGCAAACAAACAAAGAAATAAATTCATCAAAAGATAATAATATAGGGTATAGATGATTGGGGTGCTATAGTAGCTAAGCGCAAGTGCACGCTATCGTATCAAATAATATAGAATTTTAAGTCCAGATATCAATTCCACAGGGACTATGCCATCTAATTCTATAAATCAAGTACTAAAATTGTACATACTTAACTTTTATTCAGAAAACTAAAATTTAGAATTTATTTAACTAATCTACTATATCAATTAAATTAAATAAAAACAAAGTGTAGAATTCACAAATAAAGATAATCTAGGGTTTTGGCTTGTCCCCTAGTATTTCATTGGACTCATTAACCACTTAGTTAATCTTTTAATACCAATTGATTGACTTAAATACTAATCTCATTACAAGTCTTTGTCAATGGTCAAGTGACTATATTACACATTCTAACAATCATCTATATATCTATGGTAATCAAATCAGAATGTAATTCATTAAGATCAAGTCTAAATTATACCATACATGCCACCTAGGTATATGTCTACCCTAGATGGAACTCATAGTTGTTACCCTATGATCATGCATTAAACTATCCTAGGCTAAACACATGAATCCCTCTGTCGAGTTCATCATGGTTCCTCAATCATTCAAAATATTCGCCAGATATAATAAAAGCATTAAACACAAGATAGAATGAATCAATTATAATAATTAAGTTCATAAACTAAAAATTAACACAATCCAAATCCATACTAAGTTCACATAGTCTAACCCTAGATGAATAATTTAACACATCACAAAATTAAAAGTATCAAACCAATTCATAGAGATCAACAATAACAAGAACATAATGATAAAGAAAGAGAAGAAAAACTAATCAAAGTGACTCCTTGATGTGCTTCAACCTCAATCTTGACTTGAATCTTGATCTTAGTTCTTCAATATTTGGCTTTGATATTTAATTTTGTATTGTGAATTCTTTCTTTACGTTTTTGCCTCTCTTTTTTCTCTCTTTTTTCTACTCTCCCCTCTTAGGGTTTTTTAGCCTTCTATTTATAGGTTTTTTTTTCTTCAAATTACTGTTCATGAGTTACTATAGCAAAAACTGTTCATGAGTTACTGTTCCCGACACTGTTCACCCCCGCAGGCGCTGAGTTGTGAGTACCGCGGCGCCTAGCCCTATGCCCCTTTTATATTTTAGGCGTAACTTCTTTATTTGACGTTCGATTCGCCTCCCGTTTGTTCCTATACGTCATATTTTCCATCATGCATCTATTTATGATCAAAAAAATATAATTAAATAGCTAAATATTTATGATTTAGAGTAAAATATGAAAGTTAGGTACAAATCATACTAGTGCTTTTATGCCCCTATCAATAGACTCATCTCTTAATATTTCATTGGACTCATTAATATCTTAGTTAATCCCTTAATACCAATTGATTGGCTTAGATAATAATCTTATCACAAGTATTTGTCAATGATTAAGTGACTATATTATACATTCTAACAATCACCTATATGTCTATAGTAATCAAATCAGAATTTAATTCATTAAGATCAAGTCTAAATAATACCATACATACCATATAGGTATATGTCTCTCCTACACGAAACTCTATAATCATGCATCAAACTATCCTAAGCTAAACACGTGAATCTTTTTGTCAAGTTCATCATGGTTCTTCAATCATTCAAAATATTGATCAGATATAATGAAAGTAATAAACTCGGATAGAATGAATTAATTATATTGTACTAGGTAAATTAAGAAGTAATAAAATCCAACTACATACTTAGGTTCAAAAGTTTAACCCTAAAAATAAAAAATAAAAACTTAAGTCATGATGAAACAAAGAGTTCTAAAGCTTATCAAGAATAACACCATGAAAATCATATAAAACTAAAAAGATAAAGAGTTGAAAAGATAGAACTAATTTTTCTACAGCCTTCAATCTTCTAGTCTTTTTGATTCTAAAAAAATTACTTTCTTTCTCCTTTTGATTGTTTTTTTTCCCCCATTAATTAGAGTTTTTGGCATTTTATTTATAGGTTTATGTCTTTAAATTAGAGTTAAACATCAAATACAAATCAGATTAGGATTACTGATTATGAGTGACTGTAGTAAAAATATTGTTCACGCGTTATTGTTTACAGGTACTATTCCCTATTGCTATTCACGCATTGCGGCACTGAATTCTGGGTGTTGCGACACTGTAGATACTATAGCAATTTGATGTTTTTAGCTTATTCTTCATAGAGTTTTCACCTTATTTGCTCCATTGACTCCAAACCTACAAAAATAATAATAAAATACATAAAAATCAAATAATCTTAATTTCTACTAACAAATATTAAGTTTGGAATATGGAATATTAGATTTAATTAACCCCTATCACTCGGTGCTCAAATTCTAACTTGGAGATGTCTTCTTTATGTTCCAAGCGCTGCGATCTTGGCACGCTAGCATCACGATACCGAGTCTCTAACTTTGATCTATTTTTTCTCTCTCTCAGCTCTGCGATACTAGCTACTATTTTGACTTTTTTGCGTCTTTTGGTTCCAATTTTAATGCATTTTATGCTAATTTTTTTAATCCTATAAGACAACTATAATACACATAAAAAGCCATATATTTACAACTAAATGAACAATTAGTAAGTCCAAGGAAATCAAAATAATAACCATAATTATACCTATCACATGTGGATCTCCTTTAATCTTCAAACTCATTAATACCCAAAACTGAGAGAATAGAAGTAGCATAAATTATTTTTATATCAGAATACGTAAAAGAATTATATTATAATTGTCTGTTACTACTTCTTATCTCCCATATTTATAGGTATCTCCACTGGGTATTTAGAGTTTAATTAAAATTAAAAATTTAAAGTTTGATTAGAATTTGAACTAGTAGAGTGACTGCAAGACCCATTAACTTTTTAGGTCCAACTTAAAAGGATCAGTCTAATTATCTCATGACCTATAATCTTTTTAAGTTAATCCCAAGTTATTCTACTAAAAGCCAAAGGCTACACTAAAGTAACTCATGTAATAAATAAAAAGCTCATTTTAACTAAAATCATTTTAATTAAATTAGACTTGGATTTAAGCCAATAATAACCATTTAATTGACTCTATAATTAATGTCTATAATTAAAGTTAGCTTATAGAAAAATGCTTCACCTCTTTAATTATCTATCTACCCTAAGCCATCGAATGATCTAATAATTATTTTTTAATATTTTATATTTATAAATAAATTTACAAGTAAATATTATTATTTAATAAATATTTTATTAAATAAACTACTAGCATAAATTTAAATGATCAAGTACTATAAATAACTTAGGTAAAACATCACTAAGTAGATTCTATTTTACAAATATATGTTCCTACGACTCTTAAAATTATATCTCTAAGCTATCGATATTTTGACTATCTATATGAATCTCACTCCGTGATAACTCAAAAGATATAACACATGAATATAAGTTTATTACTTACTTAGGATTAAGGTCAATCAAGCTTATTAAAGCTTTTATGAATTAAAATCAATGTTATTTAGTTAACTAGATCAAAATTCATAATAGCCACGTTAAATGTATCATATATACTAGTTTTTCTCCTTAAATTCTCTACTTCAATAATTAAGATAAATCATCCATTATAAGAAGTAGAAATAATACAACCTTATATAATGAGTTATCTTTTTTATTAATAGCTGTGAACAAGATTTAAATTATAAAAAAAAATTGATCTATACCTTTTATATTAAGATCATATACCTAATATATAAATCGTATACTTTATAAATATGAGCTCATCAGTGTATACTCAAATAAATAAACTTATTAATAAAATAAAATGATATTATACACATTTTAAAGGCACGAAATAACATTACATATCCAAAATCTCCTACTTGCTCTAAAGCATGTCAAGTCTCTATTAAACCCATATATAAACCATATGAGTTTTAAAACTCTTTGCTAGTAATGATGTTGATGAATGAATCCACTAGATTATCTACTAACGCAATCTTAGATACCATGATTTCACTATTTTTACAAAAGCTCCCTTACGAAATGATATTTTCTCTCAATGTGTTTTCCTATCTTATAATTAGTTCCTTAAACTATGCTACTACCCTACTATTGTCACAATAAATATTAATAAATATCTAAGCACTAGGTACCACCTCAGGCTCCATGAGAAACTTTCGAAGCTATATAGTTTTTTTTGCAGCTTTAGAAGTAGCTATATAATTAACTTCTATGGTGGAGTCTATAATACATGAATATTTTGCATTCCTCTAACTTGTAGCCCTTTTACCCAAGATAAACACATATCCTGAAGCTAATCTTTGGGTATCCTTATATATCTAGAATTCTTAATCTATATTCCTAATGGTTACAAGATCCTCAATGAAATACATAAGCAAATAATTTTTTTGTTTTCTAAAGGTACTTGAATATATGTTTTATTGCAGTCCAATGTTCTAATCCTTGATTTGATTGATTTTGGTAAACCATTTCAACTAAATAACAAATAATGGTCTAGTATATAACATGCATGAGACTTCCTACAACTAATGCATAAGGATTTCCTCTCATACAATTTATCTTTTCAAATGTCTTAAGACATTGATGCTTGGATAGATTAATCTCATGTCTAAAAGAAAGCAATCTTTTTTTGAAATCATACATAACAAACTTGACAACAATTTTGTTAATATACTTAGCTTGAGATAAGCTTAACATCATTCTATTGTGATCCCTTAATACTTTTATCTCAAAGATGTTACTGACTTCTCTTAGATCATTTATATCAAAATAGTTAGATAACCATATTTTATTCAATGATAACGCTCCTACATCATTTTCAATGAGTAGTATATCATCTATATACAGGACTAAAAAAACCACAAACCAACCATCTATTTTCTTATACATATAAGATTTATTAGAATTCTGATCACAACCAAATGCTTTGATTACTAAATTAAATATGATGTTCCAAGATTTTTATGCTTGTTTAAGCTCATAGATAGGCTTTTACAGTTTGCAAACCATACCATATGCTCTTAGCCTATAGCTATAAAATCGTCTAGTTATATTATATTGATACTCTATTCAAAATTGCCAATCAAGAAGGCAATCTTGATATCCATTTGCTAAATCTCATAACCAAGACTTGCTTCAATAAATAAGAGAATTCTGACAAACTTAAGCATAATAATTGATGAAAAGATCTCTTTATAATCGATATATTCTTTCTAAGTGTATCATTTTGCAATAAGCATAACTTTTAAGGTTTCTACCTTCTCATCCATTCTTTATTTTCTCTTGTAGGCCTATTTACACCTAATTATCCCTTTAGGTTTTCTTAAAAGTTCCTAGAATTTATTAAAATACACAGAATCCATCTCTAATTTCATAACTTTGTGCCAATTGATTACATCTATATCAACTATTGTCTAATCATAGCTATTGGAATTTAGTTAATGTTTGTTAGAATTTGCTTGTAAAAACTCTCCAATTAATATACATTTAGCTAGATATGTAATAATCCTTCCACTATAACAAAGTATTGATAGTTGTTGCTCTTCATTTAACTCTCTCAACCATTGCTTCATCATAGCTAGTAGGATCTAGTTCATGTTTATTAGAAACTACATGTAAATATTCTCTAATTAACATGTACCTAACTGAACATTTGATAGTCCTCTTACTATAATAAAGTACCAATGGTTATTGCTCTTCATTTGGCTTTGGTTAGATATTATGATTTAGACTAGGAACTAACTCGTTAACTTTTCTAGGCACAATACTAGAGTTTTTAAATAACTCATTAAGAATTATTTTACTCCAAGACTTGAAAACTTTTATATAGACTCCCTTATGAAAAATTACATTTGTCCTCATAAATATTGTCCTATTTAGAGGATTATAGAAAAAAAAACCCCTTTTATTTTTTTAGGATAGCCAATAAATAGGTAAATTTTTAACTTAGATTCTTAACTTTTCAATCTTTCCTTTTCATCATGTGTGCTGGATAACCTCATATATGTACATAACGCAAACAAGATTTACGATCCATAACAAGATGGGTAAAATAGAAAAACTCATCATTGACCTCACCATTTTAAGAAGAGCCTTATTTCTCTTTTCTGCACTACTATTTTGCTGGAATGATGCTAGTGCAGTTAATTGGGGTAATATCCCATTGTCTGACAAATAGATCTTAAACTCACTGTATAGGTATTCGACACTTTAATTATATCAAAGTACCTTCATGTGTTTCCTTAATTGTCTTTTTACGTCTGCTTGAAACTTCCTAAATTTATCAAATATCTTAGACTTATACTGCATTAGGTACACATAATCGAATCTAGAATAATCATCAATGAATGGATGAAATATTCATAACTTTATCTAGTTTATATGCCCATGGGCCCACGTATGTCAAATTATACTTATTTTAATGCTTTAGTGGCTCTATTGTCTTTAACATTAAAGGGCCTTCTAGTCATTTTACCATCTATACAAAATTCACGGACTAGTAATGATTCAATTTCCAATGAACTCAAAGGTCTATTTATCTTTGACCAGTCTTTGGATCTTTTCTAGATTAACATGACAAAGACGTAGATACTATAGATGCATTTGATTAGCAAGAGATATTTTAATTCTCTTATGATGATTAGATAATTATTCAATTCTATATCATATAATAAGTTAATTTTAAGAGATATACAATATAGACTATTAACTAGTGTACTTGAACATATAAACGACTTTTTCATTTTTATTACCACAATTGAGCCATAGATAACATAGTAACTAAATTTATACAAATAACTATCTAAGACCAAATTACATTTAAGTTTAGGCACAAACAAACTGTTAGTGCATTAAATGGCACATGCATGTGATTATGTACATGTTAAAAATTTCAAAATACATGTCTAACATACATTGCGCAATGGAATAAATAATATAATCAACATATACACATTACAACTTCATCAAAAAAAAAGTACAAGAATAGAATACATACCATTGTAGACTATTCAGTAAAGATTGTTGAACTTTGAAGCCATTTTAGCTCACAAGGACGTCCTCTCTTGAACAATTCTAGACTCCAACATTTTGTGAGATTAGAGTAGTTAGAATGATGGATCACTCACAAGCCCACCATTACGCTCAGGTTAAAGGATCTTGAATACTACTCAACTTGGGAAGACTCGTAATTGACTGCTTTATGGGATATCTATTAGAGGTCCTCATAAGTTTGTTCAGTACCCAGTCCTTACTGAATACTTGTTTGCCTATACAGACTTCTGCTAAGTTCATGGTCTGCTAAAATTAACAATTTGAACAATTTAGATATAGACATACATCGATCTGAAAGAAATACTGATCGATCTGCGTCAACAACCATGGATCAAGAACAATGTTTTCAATAACATATTGCGCATGACATTTCTTAACATCATTTGTAACTTCGTCATTACTATATTATTCTCAGGTCTTTGTCCCTATTTTAGACAAGATTCTAACTCTTTAGAATTGATAAATTTTAGCACTGACCTAAACTTTTTTTATCTAAGATCTAAACTTGTTTAGATCTATAATGTCTGAAAAAGTTACAAGCTTCTTACCATATAATTATGTATTAAAGATTTGGTCTTCTAGAATCCTTATAATAAATTTCAAACATGACTAACGGCTCAAGAATCTACTATTTATGAATTTATAGAATCAACCGCTAAATATATGTCAATGAAAAAAATATTACTAGAAGCTGAAGTCGTCTTTTTAGCTATTGAAAGCTTAATTATTAGACATTTTCTCTTCCAATGCCTTGTAATGCCATATTGCAAACACTTTCCTTTTGGCCTTATTTCTTTTTTTAAATTTACACAAATCCTAAATTAGATATTTTCTTCAGCTTGTTCTTCTTATTCTTATTACTCTTTTTCTTTAGATTGAGACTAGAAGATGAAGATGGACCCTTAGTTAAGTGACTACTGTAAGTATCTACTTTAACTTGGGGTGCATCTTCATTAGGTTTAGGAATGTATTTATTAGTCAAGATAAATTGTGCTTTTTAGCCGTGAGTATAAAATCAAAGTTCCTTTTCCATTCTATAAAGTTATTATCGATTAATTTATTTTGGTTAAGAATTAATACAAACGGGCTAAACAAAGGCTAAAAAATAAATTCATACATGAGCATACATTCTCTTATGGCATACGAAACTTTTTACGTGAATGCATAAATACATGTATGTATAACTTTTTAACTACATTATGCATTGGTAATCCAATTTTCATTCATAATACGCCTCCATAAGGTGGTCGTATCCATCATGAATCAAACTAGTACTTACTAATTTATTATTGTTATTATTATTGTTATTATTATTATTATTATCTATATATCTCATATCAAATAATAATAAACTTCTAATTCTTTAGCCCTTATATTTAATTGACAAGTACTACGTAAGGAGGATATCAATCAACCTAAGTTGAATGTACAACCATTATTTTAATCTTCTATATTTTCTAATTAAAGAAGTCATAGTAGGTAGCTAGTTTCACATGAGTTCTATATTGGATCTTATCCTTTAGAAAAGTCCTACCTATTAATTAATTCTGATTAATACCTTCCTTAGTGAATCTTACAAGATTTGAGATAAGACATTAATGTGCTTTACTATATGACCAAAATGAAAGACGTGAGCTTTATGTCTAGAGCCCTCTCCTAATTATTATTTTTTTAAATCTTAAAGTTTTAATTTTTAATATACCATTTAAATTATAAAATAATGTTTTGTTCATTAATATATAATTAATAAAACCACGTTAAATTAATAAAATCAATAATATTAAAACTATGACGAAAATTTTGTCTTAATCTTATTAGAATATTAATGTCATACAAGATGATATATTTTATATATAGGCATATGAATGTGACACATTTGATATATATGACATGTTATTCGATCAATCTTTTAATTAAATAAATAAATAACCTATAACTTATGACTTTTATTAAGAAGAAAAATATTAAAACTAAACCTAAACTCTTCAAAGTACTCCTTGAAGTAAAATTGGGCTCATCCATAATATCTATCTCCACTTGCTTGTCTCTTTTTATAAGTTAGGCATTTTGGGTTTTTAATTTTCTTTATTCAATTTATTTTAAAAACTAACTCGGCCATATTTTAAGCTTAAAATTCCTATTAGACCTTCTTAAAATTTTATTGAAAAATATTTTTAAACTCAATAGTTCTATTAAAATATCTCAAATAAAATTTTATAAAATTTGAACTAATATTAAAACGAGTTTAGACCAACTTCGAATTTGCAAATACTAAAAAAATAGTTCATAAACTAATTTGGGTCGGAATTAGGGCCTATTTACAAATTTTATAAAGTTTTTTAGCCAAATAATAATTACTTAAAACTAAAGGGGCTAAGTAAAAAACAATTTTGTTTAGGACCTATTACAAAATCTGCAAATTTTTTCTATCAAAATAAAAGTAACCAAAAATTGAGGGGTCGAATGAAAATATCCAATTCTAGTTAAGGCTTATTTGCAAAATCTGTAAACGTTTCTAACCAAATAGAATAAATGACAAAATGAGGGGGTTGAGAAAAAATAACCAAATAAAACTAGTGTTCGTCTTTTTCTTTCCCCAGACTGTCGTGGCGTCGCCCATCCACTTCTTTTTTTTTTGGATAAAATAAATTAAAAAAGAAAACTTATAACTTAATTCCTAGATTTACATATTAAAACTCTATATTAATTAATTAGCTTACAATAAATTTAAGAATACAAAAAAAATTAATCAAGAGAGAAAGTTGTAATATTATTTTATCACCCTCTTTTATTATAATTTTAAAATATATATAAACAAATATCTAACTATAAATTATTATTATGGACATAATCATTCATCATATAATTAATACAAATAATAAATATAAATTAAATTATATAATTGGTGTCACAATAAATAATTATTACCATACATAAAAATAAATAAATTATACATAATATGAAACAATGTGACTTTAAAATCAGTTGTTAACAAAAAAAATAATTTTGTTGAATAAAATAAACACAAGTGGAAGTCAAATCACATTGTCTATAATTATTTGTATAGAGATAAAAAATTACTTTAATTTTTCACTTAATAAACTTTGAATTGAATGATTACAATTATTTTTACTATTATTAATTTTTAAACTTATGCGTGTGGGCACGTGAATCTTCTTTAATCTTCAAACTCATTTGTACCTAAAATTAAAAGAAGACAAGTAACTTAATTCTCTTTTCTACTTAAGAATACATAAATGAATTATTCTTATGGTTCATCTTTTTCTCTGTCCCTGCACTATCGCAGCGTCGCCCATACACTTTTTTTTTCTTTTTTTGATAATAATAAATAAAAAAAAGGAAACTTATAACTTAATTCTTAGATTTACATATTAAAACCATGTAGCAATTAATTGACTTACAATAAATTTAAGAATACAAAAAAATTAATCAATAAAAAAAGTTGTGATATTATTTCATTACCCCCTCTTATTATAATTTTTAAAAAAAAGTACAAGCGAATGTCTAACAATGAGTTATTATTATGGACATAATTATTCATTATATAATTAATAAAAATAATAAATATAAATTAAATTATACAATTTGTGCCACAATAAATCATTACTATCATACATAAAAAAAAAAATTATACATATAATATGAAATAATGTGACTCTAAGACTAGTTGTTGGCAAAACAAAAATTTGTTGAATAAAATAAATGCAATAAAGTTAGATCGTCTTGTTCATAATTACTTATATAGGGATAAAAAACTACTTTAATTTCTTGTTTGATAAACATTCAATTAAATTGCTACAATCTTTTTTACTATACTTAATCTCCAAACTCATGTGTGTAAGCACGTGGATCTCTCTTAATCTTCAAACTCATTTGTACCCAAAACCAAGAGAAGATGAATAGCCTAATTCTCTTTTCTACATAAGAATACGTAAAAGAATATTCTTATGGTTCATCTTTTTCTCGGTCCCTACATCGTCGCAGCGTTGCACATCCACTTTGTTTTTCAATAATAATTAAAAAAAAGATAAAGACAACTTATAACCTAATTCTTAGATTTACATATTAAAATCTTATACTAATTACTTGGCTTACAATAATTCTAAGAATACAAAAAAAATAATCAAGAGAGAAATTTGTGATATTATTTCATCACCCTCTCTTATTACAATTTCAAAAAAAAAGTACAAGCAAATATCTAATCATAAATTATTTTTATTATGAGCATAACCATTTATCATATAACTAATAAAAATAATATATATATTAAATTGTGTAATTTATGCTATAATAAATAATTATTAACATATGTAAAAAAATAAATTATACATATAATATAAAACAAGTTGGCTCTAAGACCAGGATGGCAAAAAATAAATTGTTGAACAAAATAAATGCAATGGAAGCCAAAGCGTCTTGTTCATTATTACTTGCATAGGAATAAAAAATTATTTCAATTTTTTGTTTGATAAACTTTGAATTGAATGATTGCAATTTTCTTTATTATCTTTAATCTTCAAACTCATGCGTATGGGCACATGGATCTCTCTTAATTTTCAAACTCATTGTACCCAAAACTAAAAGAAGACAAGTAGTCTAACTCTCTTTTTTATGTAAAAATACGTAAAATAATTATTCTTATGATTCATCTTTTTCTCTATCCCTGCACTGTTGCAGCATTGCCCATTCACTTTTTTTTTTTTCAATAATAACAAAAAAGAAAAAGATAACTTATAACTAAATTGTCACCCTTGTGGTTACTACATAAATTCTTATATTTACATATTAAAACCCTATACTAATTAATTAGCTTACAATAAATCTAAGAATACAGAATAATTAATCAATAAGAAAAGTTGTGATATTATTGTTGAGTTTTGTGCTCACATGTCATCTCATTTTGTATGAATATTTATTTTGCAATATTTATACAATGCATATTTTGTTAAATTGCTGATTACATTTATTAAATTATACAATGCTTATAATGCTATAGATATTGTATGATCTAAAGGAGTTTAAATCTCGTTTAAAAGAGTTTAGATCAGTGTTAAGAGTTAACATTGCTGAGAATTATAAATGTTAAAAACTTAGCAGTTTCTAATAATCAGCAAAATCTAAAAAGTTAGAACATTGTCCGTAACAGGATAAAGACTTGAGAGTACACTGGTAATGACATAGTTACAGAGAAATGCAATAGGTGCTAAGAAATATTATTATGTAATTATGTTTGAGAAACACTATGTTCCTAATCTATTTTCACTAATGCGGGTCTAACGGTAAATCCTTTATTATATAGATTAATGTACATCTATATCTGTATGGTACATATAGTTGTTCTTAGCTGATCATGAGCTTAGTGAAAGCTCATATAGGTATACAGGTATTCAGCCAGCATTGGATACTGAACAGACTCACGAGGACCTCAATAAATATCCTATGAAACTATCAATAATAGGTCATCTTGAGTTATGTAGTATTCGTGGTCCTTTGACCTGAGCACCACGGTGGCCTTATAAGTGATCCACCATATTCTGGTTCTATGGATGTTAGAGACTTTTTATAGTCTGACTGCGGCATGTCGCTGGGTATGGTCTGGTGCTCATTGAGTCTAGTGTGCGTAGATACGGAATCCGTCAACTCACATCAAAGAGTTGTATATTCGATGCTCTGAGATTGTATCTTAAAAAGTCTTATTGCCATAAGTAATAAACTTGGGAAATAAGTTTCCTATAGGGTTAAATATTATTGTAAAAGTGTTTGCGTATATTATTTATCGAGGTTTAAATATTGAGATAAGTTCACAAATAAGCAAATGAAAATTTGACAGTGATATCTATATCCCTATTCTTCTAAGGTATTATTGACGGAAGGATTATACATATGCACTATGATCTCAACTTATATGGTCTAACACGTTGATTTATAATGTCTGTGACGTGTACATAGGGCATCGATCACGGACTCATAGAATAATTCCATTTGACAAATCGGATGTGAACCTAGGAGTTTTGCAATATAAAATGTACTCATTGTGCACTGGGTGACGTATCAAATTAAATAGTTTAATCTAATAAATTTTAACAAATTGAATATTTACTTTTGTATAACTCGAAATGTGTACATGTTAAAATTTAAGTGTTAAGTATATTAATTAATTAATAATAATTATTAACTAATCCTATAATGATATGTGGTACATTACGAGCCATTTATTGTTTAATTTTAAAATTATCATTATGCACTTGTGTGATAAGTAATGTACAAATAAATGGTTGGTGTTTATTTTAAATAAATTAATAAAAGCCAAAAAATTATATTAAAATGAGTGATTAAGATTATTTGTCATAAATAAAACAATTGAAAACATGTGTTTATATTTTAATTAGATTAAAATATTAAACAAACATGAAAGTATGGCCATGAGTCCATTGTGGGGCCGAAATGTAACATGCAAGAAATGGAAATGGTTTCTCTTTTGCTTAGTTTTTGGTTTGGTCATTACACATAAATTATTAGTATTTGTTATATTTTTGTTATTTGTTTATTGTAAACAATTGATATAAATCAAAATAAATGGGAATGAAAGCCATGCCTCGGTGGGGCCTAATATCATTTGCAAAATGAGAAAAGCGTTTCTCTATTTGACTTCTATTCTCGGCCAAGTTCATTTCTCCACTATAGCACATGTCTTTATTCATGTGTTAAATCGGCCCTATAATGTCAACTTGGAGGAAAACTGAGAAGCAAAATAAAAGGAGTATTTTTTTGCTCATTTATGAGTGATTCACTCAGCCATATATAGAAAGATATAAGTCTTTAGCATTCCGTAGGGAAAAGCTACCATTACAAATAACAATAAAATGAATTTTGTTATTTAAATGTTAAACTAGAACAAGAATTATTTATTGAATTGTAGTAAACAATAATTTAAGTATTAAACATAGAGATTAAGGTTTAAGAATTAAATTATTATTGAAAAAAAGAATTGTCATTCTAATTACTCAAACCCATTAAGTTAGGTACTAGAATTAGTGACAAGTGCATTATAAGTGTGATAGGGGCGTAAAAGCACTAGTATAATTTATACTCAATTTTTATATTTTGCTCCAAATTATAAATATTTAGCTATTTAATTGTGATTTTAAATCATAAATAGATGAATGATGAAAAATGTGACGTATGAGAATAAACGGGAGGCGAATCGAACGTCAAACGAAGAAGTTACGCTCAAAATACGAAAGAGGCACCAGGCCAGCGACTGAGCGCCGCGGCGCTCATGGCGGTGAACAGTACCCATATGAACAATAACCGGTAAACATTTTCTATAGTAACTCGTGAACAGTAATTTGAAGACAAAAACATATATATAGAAAGCCAAAAAATCCTAAGAGGGGGAGGAAGATAGAGGAGAGAAAAAAGGCAAAAACTTAGAGAGAGAATTCACAACACAAGATCAAAGATCAAAGATCAAAGCCAAAGATTGAAGAACCAAGATCAAGATTCAAGCTTCAAGTCAAGATTGAGGGAGAAGCACATCAAGAAATCACTTTGATTAGTTTTTCTTCTCTTTCTTTATCATTATGTTCTTGTTCTTGTTAATCTTTATAAATTGGTTTGATACTTTTAGTTTTGTGATGGGTTAAATTGTTCATCTAGAGTTAGACTATGTGAACCTAATATGAATTTGGATTGCGTTAATTTTTAGTTTATGAACTTGATAAATTCAATTGATTCATTCTATCTTATGTTTAATACTTTCATTATACCTGATCAATATTTTGAATGATTGAGGAACTATGATGAACTTGACAGAGGGATTCATGTGTTTAGCTTAGGGTAGTTTGATGTATGATTATAGGATAACAACTATGAATTTCATCTAGGATAGACATATACCCAGGTGGCATGTATAGTATAATTTAGACTTGATCTTAATGAATTACATTCTAATTAGATTACCATAGATATATAGATGATTATTAGAATGCGTAATATAGTTACTTGACCATCGACAGAGACTTGTGATGAGATTAGTATTTAAGCCAATCAATTGGTATTAAATGATTAACTAAATGGTTAATGAATCCAATGAAATATTAGGGGACGAGTCAAAACCCTAAATTATCTTTATTTGTGAATTTTACTCTTTGTTTTTTGTTTAGTTAATTGATAGAATTAGATTAGTTAAATAAATTTCAGATTGTGATTTTCTGAATAAAAATTAAGTAGGTATAATTTTAGTATTTGATTTATAGAATTAGATCTCATAGTCCCGGTGAGATCGATATATGGACTTAAAATCTTATATTACTTGATACGATGGCGTGCACTTGCGCTTAACTACTATAGCATCACAATCAAAGTGGAAACTCCAGTTTAAACTAGTTCAAAAAGGCTTTTCAAGTGATTATTCGATCATTCATTTTTTTATTATTATAATGAGACTTTATTTTGTGTGTTGATTGCACCATGAAATTAGATTTTTAGGCTTCCGCTATATTAATTATGTATAAGATACGTAAAATTTTATTGTAATTAACACCACCACATGTATACATCCTGGTATAATCAGCACTTTTCAATTATTTCATCACTTCATCTTATTACAATTTCAACAAAAAAAAAAGTACAAGTAAATATTTAACTATGAATTATTATTATGGGCATAATCATTCATCGTATAATTAAAAATAATAATAAATATAGATTAAATTATCCAATTGGTGTCATAATAAATAATTACTATCATATATTAAAAAAAAAATTATACATATAATATGAAACAATGTAGCTCTAAGACTAGTCGTTGGTAAAACAAAAATTTGTTGGATAAAATAAACGCAATAAAAGCCATATTGTATTATTCATGATTACTTATATAGGAAAAGAAAATTACTTTAATTCATCGTTTGATAAATATTGAATTAAATGGCTGCAATCTCCTTTACTATTTTTAATCTTCAAATTCTTACGTGTGGGCACGTAAATATTCCTTAATCTTCAAACTCATTTGTACCCAAAACTAAGAGAAAATAAGTAGTTTAATTCTTTTTTCTACATAAAAATATGTAAAAGAATCATTCTTATGGTCATCTTTTATTACTTCTTGCCTCTTATATATATATATATATATATATAAGTATCTCCCTTGAGCATTTATAGTATAATTAGAATTGAGAATTTAGAGTTTGATTAAAGTTTAAACTAGTTAAGGGATTAAAAGACCCATAGACTTCTTAACATAATTTAAAAGGTTTAGTGTAGTAATCTTATAACCCACCAAATTTTATATGTTAACCCGATACTATTTTACTAAAAGTCAAATATTGCACTCTAATAATCCACATAAAATATATAAAAGTTTATTTTAATTAAGTCACTTTTAATTAAATTAGACTTAGCTTTAAACTAATAATAACTACTTAATTGACTTTCTAACTTATGTTCATAATTAAAGTTAGACCATAAAAAAATATCTCGCCTTTTAAATTACTTATTTGCCTCAAGTTACTGAATACTCTAATAATCAAGTTCACTCATCTTGCATTAATAGTAATTCTAATAGTTATTTTATATTGTACTTTATCAACTCCAATTACATAACAAACTTTTCTTAACCGTGATTCATATTTTATATTTTTTAGAATTGAAATACTAATATTTTAGAATCTAATATATCTATCAACACCGTCACTAGAACACACTCACTTTCTCCCAAAGCATACAACAGTAAAAATATGTGTCATGATGCCTATAAAAAAATGTAAGTTGATAAAATTGTGATTAGAATGGTAAAAAAAAATCAAATTCAAAAAAATTGCATGAAATGCGTGAAAATACCATGGCCAAGCACACGCATTAAGCACTCGCACAAGCACTTCTTGCTCACTAAGTGCGGGCAGCACCATGCGCAGCCATCACACCGAGCACTTCCCAGATTCACACATACATTTTTTTTCACTCATTTTGCATTAATTTAATACTATTTTATAATATTTTCACTTATTTTTAACTAATGCACTCATTCTAAACACATATATTCAAAAAAATATTTTATTTTCTCAAAATATTGTATAAATATATCTTTAATTTGAGAAATTTATCAAATACTTTACATTGTCAAAAATTTATCATACTTAATAAAAATTTTAAAGAGAAGTGTGTGGACTTAATTGAAGAGACTTTGGGTATTTTTTTTTTAGAGGTGAATTGTTCTAAACTGATATTAAGCATTTTAAATTGTATTTTAAATTATATTACAAAAAATATATATCAATCAATCAATTGAAAATAAAATAATTTAATAGATAATTTTAAATTTTTACTATTTCACTACATAACAGTTATTTAATATATTATTTTTTAAATATAATTTAAAATATTTAAAATTACTCATTATTTTTATATAAAAAAAATATTTAAAAATTAAAAGTGTCTTAACATTTTACTATAAAAGATTAAAAAGGAGGTCATTTCCAAAAATATTCCTACATAAAACACGTGGGACGTGTTAAACACGACCAGCATTCAAATGAAGTTAACCGCGACCAAATGGGCACATGTCAAACTCTCTTCCCTCACTACTCTCAAAAGACCACCAACGAACAACCATCCTTCAACCCTTTCCCCCAAATAAACCCAAAACGACAGCCGCCAGGCCCTCTCGACCATGGCCTCTTGCTCCCTATTTCATCCCCAACCCAAAATCAGACCGTTCAAACAAAACAACCTTCGCAAACCACCCCGTCTGCCCACGGTAATATCCTGCACCTCATCCACATCGAATCCTTCCTCCACTACCAACAACCATTCCCCTCCTCTACCCGCGGCTTCAAAAAATCGCCGAGCAGCCGATGAGAACATCCGCGACGAGGCGCGACGACACCGATCCACAAAAGCCAACCCATTCTCTGCGAAATACGTTCCCTTCAACGCGGGCCCCAACTCTCCCGAATCCTACTCGCTGGACGAGATTGTCTACCGGAGCCGCTCCGGCGGCCTGCTCGACGTCCAGCACAACATGGAGGCGTTGAAGAAGTTCGACGGCGCGTACTGGAGGGACCTCTTCGACTCGCGCGTGGGGAAGACCACGTGGCCGTACGGATCCGGAGTGTGGAGCAAAAAGGAGTGGGTGCTACCCGAGATCGACCCAGACGACATCGTTTCAGCTTTTGAAGGGAACTCCAACTTGTTCTGGGCTGAGCGTTTTGGCAAACAGTTTATGGGCATGAACGATTTGTGGGTTAAGCATTGCGGTATTAGCCACACGGGGAGTTTCAAAGACTTGGGTATGACGGTTTTAGTTAGCCAAGTCAACAGACTCCGTAAGATGAAACGACCCGTCGTTGGTGTTGGCTGTGCATCGACCGGAGACACGTCAGCAGCTCTCTCTGCCTATTGCGCCTCAGCAGGTATTCCTTCGATTGTGTTTTTACCTGCGAATAAGATTTCAATAGCGCAATTGGTTCAGCCAATCGCAAATGGGGCTTTTGTTTTGAGTATTGATACTGATTTTGATGGGTGTATGAAGTTAATTAGGGAAGTTACTTCTGAACTGCCGATTTATTTGGCAAATTCATTGAATAGTTTAAGGCTTGAAGGTCAAAAGACTGCTGCTATAGAGATATTGCAGCAGTTTGATTGGGAAGTTCCGGATTGGGTGATTGTACCCGGTGGCAATCTTGGTAATATTTATGCCTTTTACAAAGGTTTCAAAATGTGTCATGAATTAGGGCTTGTCAACAGAATGCCAAGGCTTGTTTGTGCTCAGGCAGCCAATGCTAATCCGCTTTACTTGTATTACAAGTCCGGATGGAAGGATTTTAAGCCTGTGAAGGCAAATACCACATTTGCATCTGCTATTCAGATTGGTGATCCGGTGTCTATAGATAGAGCAGTTTATGCATTGAAGAACTGTAATGGGATTGTTGAGGAAGCAACTGAAGAAGAGTTGATGGATGCAATGGCTCAGGCAGATTCTACTGGAATGTTTATATGCCCACATACTGGGGTGGCGTTGACAGCTTTGATTAAGCTTAGGAAAAGTGGGGTTATTGGTCCAACGGATAGGACAGTAGTGGTTAGTACAGCTCATGGTTTGAAGTTTACGCAGAGCAAGATTGATTATCACTCGAAGGAGATTAAGGATATGGCTTGCAGGTTTGCTAATCCGCCTGTGCAAGTGAAGGCAGATTTTGGGGCAGTCATGGATGTGTTGAAGAATTATTTGGGAAGCAAAGCTCCAAAGTAGCAGGCAGGTGTTGTAAGTTCAAATTTTGTATTCTTATTTATGTTTGGATTTTAAGTTTTAGTAATACACTTTCTAGTAGTTTGGTTTTTTTATTTATATAGGAAATGCTGAAGAAATAATCTATAAGGCATGATGAAATTTTGAATTACAAAGCGTTTTCTGGCTGGATCACTAGTTTTTGGAATTTGACTATTCTTGTTGTCCGTGATGATTTGTAATACTGCTGTGCCCTTCTTCTCTTCACAGATGATTAATTATGGTTGCAAAATTTCATTATGGATTTTTCTACCGGAATGATAGTTATCCTTTCTAAAAGGGACAAGACATAGCAAGATCTTAACAACTATAGTGATTGTTCAGTTGTTACTTTGTTAAAACTATGGCCATTTGCTCAATTTTAAGGTGGATCCTTATTAAGCAATATCGGATAGCATCTGATTCTGCATTGTCCCTAAATATCATCTTTTGCCTTCGCTCCTGGTTTTACTTTTCAATTACTAGCGACAAATGGAGTAGCTTAAATATCATCTTTTGCCTTTGTTACTGGGGACAAATGGAATAGCTTTAATATCGCTGAGTTGGCTAGATTTTTTCTGACGTGTGAAAAAATCAGTTGGTCACCAACGGGTGCTAACTACGTAGCTGCGGTGGCTGCTGAGAATTTATTAATTGGCCAAACAGACTGGAAAAACTTTTTAAGAGTATTTGTAACCATTGACATTGCAGATCATTTATTCAAAAATGGCTATTATATTGGTGAAACGCCCATGACAAGGCATGGCATATTATTTTGCAGGGTAAGATTTGACTCTGATCACCGGGTATAGTAATATTGTAACAATCAAACGATTCTCTCTCATACAATCACAAATTAAGTTAAAACAAATGAGTAGTATAGGCCTAAAAGATATGATTTGAGAACAAGGCGGTTAAGAACTATAAGCATTAACACCCAGCAATGAGAAAATATTCGCGACATGCCGGCAACTTCAGGAGTAATCATACAGAGAGATGCTTTTGTCATCTGATACACTAGCAAGACGACCTGCCCGTTTGGGACCGCCCGGCGGGCAGAATGACACACTCCAGACCTGGTCTGTGTGGTTGGTCATTATCTGCACAGCTGCTCTCATGTTGAGATCCCAAAGCCTTACAGTTCTATCACTTGAGCCTGTTGCAATAGCTGCTCCATCCGGGCTTGCATCGACACTCAATACCCAACTTGCATGACCTGACATTGCCCCCGCCAGACTTTTTCCCTCAGCATCATACATGTGCACGTGAGCATCATCGGATGCAGAGAAGAGAACACGTGGATCAATAGGTGAATACACAAGAGAACGCACTGGCATGGAATGGCCTTCCAAGTGGTGCAGGAATTTGGCACGGGAAACATCAAAGATGGAAATTGTGCCATCCATTGAACCACAAGCAAGTCTTCTGCCATCGGGACTCCATGCAACTGACAGAACAAACTTCTTGCTGCTGCTTTTATCAGTGGGCTTGGGTCCTTCAGGACGGGGAATTGATAGGTTGGCAATCAGTTTCCATGTAGCAGTGTCCCAGAGCTTGACGGATGCACTACCCCCTCCAGCAACTGCTAGAGTGTTACCCTGATGGGAAAGCTATTGTTAGCACCAGTTTTGATGAGATGTAAAAAGAAGCTCAAGATAGAAAATGCATCTTCTTTTATTGACATAAATGGTTCCATATTTACAGAGTAGGAAAGAGAAATGTCTTCATGTTCAAAGATAAATTTCATATACAGGCAGAACAACTTTTAAAAACATGCAAACGCATTCAAACACAGAAGATGAGAAATGAATTGAAACAGAAAATATATACTTAAACATACATATAATACAATAGAAAAGTAGACGAGCCAATCCATGGGAAAGAATGCAAATCAAATTCATTTAAGGGCCATATAAACCAAATGGATCTTCAAGAGTGAAGAAGTTCCTGTAAAGTCAAAACCCTTTGATAGGACCTGGAAAAAAAACAACGTGCATGTGAACAACTTGTGTTGAATTTAACTCTAGCTTTACATCAGACCCTAGAATCATGGCATCAGCCGTTATCATGGATTAGGAGATGGCACCAATGCAGTTTAAGTGCGAAAACAGTGTTATTTTTAATAGTGTAATGTTGACAGTATATCCTAGATCCCCTAGCACACTAAAAAAATACTCTCCCATTAAGAAATAAATACTTTTAATGACATATTAACCCAAACACCCATGCATTATGAAGAAGTCTAAATATATTAATCACATATGTGCAACAGCTACATGGACTTGTAAACAATATCCAGGATCTATTCATCTTAAATATCAAACAGAGTCCAACAATACAAATATTTTCAGTACAAACAGACAAAACAACTGGCAGAGTGCAATTCTTACGAAGAAATATCTTCTTGAAATACAAGCACTTGGAAGTCTGATGTTGACAATATACCCATCCCTGTAGTGACACCTTTTTAACATGAAGATGCCAGAAAATATGCCCAAAAATAAACATTGCAATGCACGCACCTAAATGGCAAAACAAGCCTTTTACTTTCAGCTAGCAAGCATCTCCTTCACATGTGAGCTGAGAGTAATATCTTTAATAAACTGATGACCATGCTAAAATTTTATTTGCCCTAATCATTGTCCGGACAGTGCCATAACTGCAAAAGACAAAGCTAAAAACCTAGTATATAGAACACCTATGCTGCAGACAACCATGTAAGCAAGTGCATGCATTACTTGATAAAAGGATTACTAGAAACAGTTCACTCAGCATTGTATCTTTGAACCCAAGATTTAGCTCATTTACAAGATTCACCACTGGCCCACGTTTAAATTACTGGCGAATTAAAAAACCCAAACGAGAAAACACACAAACAGCTAAAACTATCAATAACCCAAACCTAATTAAAACCCCCAAAACAAAACAAAATTCAATCTATTAAACACGCCAATTCCATCACTCGTTACCTTGGGATCGAACTGCATTTGCCAGACTTCAGATGGGGGAGCTTCGAGAGTAGCAATACTAGCATTCGTGTTAACATCGAACACTCGAACGAAGCTATCGAGAGAAGCCGACGCAGCTATAACACCGGAGGGGTGCGCCGCCACCGAGACCACGCCCAGACAGTGCCCGGTGTTGGTCTGCTTCAGCTTCAACTCGTCGGATTCCCACAGCTTCACGGTCTCGTCCAATGACCCGGTCATTAAGCGCGCGGGTTGGTCATCACCGGCGGCCGGTACCCATGTGCCCGCCCACACCGACTCGTCGTGCGCGTTCTCGACGGATTTTAGGCCTGCGAGTTTCATTGATTTGGAGTAGAATACGAGTAATTGTGATTTTTGGGGAGGTTTTCGGACGTTTCAGTGGTGGCTTGGGGTTTTGAAGATTAGTTGACTTGGGGCCTGAAAATTGGACACAACGTGTTGGGCATTTTATCATTTCAAGCCCGGCCTTGTTAATATGGGCCTTTTTGTCCGTGCCCTTGACAAATCATCGTTACGCTTGGTTGCGATGTTTTTTTAAAAAAAAAACAAACATTTGGTACGTGAGAGTAAAGTTATTTCTACAATATTTATCTACAACTTAAAAAAGAAATTTTTTCCTGCCGAATTTCGGTAAATTAGGCACAAGGTCTTCGGCTTGGTATACTTATACCAAAAGAGTTTATTGAGGATTTCAAAGAAGTAAAACCTAAAAAATAACTGTTAAATTATAAATATTTTTAAATTTAGGTGTTTTTTTTTAGTTGGTCAGAATATTGGCTTACAAGTTATTTTGTTCAGTCAGTCTCATAAAAGAAAGAAAACCCTTTGAGTTGATTAGAACAATGATCTATCGACTATTTTGTTTAATTAGTTTCACAATAAAGAATTATAATCTCTTTAGACTTGTCAAAACATTGATTTATAAGTTACCTTACTCGGTTAGATCTATTAATTATAAGGTTAAGGAGAATAATAGTCGAATACCAATTATTTCATTTGAAGAATTCTTATTCAAGGAGAGAAAATTTCTACTCAAATCGAGTAGGGAAAAGTTCAAATTTAACCGCCTTAAATAAATTAAAAAAAATTCTTAAAAATGACTCAACTTATAAGAGACAGAAAAATGTTGATAAAATCAAGTTTATTAATGAAAGAATCTCTAAAAATGAATAACCCCATAAAGGCGAAAAAATAAAAATAAAGTACAATTTCAATAAACTTTAAAAGTAGAATGCAAAAATAGCAAATCTATAAAGATACTCTTATTAAAAATAACTCAAAGAGTTAGAGTAATCTCAAATGCTCACCTTATAAATAAAGAAAGAAATCAACACCAAAGGCACGAGCATACAAATACATATTGACGTTGAAACGTAAAAGCTCGATCCACTTAAAGCATACAAAAAGATGATATTGAACACAAACTAATTATTCATATTAAATAATTTGCTCCCTCTTTTATTTTCTTGCCTATTTTATTCTTTTTAAACTCTTTGTTGACTTAGTCATCAAAGTGCCCACATCAAAAAATCACTGGCGTTGTTTCATATGTTCTCTTTGATTGCAAGATTCTCATCAAACATTATTTTTATAAGAAGAAAAGCAAGCAATTTTTTTGGTTTCATCCTTGCCGTCCAAGTCAAGCTATCCAAGTAAAAACAAATCTAATTCGTTAACTTTCAAATTACCAAATTTTTTATCAACATAAAATAAAATAAAAAAATTTATTTCAATCATACCACTTGAGTCCAATATAAGAGGCCAAATTAATTGGACTATCCTTTTTAATATATTGGAGATATTCTAATAATTTATTATATTTATGCATGCGGAGTGTAAACATAAATGATAAAATGAAAAATGTATTATTTTCATTAGGATAAATAACATATAGGCCCTCGAAATTTTGCAAAAGGGACTGAAAGGCTCCGAAGTTTTAAAAGGGTCATAAAGACCCCTGTCAGAATATAAAAACCGTTTAAATTAATTACTCAAAATGACAAAATCTTCTTTTAACTATTAACTCAAAATTAATCACTTTAACCATTAAGTTACAAGCACTTTATTAATATAAATACTATATTTTTTTTATATGTATAATAAATAGACTA
Source organism: Ailanthus altissimus (assembly GCA_946807835.1). NCBI lineage: Eukaryota > Viridiplantae > Streptophyta > Magnoliopsida > Sapindales > Simaroubaceae > Ailanthus > Ailanthus altissimus. The sequence continues at coordinate 24,082,162 of OX327689.1, forward strand.
TGTATGTGATTTTAAAAATTGAAGGATAAAAATATACATTTAGTGGGACTTGAACTTAAAACCTTTGGCTCAAAATTAATCACTTTAACCATTAAGCTACAAACACTTTATTAATATAAGACTATATATTTTTTATATGTATAATAAATAGACTGTATGTGTTTTTAAAAATTGAAAGATAAAAATATACACTTAATAAGATTCAAACCCAATATATTTTAGCAAAAATTCAACACTTTAACAATTAGAATGGAAGCAATTTATTAATACTAGGTGTATCTATTTTTTATATATACTATAAAGACATATAGATAATGAATAAAATAATTAAAATTTAAAATTAATTAAATAATTAATTTAATTTAATTTAAAATGAAACTAAATATATCAAATAATTAAATAAAATAAATTAAACAATTAAATTAAAAACAAATTAAAATTTTAAATGAATTAAATAAATAAAATTAATTAAATTAAGTAAATTAATAAAATGAGTTCGTGATCGTGGCTCTTTATTATTTTTTCAATTTTTTAATTTTAGTATATTGAATTTATTTTTGTATTTGTATTTAATTTACTTTAAATTAATTGATTTTATTATTTAATTAATTTTAAATTTCAATTATTTTTTTCATTGTCAAGATGTCTTTATAATATATATAAAATTTAGATACACCTAATATTAATAAATTATTTCTAGTTTAATGATTAAGGTCTTAGATTTAAATATTTTGATTTCGAGTCCCACTAAGTGTATGTTTTTATCTTTTTATTTAAAAACACATACAAGTCCCTTCATAATATATATATAAAAATAAATAATCTTAGTTAATAAAGTTTTTTTTGCCTAATGGTTAAAGTGTTTAGTTTTGAGTTAAATATTTTGAGTTCAAATCCTATCAAGTACATATTTTTATTATTTTATTTTAAAATTACATATAAATGTATTTTGATACTTTCATTAATTTTGAGTATTTTGGTACTTTAATCGATTTTGACCTCATTTTAAAATTACACATAGGGATATTTTGATACTTTCATTTATTTCGACCAACATATATACATATTGGGATATTTTAATACTTTAATCGATTTTGACCAACATATAGAAGTATTTTAGTACTTTCATCAATTTTGACTAACATGTAAGGATATTTTGATACTTTCATCAAGTTTGACCGACATACATACATAAAGAGATCTTTTAGTATTTTTATCATTTTTTTCACTAATATAATATTTGAGTACTTTTATCGATTTTGACCTTATTTTAAAATTACATATAAATGTGTTTTTTTACTTTTATTAATTTTAACCAACAAATAGGAGTATTTTAGTACTTTCATCAATTTTAACTAATTGACCGTTAATTTAAACGGTTTCTGTCTTATGAGATTTTTATAACCTTTTTAAAATTTAGGAGATCTTTTAGTTACTTTCACTAAATTTTGAAAGTTTATATATCTTTTACCTTTTAATTAATATACGATTTTTTTTTTTTAATATCGATGCTCTAGTTGAAAGCAATTAGGATTCATTAACTTAAATTAAATTCATTATAATGCGATTTACAAATCCTCATTTAAGATAAACTGGAACTATTTACTTTTTTTTTTTAATTTTTATAAATATCCACCCATTTTAAAGGTGAGAAAAATGAGGTCACTTTTCACACAAATATTGAGTGAAAGGGATTAACAAATTATAAGGTTATATGAAATTGTTTCCATAGTCCACAAATTGGAAGGTTACATGTGCAAATATAAAAATTATTTGTCAGGTCTTGTTTGTTTTTTTGTTGTTTTTGATTTATTTTGGTTACTTTAATCATGTTATGATGTTGTTGGAGTTATGTTGTCTCTTCGCTCATTTCTTTTCTTCATCAGCTGTAATGTAATCTGGTTACATTGGGGCTTGGCTACGTTAAGCATGATGGCTCATCCATCCACGTCTGTCGTTTGAGTAATCAAATACAAATGGGCCCTAAAAGAAAGACATCCATTCTGATTTCTAGATTCTCGTGAATGAATTTAGACTTAACTTTCTCCTTTCTTTTTTCTTCTTTTTGAAACTTACAATGATTGTCCTTCAATTCATGCTTATTTTCGTGAAGCTAAGTAAAGTAGCTAACTGTCTCAATTGGATATTCATGCTCAAGTTTCATTGGGGTCTTACTTGTATTAGAGTGGGTCGTATTCTGATGTGCACAAATAGGCGTTCAGCAAGAAAATAGGTCATCACATGTTCAGCGATAAATGTTCCTCGTAGATTTGACTAAAACCATTTAAATTTGAGAGAGATATGAGAACTTTTATCCGGATATATTGAATGCAACATTTTAATTGATGAATGAATTAACATAGTTAGGATTTTATATTAAATTATTAAGAAGAATTTATGAGAAGTGTATTTAAATTCACAAAGACGTAAAAAAATATAAAAAATTAAAATTAATAGTCTTTCACGTCTAAATTTGTTTTTTATTAAGAAAAAACTGTCATCACTTACTGATGAGATGTGAATAAATAATATATTAAAGTTTAAATTGAAGATCTCAACTTATTATTTATAATATTTTATTTTAGTTCGGTCGATCATAAAAATAAAATAATTTGATCTCTACACATTGAAGTCCATATCATATGAAATACCTTAAAATTTTAATAATAATAAATTTTATTTTATCATTTTTAATGGACAATAAAATAGATAATCAATAATGTGTAATTAATTAATATTTGTAAGTTCATTTTAATATAATACTCAATATTTATGTGGATAAATATATTATTTTGCACCTAATTTTAATTATTTAAAACATAAACATTTAAAATTTATGAGTTGAACTTTGCAGAGGATGGTAAGGTGAAAGGGTGAAAAGCACAATTTCCTTTATTTTAACCAACTCGAGACAGAATTATTGAGGACTTCAAAATGGGTGAATTTTTATTAGTGAAGCCTATGAAACGAGGGTAGAGGTCATTGGATTGGACCAGATCAAGTAGTTTTGCTATTGGCAGGAGCAGATACGGTGATCAGTCAAGAGATAATCATGGGTGGTTTCCTTCCTAAAGATCTGAAGCTAAAATACCCTTAAGCCACTTAACATGGGGTTTCTGATTTGCGACCTGACCTAACCCTGTACTTGAGTGTTGACGTTAGTGAAATTTTATCATGAAAGGGGAGAATAGGCCTCCGGAGATACTCTTTTATGTCCCATGATAAGATACAAAATTGAAATGCACAAATATAAACTGTTATTTATACACAAGATATAGAAAATCAAACAACTTCATCGATACATCAAACGATTCAATCACTAAAATGAAACTTACATCTCCAGAAAGAAAAGGGGACTCGGAGAGGAAATTAAAAAAGGTAACTCAGAGCCCCATCTCATTTACACTGCAATATGCATAGCTATATCTATATACTATATATACTATCAAGTGTGAAATATTAAATATAGCATCCTCAAAAGCATAAACCCTAATGCAGTAATGCCACTCTCACTCACAATCTGGCCTAGAGGCTCCAATGCATGAACAGAAAAAAAAAAAAAAAAAGGGCTAGTGGATTGGTGCCCAATAACTTCAATGTAATAGTAAAATCAAAAGATTGAAGTCTCGAAATCAACTCACATTCTCTACTTATGGAGCTCCGAGAGGTGAATAAAAAAAACACAATGAGAGCCCCCCAAATGTTTCATCAAACCCGAATCTTCTACTAGTCCGAATTTTACCGGACACGAAACAAATGACAAATAGACGGTCACTATAATAACGGGGGTGACCGATATCTTTAAAAATATTTTCTTCCTTCTTTTACAAATTACTGATCATAAATTTGTTCCTTGTTCAGATAAAAACTTAGATCACGAGAGAAAATTCTTGTCCAATTCAACTATATATGGTGTGAATAAATGTTAATTTAGTGTACGATCTATCCTGAGCAAATCAAATCATATCAAACCAGAAGGGAGGGAAGGCAACTTTGCTTGAATTTGGGCTTTTCATCTGGACAGTGGATCTGGGCCTACGCCCAGGCCCATCTTCCGCTTTTCTCTGATAGAATTGATCTTCTCAAGCCTCCACTCGTCCCGGAGTCTGGCGATGAAGCTGTCAGCCTTCATATTCACATCCGGACTCGGACAGAACACCGACCCAGTTCCATCTCCACCGTCCATCACGTTGACCATCTCGGGCGTTGACTCCTTGCTTGACGAAACATCATCATCAACCTCCCGTTTCTCAGGCGACCCGCACCGAGAGCTATGCGCGCTGTGTATGCTAACAAAATCCCCACGCATCGCAAACTTAAACTCCGACATTTTAAATGGCGGCGGCGGCGGCGGCCTAGGGATTAATGGGGACTGGTTCCCGCTATTCACATTCTCATCGTACAAGCCGTTATTAGCTCGTGTAGTTTTGGGCAACGGTGGCTTGCCGTTATTCGTCGAGTTCGCGTTTCTCCTTCTAGAAGGTTGGCGTGGTGGTGTTGCTGGCGCCGGCGATGGTGGTGGTGGCGGCGCAGGTGGCGGTGGGGCGTGGCACCTTCTCTTTGATAAACGTGGCGGTGCTGGTGGAGGTGGAGGGACGTTGTGGACTTTCTTACTTTTGTTGCTCTTTTTGAACAAATTGTGAAAGACTGATGGCGGACGCGGAGGTGGCGGTGGTGGAGGCGGAGGATACGGCGGAGGTATACTATTAGAATATTCAGGCGATGATTCAGGTGGCGAATGTACAGAGTTATCGCAAGTGTAATTACACTTTCTCTTCTGTTTTTTCTTGATTCTCTTTCTTTGATTATACAAAGACGCCAAAACCATCTTTATCTCCTTCGTTGCATTGCTCTTTAGACGTTCAATCTTCACATGCTTCTGCTCCGATCTACTGCCCACGGCTGGAAGAGGAGGTGGCCTCGGAGGCGGCGGCGGGGGCTGTGGTGGTGAAGAATGAACACTCTTAACTTCAACCTCACTCTCAATGCTCCTCTCTTTACGTCCAATAGTTTGATACGTTCGTCTAGGCTTATGACGAGCCGCAGGTGGCGGAGGTGGCGGAGGTGGTGGTGGCGGCGGAGGAGGAGGAGACTTCGGTGGCTGTACGGGAGGAGAAGATCGAAGTACAAAGGTATCAACTGGAATTACTTTAACGTGAGAAAATTCTTCAATATCACTTCTTGTTCTTCGAAATTGATGATGAGCATTATTACTATTATCATCTGGTGAGCGATGATACTTGTGTTGGATATCAAAATCATCAAAGAACCGGAACCCATCATTGCCGGTTTCCCACACCGCTTCCTGCCTCAGATCTGGGTACGAGCTACTGCTCCTCCTCAGCCGGCTCGTGCCAGCCACCGGCGGCGTGCTCATCGGATGATTATTAAATTCAAACCATTGTTTTTGCGACTGCGGTTGGCTGCTATTCTTGTCCGTACTATCCGAAACATTAGAAACATGGTTGAAACTAAAGTTGGAGCTGTTGTCGCCTTCGCCATAGGAGCTCGATCCGTCGTCGTTTCTCCTAGCAAGGATCCCACATAGAATTGCAAACACGACTAGAAAGATATTAAGGGAATCCCAGCTTTTCTTAACTGGGTTGTTATTATAAGGTCGAAAAATTTGAGAGGTGATGTTGAGAAATGGAGGGACAATGAAGAACAAGAGAAGCAAAGCGATAATGGGTAAGATTATGATCAAGATTGGAAGAGTTAGAAGCGGAGCCGATGAGCGGCGGCGATGCATGGAGGCGGTGGTGGTGGTTTGAGGTTGCCAGAATATCGGTGGTTGGTCTTTAAATCCACGGATTTTGAGTATGTGTTTGGTTTTTGCTTGTGGGGAAAGGGCTTTTGAGAAGGTTGGCTTTACAAGACAAGATATTGCGTTATAAGAAATGCAAGTTAATTGCTCAATTAAGAATTTAAAGTGTAACCTAACTACTGTTCCATTTAATTTGAATTAATATAATAAAAGTCATGGCTAGGAAAGATAAGCTTCAAGTCTTATTCACTTGCTTACCCATTTATTGTTGTTTGTTCTGCATCCTTTTGAGTATTTTGTATGTATGCACTTGCACATACATAAAATAAAACGTTTGAGTGGAACTAACACAAAAGAAAATGTATTCGTTTTTTTATATTATGCAATTTTCCTTGTAGCCAATTATATCGCGTGATTCTTCTTTATTTTATTTTTCTTGTGTTTAAATTAAACGTTCAATCTTCTTCAAACTGATAAAATGTATAGGAAAGAGTATTAATTAAGATTTAAGAGGAAGATTTGAAATCTCATGGTAACTTTAAAGAAGTTAGATAAGTTCATAAGTACATACATCGGACCCAATAAAGAATGTGAAAGCACAAGCAATATATTATTATTAATTAATATAAGTTAGGTGTGAACATTTTTTAAATGGGAATACAATTTCTTTAAAGGCAGAGTGGTTATATATATGCACATACGTTGTGTTGTATACTTCCATTATTATTGCCTTTGCCTACCGCAATCGATACACATAGTCCATAAAAAAACAAGCTGTTTTAATATTTCCCAAAGAGCGTCGATAATGCGGTGGAAGAAAGCATTTCGTTTGCTAACAAACGATAACACAAGGACAAAATAGAAACCGCTTGTATCATCTTCCAAAATCAGGAATTTGTGTACATTTGTAACTTGATCTGCAGAGTAGAGAAGGTATATATATTTTGCTAGCTAAGCAGATATCTGGGTGATGCCGATGCAGCACGTTTGGTCCACTTACTATACAAGTACAGGAAAGACATTCAAGGACTATTTTAGCTGTTTGTAAAATATGCATGATTGGAGCGTGGCTGCGATGATTGAAATTATATCCTTTACAACAAAACTTATTAACAAAAAAAAAAAACATTACCTTTAGGTGACACTTTGTCTAAAAGAATTCAGAAAACACTCGATGTATATTCCCTTTTACCTTTCTCTTTACTATCATCATTTTGAATACCACTGCTCCATTACAGTTGGAATATTATTCTTTTGTAAATGCTGGTTATAAAGAAAACAGAAAGAGAAAGAGAAAAAGAGAGAAGGATGAGAGTTCAGCCATTTTAGAGGAGGATCTTCGAATGCTGAAGAATGAAGAAACCAAAAACTTTTATCAATGTTGGTGTTCACTTTCTAGCAAGAATGCAAGACAACTAATAGCCATTTTACTCTCAACTTTAAGTAGAGCAAACAGCAAAGTCCCAACTTTAAACTAACAAAAAAGAATGACAGAAAACAAATTCAAAAATTTCACATTTAGCTCCTTATGCCAGCCAAACAGAGCTTTATTTTATTTTTTTTTTGGAAAGAACCCAAGCGTGACAATCACTTTTCCTTCAAAATCAAGGCAAATGGCACCAGCATTCCGGGTTACAAAGATATAATTTGAAACCTAGCGCTTATCTTTTCCCTGCCCCACGGTTTGTATAAAAATACAGCTATGGCGGCCCCGGTAGGCAATGGGCCATGGACTTGTGTGATTTTAGCTTTCAAAAAACGTTTTCGTTATCATACAGTGATCAACAAAAACGACACGTCGCGTAGCTCGACGGTGATGTGGGTACAACGCTCATCGATGGCGCGTGGGCTGGATTGATGCGTTGGTTTCAACTTCAAGTAGGGACTTGGGAGTTTTTGTTGTTAGAGAAATGGCTTGGGGAAGGAGGAAGGACACTACCCACTGACAGCGAAAGCGTCCCGTAAGTTTCTGCAATAGCTTGCGTCCATTTGACAGCTTGTTCTTTTCTCACACGTGAAATATTTTCAATCCAGTCCCTTTCATTTGTTACAATGATACATGAGGTGTCTCTTCAATTATTGTAGAATTTTTTTAAAAAAATTGAAGTTGATAGTGAAGGATTGTAAATTTTTAGTTGTCTTTTAATTTATTAATTTGGCAATTCATTTTACACATGTCACTGTTTAGTTAGGGCAGCTTCGAGTGAAGATTCAAAGTGGAACTTTGATTTGATTTTCTTGTAGTGTTTTTCTGATTCGAAATCTAATCTTCAATCACTTATCAACATAAAATATGGCTCAATTTGTTAAGTTCATTATCCTATTACGTTTGTATCTGTGTATATATATAAATCTTGTAGATCATGCAAGCCATCGGAGGTTATGTCCTTTTTTACTTTTTTTTCTTAGGAATTTTTTTTTTCATTGTTATGTGGTACCCATCACTTTATAATTTCGAGATTTATTCCGCAAATATACTTGGAAAATATAGACTTGTATAATAAAATTGTTCCACAAATTTGCAACATGACCTTTGTGATACAAGTTGATAATTTCAATAGCAGATGAAGTGCTAAAGAGTTGTTGCTGGTTTGGCTTTAAAACCAATTTAAAAATCAATTAAAAGCAATTAAGGGCGTGTGTCAGTCATGTACAAGTCTTTGACTTTAAGTAGTCACGTGCCTGGCACATGAGATTGTTAAAGTTGATTACAAGGTTTCGTTCTTACAAAATATTGCTGATAAATACTCGATTTTTAAAGTTAAATTGAGAGAAATTCATTCATTTTAAGAGAGAGAGTTGTGAAAGAAAATTTATTTTTTGATGTGTAAAGTTTGTAAATAAGTTTTGATCTTGATTCAATAAAGCACCATTTAAGAATTTTTTCATGTGGAATAAGGTTTGCCTGAACTGTGTATATGTTGTGTTCTTGCCCATTTTTTTTATTTTATGTTATTGTATTTTGATTCAATCTCTATGGCTTGTTTGATCGATCTTACAGGTTTTTTAGGCATTTTTTAGGGTTTTATTCATTTTAAATTGGTATTATAATCTAAAATTTTGAAAATGTCAACAGTCAATCATGCCATTGAGAAATAACTTTAACATTGAGTGATTTAAGATGAAATCAATCTTAGTGAGTTAAGGTCTTAATTAAGCCTTGAATGTGCTTGTTAAGGGAGAAGATGAGGGAAAAAGCCAAAATCTTTATCAAAACCATAAGATTTATTTGAGATTGACAAAAAAGTACACAATGTCATTGTGTTAAGCTTTAGTGATAAAGTATCGAGGAAAGAGGTAAATAAAGCTATTACTTTAGGGTTTTGGCAAAAGTTAGAGATTTTGTATATGACAAAGTCCTTTGTTAATAGGTTGTAAATGAAGAAAATATTGTACTCTTTCACAATGAAAGAGGATACTTCTGTAAAAGATCATCTTGATTAATTCAACAAGATCATTCTTGATCTTGAGAACATTATTGTCAAGTTGAAAGATAAAGACAAAGCAATAATGTTTATTGAGCTCACCCACTATCACTTATGAACATGAAGAATGTGAAGGCTGCCTTGAACTTAAAAAATCTGAAGATGGGGAATAAGATCAAAATATACACAATCTAGTGAAAGTTTGATGGCCAAAATAAGATCTGAAAAGAAAGATCAAAAAGGCAAGAATAGAAGCAGATCCATATCAAAGACCAAGAAATTGAAATATTTCTAGTGCCATAAAGAATGACACTTTAAGAAAGACTGCCCAAAAAAGAAGAAATTGACCAAGGAAAGACAAGATTCAAATAACAATGCTACTGTTGTATAAAATAAGGGCTATGAAATATTGAACACTCATTGTCATTGACAAAAAGACTAAAGGTGAATGGATTCTTAACTTTGGTTGTTCATTCCACATATGCCTAATAAATCTCTCTTTATTGCGTATGTAACTATAAATGGAGGTAAAGTTTTAATTAAGAATAACATTGCTTGTGATTTTATTGGCAATGGTTCCATTAAATTGAAATTACACGATGAGATGAGTAGGAAGTTACAAAACGTAAGGCCTGTCCCTAATTTGAAAAGAAACTTAAGTTTCTTAGGAGTTTTAGATGAGTATTGCTATAGCTTTAGTCAAATTCAAGATTGCTTAAGATCTTTAAAGGATCTATATTGATCATGAAGGATGAAAGAAGAAATGAGTTGTATGTTTTTTCTGGTATAGCTATAATGGGATAAATTGTTGTAGTTACACATGTAATAAAAGATAAAACCATACTATAGCATCTTAGGATGAAGCATATGAGTAAGAAGGGATTGAAAGAACTTGAGAGGCGAGAGGTGCTTAGGAATGTGAAGAATTATGTTCTTCAATAGTGTATACTTGGAAAGGCCACTAGGGTCAAGTTTGAAATAGCAACTTAAAAGACTAGATCCATCTTAGATTATATATATTTAAATATATGAGGGCCTTTACAAACACCATTACTTTAAGGGGTTCAGTATTTTATGACCTTGGTAGATGACTTTTCAAGAAAAGTTTGAGTTTATTCACTCGAGAGTAAAGATCAAGTCTTTGACAAATTTAAGACTTGAAAGATCTTAGTGGAAACTCAAACTAGAAAGAAGATTAAGAGATTGAGAATTGATAATAGGCTAGAGTACTATAACAAAGTGTTTGATGAGTTCTTTTTGTCAAAATGGAATAGTAAAGCATAAGATTGTCAGAATGACACCACAATAAAATAGTGTTGTTGAGAGGCTTAATAGAATCCTATTAGAGAAAGTCAAATACTTGCAATTCTTTGCAAAAGTACCTAAGACATTTTGAGGTGAGGCAATTGTCACAGCTAGTAACCTAGTGAATAGAAGTCCTTCCACAACCCTTGATTTGAAAACATTAGAAGAAGTGTGGCTTGGATACACTAGAGACTATCAGAACTTAAAGATTTTTTTTTTGTCCTACTTTTGCACACATAAAGCAAGACAAATAAAAGACTAAAAACACTTAAAAGTATCTTCATTAGTTATCCAGAAGTGGTCAAAAGATATAAGTTTTGGCGCAATGATCTAAAGCCACCCAGATGTATCACCAACAAAGATGTTATATTCAATGAGGATGCTTTACTTAAAATTGATAAATTGGTTCAACTTGAAATTAATCAAAGTACTTAAAGTTCTAGAATTGGTAAATCAAATAGGGATAAAATTAAAGAGCAGATAAGCAGACCTCTATTAAAGATACTAATTAGATTGAAAGAGAGTATCAATATGTATCATAAGCATCTAATTACTGGCTCACCAGAGATAAAGAGTAAAGGCAGATTAAGCCACTAGAGAAGTATGGCTATGCAAATCTAATTACATTTACCCTTGTATATGTTGAAAAGCTCAATGATAGTAAGCCAAAATGTCACGCCCCAGACCCAAAAGATCTGACACGCGACATCACTTACATTCATTCAATAATATTTTTAAGCACATTCATTTTAATTTCTTTCAGAATTATAGCAATTGAATTATGACTGGGACAATTAGTAAACCGGAGATACGCAGAGTTTTCTCAGAGATAAACACTCTACTACGTCACCAATAGCAACTTTGTTACCGGGAGCCCAGAATATATTCATTGCAAAATTCTTACTTGAAATCATCCAATAACCACGCTTTATAAAACTTAAACCAAATTCAATCCACACACAATAAAATAATACATGAGTATTTATTCAATAGGGACAAATTAAATATCATATCCTACGTGTCCCCAAATGAAACACTTAGCAACCTAACAACTTAGGAAACCCAAGGAACAACAGAAGCCTTGCCAAATCCGCTAAGCACACATGTACCTTATTTACCTGAAATCACCATAAACTATAATGAGTATAAAACTCAGTAAGCATACTAGTTTTTCATATATCAAATACAAATACATATATGTACACAATGCATATGTATGATATACTGTGATCAATCAAAATCATAATCTTATCAAATCACATATCATGTAAGCGCTTACACATTCTTTCAAAACACATAATAGGAATACCATCACTCAACTACTACTTAGTAGGACTTACATATAACATATCACATAATGAGCCAAATGTCACTCGTAGGTGACATACCGTATGAGAGGAATAGTACAAGTGAGGTCTTTAAATTACACATATATAACGCTTATGCCCAAAGGTAAAAGCCAAACCCTCACCCTGATCATCGGTGAGTCCTCTCACATGCACCAATACGCCACCACACGAATGTGATGACTCACACTTCCTTTAGGTACCAATAGGATCCTCCCTACATACGGAACACATAACATATACCAATCCCGAAGGAAAGGCCACACATAAAGGCTCCACAAATCACATAAAATGCCTACTAAGTTAACAGTGAGTTCAAGTACCCTCAAATCACAAAATATTTCTCATGGACATATTACACTTTAAAAGCTTTCTTTGTTAAACACATCTTATTTTGGAAAGCTCACTTTCAAAAACACATATATGTCCATGCTCAATGTCAATGCTCACATTCATAAACATATATTCACATTTCATATCAAAATATATTTTAACATATCATAAACATATTCTTAACCACATTTACACAATCATACAAAACAATTACTACGTTTATTGTGATTTCAGTAAAAAGTCTAGTATACTTACCTCTTAACACTTTCAGCTACAAGGCTTAAATCTCCTTAACCTATCAATGGAGATCAATTCTTTCATAAGCCTCACAATTCACACAAAATACTTTAAATGGCTTACAAAATTATACACAATGCATTTATCACATCAAATTGGTCTAAATACTTGGTTTCTCAAAACCTGTCATTTAACCACTTACACTTAACAAAATTTTCTAATACATCAAATGATGTTCAATTACTCCAAAATCAGAATATACCATTCTTGACTCATATATCCTTCTTATATATGAATATTATATCAAAATTCCTACACAATCTATTCCATACACACCATCGAATCCAAACTACTAACCTGATAGGATCAAAATACTTACTAAACAGTATTCAATCTCCTAATTTTATAAATTCATATACTAACTCAAAAATTGTAAAACTACCACAAAAATACTCTTGACACATATCCCAATCCATGATAAATATTTTACTTCAAAATAACTGCCAAAAGTATTTTAAAACTATTTTATTCTATAGCTTTAAAAATTTGTTAATCAAATACTGCAATGAGCTTATACACTTTAGAAAATCATAACACTTCGACCACATTGATCTAAATTCTCAATTCCGAGTATATCACATTAGATATATAAACTTATCATATTCCATAAATTCATAATTTTTAAAGATCATTCAGTATGACAAAAATTGTTTGTCACTGTATCATACTGTTCATACAGAAAATTTCCAGAATTTCAGGGTCATTTTGGTAAATTCACAACAAATTCAATTTCTGGAATTTTGAATCGATTCAAAGTCTCAGATGATCCTAAACATGTCTAATTTCATATAATCAAAATGTAAAACCAGAATCGGATTACAAAAATTTATAAAATTCCTGGATCAAGAGACTATCAAGCAGAAATTTTACAATTCATCATAATTTATCAAGCTATCTTATAGATCATCATCAATTCTCACCATATCATACGAAATACATATCAAATCCTCAATTATACATATTTCCAGAAATCAAAAATTAAATAAATTAACTTAATTAACACCAATAAATTGATAATTAGTTGTGATATACCTCTAAAGATCCAAAATTCCAATTTTCTTCTTCTTTTTCTTCTTCTTCTTCTCTTTCTCTCTCCTCTATTTCTCTCTTCTCTCTCTTAAAAGAGGTAGCTCGACCAAAATGAGAGAATTAGGGTTTTAAAAGTGTATTTTTATACTAAGTGGCTAATTTTTAGTATTTACAAATTTACCTCTAAAACTTTCAAGGTATTACAATTTGGTCCCTAAAATAAATCTAAAGTCTTGCAATTAAACCCAATGCTAATTGTATGACTTTAACCTATACAAACACTACTAATAACAATATATAAATTAAGTATTGCTTACATACAAATAAAATACGTATATTTATACATATAAAAATATTTATTCTTACCGTTGTGGATACTGGTTACTACACAAAAGACTATCATAAAGTTGTCAATAGTGAGAACAAAGACAAGTAGCAAAGGGCAATGGAAGAAGAGATTGAATATCTAATAAGAAGTAGGCTTGGACCTTGATGCAAAAACTTGCTAATAGGAGAATTATGAGTTGCAAGTGAATTTTCAAGCTCAAGAAAGGCGTTACAAGTAATAATCCACTAAGATTTAAAGCATTAGCAATTGCCATACAGTTTATATAGAAAGAAATTATGGATTACACTAAAGTCTTCTCATTTTTGGTAAGACATAGCTCTATCAAAGTGTTGCTAGCCATCACTGCAACATTAAATCTAGAATTGAAGCAGTTGGATGTTAAAACAACCTTCTTGCACATAGAGCTTGATGAAGAGGAAATAGGATTAGGTATGCTTGTTAAGGAAGTATCTCTATAAGCTCAAACAATCTCTTAGACAGTAGTATATGAGATTTAATATCTTTATGTTTTAGAATGGCTTTAGCAGGATTATTCATGATAGCAATGTGTATTTCAATTATTTGAATCAAGGTGAAACTACCTACTTGTTATTATATATGGATGATATGTTGGTTACATATCATGATAAAGCTAAAATTAAAGAATTAAAGGTAAGGCTGAGTGGTGAGTTTGATATGAAAGATCTTAGAGTAGCCAAAAAGACAATGGAACAAAAATTAGAAGAAATAGAGCTGTTAAGGACATGTTTTTGACTCAAGAGAAATATGTGAAGAAGTTGTTGACCACTTTTGGAATAAATGTTGCAAAAAGTGTTAAGACTTCATTACCTGCACATTTTAAGTTGTTTATTGACCAGTTACCAACAACATATAATGAAAAACATCCATGGATAAGGTTCCATATGTAGGTATTATATGATCTTTGATGTATGCCATGGTATACACAAGCTTAACATCTCACATGTTATAAGTGTTATTAATATATTCATGGAAAAATCAAGGAAGCATCATTGGCAAGAAATCAAATGGATTCTAAGGTATTTGAATGGCTCAATAGGGCTTGGACTGCTCTATAATGGCTTAATGCAGAAATTAGAGGAGTATTGGAATTTGTTGACTCTGACTTTATAGGGGACTTAAAGAAAATGAGATCTCTTATAAGGCATTTGTTCACTTTTGATAGGTGTTTAATAATTGAAAGGCCTTACTGCAACATGTAGCACTATCAATAATAAAGGTGAAGTATATTGCAATAACAAAAGCCATTAAAGAGGCTATCTAGTTAAAAGGTATGATAATTGAACTAGGGTTAAAACAAGAGTGTATGAAGGTATTTTGTGACTTTTGAAAAGCTATACATCTCAGTAAGAACTTATTGATGCTTTACTAGTTAAGCGCAAGTGCACGTTATCGTATCAAGTAATATAGGATTTTAAGTCTAGATATCGATCCCATAGGGACTATGCGATCTAATTCTATAAATCAAGTACTAAAATTGTACCTACTTAACTTTATTCAGAAAATCAAAATCTGAAATTTATTTAACTAATCTAATTCTATCAGTTAACTTAAATAAAAGCAAATAGTAGAATTCACAAATAAAGATAATTTAGGATTTTGACTCGTCTTCTAGTATTTTATTAGATTCATTAACGACTTAGTTAATCTCTTAACACCCATTGATTGGTTTAGACACTAATCTCATCACAAACCTCTGTCGATGGTCCAAGTGACTATATTACGCATTCTAACAATCACCTATATGTCTATGGTAATCAAATTAGAATGTAATTCATTAAGATCAAGTCTACAATATACCATACATGCCACCTAGGTATATGTTTATCCTAGATGGAACTCATAGTTGTTACCCTATGATCATGCATCAAACTACCCCAGGCTAAACACATGAATTCTGCAGTCGAGTTCATCATGGTTCCTCAATCATTCAAAATATTGATCAGGTATAATGAAAGCATTAAATACAAGATAGAATGAATCAATTGAATGTATCAAGTTCATAAATTAAAAATTCACACAATCTAAATCCATATTAGGTTCACATAGTCTAACCATAAATAAATAATTTAGCACATCACAAAATCAAAAGTATCAAACCAATTCATAAAGATCAACAAGAATATAATGATAAAGAAAGAGAAGAAAAATTAATCAAAGTGACTATTTGATGTGCTTCTCGCTCAATTTTGACTTGAAGCTTGAATCTTGATCTTAGTTCTTCAATCTTTGATTTGTGTTGTAAATTCTCTCTAAGTTTTTGTCTTTTTTTTTCTTTTTCTCTTCTCCTTCCTCTCCCCTCTTAGAGTTTTTGGTTTTCTATTTATAGGTTTTTTTAATCACTGTTCACGAGTTACTATAGCAAAATATTGTTTACGAATTACTGTTTACAAGTACTGTTCACTGCCATGAGCGCCGCAACGCCTAATCCTGGTACCCCTTTCGTATTTTAAGCATAACTTTTTCGTTTGATATCCGATTCACCTCCGTTTGTTCCTGTACATCATATTTTTCATCATGCATCTATTTATGATAAAAAAAAATACAATTAAAGACCTAAATATTTATGATTTGGAGCAAAATATAAAAGTTTGATAGAAATCATATTAGTGTTTTATGCCCCTATCAAGAAGCAAATGTATCCTAAGAGAACAAAGCATATTGATATAAAGGCTCATTTTATCAAATACGAGATGTCTAGTTCATGGCAGGATCAAGCTTGAGAAGATCAACAGAACCAATAACCCAACTGATATACTAACCAAACTAGTCCCAACAAAGAACTATAAGCTTTGCTTAAACTTAGTTGGTGTTTCCAACTTGTGAGAAAAAGACTTGAAGATGGGAAGACTCTTAGAGAATGATGATTTTAGATCCAAGGTGGATATTTGTAATAAAAGCTAATAATTTCAACCACAAATAAAGTGCTGAAAAGCTATTGTTGCTAGTTTGGCTATAAAACCAGCTCAAAAAATAAGTTATAAGCAATTAAGGGCTTATGTCAATCGCATAATTGACTTTAAGTAGTCACGTGCCTAGCATGTAAGGTTGTTAAAGTTAGTTACAAGACTTCATTTCTAAAAAATGTTGTTGATAAATATTTAATTTTCGAAGCCAAATTAAGAGAGATTCATTCATTTGTAGAGAGAGAATTGTAAAAAAAAAAAAACTTGATTCTTTGATGTGTGAAGTTTGTAAATAAGTCTTAATTTTGATTTAATAAAGCACCATTTGAGAATTCTTCTCCGTAGGGCTCACTGGAATCATGAATATATTGTATTCTAACTCTACTTTTTTGTTTTGTTTGTTTTTTTTAATATTTTGATTCGATTTCTTTGGTTTGTTTGATTGATCTTGGAGATTCTTTAGGCATTGATTAAGGTTTTATTCTTTTAAAAAAAAATTATATCAGTAAGAGGAGTAATTATATGCATTGGGAAATTTGTAATGAGAGTTAAGCTAGATGTATTAGGAGACGGTGCATTTGATGGATTCATATCAAACATAACACTTGGATAGAGATACACACACACTACTGATCAAAAGTTTGGTTGATATGATCTAGCCCATTTTCATAGTCTTGCATGCATTTATTCATTCAAGTTGGTGTATTGAAGTCGAACTATTTGACTTAATGATCCGATATAATGTTATTGTAATGAATATTATTCAATCCAATGTAATTTTTAAATTATAATTTCATTGAATCCAAATAAAATTAAATAAGCTAAACTAACTTTATTCTACATGAATCGGCTATCTTAAGGTTCAACAACTTAATAGAGCATTTATTCATTCATAATCTATTTTCAAATGATCTTTCTCAAAGAATCGATATCAATGCAATGATAAACACAAAATACTCATATTAGGTTTTGAGAACTTTTTTTGAATTACCACTTATTAGATTAGGCGAACTCTCTATGTCTCTCTTTTATTAACAAAAAAAATTATTTTGAAGTTAGGCATCTTGCAAAAAAAAATTTGTTAGCAAAATTTTATTAAGTATATTAATTTAATCCTATTTTTTATAATTACCCAACAAATTTGTTTGTTAACAAAATTTTACTAAGTATGAGCTTTTTTCATTCTTTTATCATTTCATCCCTAAAAATAAAAACTACAAGATAAAAACTGATGTGTATGCAAAATAATAGTTAATAATGTTAAAAAATAAAATGCAAAATAAAAGTTAATAATGATTAAAAAAAAAAGTAAACAATTGTTTCCTTAGATTCTGGCCTACAAACTTAATCATTACAAAGCCCCAAGAGCTTGGGTTCAAATGTTACAAGGGCATGTGAATGTCCTCGAGCTGGTTTGTAATCCTCTTTTTGCCAACATTGTTCACAAACATTAAGTAACTTCTTTGAGTTAATTGACCACCCTAATCGTATACAAATATCCTAAAACAGGCTCACCATAAAAAATTATAGACTCAATATACTTTTCACAAATATAATTCTAATAATTTCAGTATAAATCTTACATAGGTAAGAAATATCTAATCTTATTTGAGTAAAACTCTAATATATAAATAGAAGAATGAAAAATTTTAATAACTTTTAACTATAATAAAATTCTATAACTATGTATTATGTTCACACACAACTTTATAAATATGACTCGAATTATTGAGTTAAGGGCATGATCATCATTATAAGGATTAATATTGACATTTACATAAATTTAGACACTACTTTGTCAAATTTGGAGCCTTCTTGGTATTCAAGCACTCAACAAAACTTTTACTTCACCGTGCATAACTTTTTCTTTTTACTTTCATATTATTTTGTAATCAATTTTTAGTCAATTTACTCATCTCATGACTTAAATAATATTACTTAACGCTTGTTATAGTAAAAAAAATGAAGTTAAGTAATACTAAGCTTCATAATTTTACCCACAACAAAACACTACTATTTGGTGGATTCATATGAAGATGTTTTTTACTCAAGACACACTAAATTGTGAATCATTTTGCGCTTTCCTAACCTTCTACATCTGCAAAGCTTGCTTCTTTTCACCTTTGAAACCCTAATACAAGAGATGGTGCGGTTCTAATGGAAAGATTGTGGCAAGATCCTCAAGAACCCAAAGCTTCCTAATCCAGTGAGAACCTCGTTCAAAAAGCCTTTGCACGCTTATCGTTCTTGAGACTGAATTCATCTCATTCAGTATGATATTATGTGGTTAGTTTAAATATGGTTGTTTAATTCATGTGCTAGCTTTCAAGCATATTACTTTTTGATTTTGTCTCTTCATTTTGTAATACAAGCCGAAGATGCGCATGATGTCTCGAGTTTATCAACCCACATTAATCAATAAAAAAAAATTCACTAAATTTTGATAGTCTACTGTTGGTTGCGGCAATCGTTCAGTCCATGTTATATATTATATAACTCGTACAAGCATCTTTAATACATCTATCACGTAAAATATGTGTTAAATTATTATTATTATTATAGTAATACTACATTTATAAAGTTGAAATATAAATTATATTCTAACTAATGTGTTATATTATCATGTATGTATTAAATATATATTAATTTTTATTAATATAATAGTTATATAACACCAATTAATAATAAACAAATCAAATATTATATCAATTAAAATATAAAATTTATAAATATAACATTATTGTTATTATAGACATATTATTTTATAATATAAAAGGTTATTATATAGCACCAATAATACATCATATGATAAGTTTAAATAGTTCATCTAATTAGTGCATCGTATGATAATAATTTGAGATCCGCAAATAAAACTATTAAGTAACTTCCACAAAATTGCCATAAAAAAACCAAAGGAAAAAAATTCACAAATGCACTCAACACTTTTTTTAAAACTTCTTTTAGGCCAAAGATAACATCTATGAACTGTATTCGATCATTAAAAACAAAACTTGACATCTAAGATAAATTGGATTATAAAAGCATTTGATTATAGTTTTCACGAATATAATCTAATTTAGTTGAATTTTACGCACTAAATTTATGTTACATAAATGGGATGAGCTGATATTTTACTTCTCGGTTAACTACTCTTCACTGGTTCTAAAGCGTCCGATAATAGTTAAAAAATTAATCACAAACCAAATATTTGTTGATAAAATCCATTAAATCAATTTTTTTTTATAATTATTATCCAATCTAATCAGTTACACTTATTGAATCCGATTAAAACTCAGTCGTTTAATTAATGTTGAATTCAATATAGTTTTGATAACCATATTTTCAAGTTGTATTAAAAGCTAGCACTCAAGAGTGCAAACTACTAATTTTTCTTCATCCATTAATTAGGGTTTACAAAGAATCCCAGATCATGAGTTTGTTGTCTCAATTTTTCTTTCAGTGACATTGATATTGACATAAGGATTTATAATTCTTGTTTCATACGAGTGAAATATACAACTTATAAAAAGAAAAATAAGCGTGAGATCATGATTTACGTACTTTTAATGATCCGACGTAGTTTCCCGCAAAGAGAAATACAACACCAAAACATATAAATAAGAAGCATTAAGCAACTTGTAGTTTATATAGGCGGAGCTGGGCAGGCTGATGGCCTCCCTCCATTGCAATTTGCATGTTGGAGGATACTCACACAACTAAGAGGGTGGGGATCGAAGGGACCTGCGTCAAAGTTTAACTTGGGAATTCAAATAATAGTATGCATAGTCATTAGGGATCAAGATCCTCTCCTAATTTAATTTTTCATCTAAGCAAACACAAACATATAAATAAATAAAAAAAAATAGATATTAACCATATTTATTTAAGTGCTAATACATATAAAAAAAATCTTTAAAAGTTTAAATAAATTTAATTTAGAAGAGAATCCTAATTCAGTCATTAGATCGAAGTTGTTCAAAATGATATTTGAATTTATACTAAGTTCATAATTATTGTTAATTTCAACGTATGTTGATTTACTTTACTTTCACAAATAGAGGGTAAGTTTACTTTACTTTTACAATTATGTTATAAATTGTAAATTTGCCTCCTTTAAGTACAATATAATTCTAAAAATAAATAATTAAAAAGTAGAGAGATGATGTCTCCTAATATAAAAATTAGATATTATTTTACATCTATATTATTATGCATGTCATAATAATAAATTTCTCTTAATCCAACCTTTCGACAATGATATTTTATATTTTTAATTTTTTTTCAACTTAACACTTAAAAGTTTTGACACCAATTATATTGATAGTTAGGTGATTGGCTTTAATATTCTTAATTTAGGTTCTGAAAAATGGTATATTTGCATGAAAATTAAAAAGATATAGGAGTTATCACATTTTTGTTGTTTTATTTTTATTTTTTTAAAAGGGGAGAATATTTTAATTTGGGATAAAGATAATTTTATCATAATATTTTGGGTATAAATACAACTTTATCATAATTAGAGATAAAATACATAATTTTATTATAATCTATTAATTTAGATAAAAATAGTAATTTTAATATACAATTACTAGTTTACCTTTATTGTTTATCATTTAATTTTGAACACGTGGCATAATCTCACTCGTTCACTATTATTAAACACATGGCACAATCTCATCTGTTCATTTAATTTAATATAATTTTTTTAATTTTTTTTAATAAAAGACATGTATCATAATATTATTAGTAATAAATAACATGTGTCATTATATAGTTGGTTTATATTTTTAATAATTATTTTTAAAAATAAATTAATAAATATTCTTAATAAAATGACACGTGTCAAACATTGATTAGTTATAAATTACACGTATCATACTATAATTTGTTTATACTTTTCATAAATATTTTTACAAATAAAATAAAATAAAAAATTAATAATAATAATAATAATAACTAAATATAGATTTGCCACTATCGCTGGGGTGTCGTCAAAAAAGGGCAATCGATCGGCTGTTGACCACTATTTTTCGACGACACTCTGGTAATAAAAATAATCACATTTTATATCATTGTACTTTATTTTTCTTAATTTATACAATGGCGAAGTCATTTTTGACAAATAAAATCAGAAACGTCCAAATGTGATAGTGAGGGCAGCCGATCTGTTCATAGGTGTCACTGCCCTCCGTTTTACAGCGGACAGCGATAGCCGCCGCCCCACACCATCATATTTGACCGTATTCCGTTCTTTTTGTTATATTACAATGATCATATTATTGTATAGATTAGAAAAAATAGAGTCTAATAGTATAAAATATAATTTATTTTATTGTCGGAGACTCGCCAAAAAAAATGGCAATTGGTCGGCACCAACCATCATTTTTGCGTGACGGTTGCAGATATTTTTTTATTTTTATTTTATTTTATTTTTAAAAATATAATCAATTATATGATAACACGTGCTATTTCAACTACTTATATTATGTCACGTATTCAAATATAATGTATGACTAAAATTATGTTACGTATTTAAATTTTAATTTAATTTGATGATTAGATTACATTTATACTTTTTTATCATTAAAATTAATAAATTAAGATAAACTCAAATATTTTATCTTTAACCGAGATAAAATTATATTTATACTCAAAATATTAGGGTAGAACTCCCTTATCCGTTTTAATTTTGAATGGTCTCCGCAGAAGGTCCAAGTCTCGAAGCCTGTATTGGGACTGAGGAGCGTTTCACGAATTTTGTTGCAATAAAACGCTGCTACCAAACCATATGACACTGCGTTTGGGCCTTCGGCTTTGGGTGGATTCACATAACCCATAAAGACAGCTGGTTAGGGTTTAGGCCCACTAAACGGTGCATTTTCTTCTGCGCTTCGTCCCGAACCTTCTACTCTCCAACGAGCAATCGAAGATAAAACCCTAGTGCCTTGAAACTCGGAATTACCTTGCTTCGCTTCAACCCTTGTACCCTAAAACAAGAGATGGTGTGGTTTCAGTGCGAAGATTGTGGCGAGAACCTCAAGAAGCCAAAGCTTCCCAATCACTTCAGAATTTGCTCTGCCTCTAAGGTACCGCTCTTGTTCTCTTCTTCAAAATCTACCTTTGTTTAGTCGCCGAAGAATAAATTCGAATTATAATAATAAATCCATTATTTTTTTAAATTTTGCTTTTGGCAATTGCTCAGCTATCATGCATCGATTGCGGAGAAATGTTCGGGCAGCAAAGTGTTCAGGGCCACACGCAATGCATTACTGAAGCTGTAATTTTTCCCATCTCTTATATTTTGTGCTTCTCTATCACTTTTATCAAATTCAAGTTGATTTTGTGTGGGCTTTACTTTTGCTTTCTTAATTGACTTCATTGGTTCATCGATATTATTACATTTCCTTACTTCTAATATAATACATATTTTGCTTACTGATACAAGTTAGATAACTGTGTTGCATTGCTCCTGCGATTGAGTGATGAGTTTTGATTAATTTTGGAACAATAAAATGGAAAATGGCTCCGAAGTTTGAAGTATCTAGCTGGATGATGACATTTTGTTCAGGAGAAATATGGTCCAAAGGGCCAGGGTAAAGTATCAAATGGTTCAAATGCCAAGCCTAGCAAGCCCTCAAAGCAGCATCCTGATATTGATATAAATGTTGGGTTATCTGAACGCCCACCATGGTTTTGTAGGTGCGTACCTCTTTCTCTTGTTTATATTATATCTGTTTTACATTCTTACATAAAGAAACTAAAGGCAAGTCTCGTTAAAATTAAAGAATTGTAGTATATTTACAATTGAGCTTCACCTGGGGATGAGCATGTGTGAAAACAGCTAGTGCTTGTCAATGTATGTATGTTGACCACTAAGCAAAATTATTTAAGATGCAAATTTCCTATTTCTCAAGGATTGAAAGGTTTTTGGGTTAGTTCAGCTTTACTAATTGAAAACCACGTGTTTGCTCCTATTGACACGATGGCCTCCGGCCCAAAATTTTTTTGAGTCTCTCCACTAGGTTTGTGGTAGCTTTTCTGGCAACAGATTATCGTTACACTTTGGTTGCTGTGAGGGTAGAAGCAGGGAGGAATTAAGGAAGCAAAAATATTTGTGATGGAAACCATTTTCTCTGTTTGGTAGATAACAAATAAAGAAACCTATTGAGTGACAGGAGGGTGAAGGTGGCACCATCTATTGATATTTACAAACTTATTACTTTCCTGAATGAGAAAAAACAGGAAGGATCAAAATAAAACCAGAATTATATTTTTGTTCTTTTCCTAATATGAATTAGTATTAACATCTATTGACATTCACAAACTTATTTCTTTCCTGAATGAGCAAAAACAGGAAGGACCAAAATAAAACCAGAATTATATTTTTGCTCTTTTCCTAATATGAACAAGTATTAACTGCTTTAATACAAAGATTAAACTGACTTATAAAGGTTTCTCTGGGATACAAGATTGTGAAAAGTGACAATAATCTCCTTTCTCTTTGCAATTCTACCAATCAGTTTGGGAGGATGAGTTTCTTCTTTCTTAAGTCTTTTCCCTTTACCTTAACTACTTTTACCAAGCAGTACTGTAAAACAAAATATATAACAACTAAACATTGGCAGTGGTCGAATTTTCCTGTTTGGCTTGAATTTGGATTATATCAATACAGAGGACCATGAAAGTAATAGATGTGGATACAGTTTATGTGCACATAGGATACTGAGAACAGTTTTTTGTTTTCAATTTGTGAGATTGGTCATGCAAATAACTTAGTCTGGATGGCAATATTTGCAACTTTCTCTTCTCATGATTGGGATCTAAGACATCTCTGTATATATCTCTTTACTGCAGTCTCTGCAACACTAAGGCAACCAGTAGGCAGACCCTGCTTCTTCACGCTGAAGGAAAGAAGCACAGGGCAAAGGCCCGAGCTCACCATGCTGCTAAGCAACAATCCGAACAGACTGAGGAAGATCTGGATGTGAAGGTTCCAACAGAAAATATTCCAACTGGTGAATTGGCGAACAATAATCACATTGAGGAACCAAAAGCCCAAGATCTTTCTAAAGTTGAAACTGGGCATGCTGACCCCGAAAAAGTGAATGGAAACTCACCATCTACTAAGAAGAGAAAACTTGAGAATCATGGCACCAAGAAAAAGACTGGTAGTGATACTTCAGGTGAAGCTGGGAACGGGGAAGTGATCCAAGCAGAAAGCAAAAAGGCGGATGAAACTGAGAGGTCAGCAAAGAAAGCTAAAAAGAATGTTCTTACAGAAGATAAGGTGGAAGAATGTATATCTACCAGTACCAAAGAAGGTGCTAAAAAGAAAATAAAGTGGAAGAAGTTGATTACATCAGCTTTGAAATCCGTACGTATTAATAATATCCACTTCTTACATTTTGATATCTTATTATAATGTGGTATATCTTAGTGTTACTAGTTACATATACTTGCTTAGCTAGATCTTTTTCCTCGTCAATGTAACCGGATTGCATGAAAGTGAATTTTCTTCTCCCTAGGACTAAGAAGGCATAAACAGTATTACCTGCATTTTGTCTTTGTTGCACCTGCATTGACCTTTGGTTTATTACTGTATATGAGGCAGAATCCTGAGGGAACTATAAAGTTGAAAAGATTGAGAAAAGTAGTCATGAAAACTCTAAAGGAATCTGGTGTACAGGAAGAGGAAACACAACTGAGTGATATCTTAGGGCAGAAGGTAAGCTTATGGAAAGGGACTTTCTATTTGTTTCTGCTTTTGTTATCATTTATTGGCTCATTTACAAATTAATATTTCATTTTAAGAATTGAGTCATATTCTTCCCTATTTTGTTTGTGTGCTTGATTTCTTTTTCCTTTGTTGGTGCAGATCAATTCCAGCACCAGATTCATAGTTGATGGCAAATATGTCCGACTAGCTGCCAAAGACTGAAGGGACTTTGCAGGATTTTTAATTGATAGTAGCACCAGTTTATTGACGGCCACGTAATTGAGAATCTGATTTAATTGGTCATTGTTTTTGCATCTGGGCTAACTATATGGGACTTTCTGGATCTCTTGTAATGATTTGCGTCTCTCCTTTCCATTCGGTAGGAAATTTTGCAGAAGAAATATAGGGAATGAAATTCTTTTGATGTGATGACATTATACAAAACGATGCACGTTTCAATTGAATTTTAAAAATGAAATTGATTGTGATTAGCGTGTTGGAACTCTTGTAGGTAGGTTTTATTCATTTGCTTGTACTCCACGAATTAAATAAAGGGTAATTTAATTCGCCCATCATGACATTTGGTCCCTATATATATGATTCTTACATACGGCGGAAGCTTGTTTTTAACTTTAAAAATCTTTCTCAAGTTTTCTTAAAATTCATCAAAAGAATTTATTTTGTTTCTTGAAAAATTAAATTTCACAAATTTTCAAGCCACACAAAGAACTTGCTCTGCAGGAGCAAAAATCAGAGTCTTCCCTCCCCCATACCCATCCCAAAAAAAGAGTTGTCAATCATATTATGGTCGTGATACAATACAAAATGAACTTCTTCTGTTTTTGATTTCATCAGATTAATTGCAAAGGAATTTGAGTATCAAATTTCACCGGTTTGTAAACGCCTATAAAGAACGTTTCTGTGCAATTTCCTGTAAACTGAAACATTCTCTTAGTATACATGTGGACCTGAGGTCTCAACAATCACGAATAAATAGACTTCTCATATTCTTTAGGAAAAGTATTGCGACACCATTTTCTTTCAGCTCCTTGTGATAACATTCTTATCTACATAGCAGTTCCTTAATATCCAGATCTCGTTTCCATTAGCATAAAGGTAATGGAGGAGACAAGAAATTGGGAATCAGATTACATCAATCGAAAAGCCACTATCACCAACAGCACAACAGAAAATGTCATTGCCTGCAATGACAATAATATAAATATAAGTATGTTTTCAAAAATGAAAGTATCAAATTAGAGACAGGTTGCAAAAAAAAAAAAGAAAAAACCAATAAGAATCTGTTTGCTGTAATCAAAGTTTGGTTGTGATAATTAGTTGCAGATTAACATGAGAACAAGGGAAAAGAGAGAACCCACAGCAATTGCAGAAGCAGCCAGGCCTGCTCGTTCCCTAGGATCCCTGCGGTAGTAATTTCCAAAATAAAGGATTGTAGCATAGTACCACATCAATGGAAATGCGAAACCTAGAAGAAAACTGTACCAAAAGATGTAACATGAGACTAGGAAATTTAGGTTTGGAGGAGCAAAAAGAATGAAAAATACTCACGAAAACCATCCAATTCCACAGCCAAAGCATGGAAGGGGTTTGTCATAAAGCCCTTGTTGCAAGTCCTCAGGATCTCTAATGAGGGTGTATCTCCCTTTTTCACGGTCAGCAGCATCTGGCATACAACAGTGTCTTTCAGTGTACTTAAATAAGCTAAATAAAATGCATAAGTTGCTTTCCTTATGAGTCATTTCAGGAAAATTAAGGTCTGATAATAGACAAATAAAGCAGATTGACAATTATTTTGAAAAGGAAATTCTAAGTTTGAACTGGGATCACACAATAAAGAAACAAGAAGCAGAATTCAGCATGATTGATGCAACTGAAAGGGGAAAAAGGAACTCTCTGGTGCAGATTAAATTTCATCAACATGCCAAGAAGGAAGTAAGCTAGATTATACTGAAAAATAAGATAATCGAAGGAACATTAAAACGTCTATCCATTTAAACAACAAATAATACATCTCTAGAGTAACACAAGGCACTCTAGGAAATATCCCACATATAGGACTCTTTAATATGATAACATTCTGGCTCTGGCACTCATTCCATGTCTTCAATTCAGTGACGAGAAGCTAGAAAGAAGTAGTTCGTGATAAATATAAGATGTGAACAAATGGGATGTGAAACAGGCAAACCAATCTGATGTTTGATCTAATTATAGAAATGGAATGGAACACCTTGAAGGATCATTACCTTTAGATACTGAATAATATCGTGCAGAAGGTCTCAAAAGTTCAAGATGCTTATCAGAGGCAGATTTAACCAACTCAAGGCCATTTTTTAAACCCTCTGTCTCCCCGACTTTAGTACCTGAGACACCAAGAAGCTCAAAACTTATAGTTAGGGACTGCATCTATCTTTTCATATTAATCATTCTGCTTTATCTACTTTTGCAAGAAAAGAGTCCTGAAATTATACAAAGCTAGTTGGCATAAAAACTACCCATTTTCTTTAACTACTATATCAAAGATGCTGACGATTAGACCATCATTCAATTACAGGTAACGCACCAATTGCATATTAATCAACCAAGTAACACACACTTATTTATACAAAATCAATAAAGACGCATAATCAAGGAAGGTTGAGTAGGTACTTTGGTCCATGTGAGCTGGAACCGATGAGTCTGGTCTCAAGAAATAAATTGAAATCCTCAGTTCTATTGTTACCCGCAAAAGTATCCTGCTTCAAAGTTAAAAGAATATTTCAGCTTTCGCTTTTTCATTCGCATATTCATATTCATATAATCGACCAGTCCGCACAACAAACAAAGAAAAATATGTGACAATGAATCAATATCAAGTCTTAACTAGCTCTCTACATCTGTTGGCCAAATTTTGACTAACGACTTAAAAATAACTGAACCCTTTTCTTTCTTATTTTTATTTTAAAGACATCTCGCTTTGCATCGAATAAATTCACTCATAAAAACCAAACCAAAAAAAAATATTCAGACATTAAAAGAAACATGACCTTTAAAAAAAAAAGAAGAAGAAGAAAGAAAAAACTCTGAGAAAATAAAACAATGTTTCTTTGTTTTGTTTCCATTATGGGTTGATTGATTTCTTCTAGATATTGCATAAACAATTAGCTACAACATGATTCAGTTAATTGATACCAAATAAAATCCATCAAAAACATAAAGCATAGACAAAGAGAAACAATTCAAATTTAGGTATAATTCCCCATAAAAATGAGAGAGAGAGAAAAGAAACTTGCCCGTTAAAGAGAGATAGCTTGGGGTTAAATTTTGGATTTTGGATTGCTTTCTCTTAAACCCGAAATCAGAGAAGAAGAAAAGAGGGTCGTTTCTTTGTTATTCTCACAAGTGTTTTAAATGAGAAGCAATTGCATTCTTCAGTATCAATCGGTTGAAAGAAAGCTGGCAAAGCTGCTCTTACTTTTTGTTTTTTTCTTTTTGTTTTTTAAGTCTTTGTATATATAATTATTATAAGGAAGCGGTTGTTGTCAACTATTAATCAATAATTATATTGAAAAAGATATTTATTTATTCATTTTATGTTTCAAATAATATTATCAAGTTTTGGGAAAATTATACAATATTTTAACTATTAATCTAGAATTAAATAATTCCTTAAATAAATTAGTAATTGAATTAATTTTAAAAAAAAACATATTTGCTGAATTTGATTCAGTTAATTATGAGGAAGAAAATTAAAAATATTTATTAAAATTTGGGGCCTCTTTATGGGAAAGCTGACTAGCACTTTGCCCTTATTTTTTAATTACCAATGGGAAATAAATTATTTCCTTATGTTAATATATCATATGAACTATTTTATTTTTATTTTTGTTTTATTACTAAAACCAATAATGCTACTATATTATCAGTTAAATAAAAATTATTAGACTAGCTCTAATTGAAACCCAATGAAATGACAACAAAGCCCTTGCTTTGACTCTCAGCTATTCTGCAAAAGTATGCAGTTTTATTGGTCAACTTTGGCACCTACGTGGAGAATTCACTTTCCTTATTTTTCTTTTAAAAAATGGATTTTTAAATCTCCAACTTGTCGCCGGTAATGATTGGCTTAACGCTATGCCCTTTGTATCTGTTATATCTACGAATCTACCCTTGACGTTGTTTCTGAATTTATGCTATGGTGCTGCTGAGCTCATGATAAGTACCATGCACCTGACTATTCGATCACTTGATGAATCAAACTCGTTAGTAATAAGACAGGTGATGTGGATCGCTATTAGTAAGGTCACAGCTCCCATTTTATTCATATGATTAGCCGGCCTTCCGTAAATGGGTAATAAATCGCATCTTAATTGTTATGCAAATGTATTTTTTTTTATATATTCTGGAGATACCAAATTTGTTATTTTATAATTATTTGAGGAAAAATAATTTAATATTTAATATTTTAAAAAATATGTAGTCATATAGTCCAGAAAATTGATCAATTTGTGCTTTTATAAAACTTTATAACTACCGTTACGGATTTGTTTTTATTTTTATTTATTTTTTTATATAAGAAGAGAATTTGAATTTAAAGATCTTAAAAATGCATTGTAAATTCTTTTATTATCGACCTATTTAAGCAAGTACTCTTTTTTTCTTTTCTTATAGCATGAAATAATATATTTTAAAATTAAAACAAGGTATATAATCTAACTCATAAATAATGCTATGGGTAAATAAAATAAATGGTTTTAACTAGCATGACACTTCGGGGTATGACACGATGTTACAAGAGCCATGTATCCAACTATGGTCGTTGAGTTTTAATGAACAGGCCCATTTGTGGGCAGCCAAATGCAGTTTGAATTTCCCGAAATTGAATTGAGTTTGGATAACAGTGCAAAATATATTATAATCTAGTCATACAAAGGTTGTTATACAAAATATGGATACATCTCTTCGTCCGTGATGTATATACATAGAAAAATAATTTAATAGATTATATAATTTATTATGATAAGTAATATTGTCATATATTATTA
This sequence comes from Ailanthus altissimus, assembly GCA_946807835.1. NCBI lineage: Eukaryota > Viridiplantae > Streptophyta > Magnoliopsida > Sapindales > Simaroubaceae > Ailanthus > Ailanthus altissimus. Next base: position 24,112,692 of record OX327689.1, read on the forward strand.
TTTAATAAATTTAATTTTTTTTATAATTTATAATGTATTACAAAATTTTATTACGTATATGATAAGCTACCTAATTATAAAATCAATTATATATATATAATATTATTATCAATACCTTTAAAATATAATTTAATTACAATAATACTTATAATTTTAAAAAATTAATATTAATATCATATTTTTTTTGTAAAATATACACAAATGTCCAATCATTAATAATTTACCATCAAACTTAACAAATTTAAGGATAATTATGTTTTTTTTATATTTAAATATTTAAATATAAAATAAAATAAAATAAAATTTAAAAATAATACAGCCCGCTATTTTGGCCACCGTTGGAACAAGTGGCCAAAATGGTCGCCTAGATTTTTAATTTTTTTTTATTATTTTTGTTTTAATTTTTTTTTTAAAGATTTTTAAAAAATTTATTTTTTATTATATTTAAAAGTCAAAATATTAAAATTTACACATGTCATTGTCGTGTTAATTTTGTTAAATGTGTAAGAGGTAAAATAATTATTTAACACTGATTAAAATGAAAATATATTAGATTTAACGAAAATTTATTAAATTTAACAGAATATTTTTAAAGATTAGATATTTGTGCATATTTTGTCAAAAGGGGTATTAACACTGTCACCCCTTGAGGTTTGACAAAATTTCACTATAATGACATTTTTCTCTTTAATAACACTGTCACCCCTTCTAACTACCGTCCGTTAACTCGCCATTTTATCACCGTTTCTTACACATGCAAAAGAAATCAAACACCCTCATTTATTGTTGAATTAGTATTTCAACACAAAAAAATCTCTTATTACTAAAAAAAAAATTAAAGATGAAGCTAACCACAAAATCTCACAAATTTAGTCATGTATGTGTCAAATCATTCCAATTTCAATAATTTTTTTTTTAAAGAAACTTCAACAATTTAAATTTGCAAAAACTCTTATAAAATATTATGAAAATAAATAATTTAATAAGTTTAATCAAATTAAATTTACGTTAATTAATATTTTAATCCAATAATTAATATATAGTCCATTTTAATATATTCTTATGATTTTTTTTACGTTTTATGTTATTTAAATTAAAATAATATAAAGATATACTCCTAAGTTTCAAGTATATAATTTTCTTATGAATTTGTTTTTATACTTTTAGATTTTAGATATTTTTTACATAACCTTGGGATTGAGATTGATTTAATTTAATTATATAAAATTAAAAATTTGATAAAGGCGCTTGTTTGGTGATAATTGAAAAAAGATGTCAAATTGTCCAGAGAAAAAAACAAAAAAAAAAGCCCCCAATTTTGTGGATTTAAAATTGATATGACCATTATTGTTTTCTTTAAAAAAAAAAAACTATTGAAGTTAGAACGGTTTGCCATCATTATGTTGACTAGAATTGTGGGATTTTGTAATTAGCCTAATCTTTAAAAAAAAATTGGTGATAAGAGATTATTTTTTGTATTAGAAATTACTAGTTCAACAATAAATAAATGAGGGTATTTTAGTTCTTTTACATGTGTAAGGAACAGTGATAAAACGACAAGTTAACGGACGGTAGTTAGAAGGGGTGACAGTGTTATTAAATAGAAAGACGTTATTACAGTGAAATTTGGTGCAACCTCAAGGGGTGACAGTGTTAATACCCCTTTGCCAAAATTTGAATAATAATATCAATTTTTTAAACCTGTGGATATTATTATAATTAAGCTATACCTAAAAAATGTTGATGATATATATATATGCTACAGATCTTTTCATCGAGTGTAAGAATAACAAAATTAAGATTTAGATTTAGATTTTGTTCAACCTAAATTTGAATTTAGATTTTGTTCAACTCAAATTTAGATCTAAATTTTTTTAATGAACCAAGAACTTAGATTTTATTTGAGTTTTTTTAGATTTGGGTTTAAATCTGGATCCAAGTAATCCAGATTTGAATTTAAGCCAAGATTTTAGAACGAATTTTATTTTATTTTTTTTAAATTTTCAATTTGTTTCCAATTTTTTCCCTATAATTTAAGGTGAAACTTAAATTTTTTGAATATTTATTTTGTAAAACAATTATTAGAATTATATATATATTAAAGATTATGAATTAATTTATGACTTTAAATAAATAAATAAATAAAATGCAAATCCAAGTTTTTGGATTTTCGTAAAAATCTGGATCTGAATTTTCTAAAACAACCAAACCCAATTCCGAGAAAAAAACTCGAATTTTTTGAATTAGGTTTCAAATTTTTTTGGGTTTGAATTTTTTTACCATCTCTAAATTAGTGGGTAGTGAAATAATATAAATTTTAAAATTATTTATTATACTTAATGACTACTTGACACATTATTATTTGAAATACAATTTTAATTACAAATTTAAGATGTGTATTATTAAGATGTGTATTATTATTAAGTCAAATAGACAATATAACAATTAGAGTTTAATACTTTTCAAGTTAATGATAAGGAGCTTCGTTTTGTAAGAGAAAAACACAAGGTTTTTTTTTTGGTGTGTAGAAGGGGAACTTTGATTTCGCTTTATATAGAAATATCATTGGTGGTTAAAATTTAGTTTGATATTGATATGTTTTGACTTATAAATGCTATATTTTGTCGGCTATTATTATTACTTTGAGTTTTGTAAGTTTTATTTTGTCAAGCATTTGAATTGTAGTAATTTTTTTTATTGAATTGTACATTTTATTTTGTATAGTATTTAAGTTATTATAAATAATAAATTGTAAATTTTATTATTTGTAAAAAAAACTGACTTGTTTAAATTTTGAATATAATTTTTACTAAGTGTTATTTTTAATAATTTAATAATAAATAAATACTTTTAATAATATATAACTAAATAATCTAATATTTTAAAAAATTATTAACATTCAAATTATTAATAATTTTTTTAAAAAAACTCAACTTTTAATAATTTTGTCTCTAAAACTTTTATTTTTAAAAATTCTATTTAATAAATTAATTAAACGGGTCTAAGTTTTACCCCCGCAGTAGATGTATCGGAAAGAAGAGTAAACTTTTTAATTTTTTTGAAAGAAAGAAAGAAAGAAGACGTAAACTTGAAAGCAAGGAATTGGGGATGTGGGTGAGTTTTGAAAAGGGTCAGCGTAGTAGTTGGTAGTAAAATAATTGACCAATAAGTTTCGGCGCAATTTGAGGACAAGTTTTGGGTTATAGGAATGGGACTCCTTGGATATGGCTGGCACGTAAAACGGAAAACCAATCGACAAACTAAAATAGGATAGACTAAATTCATCTCATCTACTCCTCCCACCATTAAGTTTGGTTGGGCTTTACTGCTTATAAAAGAAATTTTTTAATGTCAAATTTTTTTAAATATAATATTTTATTGTAATTAAAAAATAATTTTTAAAAATTAAAAAAATTACTTTACTTATAAAAAAAAAAAGAATCGGAACTTTTAAAATAAGAGTTTTTGTTTTAATATTTATATATTAACATATATACTATAATAATATTTTTCTTAATTTTATCTCATATCTTTAATAAAATTAAATTATATTCAATTAATATATTGTTAAAAACTATCATATTTGTGTATTTCTGAAACCATCATATTTTTATAAAAAAATTTACAAATAAAATCTTTTATCATAGGTACGTATTATTTTATTTTATTTTTAATTTATACATGTTGAATTCGTATTTAGTCAAAGCCCAATTTAGTAAGTCAATCTAATCAAAACTCCGTTCATAAAATAAATAAACGATCCTACAAAGTTTAAGACAGGAATTGACAAACCCAAAGTGTTATCAAAACCATAAGACAGGTTCGTTGGGTTTGTGAAATTATCAAAAATACATTTTTGATTAAGAAAAGTCTTAATTCGAACACGTGGCGGAGTTTCATTCAAACTCAAATTTTCTTATATTTTTCAAATAATAAACAAATGAAGAATTTGAGACATGTTCTGGTACTTCCTCTTTTACTGATTTTATCTTGATTTAAATGATTATTCGAGCATGATAAAAGCGTAATTCAATTAAGATTACATTAGATGTCTTCTTTATCATGAATTTAGTTAAAGAACTAGACTATATTCTGTCTCAGAAAATTGAATTGAACTCTAGAGAAGAATTACAATGAGACTTATCTTCGAAAATGATTAAATTCATCTCTGAACACGATTAAGCCACTTTAATTATAAAAGGAATTCAAGTTCATCTCATTACAAATTGTTTGCATTCTTATTAAACACTACACCTTTGCACTATAAAAGTGCACTCATAATTCGATTATATTCATTCAGAAAACTGATTCAAAAATCACGCAAAGCATTCAAACCCTCTTGTTTGAAACACTCCTATATACCACATGCTTATGATTGGTCACACGCTGACTTGAGCGTCGGAGTATTTTTTTCTTTGCAAGAGGACGGTGCTCTTCTTTAACAATCTAAAGGGTTAAGAGGTAATTTTTAAAAAGTTTCAGATCTGGAACTTTCAATACCAAACACAATAATTTATTTTAATTTGTTGATTGGTATATACTAATTTTACTTAATTCTTATAAATTTGTATTTATTGATGTTTAGAGTTCTAATTAATTTGGTCATTATTTTACAATGATTACAAAATTAAATTTTATCACGAATTACTTTTGTGTTGTCTATAAAAATGCATTAGTAAATTTTAAATATTAAAATTATAAATCTTATTTTATGTAAAAAAGACTATTTAGAATTTGAAAATAAACTTTACTAAGTTTTCTTTGTAATAATTTAATAACAAATACAACTTTCAATAATGTATAACCAAACGATTCATTATTTAATTTTTTTTTAATTGACAATTAAATTAGCAATGATTTTTTCTTTAATGCTTAACTTATAAAAATTATAGTTTCAAAAGTTCTATTTAAAAAAGTCTAACTCACTTAGTTCTAAATTATTTTCATATAAAATCATAATGGGTGGGAGTATTTAAAATTTGAACTATTAAAATATTCAATAAATTTATTATCCATGCACATTCTCTATTCAAATTTACACTTTTAAATTTTAATTTAAAAATCAGTATTAGTTACTAATATAATCTTACTAATTTAAATTGTTATAAAAATATTAATTTTTTATAAATACCCATATTATTTTTAATATCAAATAAGTTATCCAAATTGTTTTCTACTAGACTAAAAATAATCATCAATAACTGACTCTCAAATGAAAATGTAATAAAAATATTATGTATGCTATCTATAGTGAATAATAAATAATTAATAAAAATAATTCAAGGAATTTGCTCAAGTCGGCAAGCAAATTTAATGTCACTAAAACATAAATTGAATTATATAATAAACAACACGATTCAATCTATTAAAATATTAATGGATGTTTAAAATTTTAATAAAACAAACACTACTAATTCTTTTTTTTTTCTTTTATAACAAATACTTTGACTTAAACATATAAAATATCATATTTTTATGATTAATAAAAAATTTTGTCACCGTCTGTGTTTTGTGTCACCTGGGGGAAGGCCCCAGCGTAACCTCAAGTTTGCACGCAATTGAATATCAAATTGCGCCTCTAAAGAATCAAACCCAGTCAGCTCAAGTGGTACAAGAACGAATTTATTAGATAATTTAAGCTCTGTGAGCCGGATTCAATTCATTGGGGGTGCAGTTTGGTGTCCAATCGTGTGCAAACTTGAGGTTACGCTGAGGCATTCCTCCAGGTGACGCAAAACACAGGGCAGTTCAAATGGTACAAAGACGAATTTGTTAGGCAATTTAAGCTTAGTGAGTCGGGTTCGATTCTTTGGGGGTACCGTTTGGTTTTCGGTTGCGTACAAACTTGAGGTTACACTGGGGCCTTCCCCCAGGTGACGCAAAACACGAGCCGTGACGTTTTCCCATCAATTAGTCAATACTATTAAATTTTAGTTTTAGACAAATAAATTTTGACAGAGAGAGGATAGTAGAATTTATTTAGTATTAAGAATTTATATGGGCATTTAATAAATTTGTTATAATAATTTAATTTAGTAATATAATATTAAAAATTAAGATATACTTATGACAAAAATTAACAATTTTAATTTTAATAATAAATTTTTGTATACGTTGGTGGGTTTTAATATTCCCTAATTATATTTTTAAAATGCAAAAGGGATCATTTTGAAGAGATTAATAATAAAAAAAATATAAAAAATTTATGTTTACGCTTAAAATATAATGCAGTTATCGCAATATAGATTGAGGTGTTAATCCCACTAATTTTTTTTTGACAAAATAGGTTAGTGAAATAAAAATATTAAAACAGTAACAAATAAAAACATTAATTAATTAATTTATGTGGATGAGATAGAATTGTATATGAATTAAAGGAGAAATCTTATGATGATGTAAGTAAGGTTTCGAGAATTACAATTATATTTCATAAATCTACTTTATACTTTGATTCAATGTTTATAATTCAATTGAAAGTTTCACATCCCAAACAATCAATCGATAGATATATAAAATATAACACATTTGATAATACATGCATTTGATATGACTAAACTCTTGAAAAATATTATTACAAATCATATTCATTTATACAAATTATCTAAAATCGACAATATATCAATTTAACAATATTGCAGTAAAAGATCAACTTGAATATCAAATAAGTATTGTCACTACATATTATATAAGATCGACAATATATCGATTGACAATATTGCAGTAAAAGATTAACATGTAAAATAATATAACCAATAATAATTATAATTCAACAAGAATCATATAAAAAAAAAGGATGACTGAAAATATATATAATATATGAGAATTGTAACTTTTGGATTATAAAAAAAATAATAGATAAGAGTTTAGACATAAGCAAACTTACAAACGTTTATAGCTTTTGACAAAAAATTAAAGTATGAAAGTAAATTTATTATACATAAAAATTCATCTCTACCTTTACTAAGAACACTAGCCTAACTTATAATGTATGTTAAAGAGAATAAATATAAGAGAATTGTGAAGCATTCCAAAAGCCGTCCCTTGACCTCTTATGAGTATTCTTATACAGGTAATGAATGAAAACATGTTTAGTGTGACTTTAATTTTCGATAATTTAGGTTAACTACTCGTTCACCTAATTGTAACACTTTTTTAACTAACATGAAAGTTGTAGCATTTTGTCTCTTCTTTCTATAGCCACAAGATTTATTCAATTTGGACGAGTATTCAATGAAATATGAACAAAATACCAAAGATATGCCAAATTTCAGCCAACAACACTTTTACCAATTTGTAATACAATTTGATCTATGATAACGGTTGATTTGGACTTTATTAACAACATACAAATTTAAGAATTGTATAGATTGGGTACGTATTTTGTGAAATACAGTCTAAATACGTGAGATGGGTCAAGTTGAGCGAAAGTTGTAATATAATTCTATTGTATTCCAATTTTGGCCCATAAAATGTTAAATTTCATTTTTTAACTGTTCTTCAAGTTTGTGTAAGATTGAGTCATGCTACTATAGGTTTAATAATTTATTAATTTTAATTTATACATTAAGAGTTACGTTTATTTTACTTAAATTTGTGCAAATAATATTTATTAATCACAATTTAAGGATAACACTTTATTTTAAACTTAAAAATATAAAAATATTAAAATTAGTGATATTAAATGGTGACTGAATCACTTAACAAATATGTAATTTAATGTATTTATCAATTTACATAACAGTTCTTAAGTCAATCTTATACTTGATAGTTTAATTACGCAAACCATATAAATATTTAGTTTTCATGAAAATTAAAAAAAAACTCTAAAAACGTTATATTGGTACAAACTTTTTGGATAATAAGATGTACACCTCCTTCATTCTAAAGGGGAAGATATTTAATTTTTGATAAAAATAAAATTTAATTATTTTTTTTAAAAAAAAAACAGCAACCATTATATTGAACTATGAGCATGAGTTTTGTTATAATAAGTTTAAAGAATCTGCCTAATCAATTTTCTTCAAACTAATAACGAATTACTAGGCATTTATTAAGTGAAAGCTAAATTAGAAATAAGTACTTATTTGATTAGGTTTTTTTATTTGCTAAAAGAGTTTTTATTTTAATGTTAATTTTTTTAAATTTTTTTTATGATGTTTGGTTGCAATTGAATAAAAGTTTTAGAGATTAAACATTTTTTTCATTTGTAAAAGCTCAAATTTTAAAAATTTAAAAATAGAATTTTTTTTAATATTTTTGTAATGCCATACATATCCAAATAGTAATTTTCTAATTCAATAGTTTATTTTTAATAAAAAAATCTTATTTAATTAAATATTTTTATTATTTTTTTAAAGTTAATATATTTTAATATCTCTATAATTATCATATTTTTACAAACTTTTTTATCAAATTTTTTTGTTACCAATGAATATTATTTTATTTTATTTTTTATATGAGGAAAGAATTAGGGATTATTGGTGGAAAATTCAGTGTCTAAATAAACAGTTTTAGCACAAGCCCAAATAGAGAAGATTGTTTCAAAGCCCAAATCAAGAAGGTCCAGCCTTTGAGAATGAGAATCTCAGCTCTCCCTTATGTCCAGGTCTCTCCAGAGCGCTACGTTGACACACCTGACACAGTGCGTCTCCTTCTCTCTCTCTCTCTCTCTCTCTTGCTGCGAATATTGTTTAGATCAACAAAATTAAGTGAAGATGTCCAATGAAATGGGCGTACCAGTGGTGACTAACGGCAGCATCAGCAGCAGCAGCAACAACAACAACCACAGCAACAGCCATGAAAATAGCGGCCATAGCAGTTACGTTATTGACATATACCCACTTAGTTGTTACTACTTTGGATCCAAAGATGCCATTCCTTTTAGGGATGAGACTCTCCCCGATCGTGTTCAGAGGCTGAAGTCCAAGTACTTTCACTCTTTGCCTCTTTATTTTAACTGGGTTTGTGATATTTTCCTGTATCTTTGATTTTTTTACACTCCGATTATTTATTTATTTGTTGAATGTCTTGTAGCTATGCTGCTCATGGATTGAGGACTTGCGTGGAAGCAGTTATTTTGGTCACTTATCTTTTCTGCCGTCTTTAATAACAATTCTTTTGTCATTTTTATATTCAATTTTGTATTGTGATGTTTCTCTGTGAATTATATTTCGCGCCAATTAGTTTTAAAGATATCACTTTGGAATTATTAGCATGCTAAGCCGGGGGATTTGATCTCGTTTTTGTTTAGGTTGAATTACTACCCATAGTGATTGCAGTTTTTAGGCGCTTCGATTGTAGATGACGTTTTATGAAAAACATTAGCTTGCTTGAGTCGAGATAAAAATGCAGCAAAAATATGTTAATTTTGATAAATATTTCAAAGACAGTTGTAATAGTTAGTGAACTTCCAATAATTGGAAAATTATGGATTCAAGTTCTTAAACCCAAGAATAAACCTTTTAGGCCTTGGATGTCGCTGTGACCAAAGGAAATTCTTCTAGCAAACCTTCCACGTAGAAACACTTTCGTGGGTAACAAGTTAATTATTAATATTGTTGCCACATGAACCATACTTGTTCAAGGTGGTTTCTTCACATGAATAGGGTTTGTTTGGTGGGGTTGGGAGCTGGGCGGGTTGCTAAACTATTACTGGATACAGGTCCATTGGAATTATGTTAGTTTAAGTGAAGTTAGATAGTGTTGTTGCAGGATTTGCTGTATATGAAGATCATTTTGATTGTTGCTTGTTAGCTCAAGTTTCTATTTTCATGTTTCTTTCCATTTTTTTCCCTTTTTGGCAAATATATTTTAGTATTGATCAATATGCGATGTTTGCGTTCAACTCTGTATTCTCTTTGGAAGGGGAGGACAAAGATAGACAACACACCTCGTAAAAGTACCTTGACCTTTTTTTTCTTTCCCCTCTAGAGTGTTAGTTGTCTTTGTATTCTGATATTTAATCTGCCAGAGATACTTCCACCTTATTTGCCGATTAAATGATAAGTTATTGGACATAAGACTTTACTGAAAGGAAACAACTATGTTAAATCAGGTTGAGTTGTTCAAACACCCCCATCTGTTGCTGCTGCAAGTAAGAAATTCCATATTTAAGCTTCCTGGTGGCCGCTTAAGACCAGGTGAATCCGGTAAGCCACCAGTTAGGTATTTATATCAAGCTTATCTTACAAATTTGAAAAAATTAAGGCTGAGCTTGTCTTCTGACTGTTTGCTTTTTGGATTTTCAGACATTAATGGATTGAAACGTAAGCTGGCAAGGAAGCTTTCGTCGGATGAAGATGGTAATGAAGTTGAATGGGAGGTATACTTACTGTCTTCTCTTGTGATTATACTGTATTCTCATTGCACAATGTGAGTGAATTATTTTCAATGTTTAGGTGCGGGAATGCCTTGGGATGTGGTGGAAGCCTGATTTTGAAACACTGCTGTTTCCATACTTGCCTCCTAACATAAAGCGACCGAAGGTAGTTGTTACACTGAAACCAGACCCCTTTTGAGTTTTGATTGCGATGGCATAACTGCTGAAGAACTTTTGTGTCATACTTTTTGCAGGAGTGCACGAAACTCTATCTTGTGAAGTTACCTGTGAGTCAAAAGTTCATTGTGCCAAAAAACCTGAAATTGCTTGCTGTCCCGTTGTGCCAAATTCATGAAAATCACAAGGTACAGATCTTTATTATTATAGTTAATGTTGTGGATGTTTGGATGTCCCATGGATATTTAACAAGATGATTTTATCTCATCTTACATAAGATCTGAGGCATTTTTAACTGCATCCAATTAATTCTATATTCAACTGAATATTAGAAATAATGGCATCTTGGGATATTAGTAGATCATTTCTTTACCTTTCACCTGGATGATCATATTTTTCGATACCAGATTGTGTTTTCAAATGCCACCTTTGATGAAGTTATATTGCAAGCAACTTTATTGCATTTACATTTGTGTGCTTTGTAGACATATGGACCAGTAATATCAGGAGTTCCGCAGCTGCTATCCAAATTCTCGTTCAACATTATTGACTCTTAAAACATAGACTTGTCCACCCTAGTGTGGGTTATGGGGTAAGCATATGGAGAGCTGTAAGATGATGTCCATTGGAATTTTTTTGTCCAGGGACTTCTGATCCTCCCGAAATTCTGATAGACACTTATATAAATATATTAGTTTTTACAGATGATCAACAATGGGCGTGTAATGTTAGTTACGATAGTATACTTAAAGTTGTAATCATATTTATGAATGTTTGTAATTCTGGATCCCCTCAAAGTGCATTGAGAAGCTTTAACAAACATCTGCCAATTTCCTTTTAGTTGGCAATGAATAAAAATTGTATTATTAATCTTATATTTTATTTAGCAATGTAATATATGCTTCCGAGAATGAAGAGCACATCTTCTGAGATCAGTGGAAGGATGTTACATATGGGGTCACAGTGGCATGTAAAAAACAATTTCACTCGTTGGAAGCCAACAGAGATTTCTGCTCCAAAGCATTATGATGGAGATGGGACATAACATAAGAAAATCTAGTGGATGAATGGAATATGTTGCTTGAAACCAAAAAGGACCACTTCGATCGCGTCTAGTGGTGTATATTAACATCATTGATTTGCTAATCATGTTATTTTTTTTCACATCACCCCATGAATGATGCCTCCTTTAGATCACTCCTTGTTCCAAACTTATGGCCATTTTACTGATGTTCAGCTGGGAAAATACTACTTTAAACATCATATATGAGACCAAAATTGTCATTCGCATTTTCTGCTTCCAACACAGTGAAAAACAAAAATAATGAAGTGGCTTAATTACAATGACTTGGCAAGCGACCCTGAAAAGTGGGTACATACAAATACCGAATTGTGAACGAATAGTGTTGGACTGTAGCGAGGGCTTGATGCTAATGGCCAGCCCAGCGCTTAAAAAAAAAAAAAAAAAAGATGATGATCTTATAATCAATATAGTGTTGATGGAAGTTGCTTTTCTCTCTTTGTACATTGGCCAATCCCACCACCACATCCCAAAGAAAAATTGAGTTTCTAGATAAGAGTTGACAACAAATCTTGATTGATTTTTAATGATTCACAAAACTATGTAACAATCAAAATGACTTAAGTTATTAAAGTATACAAACTAAAAGAGATAAATCTTTAAATTGATTTGGAAATAGATTTGAGGCATTTTCGAGAGTATCAATAAAATTTAGAAAGTTTTTTTTTTAAAATTATAGATCTTTAATAAAATTAAAAAAATATTTTCTGAATTATTTAAAAAATTATACACAAAAGATACTTTACAAGATTTGATGCTCAGTATTAAGCGTAAGAAAACTTAAGGTCTGTCAAAATTACATTACTTATTGTTACTGATCTCCACCATCAACTTTCACTAACTTTTTCTTTGGTATTATGTGAAAGTTTATGGGACTTGTGAAACTCGATTTCTAGACATTTATTATCTTCAGCTAGATTAAATATATAGAAATTTGTCATACTATACTACTAAAAAAATAACAAAACATCACAAGTTATTCTATATCAAGATTTGAATGAAAAAGAGAACATTCTAGATTGAGATGATAAAAAAAGCCTGTGACTGAAAATTTACTATCTCAGAGTAAAAACGAAACAAGGAAGAGAAAATGATTTCTCCTTTCTCACCTTTTGAATTAAAGTTATTGTTAGAAGAGGGTTTTACAGAGAACATCAATTAACAATAAACAAAGTTTTAATAGTATTTATCTTCAAATTACTTCTAAATACTTACAAACTATTCTTATATAATATTTCAACAAAATAATAATGGATTATTTGTGATTTCAAAGACTTAAATATAAATTTTCTCTTGTTTAGTTTTTTTAAGGTATCATTTTACTTTGTTCAGTGTTGACTCTAAATTTTAGGTTGTCTTGAGTTAACAAATTAAATTAATTTATTATATAGAACAATGAATAGGCCTCTCAAAGGCTGGGTTAAAAATGACCAATTTTTGATATTTTCAAGACTTTCATAGCATCGGATACATTCAAGATCGATTAAAATAAAATAAACACATACAATAAAGAAAAATTATAATTGTTCGATTAAGTGGGAGTTTATATCTACTTCATCGAGCCTATTCATTTCACTCAAATGCACTATTGAATAATATTTTATAGCTTAATTACAAGGAATCGAAATAATTATAAAAAACTCCCACACCCCTCAATGATGGAGCCTCAAGAGCTTTTTATAAAACTGTTTAGGTCTTTAATGGAGCTATAATCGTACCTTAAGGGCTGTAATGGAGCTATCATAAGCTATAATGAAGCCTTGATTATAGCTCTTGCATTTTTTTATCCCAAGAAGAATCAAAGAAGAGGAAGAAAATCCATTGCTTCAACATTTAACCTCTTTTTTTTTTCCCTTATAAGCATAGGGTATAGAGTCATTGTAAAACTAAATTCAAGACATGTGGAGTCTTTTTACAACTGAAATTATAGAATTCAGTTGACTGAATAGTTCTGTTAGAACTAAGAGATCTCTGACTTTAGGGTTCTCGGGAATAAGTGTAATGTGAGTCATCAGTCAATGGTGGATGAGTATCTTCTCGTTTGCCTCTAGGGGTTGGTTAACCTCTTAAAGGGCTTACGTGTTCAATCTCTTGGAGTACTTACAGGTTTGGTCTCTTAGAGGTTTTATATGTTCAGCCTCTTGGAGGTTTTATGTGTTTAGCCTCTTAGAAGGCTCTAATTGTGAGTCTACCACCTCTTTCATAGTAATCGGGTGAGGGTAGTATAGTGATAGGGATATTGATCTTGAACTCTTCGATTCCCTCGAGTCAGATTATTTTCAGCTCGAGTAGGCTACAAGTACAGTTAAAGCTTCGTCCTTTAGGTTGTCAACCATCTCGACTGTCAAATAGGATCAATATGAACATATGGGACCTTTAATGAAGGAGGTTGAGCATGCAATCAAGGATGCTCATGCTAATACTTTATCCAAGTATGACGCCTCTAAGTCTTTAGCACACAAAATGAGATTTGTGCTTGAGGTAACTTTTTTATAATTAAAATTTTCTTTAGCTTCAAAATAGTTACTTCAATCACTAAATACTCGTGGTCTTTTTATTAGGCAGCCTTCATTCTAGCTCAGCACCAATATAAACTCTAAGGTGTTATCAAATATGGGCAGAAGCTAAGGCCAAGGTGGCTAGACTTATGGAGGCCTTGCTGTAGGCCAATAAAAAGGTTAAGAAAAGGATCTAGGAGTTTAAAAGTTATACTGCCAAGGCAGAGAAGGTTGAGATCGAGGTAGTAACTATGGAGGGTAAGGCTTTGATTGATGCTTTATTAGCTAAACGTAAGTACACGCTATCGTATCAAGTAATATATGATTGATTGGTGCTTTATTAGCTAAACACAAGTGTACACTATCATATCAGGTAATATAGGATTTTAAATCCAGATATCGATCCCACAGGGACTATACAATTTAATTCTATAAATCAAGTACGAAAATTGTACCTACTTAACTTTTATTCAGAAAATCACAATATGAAATTTATTTAACTAATTTACTCTATCAATTAAATTGAACAAAAGTAAAGGATAGAATTCACAAATAATGATAATTTAGGGTATTGACTAGTCATATAATATTTCATTGAATTTATTAACCTCTTAGTTAATCTCTTAATACCAACTGATTGGCTTGACACTAATTTCATCACTAGTCTTTATCGGTGGTCAAGTGACTATATTACGCATTCTAACAATCACTTATATGTCTATGATAATCAAATCAGAATGTAATTCATTAAGATCAAGTCTAAATTATACCATACATGCCACCTAGGTATATGTCTATTCTAGATAGAACTCATAGTTATTACCATATGATCATGCATCAAACTATCTTAGGCTAAACACATGAATCCCTTTGTCAAGTTTATCATGGTTCCTTAATCATTCATAATATTGGCCAGATATAATGAAAGCATTAAACACAAGATAAAATGAATCAATTATAATAATTAAGTTTATAAACTAAAAATTAACACAATCCAAATTCATACTAAATTCACATAGTCTAACCCTAGATGAACAATTTAACCCATCACAAAATCAAAAGTATCAAACTAATTCATAAAGATTAATAAGAACAAGAACATAATGATAAGGAAAGAGAATAAAAATTAATCAAAGTGATTCCTTAATGTGCTTCTTGCTCGATCTTGACTTGAAGTTTGAATCTTAATCTTAGTTCTTCAATCTTTGACTTTGATCTTTGATTTTGTGTTATGAATTCTTTATCTATATTTTTGCCTATTTTCTTCTCCTCTTCTTCCTCTCCCCTCTTAGAGTTTTTGTCTTCAAATTACTATTCACGAGTTACTGTAGCAAAACATAATTCACGAGTCACTGTAGCAAAATACTGGTCACCGCCATGAGCGTTGCGATGCTGGGTTGTGGGTGTCGTAGCGCTCAGCTACTGACCTGGGTGCCTCGACGCTCAGTCATGGGCGCTGTGGCACCCAGCGCTGGTACTACTTTCGTATTTTAAGCGTAACTTCTACGTTTGATGTTCGATTCGCCTCTCGTTTATTCCTATATGTCATATTTTCTGTAATGCATCTATTTATGATAAAAGAAACACAACTAAATAGCCAAATATTTATGATTTGCAGTAAAATACAAAAGTTGGGTACAAATTATATTAGTGCTTTAACGCCCCTATCAAGCTTCTACTTTTCAAGTAGAGGTTCATCAGTACAACTAGCGATTGAAGAATCTCAGAGTTTAGTGAGGATTCTTGGATTCTTCGAGAGAAGAATGATACTCTTGCAAAGAGGAATAAAGAGTTGGCCAAAGAGTTAAAGGCTGCTTGGGGTTGATGCTATGGTTACTTCTGAAGACTAGTTCAATAAAGGGTTAACTTAGGCTTTGAGAAGTGTGTTGATATGTCCAAGGTATATTATCCTAACCTTGACCTCATTTGGCTAGAGGAGGCGGTTGTTGACCAATGAGCAGTAAAAGAATGGGCAACTAAAATTCCCTACAAGTGGAAACGGCCTATCCTTAGTCAAGATATAGTGCTTCTCCCACGATTGATGAAAGCTTACTAACAAAGATTTCCTCATTATTACCCTTAAAGACCAACCTCATGCTCTCAAGCTTAAATATGTAATTTGAGTTGAGCTCATTCTTTTGTAATTTTTTTTATTATTAATGAAATTTATTCATTTTTGCACTTAGCACATTTGTTGATGTGAATAATATCCGCTCTCTTGATTATGATGTGAATGATATCTACTTTGTTAATCACACTTAGTGTTTCTAAATGTGAACAACTTTAGGATGATTAGTGAAGTCCTTGCAGATTGGTTTTGAACCAGTCGGAGTTTAATACACTTCAATAAGCATGTTTGAGTATGGTTTGAGCAAGATTTTTTCAATGAGGACATGTTCTTGTAGCTTAATATTTATCCAAGTACTGTTCAAGAATTTCAATTTGGAAGGACACTTGGCTATTGCAACTACCATCAGAATTTTGTCTGAGACATGCTTGAGATTTTAATTGGGAGGGTCACTTGGGGGTTATTGCCTCTACTCCATTGTCTTTAGTGTTCCTATGAGCTTAACTTAAGAATTTTGTTGAGAGAGTCACACAAGGGCTATCACCGCTACCCTTCTTGATTAGATACTCTTGCAATCTGCATGGGTATTTTAGATAACTTTGGAAAACACTTGGCTTTGGGACCCTCGAACGATCCTCGTAGGGATCTCAGATCCTTTTAGAGAGCAATTAGCTTTGGGATTCTAGAATAATTCTCGTGAAGAACTTAGATCATTTTGAAGAGCATTTGGCTTTAGGATCCTTGGACGATCTTTGTGAGGATCTCAGATTATGTGGTAAGGTCCTGAAGGCTTGTTGCCTTGACCCCTATTATCGGTATTAATCTGAGGCCTGCTCAAGAATTTGGCTGAAAAGGTCATATCGAGGTTAGTGCCACTACCCTCTCGGTTATTTGATATTCTTTGAGGCTTAGCTCAAACATTTGGCCAAGAGGGTCATTTGGGGACTATCATTGCTCCATTTCTAGTCCTTAATAATCATCCGAGGTTTGGCTTGGGAACTCGACTAAGAGAGTCACTTAGGGGCTATCAACTTTACCCTTTCAATTCTTTAATTGGCCTTTTCTTGACGGTTTGTGATATAGAAGATTATAAAAAAGAGTAATAGTTATCAGATATACCAAATAATAAAATTTGAGCACTAATGAGTGCTTATTATGATAACATAATAGATGTAGACAAGTGAGAGTTTAGAAATCTCAGGATAGTATTTTTTTAGACTGGTATTTCGTGGGTTTTTTTCACTATGTCGTTGTGTGCTTGGACTTGCATGTTTGTAGTTTGACTCTTCCAAGCACCTTGTAATGGCTTTGGTTGGGGCCGAAGACTTTTTTAGGCATTTATTACTATTGTCTTCCTTATTTTTCTTTCTCGATTTGTGTGTTTAAGTACTTAATCATTGGTAACTGCACATGCCATGATTGGATTCTCGATTAATCATTGTCTTTGTTATTGTAGATAATTATGGTCCTGGTAATCATTGCATTTGATTCGATTGATGAACTTTCATAGCTTATTATTTATTCTCCACAGACGACTGTTGACCTCAAATTTTGGGCTATCTTGGGCCAACATAGTTTATTTGTCTTAAGGAACAATGAATAAGCCTCTCAAAAGTTGGGTTAAGAATAACCATTTTTTGATATTTTTCAGGCTTTAGTAGCTTCAAATACATTCAAGATCAATCAAAATATAATATGCACAAATAAAAAGGAAAAAATTGTAGTAGTTTAGTTCAATGTAAACCTATATCCACTTCACCGAGCTTGTTCAACGCGTATAACTTGATTATAAGGAATCAAAATCATTACAAAAATCTCCCCAGTGATGGAGCCTCAGGGACAAATGGAAAGGGAAAATTATAGTAGTTTGGTTTAATGTAAACCTACATCCTCTTTATCAAGCTTGTTTAGCTCACTCAAATACACTATTGACTAATATTTTACTACTTAATTATAAAGAATCAAAAGTATTACAAAAAATTCCCACACCCCTAGTGTTGGAGTCTCATAAGGCTTTTTAAGAGTCGCTCGAATCTTTAATGGTGCTATTATAAGATATAACGGTGCCTTGAAGCTGTAATAGAGCCATTAAAGATTGTAATGAAGCCTTGATTGTAGCTCTTGCCTATCCTAGAAAGAATCGAAGAAGAGGAAGAAGATTCTTTACTTCAGCATTTAACTACCATTTTATAGACGTAGATTGTAGAATCTTTGTAGAACTGAATTTAGGACATGTAGAGTCCTTTTAAAAATGATATTGCAAAATTTCGTTGATTGAAGAATTCTGATGGAACTAACTCTAGGGTCCTAAGAATAAGTATAATGTGATTTCTAGATTAATGATGGATAAGTATCTTCTCCTCTAAAGGCTAGTTAGCCTCTTAGAAGACTTATGTAGTATATGTTAAATGTATGTGTATGAACTAGATTTAGAATAATAAGTATAAAGCCAAAAAGCTTTTATCCGAACCTCATGAAATAATATGTTTTAAATTGGTAACTAAATTTCATATGCACAATATTTTAGTACTCTATCTATTCAAATATATATATAAGGAGCTGTTCTGGTGGGCAACATCGCCTACTATTTAGTGGGTGACGGGGTATTGTAGCGTTACTGTACATTTTTGTATATATATATATGTTAGTAGTCTGATTGTATCAATTTGTGGTGTAAAATATCTCTTAGGTACTTTTCGCTCATTTTTTCATTCTTGGACAAATACACCTATTAAAATCTTAGATATGTTAGATCTTAAGTTTCTTACATTACCATGTAGCTTTGCTTTCTGAGCTACCTAAAAATAGACCTTTATCAGAATTCTCATATTTTTGTAATACAATTGCTTACAAAAGTATTCTCTCAACTCATTCTTAAACTTTGACATATTATTGCTCTTCAGGTTATTCAAATGAATTCCAAGGTTCAGTTTTTATGACCTTCTGATCAATTTTCTCTGGATTTTTGCATGGTAAATATTACAAACAAGAAAAAATATTATTGTCTTCATTTTCTTTTTTGTTGACTATTTATGAAATGATGGGAATCATATGCAAATGTGGAAATGTGTTTTCTTCTAAATTTTATAGTCATAAGTTTTAAGAAATTTGGTTAATGTTGGTCAAGTTGGCTACTGCAAAAACCCCTCCCTTTGCTTACCTTCAGTAGACCTGCTATTTCAGAAATTTAGTACTTCTAGGCCTCAACCTTCTTCGTGCTCTTTTTGCTGTAATTTTTATTTTATTTTTTTGAGATTCCAAATCGATCGAGTAATTTATAATTATTATTCTGTGGGTTTTTATATGATATTTGATGTATGCCAAATTACATATCTTCAAAATTTAGTTGTCATTAGTCTTGGATTAAAGTACTTTTATTTTGGAGCTTTACTTCGAGAATTATGCTTATATTCAATTGTTTGGGCAAAACTATCATTTCTTTAGTCATGCATGTTAGAAATATTTAGGTAATTATGTCTTAGAGTATAGATCTTTGATATCAAACAAATTTCATTTGAAACCTAACTCAAATGTTGACACTTAAAATTTATTTACAACGCTTATTTTGTTCAACGTCTACTATAAGTATATTATTTGCCTGTGTACGAAAGTTGATTTAAAAATTATCGGGATATGATTTGAAGAGTAAGTTAAGTGCATTAGGTATGTGAGGATCGAAGACAGACACAAAAGGAGACAAAAACGTAAGAGGCAGTGCCTAAATGTGGGTGCTACAGTGCCCAAAATAGAGCTTGGGCGCTGCGGTGCCCAGCGCCGTGGTGCCCAGACAGGAATGCCTAGCACCGTGGTGCCCAGCACGGGGAGTTGTTTCCCATTTTGATCCGACTTATTTCAACTCCCACTTATTTCAGGACTCCCTAATACGACTCTCACATGTTTATGGTAAACTTGCGTCATCTCAAAGCCTATATAAAAGTTCTTTATTGGCTTGTAAACACATCTTTGTAATCCTTAAAAAGTCTTAGTGATCAAAATACAAATTTTTGTGATCAAACATACTTTATGATTCTTAGTGAGAGAAAACCCATTGATTATAAGAGAGAGTGATTACTTTGTGAATCTTTATTGTAAAAGGCATATTTTGTGAGTGCCTTGAGATTTAATAATAAAGGTGTGTGATCTTGATCCGTTGTGGATGTAGGCAAGTTGTCAAACCACGTAAATTCTGTGTGTTCTTCTTATTTTACCTTTCTCTCTTTAGATTCTTAATTACTTATTTTTGCATTATATTACTTGGATATTTTGCTCGTTTATGTGCTTTCGCTTCAACAAATTGGTATCAGAGCTGGGTTCTGAGTAGACATGGCCACACTTAAGTATGAGGTAGAGAAATTCAACGGAATGCATGACTTCAATCTATAGAAGATGAAGGTTAAGGCGTTGTTGGTGAGTCAACGGTTAGGCTCGGTATTATAGGAGATTGCAGCTCCATCTAGTGAAGAAGAAAAGACGTCATAGTTATCTAAAGCTGAAGTAAAAAAAATGGACGTTCAAGAAAGAACTCACAATATAATAATTTTATCATTGAGCGATGAAGTACTGAGATAAGTAGTAGGTGAGACAACGACGATTGGTCTTTGAAAGAAGCTTGACTCCTTTTATATGCGAAAATCGTTGGCTAACAGATTGCATATAAAGAAGAAGCTGTATCAGTTGTCCATGCCAGAAGGGACGTCGATGAAAGATCATATAGATACATTCAATAAGATCATTCTTGATCTTGAGTCTATCAACATCATGATAGAAGATGAAGATAGAGCAATTATCCTGTTGAGTTCACTTCCCAAAATTTATGAGAGCTTTGTTGATATGTTACTCTACGACAAATAGAGTTTAACGATGAGCGATGTGAAATCATCATTAAACTCAAAGTTATTAGAAAAGCAGATCAAGGGCAATGCAGAAAATCTATCTGTAAAAAGAAGACTCTCATATAGAGATAGAAGGAAAAATGACTCAAGATTGAAGTTCAGGACTGCTAGGAAGTGCTATTGCTGCAAGAAAGATGGGTACTTCATAAAGGACTGTCCAGAGAAAAAAGTGGATGCTGCGCTTGCCTATGATGATAGCTACAACAGTGTAGAGACTCTAGTCGCTACTGATGGTAAGAATACTGAACAATGAATTCTAGATTCTAGTTGTAAATTTCACATGTGCTCGCACAAATCTAGGTTTATAAAGTTTTAGCCCATTAGTGGTGGTAATGTGTTAATGGGTAATGACGTTACATGTCAGATGATAGAAATTAGTAGTATTAAACTTAGGCTGTATGATGGGCGAGTGAGATTGACAGATGTTAGATATGTTCATGACCTTAAGAGGAACTTGATCTCACTAGGGACTTTAGACCAGAATGGGTGTTCTATCAGGATCGGCGGAGGGATTTTGAGAGTATTGAAGGATTCTATAATGGTAATGAGAAGAGAGAAACACAAAGGCGTTTATATGCTTAAGGGTGAAGTTGTGAATGGTTCTGCATTATTCTCTGTAGATGATGAGAATATACAAACCAAGTTGTGATATCTTAGACTGGTACACCTAGGCGAGAGAAACCTGAAGGAGTTACTTAGTCAAAAGGCATTTGGTGAGGATACGTTCTAGCCATTAAAGTTTTGTGAGCATTGTGTGCTTAGGAAAGCACATAGGATGAGGTTTAGTACCGACGTGCACAAGACTAAGAGGACTCTTGACTATATATACTCGGATCTTTGGGGACCAACTCAGACAGCTACTCGTTGTAGTGCTAGGTATTTTTTCAGTTTGATTGATGATTATTCAGGGAAGCTCTGGGTCTATGTGTTGAAGAGTAAAGATAAAGTGTTTGATACGTTCAAGACTTAGAAGGCTCTTATTGAGAATTAGACTGGCAAAAGGGTGAAGAGGCTGAGAACTGACAATGACCTCGAGTTTTGCAATAGAGAGTTTGATGAGTTTTATACCAAGTATGAGATTGCAAGGTATAGAACAATAAGATCAACACTACAACAGAACATAGCTAATACGATGAATATGACCCTACTTGAGAAGGTTAGATGCATGCTAACAAATACGAAGATGTCCAAGGAATTTTGAGGAGAAGTTATAGTGATTGTAACTTATTTGATTAATAGAAGTCCCTCCTCAGCAATTGACTTCAAGACACCATAAAAGAAATGGTCTGGTAACTCTCCTAAATATGACTACCTTAGAATATTTGAATGCCCTACTTTTATACATGTTAAAGAGGAAGAAATTGGAACTAGAGCTATCAAATAGATATTCATAGGGTATCCCGAAGGAGTGAAAGGATACAAGGTGTAGTATAAAGACTTGACACTGCCAATGAGTATCATAAGTCGTGACGTGACGTTTGATGAGACGACTATGTTGAAAGCCTCCTAAAAAGATGAGAAAGAAGAACCTATGTCCAAATAAGACTTCGCACCCGAGTCAATAGAAGTTGAAGTGGAGCCTAAGAGTAGATCTGATATGCCCCTAGATCAGCATTTTAACAAGGAAATCTTTGAAGATGAACCAAGAACACTAGCGAATTCCTCTCAATCCACCCAAGGAAAGAGTATGACTCATGATATAGAACTTGAAGAGTATCAACTAGCTAAAGACAGGTTAAGGAGAACGATTAACCCACCAGTCAGGTATACACAAGCAGATTTAGTTGCTCAAGCTTTTAATTCTGCTTACACTCTTGGGTTTGATGAGCCTAGAACATATGGTAAGGCTATGGAGAATGAAAACAAGAATGAATGACAACAGGCCATGAAAGAAGAGATTAGTTCTCTTAGGAAGAATAATACCTGGAAGTTAATAGAGAGACCTCAAAAGAAACTAGTTGGGTGCAAGTAGGTGTATAAGGTGAATGAATGGATACTGGAGATAGAGCCTACGAGATTCAAGGCTAGGTTAGTTGCACAAGATTTTACTCAAAGATAGGGAGTTGACTTTCATGAGATATTCTCTCCAGTCGTCAAGCACACATCCATTAGGATTTTGTTAGTCATGTGTGCAAACCTTAATTTACATATAGAGCAGATGGATGTAAAGAAAGCTTTTCTACATGGAGAGCTTGAAGAGACGATATACATGACACAGCCGCAAGGGTTTGAGGAACCCAAAAAAAAAGATCATGCTTTTAGCTAAAGAAGTCATTATATGGGTTAAAGCAATCATTTAGACAGTGGTATAGGAGATTTGATGAGTTTATGATGGCTTGTGGCTTTAGTAGGAGCAAGTATAACGGATGCGTGTACTTCAAGAACTTAAGTTGTCGGATGATGTATTTACTTCTATACGTCAATGATATGTTGATCATGTGCAAGAATATAAAAGAGATACAAAAACTCAAGAAGCAGTTGAGTAACGAGTTTTGAGATGAAGGATTTGGGAGCAACGAAGAGAATATTGAGTATGAATATTGTGATAGAAAGAAGAAATATTATCTTCTTGTCCCAACAGCGATATATACTTAAAATTTTAGAAAAGTTTGGTATGTCCAATACAAAGGCTGTCTCTACTCTTTGGCCATGCATTTTAAACTTTTAACAACACAGTCACCGACATCCGAATAGGAGAAACTGCAGATGAGAAAAGTACCATATGCAAGTACTGTGGGAAGCATCATGTATACAATAGTTTGTACAAGACCAGTCATAGCACAGACTGTGACTGTAGTAAGTAGATACATGAAAAATTCGGGTAAGGATCATTGGCTTGCAGTGAAGTAAATTTTAAGATATCTCAAGAGGGCATCAAATCACGGGTTGATGTATAAAAGGGATGAAGATAACAGTATAATAGTAAGAGGATACGTAGACTCAGATTATTCAGGTGATCTAGACAAGAGAATATCATTGACGGGTTACGTATTCACCGTGTTTGAGTGTAGTGTGTGTTGGGGATTAGGTCTATAACATGTGGTTGCACTATTTACCATAGAGGCAGAATATATAGCTGTCGGTGAAGCTATTAAGGAGGCCGTGTGGTTGAAAGACATATGCGCAGAAGTAGTGGCTACTGAAGATGTGAACATCGGTGTATATTGTGATAGCCAGGGTGCCATACATCTAGGGGTGAAAAAATAGGTCACGACACGATTTTTCGACACGCTTTAAGCGAATATGAATAGAAAAAATTGACACAATTAATAAATGGATCAAATTCGTGTTACCCATTTATTATCACGTCGAATACATGTTTGAGGTATATGATTCGTTTAAGTCACGTTTAATAAACAAATCATATTCGTGTCTATCAGTGTATCTATTCATTTAAATCACGTTTAATAAAATTATAAAATAAAAAATAAATATAATTAATTAAAAAAATAATAATTTTGTGACTTAAACGTGTTTTAAACGAATCAAATCGTGTATAATTGTATAAACAAATCAAATCGTGTATAATCGTATAAATGAATCAAATCGTGTATAATCGTATAAATGAATTGAATCGTAAATGAATTAAATCGTGTATAATTGTATAAACGAATCGAATCGTAAACGAATTGAATTTGATTCATTCATTTAAACGTGTTTAATTGTGTCGTGTTGTGTAATTCGTTTATTAAATGAATCGAATTTGTGTTTAAGTGTCTGATTCATTTAGTAAACGAATTGTAAGCGAATACAACAAAAATTTGTTAATACCCTATAGTGACACGACATGAACACAATTTGTTTACACGAATTGCCACCTCTACATACACCTAAGTAAGCATCAAGTGTTTCATGAGAGGTCTAAACACATTGATGTGCAGCTCCATTACAGTCGAGAGATTGTCCAAAGTGGTGAAGTTAGTCTAACAAAAATAGCATCGTCTAAAAATTTTGCTGACATGTTGACTAAGAAACTACCCTCAGTTAAGCTCATCCTATGTAAAAACTTAATCGGAGTCACTACTTTTGTGAGGGTGACCAAAGATTCGGAGTGAAAGATCGAGTTACTTTGTGGATAATTTTGAATCAAGGAGGGAATTTATGAGAAAGTTGATTAAAAATCATCAGAATATGATTTTGAGAGCAAACTAAGTGCGTTAGGTTGCGAGGATTGAAGATGAACGCAAAAGGAGTCAAAAACGCAAGAGGCGGTGCCCAGGCGTGGGCGTCGCATTGCCCAGGTGAGAATGCTCAGCGCCGCGTTGCCCAGCTCGGGGAGTTGTTTACTATTTTGATCTAGCTTATTTCGACTCCCACTTGTTCCAAGACTCTTTAATACAACTCTTACAAGTTTAAGGTAAACTTAGGTCGTCCCAAAACTTATATAAATGTTTTATTGGCTTGTAAACACATCTTTGTAATCCTTGAAAAATTTTAGTGATCAAACATATTTTGTGATTCTTAATGAGAAAAAATTCATTGATTACAAGAGAAAGTGATTACTTTGTGAATTTTTTTTATAAAATAAATATTTTATTAGTATCTTGAGATTTAATAATAAGAGTGTGTGATCTTGATCCGCTATAAATGTAGGTAAATTATCAAATTACGTAAATTGTGTGTTATTCTTCTACTTTTTTCTCTCTAAATTCTTAATTATCATTGTTTGCACTATATTATTTGAATATTTTGCTCGTTTGTTTGCTTCCGCTTCAACAACTTGTATATCATGAAATTCTTTAACTTTATGAGATTACTAATTTGTTTCTCGGGTTTTTTTTGTTGCTATTTCAGTGTACAGAAAGAACCCAAAGCAAGGCAATAAGCACGAGAACTTCTGGATGCAATCCTTTGTGTTTCCTTTGTCTCTTCACTGCTAAGCTGTAGTGTCATCTAATATGAGCTGAACAATTGCCTTAAACTTTGTTTTTATTTTCTTAATGTTATTTCACTCATCTCTTCTTGAAAATGTATGAAGACTTGCATGTAGATTTGTCAGCTTACTTCACCAACGCAGGATCCCCACTCGCGACCCTTTGAAGCTCATCTGGTACATCTAATGCTTGGATATAATTCCTAGTTGTAAAAATACAAATGTCCACTTCGTATTCAGCTTTTCTGAGGATACACTAAAATCTTCTGTTTAGACCTATTTTACTAAATCTTGTTACTTGACATTTATTTGTCATAATGAATTAAATTTAGTTCATGTCCCAATTCCTTCTGCAAAATTCAATAAATTATTATAATGGCCTCCTTTGGAAATTTGCAATCATTTTTATTATAATTATTTTTCCCAATGGGAAGGTAGAGAAATATTTATATGTAACAAAAAAATCTCTGAATCAATATGGATAAATATGTATAGCAGTCCTGTAAATATGACTAAATCTTGAGACAATACTCCGACTGTAATTAAATTTTTCATGAGAACTGGTGGCTTGAAGCGCAGTTCCTCAGTACCTCATGGTGGGCATATAGTATTATCAGAATATTTTGCTTTATATAAAGATGGAATGACTGGATTGCTAGCATACTTGTTTCCTTCTTAATTTGTGCCTATCCTATGTTTTTTGCTGCCCCCCAAAGTTGACTTGAATATTTAAAGAGATTATTGTAAAATCATTGTTCTTGGAAAACTAATTGTTGATGTAAAATATGAGTAAGCCAGGGGTTTCAAATATATTTGCCTTGCCATCTGAATTGCTTTACTTTTCATGCTTATGCTTTGTGATTATAATTTGTTCACTCTCTGCCATCTGAAGGGTAGTAAACATACAGGATGTAATTTTTTATGGGACTTCACATTCACAAACTACAAGCGCTCGAGACCGAACATTTTGAAGGAGATAGCAGTTAGAAGATAGAAGCCTGGTGAAAGATTCTCGTCATTGCACATAAATCAGACAATTCTTTGTGCAAAACAAGCGCCAAGCGTATATAAGGTATCAAAATTCTCAAAGAATCTTAATGTCTGAAGTGTTGGAGCGTGAAGGTTCAGCTTACCATAATAATGAGATATTTTGTAATGTGAGATGAGGATGTTGTTTGGTAGTCGATTAATATAATTATTTGTATGAACTCCCAGAGATGGGAATGTACCAAGTCGACAAATGTAATCCACAAAATTTGTTAGTCAGCCTTGAGTTTGTTGATGCTACTATTATTCGAGGATAACCCAGGTGTGATGATAAAAAAGGATGTGATTAAATGGTATGAACTTGTTTGCTCTATCAGTGCAGTTTCCTCCTTTTGGGGAGCTGTCAATTTGGTTCCTTAAGGTGAGGTTGATTTTTTATTTCCCTAATCCCTGATAAACATGTCATGTGAGGATAACGTGATGAGAGCGGGTTGATAGGCAAGCCGATGATTTGAAACACCAGCGGAACACTTGTTAAAATAATACTGATTTCATTAGAAGGTATATTTAATTAAGTATACAAAGATACGACCAATCATCATTGCCAATGCAAAAAATTGATGGGTTAACTATGATACTCATGGTAACTGTAAGAAAAAGAAAAAGAATTTGCTTTACCACAGAGCAACATTTCAAAGAGATGGTGGAATTCTACCGCTACGTTTTTCTCTTCAACTTCCTTTGAGCTTTCAAGTCTACCACTATCACGGTGATATTGTCTTTGCTTCCTTTGTGCATAGCAAGCTTTGAAAGGTAATCCGCTGCGTCTTGAGCTGCAGAATCAACTCCGTCACCTCTTTCTGCAGGCATACTATAGCCATGCTTTTTGTGCCAAAGAAGGATTCGCCGGCGTGCAGTTTCACATACCTCCTCGTTGGCCATCACATCCCATAAGCCATCGCTGGCTAAAATTAGGCAATCATCTTCTTTGGCTCGAGGAACAAACATCACATCTGGGTCTGGAATAATCCACGGTTTCAAGTATCTGTCACCTGATTGTAAAAGGTAAGTCTTAAGATTAACAATAAGCCAAGCTTGTAGGCTAAAGCCAACGAAACAAAGGATTAGAGACACATACCGATGGATCTTGACATCGCCAGAACACCAAAAACTCGCGACCCATTCCACTGTATAACCTTGCCTCCTGCTGCTTCTATTCTTGCCAATTCATCCTCTCTATCTGGCTATAAACAAAATAATTAAGTTAATACAAATATCAACCAATTGATCTTTCTGAGTATACTATGAACTGGGAAAAAAAGGTTAGCATATATAATGGATTCATGCCTTACTTTGTGGTCAACAGACAATGGCATGGGTACTTTCCCACGGCAAAGGACCGCTCTCGAATCTCCACAATTTGAAACTATTATATGGGTTGGTGATATAACAGCTACCACAGCTGTCGAACCAGCAGTTTCGGGGGCAAGGGGTTCACCTCCGTTAGCTCCTCCAATCTCAGCATCAACTCTCAGAAAACAATTGGTGAAGGCTTTCTTCCATTGCTCTTGCCAGTTGCCTTTGAAATTTCCATCATGCAATCTTGTTTTTGCAGTCTCTATCTCCTCGGCCAAAGCCAAATGGATACGGTCTCGGCAATAGTTTGCAACCTGGGCGTAAGCAACCAACTTGATAAAGCAAACAATACTAGAACATTTGTCGTTCAGCGGAACAGAAAAAGATTGGGATGAGATTAAGCATACCTGACAGCCTCCATGTCCATCATAAACACCAAAGAAATGGGCTATTACATCATTTGGAATCTGATTCACGCCATTCAAAACATGATCATCCATTAGCATCTGAGTCTGAATTTGCAAAAATCCGGGAACAACCGCTACATCATCTTCCATTTCTGGTCTCTTACCACACACAGACGTGAATCCCCAACGGGGCACATGATCTATTTGAAACACTACTCTCTGGCTTCCTGTCCTACATATTTTCTCTTCTTGCTGCACTTCAAGTATCATCGGATTGGACCCATCAGAGTGGTTGCCATGGACCCTCTCACGATTTGGTTCTTTGGAATCAGACTTGCCATTAACTTCAATATTATCAACAATAGTTTTCCTATCTACCGTTGCTGGTGAATCTGTTACAGAATTAGCCTCCAAAGCTGAAAACTCCGAACCTAAACCATCAAGTAAAGGTTTACCAACTAATGACATTAAATCTTCTTCCTCACTCTCAGGATTAACAGATTCAATAGAATTACAACTGCCCTCGTTTTCATCTACCACTTTTGACATTTCACCATTTCTGTTGTTACTGTTGCATCCATCATTTCCACAAGAAATTGACTCACAAGATGGATTTGGCTTTGTAGCAGAGTTTGATAACAGGTTTGCTGTGTCAGCTATATATTTGAGCCCAGTAAAATCCGCTGCTGGCTCATTAGAAACTATGTTATTGAACCTGAATGGTATAGCAATCGTTGTTGACATATCCTCCATTGCCTCCCTTCTATTTACTAAACCATCCAGAATCATATTGACAACTATTGATCTTCAGCTCTTTTTGCTCTCTTATTAGTTGGGTTTGAAACTCAATTCACAAACCAATAAATAAAATAAGAATTCACTAACAGGCCTTATGTAAACAAACTGGACAAAATATGCAAATACGGTAACAGAAGTAAGCTTCTGTTTTTGTGGCAATCAAAGAACAGATATAGACTGATGAATACTTTCTGATACATTAAAAGTCGATGCCTCTAGAGACTCTTGGCTAACTACAAACTGAACCAAAGAAACAGATAAGGAAGAGACAAAATCTTCTTTTTTTTCAACCCAAATGGGTACGAAATGAAATGTCCTATCTCTACCATAAACTACATAAAAGGAAATTAAAGGCAAATATGTTCACGAAAATGAACTTCAAACAAAATAGAAAAGCCGAGAAAAAACAGAACCAAACCAAATCCGATTGCCTGGATTCGAAGCAACATATGTCAACCTCTTGAAATATGTGCTCCTCTCTCTCTTCAATTACTCTCACAACTAACCAAAGTGAAAAAGAAAGGCAAAACCAATTTACCACTGGCACCAACTCTCTTACATTCAAAATCTGATTATCTTTTATTAAAATAAAATTAAAAAAAAACACTTTGCAAACACAACTACTTAATCAAAACAATGTAAGAACATTTTGAAAATAATGTAAACAGAACAGAAATTATCACAACATGTTTTGTTTCGAGTAAACTTGCCATTATGAAACACTGCGTGTTAAAAGAGTAATAGAAGCAGAAGTGGCCAAGAAGATGGCAAAGCGACAAACCCTTAAAACGTGTCCACAGAGTAGCCAATGAAAAAAATAAAAAGACTATTTTATTTGCAATTTTTTAATTTCCATGATTCCATCTGAGGATACTAGGGAGAGTGGTGAAGATTTTTTTTTTTTCTTAAATATTTTATATTCCACAAAATATTTATTTATTTGATTGAAAGAATACAATTTGTATTTAGTTTAAAATATCTAAAAAGTAGTGGGTCCAAAAGCAATAGAGATGCGTCACGTAAAGCTTCCAAAATCTGGGGTCGGTGACCAAATTGAATGACGTGCATGGTGTCTCGTTGGATTGGATAGATACATGCACTTGTAAATCGATTCTGGGATTTTTTTTTTAAAGTAATGCAATATTTTTTTATATTAAATTATGTGTTAAATGCTTATTGTTATAATGATATAATAATTAATTTTAAAAATTATATTATTTTATTATTTAATATATTATTTGAAATGAAAAAATTAAAATATTAATTTTCTTTTAATTGGGTTTCAATTGAAAACTTCTGGGTTTTTGCCACGCGTCCTTCAACTTTGGAACATCACATGTTCTCACCTCGCAATTTTTATTGGTTGAATGGCTGTAATGGACTTTAACACATTGATTAATTACTGGTTGAGAGTATTGGCTTCTTCTTCTAGGTTAAGTGTTTCGTCATTATTATTATTATTATTATTTTTGTTTTTGAGGAGAAGTGTTCCATTTTATTTTGATTGTTGTTCTCAGATTTGGTGTATGCAGAATGCATGAAAACTAGCAAACAAAGTTTGTTCAGACTGAATTTTACGGTATAAAGGCAAGGCATTACTTATAATAGATGTTGACAGTGTTGTTAATATTCGTTGTTGATAACGAAGACATTCATAATGGGCATAAGAGCCCACTCCACTACTTGATTTGGACAAGTCACAATTGGTTTAATTGGTATGAGAGCCCATGACTTGGTTTGGGCCAATGTGCATTTTGAGTATGTCTATTAATTCCTCATGAAACATCTCTCTCTCTCTGTCTCTTATCCTCAATATCCTTGTCATTAGAGTATTTGAACGAGATTTTCTTCATTTGTTGGAACCCCTGATAAAAAAGGTTCTTACTCTAGGCCGATTTTTTTTTTCTTTTTCTTTAATTTTTCCATTTGCATGAGGACAATTATTCTCTCATAAATTTTTTGATTTGAGGACAATAATTTTTTATTTAAATAGGCTCCATAAATTAAGGAATGTGTAGGCTAATTTGACTAGGCTTCTTAAAAGAAATGGATCTTAGTTTTAGGCTTGGTTTTAATCCTTAAAGGAGAAAAGGGGGTCTTTAATTTTCAGTATTAACTAATTAATGCTAAAATCTTAATAGTACTTTGGATTGAAAGTTTTACTCTAGAATTTCGGTTTGGTCTTGGAGTATTATTTTGTGCTTAGGTAGATTTTGTATCACAGTCTTTGAAATTTTATAGTCAAACTCAAAGAGATTTAGTAGTGTGGTCGACATTGATGAGGGCTTTATGCAGCCTCAAAAAGGGTTTACGTGGCTTCAAGAATGGCTTATGTTGCATCAAGAAAGGCTTACATGGCCTATAATATCTTCTTATGGGGTATCGATTCTTCGAATAAAGTCTTTTAAATTATGCTGGAGAGCTAGTCATTGACAAGATTTTTGTGTGGGGCAATGATCCTCTGCACAAGGTCTTGTATGAGGACTTACGGCAACCTTGTATAAGAGCTTATAGCAACCTTATATGAGGGCTTATAACGGCCTTGTAAGAAGACTTATGATAGTCTTGCATGAGGGCTTAAGTGATTGGGCTTGGAGAGAGCCTAATTGACCGACTTAAGGTTTTTGATGAGAACTTAAGTGATTGAGCTCTTTAATAGCCTAAGTAACCTATTCGGGGTCTGGGTGAAAAATTAAACGATTGGCTTTTTAAAAATCTAAGTGACATGCTTAGGGTTTTGGTGACAACTTAAGTGGTTGGGCTCTTTGAGAGGCTAAGTGATTTGCTCAAGATTTTGGTGAAAACTTAAGTTGTTAGGTTTTTTTAAGAGCCTAAGTGACATATTCGAATTTTTTTTAAAAAACTTAAGTGGTTAGACTTTTTAAGAGCCTAAGTGACTAAGTCAGAATTTTTTATAAAAATATTTTTGATTCATTGAGAGTCTAAGTGATTAGGTTAAGTTTTTTTAGTGAATTCTTGAGTAATTGAGCTTATTGAGATCTTAAATGATAATGTCTGAGTTCTTAGTAAAAAATAATTTCAATTCCTTGAGAATCTAAGTGATTAAGTCGAAATTCTTGATAAAAATTTTAATTGGGCTCCTTAAGAATCTAAATGGTTGTGTTCAGGTAAAATGAGGTGTTCTTAAATAGGAGGTTTCTATTTGGGGGCAGTTCTAATAACTTTTAAAATTATGATATAAAAATTACAATTTCTAGAACTACGGGGGTTGTATGAAAAAAGCCTTTAAAAGATATATACTTACTGTTCGTCTCCCCTCTTTCGCTTTTGTTTTTAATCTTCTACATTTTTCTTTAACTTTTCATTCATTCATTCTTTCTTTATTTTTTTTTAATAACCCGCTTAACCTCTTCCAACACATTTTTTTTTACTGCCTCCTGCTGAGGAGTGCTGCTGCTCTTCTTTTTTGGTTTTTATTTTTTTAATTCTTCCATTTCTTTTGGTTCTATTCTTCTTTTTCATTTTTTTTTTTTTTATGGCGTGAAGAACCACTGCACCCTTTTCTTTCTTTCTTTCTTTCTCTTTTTCTCTTATTCTCATATGATGTATGATGACCAATACATCATCTCTTATTCTCTTATTTCTGTTTTTCTTTAAGCACATCAAATCATCTCATTACAGTGTCACCTAAACATCTTTAGAATTTTTTTTTCACTGCTAATTAGGTGCGGCCATGCCTCTTCCGAATTTCATCACTTGCCGCTTTTCTTTTTCAATCCTGAGGAAGCAAAAGCCCTCATGACAAATATTTTCTTTCCTTTTTTTTTTCAGCCTGGCATTTTTTCTTCTTCTTTATACTATTTTTTTCACTCCCAAATTTAAGTAAGGGTAAGTAAAAATAATTGATAATCAAAAAATTAAATCGAATCAATTTGTTCGGTCTCCTTTTTTGGCCACAAAAAATTGGTTCCGTTATCTCTTTATAAAAAATTAATTAATTCGATTTGATTTTAGTTTAATTATTTTTTAAAAATAATCGAATTAAAAAATTAAATTTAATAAAAATTAATTACATTGTTACGTGACATTAAATAATTTAGGGGTTTAAAAATATAAATATATATTTATTTACACATAATTTTACTCACTTATTATTATAATTAAAAATTTAAAAAAAAACTTTAATTATAATTTTATTAAACGGGAGAATTTTATTTTATGAATATTGTTAGAAATTAAGATATTATTAATAAATAAAAAGTTTAAATTTATCTTAAATTAAGTAAATTATAATTATGTTAATATAAAATAGACCCAAAAATTAGATCAAAAAATAATCTAGTAAATTATTTAAATAAATGAATTAAAAAAGCCTACAATTTAAAATAAAAAATTAAAAAAAACTTAGAAAAAATTCAAAATTTTAAAGATTTATATAATATATAAGAACAAATTTAGTGGTTTATGTAATGTGTAATGAATTTTTTTAATTATATAATATATAATGTGTAATATATATAAATTTAGTTAACTTAATTTTTTAAGAACTTATATAATAAACAAGAACAAATTTAATGGCTTATGTAACGTGTAATATACAATAATTTAGTCAATTTAATTTTTTAAAGATTCTATAATATATAAGAATAAATTTAATAGTTTATGTAATGTGTAATGAAATTTTTTTAATTATATAATATATAATGTGTAATGTAACGTATAATATATATTTATCTAGTCAACTTAATTTTTTAAAAACTTATATAATATGTAAGAACAATTTTAGTGGCTTATGTAACGTGTAATGAAAAAATTTTAAAAAATAAATTAAAATGATCTACTAAATTATTTGGATAAATAAATTTAAAAAAGCCTACAATTTAAAATAAAAAAATAAAAAAACTAAAAAATCAAACATAAAAAACCGGTTAGGTCTGATTTGATTTTTTCAATTAAAAAAATCAATTTTAATTTTACTTTTTAAAAAAATCGAACTAGACTAATTCAATTCGATTTCAAAAAAATCAAATCGAGCCGAACTTAACCATACCCACCCTTAAACCTAAAGAGTTGTCTTCGCCTAACAGTTCATTTCTTTTCTTCCTATTTTTTTCAAAGAGATATTTTGAATTTATGCCAATTTTTTTAAAAAAAATTCCAATTGACCAATATTTTAAATATAATTTTTTTTTTACCTCAATCAAATTTTTTGTTTTTTAAACATATACTTATCTACTTTTACAGTTATTTATATAATTTACATACAAAATATTTTATCTCTTAATTTTTAAATTTAAGTATTTAATTAATCAAATAATTTATATTTTAATTTGAATTTTATTTTATTTAAAAAAAAGCGACAGCACTGTAGATCAGTGTAGCATGCACTGTTTATATAAAATACAAGTTTTATTTAATTTTTTTTCTTTTAAGGGATTAATTTTTTGTAAATTTTATCCTTATTTTACAATTTAAAAAATAATAATAATTAATAAAAAATAAAAAATTGTAGTGTATTTCTCTCTATTAATAAAAAAATTGAGTTCAAATTCCCTTGCCAAAGTGTAAAAAATAAAATTTGAATAAAAAAAATTAAATTATAGTTTTTAAATAAATAAATAAATATTATTTAAATGAAAATTTTATTTTTAAAAATTAAAATTATTTATGTTTATTTTTATTTAAATTATATTTTTTAAATAATCAATAATTTTAATTTTATTTTGTTTATGATTTTTATTTTAAAATTTTATTTAATTAATTAAAATTTTTTAAGAAGTGTCACTTTTTTATTGTTTCTTAAAAACAATATTATAAAATTAAATAATAAATTACTAATAAAATTTAAAAAATATAAAATTAAAAATTAAGAAATATTAAATTATATGAACAGTGCTCACTACAGTGCTGTCTCTTTTTTTTTATTAAAATAAAAATTAAATTAAATAAAAATTAAAAGAAAATATTTTGTACGTAAATTATACAAAGGTAAAAGTAAAAAAAATGTGTTTTGGTTATTAAAATATAAAAAATTAACTGTAGTAAAGAATTTATATTTAAAATTTTGATCAATTTAAAATTTTTTCCTTTCTTTTACTTAAGATCCCGAGGAGCAGGCTCTCTTGCCGCTTCCTTTGACAATTGCTGCTGCTTCCCATCCCTTCAATTTGACATTTTTTTTTTAAATCTTCCCAGCAACTTTGTCTTCTTCCATTTCTTCTTTCTGAGTAGCTTTCATTTCACATGAGGTATTAAGAGCCTCTCTCTTTTTTTTTTTTTTTTGTTGACGGCAAAAACTCTTCTGACAGATACAATATGAAAGAGAAACTTAGGAATTAGCACCAAAATATTTTTAATTGACATTAATGAATTTTGTACCATACAAGAATTCGTAAAAGATGTAAGAAAAGAAAAATTAGAATTGAAAACTTATTTTTAGATTTGGTTAGTTTTTATTATTATTTTTTGGTTATATTTTTACAAATTGTATCAAAATTTTGACTTAAAAATTTGAATAATTTTTAAAAAATAAATTAAATATTAGGAGAAGGAACACCCTTTTATTTTTTAAGATGAGGTTGAAGTAAAAGAATCTCAAATTTAACTTATAACTTTAACCTCCTTACACAATGGAGTAATATATTAATCAAGCAAAATAATAAGAATTTAAAATAGAATATAAATGAGTACAATACAATTTTACGGGGTTCAGTTAATTGTCTACGTCCATGAGAGATCCAAGGATCTTAACCTCTCTTATTAACTTCCTAAAGATTTTATAAGAAAAATTTAATTTGAAGAACTCTCAAAAGGACTTAATATTTAGTGAACCCTTAGTCTACCACGAGCAATGATTACTCAAATGAAAGTTCCACCTTAACGCACACAAGCACTTTGTGTCTACCCAATTCTTCCCCTCTTTTACAGTCTCTTTTAATGCTTGATCTGAAATAAAGGGTTTACAAGTGTTTACAAGTGTTTATAAGTGTTTATATAGGGTGTATTACGTGCCTACTAATCTTATTCCTTATTGGAGTAAGAGTCCACTTGTTTTGGAAGTCTAAAACTTCCCAAAACTAAAAATTAGGATTAAAAACGGATTCCCTGTCGCGTCTGGTGCCGCGACGCTCATCCCTGGGTGCTGCGGTGCTGGCCATGTTGCGCTCATCGCCGCGGCGCTGGGCTTCTGTGCTGGGCGCCGCGGTGCTCAGCCTTGGTGGGCTCCCCGTGTGTTTTCTTCACTTCCTTTGAGTATTCGAGTCCCATTTCGCTTCCTCTTTCGTGTCCCACATGTCCTAGACTTCTTTATACGTGTCCTACACGTTCTAGACTTCTTGTGACTCTCCACTTTGGTATTCATCTCAATTCTTGTCCAACCAGGAATGTTAAATTATCAATTTGCTAACAAACCCTTCCTTGATTCAAAATCTTCCAAATAAGAAGGCTTCAGGATCTGATCAACACCAATACTCTATCACCTAAAGTTGATTCCAGTTAAGTCTCCACCAAGACTTAACTTTCCCCGGGCTAGTGACTTTAATCTCCAAAGGTATTTGTGCACCTTGCATAGGGTATGGATGCGTTCCACTCCTTTTTGACCCTCATCACCTTGGTGAGAACAGTTTGGATATTGCCTAGTGGTCAGCATTACCCTAACACTCCGCATTAGGCCACTTATGGCAGAGATATCAAGTTCCTCCTCAATTTAGGAATATACCTTACACTATATAAGTCCTTAATTTCTCCACCTTGCATCTTCAGCCTTATGTCACCAACACCCATGATCTCACAAGTCACGTCATTCCCCATTAGAGCTTTACCTTTCTTGGCTTTGTAGTTGGTAAACATCGATCTATCGGGACACATATGGACGCTGCATCCCGAATCTAGTATCCATTTGCCAGCGTACTTTTCCCTTGAGGCTACCAATGTGTCTACAACTTCGGTATCTTCCTCAGTACCGATTGCAGCCCACCCTCCTTGGCCTTTTAATTTTGGACAATCCTTCATAAAGTGTCATTCTTTATTATAAAGGAAACACTTTTTGGATCTCCTCCTTGATTGGTTGCTTTTCCTTCCTTGTGCAAGCAATACTACTCCACTCTCGGACTCAAATCTCTTTGTTAATTCTTTTGAGTTCAATGATGCCTTGACATAATTCATTGTTAAAGACTCCTTACCATACAGCAACGTATCCACAAAGCTCCCATAGCTCTTCGGCAATGAACTTAATAGGATAATGACCTTGTCTTCATCTTCAATATTGTTGAACTCGTCAATGTGAGCTCTCAATGAAGATCCTTCATGCATTGTTAGCTGATGTAGTTTCTTTTTCACACGAAGTTTATTTACAAGAGACTTCTTCATGTACAATGCCTCGAGTCTCTTCCATAGCCCAAAGTGGTTTCTTCATCATCAACTTCCTTTAATACTTCGTCACTCAACACCAGGATTATGGTGTTGTAAGCATTTTTTAAATTGTGTCCCAATCTTTCTGCCTGGACTTTGAGGTTATCGTCTCATCGCTAGTTGAGGAGCTGACTTCCTCAAAGACTGAGTTTAGCTATTCCTTCACTAGTAGAGCCCTAACCTTCTTCCTCTAAAGATTGAAGTCATTCATCCCATTGAACTTGTCTATTTCTTGCTTGATTACAGCCATAGTTTAAATACCCAAAGTGTGTATTATCGAACCTTTAGCTCTGATACCAGTTTGTTGGGGGAGGGAATACCCTTCTCTTTCTTGAGATTAGGTTGAAGCGAAGAACCTCAAGTTCAACCTAGAACCTTAACCTCCTTGCGCAGTGGAATAACCTATTAATCAAGCAAAATAGCAAGAATCCAAAGCAGAATATAAAAGACCATAGCACAATCTTACGTGGTTTGGCTAATTGCCTATGTCCATGATGGATCCAACAATCTTAACCTCTCTTATTAACTCCCTAGAGATTTTACAAGAAAAATCCAATTTGAAGAACTCGTAAAAGGACCTAATGTTGCATATGGCACCGTGGCGCTCATCCTTGGGAGTCCAAAACTTCATAAAACTTAAAATTTGGATAAAAAATAGACTCCCTGTCGCATATGGCACCGTGGCGCTCATCCTTGGGAGTCGCGACGTTGGCCATGTCACGCCCATCGTAACGGCGCTGGGCTTTTGTGCTGGGCGCCGCGACGCTTAGCCCTGATGGCCTCCTTGCGTGTTTTCTTCGCTTCCTTTGAGTCCTGTTCGCTTCCCTCTCCGTGTTCCACACATCATAAACTTCTTCATACATGTCCCACACGTTCTAGACTTCTTGTGACTCTCCACTTTGGTATTCATCTTAATTCTTGTCCAACCAGAATTGTTGTATCACCAATTTTCTAATATTAAATTTAAAAAAAAATCATGTTATAATCATTTTTTAATGCATATCTATAGAGTCAAGCACTTTAAATAGAAACTTGGTGATGGTCTCTCGTGGGTGGAGGGTAGGTGAAGACCCTCCAATACTTAAATTAGCTCCAAAAAAAGTGAGATGCGGTGAAAAAAAAAATAAAAGAAGGAGAGTAGAATTCACAACCCGTCTTTTTTTAAGAATAAAATCTTCTTTATATAGTGATAGAAGTAGGTCTTTTTTAGGAGGGTCATAAAGATGATTTATTATTTTTTAATTTAAAGACTTATAATCAATGTCCATAATTGTTTCATTATTACCATGATTAACTTATTATTATTCCATTAACTCGCTTGATTTTAAGCATTACAATTTTTCATTCGAGTTGACTTAAAATTTATGGGAGAACAATTATATTAGAGTCTTCAAGTAAGTTTTCGTGCTAGTTTTAGCTCTCTTCTTGACCTTAAAGTCTGTACCTTAGAAACTAAAATAATAAATCCTATTTATACGTATAATAAGTTTTAACTAATGTAATAAAGATGGACTTTACCTAGACTAAGAAGGGACCAACTATTAAATCTTGGTTGGAAATTTCTTTTACCTATTTCTCTCGGTAATCTATTACTTAATATATGCTATTTTTTTTTGTTTTCATATTTTTTTCATTTTTATTCCACCACGACACTAATACAAAGTATATTGGCAGTAATGAAGCCCAATAACTTGATAAAACATTAAAATGATATCAAACAACTAAAAATAGACGCTTTGTCATGAGATATTGAAATAGGAAGGAAGAGGCAATAAACATAAGCAATGTGTTATGAAATTATGATCTCTAAAAACTATCCAACTATAAGCTATTTATGTCAATGTTAACGAAGGATAAGTATTTGCTTACTAACTTAAAGATTCATAAAAAAGTTTCATTAAGAGTGTAAGAGAATTTGAAAAAATTGTATCTTTCACTATAAAAAACTATGTACAAGAGACGGCCTTTGATGTAAGCTTACACCATTACAAGTTTACTTTCAAATAGGATAATACAATTATACAAAAAATGCTATTTAGAAATAGTAATATCATTAATATTTACTTTCAAACTCAAGTTGGCACAGAGAAAGGGAATTTGGGTTTGAAAACTAATACTAAAAAATAATTAGAAAGAAGAGACTTTGTGAAAATACGCGCGGGCTCTGTCATTAGAGAAAATTGAGAGAAGCTTAGTATAGTACCATGAGAAACATGCTAACAAATAAAGTGATAATCAGTTATGAACAATTTAAATAACATTTTAATCGTCATAGAAAATAGGTGTAGCACTAAAGTTAGTAAGCCTCATATCATTAAGAAGCTATCATAACAAATAATCTCCTAAGTAATATTAGTAAATGGCACGATTTTTAACTTCAGTATTAGATCCTGCTGTTATGTTTATTTCTTGCTATGACAAGAAAAAATGATAATCTCTCAAGAAAAGACAAAAATCAGTAGTTAGTCGTTGACTAGTAGGATCACTAGCCTAGTCAGCATCACTAGCCTAGTCAGCATCATAATAGGTTTATAACTCAAGAGAAAAATGTGAAAAAAAATAAGACCATGAAAAAGAGTACCTTTGACATAGCATAAACATAACAATTTAATGAGAGGAATGAGGGGCAGACATAAACTGACTAACTATATGAAAAACATTAGCAATGTTAGGA
The DNA here is from genome assembly GCA_946807835.1 of Ailanthus altissimus. NCBI lineage: Eukaryota > Viridiplantae > Streptophyta > Magnoliopsida > Sapindales > Simaroubaceae > Ailanthus > Ailanthus altissimus. The sequence continues at coordinate 24,153,191 of OX327689.1, forward strand.
TGATTCACAATAAGATATACTGTAATAACCACTTATCCACAACCAGTAAGAATAAATATTTATATATATAAATATACATATTTTATTTGTATGTGGGTGATACTTGATTTATGTATTATTATTAGTAGTGTTTGTATAGTTTAAGGACCTATTATTAATATTGGGTTTATTTGCAAGATTTTAGATTTATTTTAGGGACCAAATTATAATACTTTAAAAATTTTTAAGGTTAATTCGTAAATACTAAAAGTTAATCTCTTAATATAAAAATAAATATTTTAAACCCTAATTCACTCATTTTTGGTTGAGCTACCCCTTTTAGAGAGAGAAAAGAGAGAAATAGAGGGGAGAGAAGAAGAAGAAGAAGAAGAAGAAGAAGAAGAAGAAATTGAAATTTTAAGTTTTAAGAGGTACATCATAACTCTTTATCAATTTATTGGTATTAATTAAGTTAATTTTTTTAAGTTTTTATTTATGAAAATATGTAAAATTGAGGACTTGATGTGAATTTTGTAAGATATATTGAGAATAAATGATGATTATGTAGATAACTTGATAAATTATGATGAATTGCAGAATTTCTACTTGATAGCTTCTTGATCCGAGAATTATATAAATTTTTGTACCTCTATTCTGATTTTGGATTTTGGTAATATGAAACTAGACATGTCTAAAATTATTTGAGACTTTGAATCGATTAAAAATTTTAAAAATTAAATTTTTAATAAATTTACAAAAATGACCTTGAAATTCTGAAAATTTCCTGTGTTAACAGTATGCTACAGTGACAAACAATTTTTGATCTGCTAAATGATCTTCAAAAATTATGAATTTCTAGAAAATGATAAATTTATGTCTAATATGATATACTTAGAATTGAGAATTTAGATCAATGTGGTTAAATTGTTATGATTTTCTAAAGTGTATCAGCTCATTGCAATATTTGATTAATGGATTTTTAAAGTTAAGAAATAAAATAGTTTTAAAATACTTTTGGCATGGATTTTGAAGCAAAACATTTATCATGAATTGAGATATGTGTTAAGAGTAATTCTGTAGTAGTTTTATAATTTTTGAGTTAGTCTATGATTTTAAAAAAATTGGGAGACTGAATACTGTTCAGTAAATATCTTGATCCTGTCAAGATAATAGTTTGAATTTGGTGGTGTTTATGAAGTAAATTGTGTAGGAATTATGATATAATATTCATATATAAAAAGGATATATGAGTCAAGAAAGATATATTCTGATTTTGGAACAATTGGACATCATTCGATGTATAAGAAAAGTTTGTTAAGTGTAAGTGGTCAGAATGACAGGTTTTGAGAAACTAAGTAATTAGACCAATTCGATGTGATAAGTGCAATATGTGTAATTTTGTAAGCTATTTAAAGTGTTTTGTGTGAATGGTGAGGATTATGAAAGGATTAATCTCCATTGATAGGTTAAGGAGAATTAAGCCTTATACTCAAAAGTGTTAAGAGGTAAGTATACTAGACTTTTACTGAAATCACAATAAACATAGTAATTATTTATGTATGATTTTATAAATGTGCTTAGAAATATATTTATGTTATGCCAAAGTATATTTGATATGAAATGTGAAAGACATATGTTTATGAATGTGAGCATTGACATTGAGCAGGGACATACATGTGTTTATAAAAGTGAGTTTTCAAAATAAAATATGTTTAACAAAGAAAGCTTTTGAAGTGAAAAATGTCCATGAGATACGTTTTGTACTTTAAGGATGCTTGAACACACTATTTACTTAGTAGACACCTTATGTGATTTGTGAAGCCTTTATGTGTGGCATTTCCTTCGGGATTGATATATGTTATGTGTTCTGTATGTAGGGAGGATCCTATTGGTGCCTAAAGGAAAAATGAGTCATAACATTTATGTAGTGGCGTATTGGTGCATGTGAGAGGACTCATCGATGATCAGGGTATGAGTTTGGCTCTTACTTTCGGGCATGAGCGTTATATATGTGTAATTTAAACTTCACTTTTGCTATTCCTCTCATACGGTATGTCATCAACGGATGACATTTGGCTCATTATGTGATATGTGATACGAAAGTCCTACTAAGTAGTAGTTGAGTGATGATATTCCTATTATATATTTTGAAAGAATGTGTAAACGCTTACTTGACATGTGATTTGATAAGATTATGATTTTTATTTATCATGGCATATCATACATATGAATTGTGTATATATATGTATTTGTATTTTGATATATGAAAAACTAGTATGCTTATTGAGTTTTATACTCATTATAGTTTATAATGATTTTAGGTAAATAAGGTACTTGTATGCTTAGCAGATTTGACAAGGCTTCTGTTGTCCCTTGGGTTTCCTAAGTTGCTAGGTTGATAAGTGTTTTATTTGTGGACACGCAGTTTAAGATATTTGATTTGTCTGTATTAAATAAATACTTATGTATTATTTTATTAAGTGTGATTGTATTTGATTTATGTTTCACCAAGTATGGTCATGGGTTAATTTTTGTGATGAATACTAGTAACTTACTAAGGATTCCTATGTAGAATTCAAGATTGAAATTTTATACAATATTAATTATGAGTGCACATTATTGAATGAGTGTAAGTTATGTCGTGTGTCAGATCTTTTGGGTCTGGGACGTGACACATACTAAGCTTCTAACCAACTGTAAATAAAAAATGGCATCTAGGAGAAGTGTCCCACCATATGGCTTAAGCTTGATATTAGATTCCAAAGGAGTAGTGGTAATCTTAATGTCTATCAAACCTACTTGAGCAAGTAAATTAGATGCATGTTGTGCTTGTGAAAGGTAATACCTAGTAAAATTAAAAAGTACCTCAAGACCAAGAAAATAACTAAGGTGTCAAAAGTCCTCATCTAAAAATATTGCTACAAAAAATTGTTAGGATCATAGATACCAACCCGATCATTTCCTGTAATAATTATGTCATCAATATAAATAGGCAAAAAAAAAAAAAAACCTTGAGCGGTCTTGCGAACAAATACGGTCGATTTATAATGATTAGATTAAAAATTATATTGTAAGACATTAATGTTAAATTTATCAAAGTAGGCACGTGGAGCTTACTTACGACCATGTAAAACACGATGAAATTTACAAATCGTATGAAGAGGGTAGGAAAAGCCATGAAGTGGTTTTATATAGACTTATTTAATAAGATCACCATTAAGAAAAATATTCTTCACATCCAAGGAACAACGTCCAACCACAGACAACGACAATAGCTAATAAAATTCAAATAGAATTAAGAAAAGTTATTGGGGCAAAATTTCTTTATAATGATGTCGTATTCTTAAGTAAAACCTTTGGTTACAAGATGAGTTTTATACCTTCCAACAAACCTACTAGACTTGATCTTAATTTTGTAAACCAAGTCTACAACAATTTTTTGGATGGAAGAGTATCTAAATCTCAAGTATGTAATTTTTCAAGAGCTTACAATACTTCTGGCATAAGTTACTACCAAACAGGGTTATAATTAACATTGAAATGGGATTAAGGCTTATATAAGGAAATAGTTGTAGAAAAGCAATGAAAATCTCAAAGTTTAATAGGAAATGTTCTTACCCTAGTGGCACTAGACATCTCAAATATTCATACAATAATTGGAATGACATGTAAGCATCAAATTCAACAACTCTCATTTGCTTTAGTATCATTCACGATGATTTCTAATACTCATCGACTCTACGTGTTTCTCAAATACCCTAGGAGTTAAGGCCTTGGTGAGTGGATACGTTATATTATCTATAGAATCTATTCACAACACTATTATATATTTTCTAGTCGAGATTTATTTAATTATATGATATTTTCTCTCTATATGCTTAGACTTAAGGTGTGCCTTTGGTTCCCTAGTTTGAGCAATTGCCTTATTATTATCATAAAATAATTGGATAGGATCTACTGAACTTAGGACTATTATAAGCTTTGCGATAAACTTGCGTATCTATATTACTTTCTTTACAGCTTTTGAAGTAGCAATGTATTATGCCTTTGTGGTAGAATTAGTTGTGGATGCTTGCTTTCCATTATTATAACTGACTGTGTTGCCATTAAGAAGAAACACATATCTAGATGTAGACTTTCTGTCATTTGGATCACACTGGAAGTTCGAATTAGTGTATCCTCTCACATGTAAATCACTTTCTCCATAAATCAAAAACTTATCCTTTGTACCCTTAAGGTATTTTAGGATATGTTTCATGGCCATCTAATGGTTGCTACTTGAATTAGACTGATACCGGCTCGTAACACTTACAACCATACTGATGCCAGGTCTCATACATAACATGGTGTATATCAAGCTATCAACAACTGATGCATATGATATGTTAGATATTCTAACATTTTCATATTCCTTCTGAGGATGCATCATTCTAGAAATATGAATGCCATGTTTAAAAGGTACATTAATTGTCTTATAGTTACTGAAATTGTACCTTTAAAGAACACTTTCTATATAAGAGGATTGAAAGAGTCTTGTCAGCCTGCTAGCTCTATCTCTATAAAGTTTTATACCCAGTATACTGTTAACGTGTTTTAAGGTGCATGGATGTGATTGTGAACATGTTAAAAATTTTCAAATGCATGTCCAATATACATTACACAGCAGAATAAAAAAAAATATAATCAATATATATACACTACAACTGAATCAAAATTAGTACTAGAATTGAATACATACCCTTGTAGACGATTCGGTAAAGATTGTTAAACTTTGAAGCTTGTTCAGCTCACAATGAAGTCATTTCTTAAAAAATTCTAGACTTTATTTAGTGAGATTAGAGTAGTTAGAATGAAAGCCTTTGATGTATATTTAGTGTAGGAATCAAAACAAATTCAACACTTAAACTAGTTGAAGCATCAAATGCCTAAAATGGTGTTTTCGCACCTAAATGCGACTTTTTTAAAATTTGCATTTTCTCTCTTCTCTTTTGCACGAAATTTCCATTCTACAATTGAAATCAAAACAAATAAAACTTGTCATGCCCCAGACCCAAAAGATCCGACACACGAGATCACTTACATTCATTCACTGCATGTGCACTCATAAATAATATTACACAAAAATTTTAACTTTCATTCAACACAGGAATCCTTAGCAAGATGCTAGTAAGTTCAACACTAAAATCAACCATAACCTAACATATAAATATAAACTTCTCTTGATAATATTTAAACATTCATTTCAATTTATTTCAGAATTATAGCAATTGAATTATGACTGGGACAATTATTAAACCGGAGATACGCAGAGTTTTCTCAGAGATTAACACTCTACTACGTCACCAGTAGCAACTTTGTTACCGGGAGCCCAGAATATATCCATTGCAAATTCTTACTTAAAATCATCCAATAACCACACTTTATAAAACTTAAACCAAATCCAATCCACACACAATGAAATAATACATAAGCATTTATTCAATAGGGAAAAATCAAATATCATATCCCACGTGTCCCCAAATGAAACACTCGGTAACCTAGCAACTTAGGAAACCCAAGAAACAGCAGAAGCCTTGCCAAATCCGCTAAGCACACATGCACCTTATTTACCTGAAATCACCATAAACTATAATGAGTATAAAACTCAGTAAGCATACTAGTTTTTCATATATCAAATACAAATACATATATGTATACAATGCATATGTATGATATGCTGTGATCAATCAAAATCATAATCTTATCAAATCACATATCATGTAAGCGCTTACACATTCTTTCAAAACACATAATAGGAATACCATCACTCAACTACTACTACTTAGTAGGATTTACATATCACATATCACATAATGAGCCAAATGTCACTCGTAGGTGACATACCGTATGAGAGGAATAGTACAAGTGAGGCCTTTAAATTACACATATATAATGCTCATGCCCGAAGGTAAAAGTCAAACCCTCACCCTGATCATCGGTGAGTCATCTCACATGCACCAATACGCCACCACACGAATGTGATGACTCACTCTTCCTTTAGGTACCAATAGGATCCTCCCTACATACGGAACACATAACATATACCAATCTCGAAGGAAAGGCCACACATAAAGGCTCCACAAATCACATAAAATGCCTACTAAGTTAACAGTGAGTTCAAGTACCCTCAAAACACAAAATATTTCTCATGAACATATTACACTTCAAAAGCTTTCTTTGTTAAACATATCTTATTTTGAAAGCTCACTTTCAAAAACATATGTATGTCATGTATGTCCATGCTCACATTCATAAATACATATCTTTACATTTCATATCAAAATATACTTTGACATAACATAAACATATTCCTAACCACATTTACAAAATCATACAAAACAATTACTACGTTTATTGTGATTTCAGTAAAAAGTCTAGTATACTTACCTCTTAACACTTTCAGCTACAAGGCTTAAATCTCCTTAACCTATAAATGGAGATTAATCCTTTCATAAGCCTCACAATTCACACAAAATACTTTAAATACCTTATAAAATTATACACAATGCATTTATCACATCAAATTAGTCTAAATACTTGGTTTCTCAAAACCTGTCATTCTGACCACTTACACTTAACAAAATTTTCTAATACATCAAATGATGTCCAATTACTCCAAAATCAGAATATACCATTATTGACTCATATATCCTTCTTATATATGAATATTTTATCAAAATTCTTACACAATCCATTCCATACACATCATCGAATCCAAACTACTAACCTGACAAGATCAAGATACTTACTGAATAGTATTAAATCTCCTAATTTTATAAAATCATATACTAATTCAAAAATTGTAAAACTATCACAGAAATACTCTTGACACATATCCTAATTCATGATAAATATTTTACTTCAAAATAACTGCCAAAAGTATATTAAAACTATTTTATTCTCTAGCTTTAAAAACTTGTTAATCAAATACTGCAATGAGCTGATACACTTTAGAAAATCATAACACTTCAACCACATTGATCTAAATTCTCATTTCCGAGTATATCACATTAGACATATAAAATTATCATATTCCATAAATTCGTAATTTTTAAAGATCATTCAGTAGGTCAAAAATTATTTTCCACTGTATTATACTGTTTACACAGGAAATTTCTAGAATTTCAGGGTCATTTTGGTAAATTTACAAGAAATTCAATTTCCAGAATTTTGAATCGATTCAAAGTCTCAGATGATCCTAAACTTGTCTACTTTCATATAGTCAAAATTCAAAACCAGAATCGAATTAAAAAATTTATAAAATTCTTGGATTAAGAGACTATCAAGCAGAAATTTCACAATTCATCTTATAGATCATCATCAATTCTCACAATATCAAACGAAATACACATCAAATCCTCAATTATACATATTTTCAGAAATCAAAACTTAAAGAAATTAACTTAATTAACACCAATAAATTGATAATTAGTTGTGATATACCTCTAAAGATCCAAAATTCCAATTTCTTCTTCTTTTTCTTCTCTTTCTCTCTCCTCTATTTCTCTCTTCTCTCTCTTAAAATGGGTAGCTCGACCTAAAAATGGTAAATTAGGGTTCAAAAGTGTATTTTTATACTAAGAGGCTAACTTTTGGTATTTATAAATTTGCCCCTAAAACTTTCAAAGTATAACAATTTGGTCCCTAAAATAAATCTAAAGTCATACAAATAAACCCAATACTAATCGTATATCCTTAACCTATAAAAACATTACTAATAACAATATATAATTCAAGTATCACCAACATACAAATAAAATACGTATATTTATACATATATAAATACTTATTCTTACCAGTCTTGGATACTGGTTACTACAAAACTATTTTCATTTTATTTTAAATAGCTTAAGATATTTTATAAACACATGTCTAACATGTATCCATGTTTAGCCATGAATGAGTGACAAATGTCACTTATGTTATCCATACAAACACTTTATATGGATGACATTTGTCACATGTGTGTCAATGCATCCTATCATTTGTTATACAAATGGCCATGCACGGATGCCATATGTGCATTTGTACTTTTCTATGCAATACGGACTTATTTACAATATTTGTAAATTATGGTTCTCACTTTTTAAATAGGTCTTAAAACGTATCCTACTTTCTGAAACTTTCTTGGGTTAATTCATACAATCCGTACCGCTACTCTAGTACTCAATGAGTATACTTCATATTGTGAGATTCTTTAGGTTCACCTCCATTTGTCTTACGAAATATTTTCGTAAGTTTGTGAACAATGTCTGACATACACGTTACGGATATTACAAAATAGAGTGTTGAACCATACAAGTTGAGGTCAACCATATTTGTATAATCCCTTTGTCATCTATATCCTAGAAGAGCAGAAATGTAGATTATGACCGTCAAATCTCTATATGCTCCTCTGTGAACTTATCTCTAAATACTTATTTCTGTAAATAATATCCGCAAACTTCTTTATGATATTGTTTAACCCTAATGAAAAACTTTTTTTTTCAGAGTTAATGCTTATGGCCATAAGACTTTTGAAATACGTTCTTAGAGCATCTGGATATACAACTCATCCACATAAGCTGATGGATCACATAAGTACGCATACCAGACTCCATGAGCATTAGACCATATCTAGTGACACCTGACGGTCAGACCATAAAAAGTTTTTCACATGCGTAGAACCAAAGTATGGTGGATCACTCATAAGCCCATCATGGCGCTTAGGTCAAAGGATCATGAATATTACTTAACTCGAAAAAACCCTTAATTGACAGCTTCATGAGATGTCTATTGAAGGTTTTCGTGAGTCTGTTCAGTATCCAGTCCTTATTAAATACCTGCATGCCGATACAGACTTCCACTAAGCCCATGGTTTACTAAGACTAATCATCTGGACAATCCAGATATGGACATACACTGATCCAAAAGGAATACTGATCAACCCGTGTCAGTAACCATAGATCAAAAATGATATTTTTGAGAATATATTGCACAATGACAATTCTTAACACCATTTGCAAACTCTTTACAACTACGTAATTACTATAATATTCTCAGGTTTTTGTCTCTATTTTAGATAATGTTCTAACTCTTTAGAATTTCTAACTTTTATCATTGACCTAAACTATTTTAGATCAGATCTAAACTCTTTTAGATCTATAATATCTGAAATGTTACAAGCTTCTTACCATATAAATAATAATAATTGATGAATGAAAGAAATATTTATTGTATAAACATTAAATAAATAAACATTCATACAACAATTTAAATGGCACGTAAGCACCATTCCCAATATATATAAGAAGCCTCTCCCAAATTCTTCATGTAGAAGTTCTTATTCAAATAACTTTTGATTGATTGTAATATGCTAATATCGTTTCCGATAAGAAGTATATTGATAAGGGTTCATTAAGTTTAATATTTTCATCTTTCAAACTTAATATTTGTTCGTAAAAATTAAGATTATTTAGTTTTTGTTGTATTTTATTATTTTTGTTGTAGGTTTGGAGTCAATGGAGCAAATAGGGCCGAAACTCTAATGAAAATAAGTCAAAAACATCAAATTGAAATAGTACCTACTACAGTGACTACCTGCAGTGATTCACTACAGTAATATGCTATAGTACTAGCGCAGCAGTGACCAGAGATGAGTGTTGCAGCGACTAAAACAATGTCTCAGCGCCGTAGCGCGCGTGGCAGTGACCAATACCGAGTGAACAGTAATGCGTGAACATTATTTTTGTTACAGTAACTCGTGAACAGTAATTTAAAGATATATATCTATAAATAGAAGGTCAAAAACCTTAATTAAGTAGAGAGAAAAGAAGAGGAGAAGAAAAGAGGCAAAAACTTAGAAAGAATTCATAACACAAAATCAAATATCAAAGCCAAAGATTAAAGAACCAAGATCAAGATTCAAGTCAAGATTGAACAAGAAGCACATCAAGGAGTCACTTTGATTATTTTTTCTTCTCTTTCTTTATCATTATGTTATTATTCTTTTTGATCTTTATGAATTGGTTAGATACTTTTGGTTTTGTGATGGGCTAAATTGTTCATCCAGGGTTAGATTATGTAAACCTAGTATGGATTTGAATTGTGTTAATTTTAGTTTATGAACTTGATACATTCAATTGATTCATTCTATCTTATGTTTTAATGTTTTCATTATACTTAATCAATGTTTTGAATGATTGATGAACTTAACAAAGGGATTCATGTGTTTAACCTAAAGTAGTTTGATGCATGATCGTAGGGTAACAACTATGAGTTCCATCTAGGATAGACATATACCTAGGTGGCATGTATGGTATAATGTAGACTTGATATTAATGAATTACATTCTGATTTGATTACCATAGACATATAGGTGATTGTTAGAATGTGTAATATAGTCACTTGACCATCGACAGAGGCTCGTGATGAGATTAGTGTTTAAGCCAACAATTGGTATTAAGAGATTAACTAAGAAGTTAATAAATCCATTGAAATACTAGGGGACGAGTCAATACCTTAGATTATCTTTATTGTGAATTCTATCATTTGCTTTTGTTTAGTTTAATTGATAAAGTTAAATTAATAAATTAAATTTCAGATTGTGATTTTCTGAATAAAAGTTAGGTAGGTACAATTTTAGTACTTGATTTATAGATTTAGATCGTATAGTCCCCGTAGGATCGATATTTGAACTTAAAATCCTATATTACTTGGATACAATAGTGTGCACTTGCACTTAGCTAGTATAACATCAATCATATGTCATCCACGTAAAGAATAAGAAAGACAATCATACTTCCACTGACTTTTTTTGTACATGTCCCATTCTTGTTCATTTTTAAGAACTAGACTCTCTAATTACTTCATTAAAATGAAGATTCCAGCTTCAAAAAGCCTGCTTAAGTCCATAAATAGACCTTTTTATATAAAACTTTTAAGTTGTTCCATGAATATCTCTTCAACGAGATATCCATTCAGAAAAGCTATCTTTACATCTATCTGCTAGATCTCAGAATCATAATATGCTGCAATAGCCAATAGAATTCGAATAGACTTTATCATGGCTACAGGTAAAATTTTTTTCTTATAATCAATCTCAAATCACTAAGTATAACATTTTGCTACCAGTCAACTCTTGAAGGTCTCTACCTTCTCATTAGGTCCATGCTTCCTCTTATAAACTCATTTATAACCAATAGAAACAATTCTTTCGGAAAGCTCAACCAAGTCCAAGACTTGATTGTCATGCATAGAGTTAATGTCGGATTTCATGACTTCTTGCTATTTTTTTTGAATTGCTGTCTAATATCACATCTTTATAAGTCCAAGGATCATTTTTCTTCATAAACTTATGAATTGAATTCATCAAGTACAATATGTCTATAATTTCTACAATTAAAAACTATTTCTATAGAAAGTGACATTATAAGCAACAAACACGTTTTGTTCCTCTGAATTATAGAACTGATATCCTATAGAATATTTGAAATATCTAATAAAGTAATACTTGTACCTATTGAGTGCAAGTTTATCCTATTGCATAACTTTTACTTAAGCAGAACAACTATAAATCTTAGCATACTTAATACTTGATTTTCTCTTAGTCCATCTCTTATACGAAGTCGTAGGAACGGTCTTTGATAAAACTCTGTTCAACAAGTGAGCAGTAGTTTCTAGAGCATAACCCTATAGATATTCTGAAAAATCGGTGAAGCTCATCATTGATTAGACCATATTTAATAAAGTCTGATTCCTCATCTTTAATATATCATTGTGTTGAAGAGTGTCTGGAGGTTTATATTGTGCAAGAATTTAATTCTTCATCAAATAATTTATGAATTCACTATTTATATAATCATCGCCTCAATTTAATCGAAGACATTTGATGTACATACCGATTTACTTCTCTACCTGTACCCGAAACTCTTTGAATATTTTAAAATTTTTCAACTTGTATTTCATAAAAAATACGTGTTTGTATCGTGATAAATCATTAATAAAGACAACAAAGTATTGAAACTCAACTATGACAATATGATTCATTGAACCACATATATCACTATATATTAGTTATACTAAATAAGTGGCATGGTGTCTAACATATACAAAAGGAGATTTGGCCATCTTTCCTTGAATATAAGATTCAAAAATCAAAGAAAGTTTTATGGTAAAATCAGGTATCTGACTATTTTTAATTAGACGAGTTAAGCGTCTCACGCTTATATGACCTAATCTTATATGCCACAATTCTATAGTTTTTAAAGTTCTTGAACTACTACTTGTGTTCACATATACATTCAAGATATTTTGTATTGTATAGAAAATATAATAACCATTCATACTTAACTAACAAAACATTATCATTATCATATAAATACAAAGAATTATCCCCAATATATATATGATCACTTTCAGTGTCCAACATAGGATGAGATATTATTTGTTTGATAATGCTTGATACAAAATAATAGTTATGTAATATAATGTTTCTGCTAGAAGGAAGAAGTAACTCAAAAGTCCCAACAGCTTCAACATTTGGGAAATTTTTATTTTTTTTACTCGAAGCTGTACTTCTCATCTTCTTATTTTCTTAGCATTCCTCAAACCATGCAATATATTACAGATATAAGAAGGACAAAAGGTATCTAATACCCATCTAATATAACATTAAATGCTAATGAAATGTCAATAATTGGTAAACAGACACCTAAGGATTTTGATCTTTTCTATGGTAAGGGAATTTGGACAATAACGTTTACAATGTCCAACATCACTGCTATGGAAACATTCTTTGTCTTTGTTTTCTTTATTTTGTCTGGATATATTAAACATCTATTTCAGATGAAGTATAATACTACTTACACTATTTATGTGCACATACTTTTATTGAAGATTAGTAGATATTTGAGGCCAAGACATACAAGTTGAGTCTCAAACCACTATAAACCTATTTTTGATATGTTTCTACCTCTTCCAAAAAGGCATTATCAGAAACACCTCTGAGCATTTTTTGACCATTTATATATCTAAGCATTTCTGAATTTAGAACAATTTTAAGATTCATCAGCCAGTCATAATATTTTTTAATACCTTACAATTGGTGTGCAACAGTTATATGCACTAACGGATTACTCGTACTCATTTTATCTTCTCTCCATAAGACAAGAGAGGAGATATTTAGTAGAACATTTCTTATCATTAATTAATAACACTTTAGATTATAGATATAACATAATATTTTTTTATCGTTAATTAATAATACTTTAAATTATGGATATAACTAGTATATGTTTTCAATCTAAAAATGTCATTCCACTGCTTTACATAATTCCTTTAATCTGTCAAATAGAAAAATAAAAGTTTAAACACTTTAAAATTTACAGTGAAAAGTAGACCTAATTAGCATTCTACTCCGTCCTCACGCTTTAGTAATATTAGTCTTTATAAAATTTGAAAGGTAGAAAACTCAATTGTATTTATACAACTCTTACCACTAACCTAAACACACCTTATCCTTACGCTTTAACAATATTCGGTAGGTGTGTTCTAAATTAACTTGTCAATAATCAAATATAAGTTATAGAAATTACCTATACTTTAACAATATTGGACAATATATTTGCTTATATTTACCTCATCTCATATTTAACCAGTATAATTTAAATCACTCCGACCAATCCCTTACGCTTTAGCAGTATTAGAAAAAAATTGATGTGATTTGTCTAACACCATATTGACAAGATAGACCATGCATAACACTTTTTCAAGATGAAACACTTTTCAATTTGATTAAGAGAAATTTTGAAAATTATCCATATCTCATGAGAACTTGATTAATAATCAAACATTTATTTTATGCAAACATAATTAACCTCTACCAGTAAGGCTTTCATTGTGGTTAATAGCGCAAATAAATGACTACAGTTTATATGGAAATCATATAACAATAATTATTGTATAATATAAACATCAGGTGCCTAAGAATGCAAAATAGAGTGATCTACTATGAATGCCACGATGTTATAAATTTGAATGCCCATATATTCAACTGCTTGAATGCCCTAGCAAGACAACTTTTTAGTGCCCTAACATTATCACATAACGCTTTAGTATGCAAATATCAATGCCCCTATGTCAAATCTAGTGAGTTCTAACATTTTGGATGCCCCAATACTAGAATGCCACACTGCAGCGGTAAACCTAATGTCATGAATGCTATAGCATTAGATATATGATCACCCTAGCGTTCATTTTGATGCATGGAATACCCCAATGTTATACACATAATGCCTCAACATTCATTCAAAATTTTGAACGGCCCTATGTCAAGCATGTAACGCCCAGTGTTCCCTCAAACAATGACCTAGTTTTGCACTTTCAATATTTAAAAATGTAGTACGCATTGTTCCTGGGTATCCTAAATATCTCAGAACACTCTATTATACCTAGAAAAACACACAAACATAATTTGATACCGTTATGATGAGTGCATTTAATGGTGCATGCATGTGAATGTGTTTATTGAATCTTAAATTACATGTTATACATATAATGCTCAGCGAAATGAAATCTAATTTCTTATTTAGTATACACATACTGAATTTAAGTCTTGTTACACTAACAAGTTTAGAAAATTATCCTTGAAGACTTTTGATGTAGAATTCAATTTTGGAGCTCACATTAAAGTTTAATTGTTGGCAATTCTAGTCTGCAACAATCGGTGGGATTACGAAGCTAGAATGACATTTTAATTTTAAATTTTCAACAATATTTGCATGTTTTTAGAGGAGTGTTATTATCAGCTAACTTATTATGAGAGAGTTATAGCAAGAACAATATTTGTGTGATATGTCCAAAGATTAGTAAATCGAGTTTCTTCTAAGTAAGTTTATCAATAGTTTGATTAAGAGTAGGTAATGGCTTTTGATCCAGCAAAGAGGCGCGAGTGGGTTCAAAAGAATCCTGTAGACCCTTAAGAAACTAGATTAATTGCTAATGATTTCTATAGGTAGCAAATTTTTTTGCGTCGGTATTATTCATTAAACTGAGTTTTGAAAGTGCTAATTGATCCCAAAGAAATTGTACTTTAGATTGAAAATTAGGGATAAATTATCCGAGCTCCTGACGTAGCTGATGTAAATAGTAATTGATGCTGGTGAGTTAGATCAATAACAATGTAGCAATGAATAAGAAAATTTCATAGAGTTTTGGCCGCATCAAATCTACAGAAGTGAAGGTTAATGAATAAAGAGAAAGTATTTCAAAACCATATAATAATTTTATGATCTTTGTTATCCCAATCCTTCAGTCATTCGATGAATTTTCCTTTAGTTTCATTATCCTACTGTTTAAATAGAGTGATGTCACTAATGACATAATGCTAAAGTTTACTTTTAAGAAAACTACTTATAGCTTAAGCTTGTAAATATAATTATATAAATATCTATCATGACTTTAATAGGTTGTGATACATTTGTTTTCTCTATGATGATGAGAACTAATGGATACATTGTACGAACCTAAAAAGAATAAGGAAATGTGTTTTAAGTTTAAGAGATGGTAAAAAATCAAAGTTTTTAAAATTACAAATATGTCCAGACTTATATGAAATTTCAAATATACCACTAATTTTTACGTAGTTGCAGATAGACTTTGAATCTATAAGGAATTATAGATAGGTCCAAAATTTATACTAATTGCAGCTTGGTTATAAGTTCACATGAAATTGCAGATAGGCTCTATATTTGTAAACAATTCCATATTGACCTTTAATATAGTGATTCTGTCAAATAACTGTATAAGGAATTACAGATAGACCCAAAATTTATACTAATTACAGCTTGGTTATAAGTTCACATGAAATTATAGATAGGCTCTATATTTGTAAACAATTCTATATTGACCTCCAATATAGTGATTCTGTCAAATAACTCTATAGAAAATCTTACTTTGACCTGCAATATTTTTGAAATTGTCAAGAATCCCTCAACCTGGACTTTTGTGGAGATTGATGGAGAATAGGCGTGGATTGAGAAAATTATTAATGTAGGTTGATAGACTAGTAGGCTAGAAAGTTATTGGTCATTGCCAATGAATGGTGTCGAATTGAGAGGCGATTTTGACAACGATAAGAGGCTTGAATTGGCACATAGGTGGTGTTAAAGAGGTCACAAATATTTTCTTATTTGATCGGTGGTGTTTGCATTACAATATGGCAGTGGAGGCGGTAACGTGTATACCTCACTGCGATGGTTGGCCGAAGACAGTGGTTGCAGTTAGTTACCTTAGTTGGTTAAAGGAGAATGTGTCAGCTTGGATAGTGAGAAATTTTTCTTCAAACTGACTCTAATACTATGTAAGAACATTTGGAGAAAAATTAGCTTTTATTATGAAAAAATATATACAAGAGGTGATCTTTTATTTATGCTTTATAGCACTACTAAACAGAAAAATATACAAGTCTCCTTTACTATATACTATATAAGGATCATAACCTATATAAAAAATATAACTCGAATAGGATAATTTTACTATATAAAGAAATATTATATATAAATACTTATACCATTAAATAAGAGAACCAAATCCATATAAAACATTTAAACAACATATATTAACATGCATTATATCTTTTCTTTAAAAATAAAATAACCTTTAAATCTCAAATCTGAGGACTCTTAAAATGACACCATTCTTCATGCGAAAGAATTATTCTTAAATATAAGAGATTCTACTATATTACCTTTGACTTTGACTTTTCATTTTTAAAATTTATACATATGCCTTTTGGATGTGCAACTTAACTCTGTGCGTATGTGTCTTAATATAGCATTTTATGATGATTATATATAAAATATAGGTTCACAATTCTTGTTGCCACTAGGGCCTCAACCTAGGTCCAATCTACCAAGGGATAGATCCAATCCCTTGAGGGCCCAAGTCCAAACTCAAGGTCTAATCCCAAGCTTAGCCCCCCGAGGCCTAACTTGTTGAAAGCCTGTGCTTATTGACTTGTGTATAGGGATTAAGGACATATGCTTATAAAAGACCTAAGGGGCCTAGGACTAGCTCTCGACAAGACTACCCTCTGTAAACCTCACCGTCGTGCTTAAGTATCTTAGGATTGGCCGACCTTGCTTGCCACTTTACATCAAGGACTACTTTAAAAAAATGGGCAACACCTTATCACTACAACCTTAAACACGCTTTATCCTTAAATATTGGGTATATTCCATCCTTAGGATCCCGAGTGCACATTACCTCTAAAAATCTCAAGGCATACCTAATCCCTAAGAACTCAAATGATTAAGTGTCTAAGGGGGATTAGAAATGAGATTTGAGGGATATACGATCCTTTCTTAAGAGACTAAAAAAGAGAAAAAATGAGCAAGTAAGCTTATTTAAATACATTGTTTAGCCATATTTATTTTTTTAATAACCGTATCATTGACTTAAGCATTAAAGGATATTGCCGAAGATAACCACTAGCATAGTCTTCACAAGTTTGTGAGTGTAGATATAAGATTCAAATCTACAATGCCATATAATAAAGAATAAAAGTAACAAATCTAAGCAAACGACTCCAAGAAACACAAGTAATTAAAAGAACACAGCTGAAAGTTTTAACTTGCGACCAGAAATCTTGGACTAAATCAAAAAACTATTGAATGTGAAAAAAGAACCAAAATGTCCATTTTATTCGATTTCAATAACTTGATGTCTATCTTAAACCTTCCAAACCCATAAGTAATCTCTAATGGATTATGGGATTACCCGTCTCCTGATTCTTAATATGGTATTATTTGAGAAATTGACTAAAATTAGCCCTCCAATAAAAAACGCTTATTAGAATAATTTTTATTTTATAATTGTGCCTCAACAATAAATAGTTTGTAATGTAAGTCTTATGTTCTTTATTAAGATGTAAGTTTCAAGTTCAAATTCACCCGTAAACAAAAAATAAATAACTCCTATGTTTTAACACTTACAAATCTTATTTCATCTAGAAAAACTAGATTTTCAAAAAATACAACTATCAAGTCAATTGTTTCTCAAAAAAGTTCTTTTTAACTAAGGCCAGCAATAGTAAGTAGGGATGGGCATTATTTTCAAATTCGACCCATTTTGACCCAATCCGTCCCAAAATTTCAGGTCGGGATGGGAATAAGAATAAAAATGAGTTCGGGACTCATTCGAGACGAATTTGGCTTGAAAAATTCCCGAACCCAAATGAGAATTCTTGACCTATCCCAAATTCGAACAAAAATTTTTGACCCGTCCCGACCCTGACCCGAACTGTCCCGAATTATCCCTATTTCGACCCGAATCATCCCAAACTGTCCAGAATTATCCTAAACTCGACTCAAACCGTCCCTAATTATCTCGAACTCGTCCCAAACCCGAATCAAAACTCTATCATTTTAAAATAATTTTTTTAAAAAAAAATTTAAAATTTTTTGACCCGACCCAAAATTTATTTCGACTAAAAATGTGTCCCAATCAAAATGTATTTCGAGATCCCAATGAAGGCATATTTCAAAGTTCCGATCAAATTCGAATAAAGGTAAAAAAATTCTCTAACTCAGACTTAAACCCAAAATTGCCTCCCCTTAACAGCAAACCCTTTATGATAATTTTACTAAATATGTAAAAAAATAAAATAAAATAAAATTCGAGATTATACAAGAAAAACCATTGTATTCTCTTTCCCTTATGATTTTTATTGTCAAATATATTAAATTTGCATGTGCATGTCGAGTTGTCAAATCAACTCGAGAATCCCCCACCGGAGACAAATCACATGCGACTCGCTCCAAATAACCCTATCTTCTTCGCCATCTCTCTCAGCGCAACCTTCTGGATTTTCCCCGTTGAGGTCTTGGGCAATTCTTCCTTAAACACCACCGTTTTCGGTACCATGTAATGCGGCAATCTCGCCCTGCAATATTCCATTATCTCCTTCTCCGTCGGTTTCCTAGTCAACTCAGCCTTCAAACTCACAAACGCACATGGCGTCTCACCCCAGTACTCGTCCGGTCGAGCCACCACCGCCGCCTCGTTAACCGCCGGGTTTGAGTACAGCACGGACTCGACTTCGAGGCTGCTCAAATTCTCTCCGCCACTGATTATCACATCCTTTGATCGATCCTTGATCTCTAAGTACCCATCAGGATGCATCACGCCCACGTCTCCAGTGAAGAACCAACCATCATCCGTCATGCACTTGCGGGTTGCAACTGGGTCTTTGAGATAACCCAGCATTACACATGCTCCTCTGATTGCAATCTCACCGTGTGTTGACCCATCACGAGTCACACTCAGTCCCGATTTGGGGTCCAACACGTCAACTTCGGTCAAAGCCAGGATTCTTACTCCTTGTCTCGCTTTAAGCCTGGCCTTCTCCGCAGGAGGCAATCGGTTCCACTTTCTCTTCCACTCGCACGACACCGCGATTCCCGCCGTTTCGGTTAACCCGTAGCCGTGGCTCACTATGAATCCCAGTGACTCGGTCCTCAATAGTACTGGCGCCGGGGGTGGGGCCCCTGCTGTGAGAATATGAACCGGGTCTGTCAGCGGTTCGTTGTTGGGAGAAGTCGATAGCATGTTGAGGACCACAGGAGCACCACACATGTGAGTCACGCGATGTCGTTTAATCAACCCGTAAATTATTGAAGCATCGAATTTGCGTAGACAAACGTTGGTCCCACCAACAGCTGCCATGGCCCACGGGAAGCACCACCCGTTGGCGTGGAACATGGCTAGGGTCCACAAGTAAACAGGCTGTTTCGGTATGGACCAGTCGGTCAAAGTATTGACGGCGGCGATGAAGATGCCACGATGACAGTGAACCACTCCTTTAGGAGACGACGTCGTACCGGACGTGTAGTTTAGCACGATTGGGTCCCATTCGTTTTTAGGGCGAACCCACCTGAACCCGGGATGGCCTTTCGCCACTAGGCTCTCGTAAGTGGAATAAAAATTGGAATCGACCGTCTGTGATGACGCGTCGTCGTCGTCGTCGGAGATGAGGACCAAAGGAGGACGTTTCAGATTGGGTGGGAGCAGAGAAACAGCTTCGAGAACGAGAGCGCGAAACTGGTAATCGACGAAGACGAGTTTCGATTCCCCATGCTGAAGGAGTATTGACATGGTGCGCGCGTCGAGGCGAGTGTTGATGGTGTTGAGAATGGCGCCAGCGAAGGGAACGGCGAAGTGGAGCTCGTACATGGCGGGAACGTTGGGGGCGACGACGGAGACGACGTGGCCTCTGGAGATGCCATTGGATGAGAGGGAAGAAGCGAGCTGGAGACATCGACGGTGAGTTTGAGACCAGGTGTAGGTGGTGTGGTTGTATAACAGGGAAGGGCAATCACCGTAAACAGTTGCTGCTCTTTCTAGGAAACCAAGTGGGGTTAACGGAGATGAATTTGCGGGACTTGGCTTAAGCTCTTCCATTTTGTGGCCACTGCACTGCTCTCTCTGGATCTAATTATGTTTGATTTATATAATGCAAGTCCCAGACAATTTATCTCATTTTTGTCGTAAATAGCGTCATGATGCACGTTTCTACTGTTCAGACTTTCACTCGCACGTGGCTTCGCAACTCTGCGGAATTCCCATCCAAATTGATTATCTGAAGGAATTTTTTTTTTATAAATAATCAAAATTTCAGAACAGTTAACTAATTTAGTTATTTATAACAAAATTTAATTAAAAAACTTTAAAATAAATAAAAATATCATTTCACTATTTTAATAATATCTATAAATAATACTTACTATATTAATCTTTTATTTAAAATTAAATTTTTATTTGTTTATTAATTATTAATTATTTAATTTAATCATGTTACTATAAATTTAAATAAATAAATAATATAATTAAATTAAATAAATAATTTTCATAAACAAATATAAATTTACTTTGTATTTATTTATTAAAATAGTTATTTTTATTTATTAACAATTAAATAACATAAATACAAATTTAAATAATATATTTAATTTTAAATGAATAATATGAAATAATCATGTCATACTTAATAAAATAAAATAATAAATAATAAAAATAAATTAAAATATTAAAAATAACAAAAAAAATATATATAAATATAATAAAAAAATATCTCGCTCACATTAAAAATGTGATAAAAATAATATCTCATTCACATTAAATATGCGATGATGGGCGCACTTAATTAGGTATTACCTACAAACTACTTGATTTTCTTTTCTTAGTAGCTCTAGATTTTATTTTAAAGGCTACTACTTATATTTTCTTTCACAAGATAGCGCATTTATAAGCCCACTTAAATGTAGATAACGAAAAAAGGACAAACAAGAAGTTGTTTCCACAACCTTTAAGTGGGCTTAGATAACTTATTTTCTCTATCTACATTTATATATGACAATAACAGCAACGGACAGCGAACAAAAAGATGCCATGCTATTTTATTATATTATATTATTATAATAATTTTATTTTATTAAAAGATGCCATACTGAGAAAGCAATTCAATTCCCCCTCCCCTTTCTATTTTATTATCTTATATTATTATAATAATTTTATTTTATTAAAAGATGCCATGTTAAGAAAGCAATTCAATCGCGCCCCCCTGCTATTTTATTATATTATTTATGATAAATTTGTATTATTTATAATAATTCATTTATATTATTTATTGAAGATTATATTTATATTTATCTAAATTTAAGTGTATATTTATTTATTAAAATAATATTTATTTTTAATTATATTATCTCTTAATTATATTTTTTATTTAATTATAATTTAACTACATTATTTATTTAAATTTTGTAATCATATGATTAAATTAAATAACTAAAATAATATAATAAAATAAATAAAATTTAATTAAACAAATAAAATTTTAAATTTAATTAAATATAAATATAAAATATAATTTTAAATAAATAATTTAAATTAATTATGTCATACATAATAATAAATATTTTAAATATTTTATTTAAATAATTTTTATTTATTTATAATTTTATTTATGTATTTTATTAATTATTAATTATTATCTATATATTAAATAAATTTAATTAACTTTTTGTTTTTACCATTGTATGTTTTATTATTATCTCAACCTTCACATTCTATATTCACTGTATATTGACAACAATATATTGAATAAATATAATTTGATCGTGGATTAATAATAAATTTTTATTTATAATTAAATAAATTAATATTTTTATTTATTTTCTAATATTTATTTATATGTACAGTATAATTAATCTATATTATTTATTCAAATTATATTTATATTTGTTTAAACTTAAGTTTATATTTTAATTAAAATTTTATTTATTATATTTTAGATAAATAATAT
Source organism: Ailanthus altissimus (assembly GCA_946807835.1). NCBI lineage: Eukaryota > Viridiplantae > Streptophyta > Magnoliopsida > Sapindales > Simaroubaceae > Ailanthus > Ailanthus altissimus. Next base: position 24,175,551 of record OX327689.1, read on the forward strand.
AAATTAATTATGCTATATACAATAAAACAAAATAATAAATAAATTAGTTATAAAATAAAATAAAATAGAACAAAATAATATTTTTTAAAAAGTATTATAGTGTACTGTTTATTATAGCAGATTACTATTTATTTTAGCAAATATTATTAAAATAGTAAAAGAATATTTTTATCTGTTGATTAATATTTAATTTAAAAAATTAATTTTTTTTATAAATAATTAAATTAATTAAATATCTAAAAATAATGACTATTTAAAAAAAAGTTTTATTTTTAGAAGAAGCTCTCCTCTCAAAGACTCTTCACTATTTAACGCATTTTCAATTCGTATCTTTAGGTCATTTTATATTTTATAAAAAAAATATATATTACTATAATTTTTAAGTTTATATTTTAAATTCTTTTATTTAAAATGATGTGACAGTGATAGTGACATATATTAAATAAAATGATGTGACATAAAATAGAATATGTCATTAAATAAATTATTTCAGATATATAATTATTTGTAGAAGGTATAAATATTCGCCGTCTAATTTTATGCATATCATATTATTTCAGATTAAAAAAAAAACAGTTAAAATATGAATTTGAAAAATACTGCGCTGCTCATTATAATATAATACATAGGAAAATGCCAACTTGCTCTTTTGAAGTAATTATTGTATGAATTTATATATTGAATTTTCATTGCTCAGAAAAAAAAAAAAAAAAGAATCCTAAATGGCTAAATATCATACTTTTATGGGTGAATGAATAATGATGCAGTTCTCTTTTTCTTTTGAATAACATTATGTTGGACAGCCAACCATAAAAAAATTATTATATAATTAATGAATTATTGTGAGATATTTCCAGTACATCTTCAGTATATTAATTTTTTTCGTTATATATCTTCAATTTTTTGTCATATATTTTAAGTATTTCATTATAAAGCTCCAATTTATCGTTACATATTAAATTATAAGACATGAGTTGAAAAAAATTATAATTTGTAACCAATTGTTTTTTAAAACAATGAAGATAAAGTTTAAAAAACATATGATATAATCAATGTAAGATTGGACTTACCCTATTATATAGTTATAAATATATTTAATATAATTATATTTATTCAAAATAGTATAATACATAAGGATCCCATATTTTATTTTTTTTAAAAATTCACAATAATGACAAAAATATGTAACGATAACATTATTAAAATTTTCTATTAAGATGGATGAAAGTACGTGTCCCGGATAAAGTTAAAAAAAAAAAACCCAATGAATAATATATGCCAACATATAAAATACATATATGCAAAAAACTATCTTTATAGGATAATTTAGGATATTAATTATTCTTTAACACTATTTAATTACGATAATATTAATAGGTGCAACAAAATATTATATTATTTTGAGAAGTATATTTTTAATATCTTATTGTAGTACATTAGGAGATAATATATACACTATCTTAATGTAGTACATAAGTGCACGTTAATTTTTTTTATAAAAAAAATATGTGCATCCAAATATTGTAAAGTATTAGTTAATGACTGATTCTAAAATTTGAAAAATTCTAAGTCTGTGAGTTAACTTCGTATTTTTTAAAAATAGTGACTAATGCATCGAAGAACTTAGGTTGAAATAATTCTCTTTGATGTGTATTATGTTTTAAAGTATTTTTATAAGCCTTAGGTGAAACATTTTCTGGGGTTTGAATTTGGGGTTTGTTGTATGTATTGAATTTTTTGATGGATTAAGCTTGAGGCCAAAAATTTTCTATTGGGGGGAGTGTTATTCAAATATTTGGTTAATGTGCATCCTCCATTTTGCTTGAATATAGGTTTTGAGATTTTATAAAATTGAAGTTATTTATTATTTAAATTTCAAATTTTAAACGGTTACCTCATTAAATGAAGACATCTCTTAAAAAAGCGTGTATCCTTATCTATTACTTTTTACAAAGATCTAAAGGCTAAGTTAATAGAGTGTAAGAGATGTAGATGCCTTTTCGGCTCTTGGATCTTAATCCAATGATCATCTAAGTACCAATAGTTATGTCAATCAATTAAATAGATATTTTTAGATGTGAATTTATTTGGGTCATCTGATTACTTCAATGACTTAAATTGATTATGCGGCTTACTATAAATTTAGAATTTTTGGACTATTTTAGCACATTTACACATTTAAGCAACTTGAACAAATAGATTTTCTAATCTTTTGCTTTCTAAAGTAAAAAATCACTTTTCATCGTAATGGTAACTTTGATGACCAACTTTCTAATTCTACCTTATTATTCTGATTGTCTTTTCGTTAATTCTTGCCATTTTTCATTAATTTATAGTGAGTTCTCTTTTCCCATTATTCATCTTCTTTTTTGTATCATGCTTTTATATTGGTGGATGTCATTGCTAATATGTATAAGTGCATTAGAAGCATGCTTGTGTTCCTAGCATTGTAAGCATTTTTTTTCAATGACAAGAATGGTAGCCTTCATTTAAGTTACTTAAAATTTTTTTGGGTTGCTATATATAACATGTATTACCCGTTCTTTGTCGTTAGGTTAGAATATCTAACCTTGCTTAAAGTTACACTTAGTCTTTCATTTTTAGTTTTTTTAAAGATGTTGACTTATAGTCAAATTGGGCCCTACAATGTAGGGAATTGAGCTATTGTAAATATTAGGCCTGAACTAAGTGATGTAGATGAGGATGAAATTGTCTAATTAGAAAGAACAATAGGTTTAATCTATCTCAGGGACTCAGCTTCTTGAGTGGTGACACTAGGTTCTGTCTAAAGGGTGGAGCTCGAGGCCACCATAGCCGAGGTTAGGGTTGTGGGGTAGGTGCCCTTGTTGAGATACTTGGTTTTAAGGACTCGGAGGCTAGAGAACCCTCTAGTAGTGATGAGGGGGTAAATTTTGAGTTAGATCATCATTTTCGAGAGTTTAAGGTGAATTTTGAGGATTTAAAGCGTTTAAAGGCACTGTAAAATATTCTATCCTCTATAACTTTGAGAATTCCTCTTGTCGATAACTTCTCTAGTCAACTCAAGTGCGGAGAGGTAACTCTCCATCTTGCTTTTTGTAAGTGATCTTAAACTTAGAGGGCATGCATGTAGGTTTGTATCTATCTTTTAAATTAGCATACGTATCACATACATATAAGCGTAGCAGATGAGTGGAATATTAATTTTCTAACAATAAACACAATAAGTTTTACATGTATCTCATAAATGTAAACTATATAAAGATAGAGAATTTATTACCTTGACAAACTTTTAGTTTTTCGTCGAACCAGAGTACATGCCGCCTTAAAGCAACTCATTCACAATTTTAGTTCCTCAACATGGTGGGCTTGCGGAAGCTAGAATAGCAATTTTTTCAATAAATAATTTAACACTTGAATCATTATTTCTACCTTATAGTATAGATGGCCAAGATGGAAAAGAATAAAAGAAGTGTATTTAAGCTCTCAACTCTTGAGAGATTTTCCTAACACTTAACCAAAATTTCACTTCTCACACTCTCCAAGCCTTTGGCTGAATATTCACAAATAAATTGAGCAACATATTGCTCTAATTTATTTGTTTTTTCTTTTTCCTCTCAATGAACAACACTTGTCTCATTTAATTACATAATGGCCTTCATTATCATGATCAATGTTTGCGTGTTTTGTTTATAATTGTTTACAATAACAAAATAAAAACAAAACAAAATGGGAAATCATTTGGATGAACTTGGTCAAATGAGAAACACTTTCTCATTTGCATGAGACATGTCCGGCTCGCCATTTATAAATGTCATATGTTTTTATTTAATTTATCATTTAATCAATATTAAATAAATGATTTAATCATATTAAATTATGGTAGAAACACATGTCAATTTGATTATAAAATGAATTGTTTGACTTCTATTTAAATAATAATATCACATATTATTATTATTATTATTTTATTCAATAAATATTTTAATGAATAAAATAATGATCTTATTTGTCCAACAATAAGGTCATTTTAATAATTTCTAAGTCAAATAATAATTGGCCCACAATGTGCTATGTGTTAACATTCTATTGGTCAATAACTAATTGTTAACTATTAATGTACTTAATTCTTAAGTCTTGACACATGCATAGTCGGAGGGTGACTGAAGCAAATGTCCAGTTTGTTGAAATTTACTAGATCGAATTATTCAATTCGGCATCCTGCCCCAATGCACAATGAGTACACTTTATATTACGGGACTCTCTAGGTTCACTTCTGATTTGTCAAACAGAATTATTTTGTGAGTCCGAGATTGATACCCCACACACATGTTATGGATATTACAAATCAGTGCAATAGACCATACAAGTTAAGGTCATAACGCATACGTATAATCTTTTCGCCAATCATATCTTGGAAGAGCGGGGATATAGATCATCACCGTCAAATAAGTTAGTTTCTAGTCAACAAGTTCGTTCCTAGTCTATATCATAATAGCCAACCAAAGCTAAATACAGAGCAATAACCACCAGTACTTTATCATAATTGGAGAGTCTTTACAGGTAGTTCTATTGAACATAAATGATAAACAATTATTAGAACATTATTTTTATCCTTTTAAGCTTAGATTTTGTTTTTAAATTATTGATTATTGGCTATTTATTAATAAATTATAGGCTTTCAACATCTCAGCATAAAGATTTTAGAAAATTGGACAAAAAGTGAAGAAATCAAAGAAAATAGCCTAGCATTGCGACGCTCGAGATAGAGAACACAATGCCATAACACTCCACACCCACTGTTTCCTAGGTCTAAACGTCACGATGCCCATAAGTGAGCGCCGTGGAGCCCAAGTCAGAGAGTACAGCACTGTGACACTTATCAGCTAGCACTGCGACACCTAGCTAGAATTTCACCACCACATTTTCAAGGTCTGAGCGCTGCGGCGCCCATGCGAATAAATACCCCAATTTTTGAAACTCTTAATACGACTAGGATTCCAACCCACAAGACTCTAAGATTATGAAAATCTATAAAAACACCCATTGATTTACTACCAAAAGAGAAAAATAGAGGGAGGCAACATAGAAAATAATAAAGTAAACATAAAACATCTTTCAAGAGATATTAAAGCAAACAGATTGAAGACTGAAAGTAAATATTGCACAACAAGCAAGGGAGAAGAAGAAACAATTCTAGCATCAACTTGTGTTATTACTTTTATCTTCTTTACTTGATGTCTTTGTTAATCATGTCTTTAATTCATTGTTTTGATACTCTTAGATTCATTATAAACTAAATTTTTTAGATCTAAAGTTAGACTTTTGAACTTAATATGTAATTGGATATTATTAATTCTCTTAATTTATGAATTTATTAAAATTAAATTGATTCATTCTATTTTGCGTTTAATGCTTCTTTATATATGGAAAATATAATGGTTGTTCAAGGAATCATAATGAGCTTGAAATATAAATTTATATATTTAACCCAAAATAGTTTGATATATGATTAAAGGGTAACAATTATGAGTTTCATGTAAGATAAACATATACTTAGATGGCATGTATGGCATTATTAGACTTGTTTTTAATAAATTTCTGATTACCATAGATATATAGATCATTATTAGGATGAGATATAATTTTCTGACCATCAATAGAGACTTATAACGAAATTTGTGTTCTAGCCAACAATTTATTATTAAGGGATTAACTAAGAAATTAAAATTTTCAATAAAATATTAGGTGATAAGTTGAAACTTTGAATTTTTTTTACTGGTGAATTTAACTTTTATTTGCTTTTTTATTAATATTAGATTTTATTTATTAAATTTAGATTAATTAGAGAATATACATCTTTAAGTTTTGTCAGAATAAAAGTTAAATATGATTAATTTTAGTACTTGATTAACATAATTAAATTAAATACGTCTTCGCGAAAATGATATTTGGACTCAATTCTTATATTACTTGGTACGATAGCGTGAACTTGCGCTTAATTAAAAATCGCACATCAATAAACTCGATCCTACTGGCTATGATGAAATAATGATTGATAGAGTTAATAAAGGGCAATGACCATCAGCATTTTGTCATAGTGAAAAGACTATTATATGTGGAGCTTGATACATGTTAATTGGAGAGTTTTTGCAAGTAGTTTCTAATAAGCATGAATTAAAATTCATTGACTATGATAAAGCAATGATTGATAGATCCAGATGTATAACAATAACTACTAGTACTTTGTCATAGTGTGTAGGACTATTAGTCGTTCAACTGAGTACATGTTAATTAAAGAGTTTTTATAGACAATTTTTTTAGTGAACATGAAATAGATTTTACTAACTATGATTAATGAATGGTTGATATAGATACAATCATTTGGCACTGAGCTATAAAATTAGAGATGAATTCTGTGTATTCTAATAAATTTTAAAAATATTTAAAAAAAAAAACTTAAGGAGATAATAGGGTGTAAATAGAGAAAAAGAATAATAGACGAAAAGGTAAAACTTTTCAAAATTAGATTTATTGTAAAACGATACACTTAAAAAAAAAGTATCGATTGTAAAGAAACTTTTTTATTAATAGTCATTTTAAGATTATTAGAATTTTCTTATTCATTAAAGTAAATTTTGATTACAAGATTTGATAAATAAATGTTAAAATTACATTCTTGATTGAAAATTTTAAATAAATATTTATATGGCACAACCCGATTTTCTAGTTATAAGCTAAAAACATATAATTTACTATTTATAGACTTGGAACCAAAACCGAGGAAACAGTTAATACAATTTATTAGGCATAATACCATTCACACAACACAAGAAGAATGGAAGATAAGTTAGGCCGTAGCTGTCAGTGGGCTAGACTGATTTCTAATTTCCCTTTTAAAATGGGAATAACCAAGACCTCTTAGAAAATGATTATGTAAATTACAAAATATTATGTTACCATATCATTTTATTTCTGTTTCTTTGCAAGTATTTCTAAAAAAATATACATTTTCAGGAATTCTAAATCCCGATATCTAAGGATCACTTGGTCCTTTACGCATGAATTCTATGAATCAAAATTTCGTTTTTGATTTTGTTCTTTCGGTATACATTTTATAAGTTAATGTCAAATCCGCGAATGAGCATTTGCAAGATTTAACGATTACCACCAATTTCCTATAAGTGGATTGAGATAGAGCTAATAATTTGTGTCCATAACTGATATCGTCTCATCAACATCTCAATTAGATAAAAGACTTGAACATTTGGTTGTATGGCCACCACGAATTCTTACCAACATCTCAATTAGATAAAAGAAATATACACCTGGTTGTATGGCCATCAGCCATCATGAATTCAATCACTGCTTGGCTCACTTTGTATTACTCTTTTTGACAAAAATATTTATTAATTTATTAATTTTTATTAATATAATTATTATACAACACTAATCAACAAAATGAATACATTAAATACCTCGTCAATTAGAATATAAGGAGAATAAGAATAATATTAGCCATTCCGAGAGATTGCATCAGTACTACTAAATAATATACTTATTATAAACATTTTATCTCAACTATGTAAACATATAATTAGTTTATTGATGTAACAATTCACATTTTGAGAGTAAAGAGAACTAGTCACTATTTATTATGCATAAATATAATTTTTATTTATAATTTTCTATAATGTGACCTATCAATAAGCATAAGAATATAAGGAGAATAAGAATAATATTAGCCATTCCGTGAAGGGAAAAAAAAACATTATCCGCACTAACATGAATTTCATGCTGTGACCCGGTTTACATTTGCATGATCAACATTGCATACAGATAATATGAGAAGATGAAACCAAAAAGAGGAGATAATTCTAGATTTCATTCGTTTCATATACTATTAAGCTTAGCTTAAATTAGAGTGTAACCAAGAGATTGCATCAGTACTACTAAACAAAGTCTTAATCCATCCTTTTCTTTGAGTTCTATCCCCATAAATGCAATAAACAGGGTTAAATTTCCCGATCCAAATGTCTTGCTCAAAGGTAAACTTGCTCTTTATTAGATCTATTCGCAGCCTTTATTTGGTCTAAACTCATCTCATTTGATTTTGTGCTTATTGATCTTGGTAGATTCTTGACCAAAATGTTGTAGTTCATAAACAAACGAACTTAAAATTAATAATTCAAAAAAAAAAAAAAAGGTCCCAATTGACAATGCCAATCCATAGCAAGCCAAAGCAACATAATGCAAGACACCTAAAATGCGTAGAGACACGAGTTTTTGTGGAGGGTAAAGTCAGAACTCATATATGAGAACATTAAAAGTGTGTGAGCTTCTACCTAAAGTGTAACAAATGTATAGTTTTAACATGGTAAAATATACAAGGATCTGAGAGACAAACGCTGGCAAGGAAAGGATGATGAATATTAGTCTCCAACCAGAGTATCCATAGCGCAATGCTGCAACTTTTATGTTCACAAAATAGAAAATATGGCTCAGACCGAAGTTTCAAAATAATAGTGATAATTCACTTCCCTTACAAGAGAAAATAGACACTATATGATTCACCACAAGTAATAGGGGACAATTATCAAACAAGTACAATGCAAAGCTAATGTCCTGAGTACAGATGTGAGCTACTTGGTGCAGTATGTTATCACCCAAAAAATTAAAACATCTATCTGTTTCTTTTATTTGAACACCTTCATGTACACAGGGAATTAAAATTTTGACAGACAATGAAAATAATTTGAAGAAGTTACTTGGAGATAATGAGATTGCAGTCCTGGATGCTGGAGTACCCTAGATTGTAATATGCATGGCAAAGTCTAAAGGTCAAACACAGTCAAATACAGGTTGGAACAATAAAAATATATCAAACAATCCGACATGAATGATTTGTCATGAGACGTAAAAATATAATAAAAAATAAAAAAATATGAACAATGTATCTTCACCTCCAAAACACGACCTAGAAGTGAAGTCAGCTTGCAGCACATGCTGCATTTTAATTTGTACTAATGGAGGTACATGTTTACAAAACAGAACAAATACTGATAAGACAAATCTTTGACATGTATCACAGCATCAAAAGGTCAAAAAAATCTGAAATGGATTACTGAAATTATTGTGGGAATAGGTAAATGATCCAGATAATATTTCAAGTTTCAGCCCTGAGAACTTAGCTGATATGATGAAGAGGTGCAATAGGTCTTTGGTTGCGAACCTGCATATCGACTTGTCTGAAGGTATAGGACATAAAGAAATAAATTCAAGTCTCAACATGAAACAGCAAACCTTCCTAGCAAGGTAGCTTTCAGCTGTAAAAAAGCTCAGGTTTGGGGGTCACTTCGTGTCAAAATCAAACAATAAAATTTCAAGATATAACCCCCAAGAGAATCAAGACCAGTCCCTAGGTATTTTCCTATAGTGCCAAAGATCCAACTTCACACAAAAAGCAGAATGAAAAAAAAAAAAAAAATAAAGAAACAAAAAAACTTCAAGAACAATAAATGCAAACCAAGAATAGAACTCAATACCACAAACTAGTAAAAAGTTAGGGAAAAAAAGAAAGATTTACCTTTACGATACATAGTGGAACATGGAACATGAGTTATTAGACTTTCCGTGATGACCAAAGGTCAGGATTACAGGCTCTTTTTCATATTTGTCCCCCAAGTTTTTCTGCAATCATCAAGCTCTTTAATTCTACAGAGGAAATAAAACTGATCATTTAAACAAGCATATAGGAGATCCAGCAATCAGCCGCGACCTTGTATCTGCAAGAATATAACATCACAAAATCACAGATCATAAACAATATGCCAAGGAAAAATAAAATCATAAAAAGGTTCAAATATGCAGTGGAGGACTTTCAAAGAAAAAGAACTAAACAGCACCAGGTGAAAACGTTTCCATCAGGTACCATCTCATTGCGTATAACCAGAAACCTGTGACTGCACTAATAAGTAATATAAACCAAGAAAGTTGTTGATGAAAAGTGACCAACTCCTCATTTATGTGTTAGATAAAAACTCAGAGCCATGATCATATTCACATCCTCACAGGTTATCTTTTACCTTTTAGCCACTAAAGTGAGAATCCTTGATGGATAGAAGAAACTACAGCATCTGATGTAAGTTGGCTTATACTACAACTGCAATGCGGCTTGCTGGAATGAACAATATCTATGAATAATTATACACCAAAGTGGATGGAAAGAAACCCCAGCCTATTAGTAGACCCACAAGAGATAATTACACGGAACAAAGATATTTTATTGAAAATATAAAATGTATGTACAAGAGGCATTGTTCTCTGATTTGTAGCAGCTACAGCCAGAATACAGTGTTTGCTAAGATATAACACTAAGACAGACTAAATTGCACCTTGGGGCAAAATATCTTTACAGTCGAAGTTACCAACTTAATGCACGAGCAAAATCCCAAACATCTGAAGAGTTCACCTGAAAATCAACTTGTGGAGTCTACAAAAGAATCTATGTAGCCTAATTGCGAACTGGATGGGCATAAACCTTCCAATTAACTGGTCATTTCTTGACATCAGAAATTATGTTTCATCTGTCAAAGTATAATGAACAAGACTATACAAGGAACACGACTTCAAACCATCATGTTCAAGTCTGATAAGTCATCCATTGGAATTTCAAGGCCCATGAAGTCATGATCTTGTAATCCATCATCATCAATGTCCAACCATGAACCCAGATCTTGCCCTTGCTCATCGCCTAGGACATCTATTCCTGCTAAGTCAATAGGCTCAGAGCCATCCAATACATCCAACCTAAACTCATCTTTTTCTTTTGCATTGTTATTGGTAGTTGGTTCACTTGATTTTGATGCAGAAGGTAATGTTGGTTTGGATTGCTCAGACATCTTTCCAACAAGGCCATTCACAGAAAGCTGAGTCATTTTCTGCTTCGGCTTCGTTTTAGATTTCCTTTCTCCCTTAGCATTAGATAATGTAGGCCTACCAATTTTATTAGAACCATTTCTTGATAAAACCTCTCTGCTATGTCCTTTCCCCTCTCTATCTCTCTCACTTCTCTTCCCCTTTGTATTGCTTGAAAAAGAGCTTCCAAGGCCTGACGGAGAACATGAAGTACCAATAGTACCACCAACTACCTCATCAAGCAATAACTCCCTCTTCTTCACCCTATTCGACCATGTATCTTCTTTACCAATGCCATGTTCAGATGTGCAATTTATCTGTGGAAGCATATCAGAGATATCCCCATTCTGACCCAACGGTGACACCAGAGGACTTGCATTCTGACCCAACGGTGACACCAGAGGACTTGACTGTGAACCCATGGAAGCTGTAGAAGATCCAAAAATAATAATCCATCTATGACCGAAAAGATGCAGAAAAAGGAGGAAAGAATGCATGCATTCATGCAAATTTCCAGCAAGAGTTATGCATGGTTTTTCACAAGGAATTAATGGCTACAATAATTAACAAAAGAAGCAAATTCTGAGTATTATTATATCCAGTAAGCATAAAATAAAATACCTGAACCTCGAACTTCCAGAGAATGGCCAGGGGTGTTGTATGGTTTCATAGAATCACCATCTGTAGAAGTATCTATTGATTTTCCACCATTTAGGTGGGAATATCTGGAAGCAAATATGTCCCTGAATAACTGCTCACTGAAGCGACTCTTACCCGTATCTTCAAATTTATGGCATCGGTCTAATGTTCGTTTGATAAATGCTAATGCAGCTTGCCTGGCCATTTTGTTACTGGAACTCTTACCACCAGTGGAATTAGGGCCCCGACAAGTCTATCCAACAGAAAATAAATTAAGCAATCATAAAAAATGGACAGCAACAATATGGGATGTAATAGCATCTGATATCCAGTAGAGGGAATGTAGGATTCATTTTGGTTTAATAAAATATCTCGAGAAGTTCTAAAAAGCAAGCATAAAACATAAATAATGCAAATCTTCAGTCCATTCAAGCAGCAATTTCCACTGTAGTCAATAATCATTTGGCTAAACTCCCAAGGAAACTCAAATTCACACGTCCATTTTTCTAATAGAAAATATGCATCTAAGAGCCATCTCTACCAAATTTCAATGTCCCTATCTATCTCAAAGAGGTAATATCACAGGAAACTTTCTTAAGAGCTTGTGACCTAGACCACATCTTATAATTGGTTGTCCAGCCATTATACTCCTTACAGAAACTTACCAAAAAGTCAAATGGTTAATACTTGCAATCCTTCATGATTCAGCTGCTTGGCATTGCATTATGTTCAGTCACTATTTCAGAAACTTTTAGAAAGAATAGTTTAATCTAATCTAGTGATTCTACATAAAATCAAATGGTAACTGAATATCTGTAATACTTCAGGATTCAGTGGCTTGGCTTCTGGCTCAGGATAATAGGTATATTTAGATAAACACTTCTGAAAAAGAAATAAAAATTGAGACCTTGGATCAAGAATCTCAATTTAATGGAAAGTGGATCAATACCAGTATATGGAGATGGCAATCAAAGTTCAGGGATGGGAGAATTCCCCAACTGGGTGGTTCTAGTTCCAAAAGGGGCCCCAGAAAAGGGGAAAGAGATGAGTAAGCATCTAAAGTTCAGGAATGGGATTCCCCAACTTGAGTTCCCTTCCCAAAAGGTGCCATGGATTTCTTTTTCCTTTCAAGTTCTATGGCTAGATGAAATTCTTTTACATTGATTTTGATGTATGAATATATACATACATACACATAATTGTGATTCTATGATAAGATGCTAATTTATCATGAAATTATTGCGATTAGCAGAGGATAAAAAAAGTGCAGCAGTTCATTTTTAATGAATTTCCGTCTAGGTTTGGACCAACTCAATCCACTTAAATCGCCTCCATATTTTGCACATTGGGGTAAACATTTCCTTCTTCAGTTTCTTGGGGATGGGGAATTACCTCTGTCCCCAGCTCAGTCATGGGGTACAGATAGAACTAATTTATGAGTGGTGCAGGGATGGTGATAGTAAATCGACCCTCCCTGCTCAGTTGTCATCCCCAATCAAACCTGAAACCAATTTCACATTAATAAAACTTGTGCTCTTAAGGTCTGAGTCAAATGTTCTTTCAATCTTTATCTCAAATAAATCCCTCCTACTAGAAAATAAAATCCACAATGTTGCTCCCTTCCAAGGCCCTGCTGAGGGGGGACCAACACTGGGTAATTTACCAGTTTTGGTCCCTTAAAAAAAAGAAATGAAAAAATGAAACTATTTAGGTTATCTCTTGTTTGATACATTGTTTTAAACTTCTTTGACGCTATCTATTTGATAAATTAACCAGCGTCCTTCCAGCATCTAATCTTATCCAAGAAAAGTCGTGGCCCTCCAGAAACAGGGATCTGAAGGGTTTGCTATGCCTCACATTAATCTTTTCTTCCAATGCCATCTCCATTTTTTTCTTTTGTTTCTTTCTTATCTTTAGTCCCCATTTTTACCTACTGCAATGATGAAAACCTAAAAGCCCATTTCCAAACCAAAGGTAGCTTTCAAGACAACCCTGGCTTGATTATGGGAAGTTGTTAAACTGACAATTTATTCGAAATCTAAGGAGGAAATATTAAATTATGAACAGGAGAAAATGATTAAAGAAAAAGAAATGATTAAAATTTCTGAGAGAAATTACCATATACTTTTCATAAGCCATTGTGACAAGCTTTTCAACCGCACGTTGTTCAAACTCCCTATACAAAACATCAACATTTAAGGTTTACAAAGGCACAAAACTTTAAGTTAAAAGGCAAGGGCATGCAAATTAATCTAAGAGTAAAAGAAAAGGTCGTTACTTTTCTTGAAGTTTTTTCATTTCTGAGGCAGACTTCAGGAGTTTATCAAGCAAGCCTTGCTTCTTGTAAACCTAGTGTATCAACAAAAAGATCATCAGATGCAATTCTCAGGAACAAAATTTACTCTTATGGCAAGAAGGGGCATCCAACTATAAATAATGTTGCCACATTGAAAAAAGATCAAATTTCTAGAATATCCACTATCAACCAAATAAAAGAAAACGATTAACATAAAACTTATGGAGATAAGAGAAAAGAGCTAAATTTCATATGAAGGCTCTAATAATGCAATCATAAACTACCTGTTCACGATACCTCTCTTCTAATTTTTTGACCTCCTCACTAATTCCTTCATCATCCATCTCTGTTTTGTCAGACTGAACAAAAAGGGTAGTTCAATTAGTACAATAACTTAACCTAACACCAAGCTGAAACAACACAAGGAAAAATGCTACATATATCTAATAAGCAAGATTCTGAGCCAATGAAATCCAAGTACTGCTAGATGGCTTCCTCCTAATACAAATACACAGATAACACAAAAGCCCTGAAAGAGAAAAGCAAGGAGAAGAGGAGACATAACGCAAAAAACTTCATTGGAATAAGCTTTCCATGCTAAAATAGTAAAATTCATTATTCTACATCTTTTGTTCTGGGTCTGGATCAAATAATCTGAGTGAAGCAACAGTACTGAATAATAAAAGTATAGTACCAACTCTCAACATAAACCTACCAGTTGTTCTGGTAATATACCAATACTTCTTGTCTCCAAAATAAGTCTCTCATTTATCCGCATATTATCATACTGAAATTCTGAAAAAGCCATGCCAGGTATCGAAGCTTTATCTGGATGTAAACCATTGAGAGACCGACCAAAATTTGAGTTGATCCCCATTTTTGAAATTCCCAATGTATCAACTCTTGCCTCATCATCAATATCTCGCATTCCAGATATCCTATAACCATTAGAAGCAGTAACCTCATCAAAATGAAAGTTAAATTCATGACCCAAACCATTAGATTCAAATTCTCCATCTAGTTCAAATCCATTTCCATCCGCATCAATTTTGAGGTCTTCATCACCGCTACTCAGATCTTCCTCTGTAATTAATGCGGCTATGAGCCTCTGATAAAAGGGAATTGTGTTATGATCCCTTGGACTTGGCACTAACTGTTCAGGAAGATGCTCAACTTTCCCTGTTTCGGTGGCAAGCCCCACCTCTCTCTCCTGTTCCGTCAACCCAAATTCATTAGGGGTCAAAATGAAACCATCAGTGCTAGAAGGAAATGATGTTATTAATGGCACAATAGACTCAAATTTTCCTGAAGGGAAATAAGAATTAGAAGAATTAAGAATAAATTTTGTTTATAGAATCAGAGAAACTTTATTTATAAAATAAGACATAAAAGCATTGTGAAGCGGCAGTCTACTCCAAAATTCAAATGAAAGAAAGAAACTCAATGAAATAGAAAAAGAACTTCAAGTTCAAGTTAAAAAAGAAACCCAATAATTCAGGATAAAAAAGATGTATACGAGAACAAACTCCATCCTTAAGGAAATCAGCATCCTCCTCCCTAGCATGTTTAAAAGTTCTATTTCTTTCTTGCCAAACTACTTAAAGAAGCCATCAAACAGCATTGTAATGAACCAAAGCTTTATCCCCCACCAAAATGTACCCATAACAAAATGTTCATGAGACAGGCTCGAGTCTCGAAATTTATAGATAAACTATTAGGAATTTATTTTTCAACGATGAAAACCACAAAAGATATATTTTAAAAAGAAAACAATACACAAGTAATTCCAAGGCACACTTCTTTTTACTATCTTTTCTTTAAAAGAAAATGTATTTGTGGTTGGTATGTAAGGATAGATATGTTCTACTCTAACCTAAACTATATCCAAAGCTATTCTAAAATCATGAAAGAGGATCCACGATGTGACAAAAAATATGATCTATTACCCATATAACCATTGGGCTATAAAGAAAATTTTAAAAATAACTGGGATATTAAAAGTTTGGTACTGGCAGGCCTTGCAAAATGGATCTGGCTATGGAACTTAGTATATCAATCAAATCATAAGCAGTGATACAATATTCTAAACATATGACTATAAAAATGAAGATCAGTTTTCTTTTTCTAGATCATTGAAATACACAGACGAAGTAAACAGCATGATGCAGGAGCAGCAGGACAGACTTGGTATTTTCTATTTTAGGCTATCTTGTACTTTGCAGAAAAGAAAGGTGGTGGGATTTCCAAAAATTGTTTTGCTAATAATTAGGAATGCGGGTGGCTAAATGGGCTTTCATAAAAGCCAACAGCTGGCAAATTACTAGAGGTTGTAATATGCACAAGAGACTAAGAAGAGAAAACAAGTGTAGAAACTAGAGAAGGAAAGATAATAAAGAATTAAGAAAACACTAACATTACTCAAGACAAAAACAAAACCAAACTGACAAAACTTAGCCTGAATGAACTTAAATACCAAATTAAAGGGAGAATTGTCTTTATACTTGACTAAATTACCAAAATACCCCTAGCAGATTACAATTCATAGATGCACATATCTATGGTGGAACATTATGATCATCGGATACAAAAATGAGTACATAATTCAACATGAAACTGCGCTGCTGGATATAGCAACTGTGAAACATCAAGACACGAGAACATGGCTAAAAATATGTATGTTTTTACATTAATGCATTTGACACCATTTTTTTTCTTTTTGGTTTTTGCTTGCTGAACAAGAGTAGAATGTAAAAGAATACTGATTTGCGAGCAGAAAAATTTTTCACAGCAAAAAAATTCATATATTTCCTCATAATGAGGCTGACAAATATGCATCTCAAATAACTCTTATTACAAGTGTCAGACACTGTTGGACTTGGACAGAAGTGTCCTACAGATCATATTAAAAATCACTGTCAGACAAGAGTATTATATTTCATATGACCAAAATGAGCATCACCTGTTGCTTTAAGTAATCAATGTCTCCATCAGATATAAAACACCAAAGTGGCTCCATCTGCTTCCAAAATGAACTGGAGAGTGCATGAGCTGTTTGTGAAAAACAAATACATTATTTCCACAAGACAACCTTTTCTCAATTCAATGAACAGAAAATGTAAACTGACATAGGTACCAGAATTTATAACAGCATTTGCAGCAGCCAATAGCTCTTCATGCCCATCATCTGAACCAACTAAGAAAATTGAACCAGAAATGAATAGATGACAAGAATATGGAAATAAAATTTTGATAGTAATCGGGGAATTTTTCTTTATGAATTTAAAGTACAACTACCAATAAAATCAGCAGCTGCACCAATAGTTGTATGCTTTTGACGTTTATAAGCTTTGCGATCAGAAAGTTTCCTGGTTGGTGGACGGCCTCCCTTACTGAGTAAAATTATTTCAAAAAGCTGTCAGATTTCAAGTCGAGACACAAAAATTGCAACTCAAAATGCAGAAAACACATGTAAGATGAAAGAAAAAAATGTAAGAAGAAAATGTTTGACCTTTCAGTCTTATCAAAACCAAGTCTGGCACTTCTAAGCTGTTTTGCTGTCCCCACATTACCCAGCTTCTCAACTGTCATTGGCATGAGAGACCTTGTGGAAGTAAAACCCCGTCCTGTCCTCCCTTGCCTCCGTACACCATCTCCAAGGTCTTCCCCAGAAACCAGCTTATTCTTTCTCGATGGCAGCACTAAAGTGGATACCTTTTGAATATTATGTCCAGCTTTCTCATCTATCTCATCACTCTTTCTACCCTTGTCCTTAGATTTAACACCAGCAGCCCCCGATTCTTCACTTTCAGATAATGCAGCTGAAGACAAGGAATCACCTTTTAATTTAACTTGCTGGGGAGAGTTGCCAGACAACCGTTTAGGAAATCCTACTCCGATTTCACTACCCACAATGTCAGATGAAGCATCCAAAGCAGCAGTTTCATCGTTATTTGAAACAATAGGAACAAAATTGGTTCTTCTTGCAGTGCGAGAGATCTTCTGAGGTCTCTGGCCAGCCCATTGGGCAACAGGTGGTGATGAAGACCGAGCAGCTGTTGTGCGTTTGCGATTGTTAGGACCGACAGCAGCAGGTGGCTTGTTTGCACAATGAGAAAGCTCCCAGTCATTTGAAGCAGCTGCTCTATGGACAACTGGCGACAACTTAGGTGCAACTCCAGAACCTGATCGCGGACCTCGAACAGATGCATTCATTTTTGTGTTTGAAGTAGGACTAGCTGAATTGAATTCATCACGAACATTTGTCCTAAGCATTATACAGAACATTTGTAATGTAGATGAATAAAGAATATCATAGAACATAAAAAAAGATTGGGAATGAGAAGGTTTTAAACGGATAATTAAAAATTGCAAAAGAGAATGTGCACAAAACTGCCATAAACAGGAGAGATTAACTTGCTGCAATTTTGATGCAAACAAGTGATATACTAAGGACAGAAAGCATACTTATTAACAGCTCTAAGATTCGCCCTTTCCTCATCTGAACCCATAGGACGGTCTCTCCTATCATTGAGAAGGGGACTGTTATCCAGTTCAGACCTGGGAATGGATGAGCGCACACCCAAACCTGTATGTTGCGAGATAACTTCAGCTTTTCCAACTCCAACAGCACCATTAATGATTCCTGGCCTATATTAGAATGCATATTAGTATCACCTCACTAGGAGGAAGTTGAAAAGAAATAAGTTAACCACTGAAAATGAATAAACAGAAGAGATGATTGTTTAGCAATTAATTCAAATGAGAATTTCAAAGAAATATCACACCCGAAAAGCTAACTCCTACATTCTGGCAATCATACTTACTGTTAAACATGACCCAAAGGGAAGATCAAATTTTGAGGCCAAATCCTTAAAAAAAAATTTATTTTTTTTCCAATTCAAATAAATGGGAATAAATAGTTGAAAGAAGTTAATAAATCCTAACTACTATGCCTAGGATGTGATATCTATTGAGGTATTGAGAGTGATCCCTGATGTCAAATACCAAACATTTAACTGCACATGCAAAAAAAAAAAAAAAGCAATCTTGACATATTTGTGAGGTGAACACTGAAACCTCCATAGAAGGGTAAAGATCGGTTTATAATTATGAAATTGAAAAGAAAAGCATAATTTTTCATTGAAAGTTGGCAAGTGCACCTTCTTATACTTCTTTAAGGCATGAAATGCATATTTCAAGAATAAATGCACCCCCAATGCATTATTAACTTACTTTAGTTAGAGGGTAAAGTAGCAACAGGTGATTTAATGTTAATACCTGCACTGATGTGTTTTTCCTAATTCTTCTTTAGATTCTAACCTGTTCCGGAAGAATACAGCACTGGATGATAAAACATACCAAAAGTATACTAGCTAAACAGAAAATAATTAAAACAGTATTACCATAGATGTCCGTCATTATTCTCCCCAACTCTCTCAAATTACTTAATCAAGAACCACTTTCAAAAAGGTGTCAAAATTATAGTATTCTAAAGATGCCTTTCATAATTAATAGTTTGCCTACAAGTAGAACAATGAACTCAGAATAAATGTGCAGAAAACTGCAATTAACACAAACCTCAATTGCTTTAAAATAGAAGCATTGAAATCTGAAGTTCCCCATGAATTGTCGCAAAAAGAAAATACAACAAGATGTTGATGATGGACTGTTTTCTAGACAAACAGGAGGACTTGAAAGTATCACATCCTAACAATCAACTGTAGTCACAAACTTTTGGTATTATTACATTAAAATATTCTAATAATAATAAAGGCGACAACCATCTAAACAAGGGCCAACTATTCCGAAGTTCCTCAAAGCACTCCCAAACAGAGACATGTAGTACATGTCATTATGCCAATTGTTCAAATAGCCAACATCAGCATATTGCAATAGCAGCAGTCTCAGAAGTCATACCTGAACCCATGGGAGTCATTATTTAACCTTGTTCTAGCATCAGCAACAGGTCTTTGCGGCATTCCTTGTTTCTGTTCACGATAAACCTCGAAAGGTTTAGATGACACAAAACTTGGAGTTGCTTCTGGCTTTATCCCAGAACGTTTTTTCTTCATTTTTGTTTTTTCCCAACCATCAACACCAATTGATAAAGTTCGATCCTCACTCTGAGCTCCACTACTATTTGGAAGCCTTAGCATTTCCCTATCCTTATCTACAGCACCAGATGACCTGACAAGAGTACTACCCTGCACATTCATCTATATTTATTAGAATACAAATGTTAGTGTGTGTACATGAATAGTTAGTATGAAATAGCATGTTACACACAACTTCAGCACCAACATATAGCAAAGCACCAACCGCCATCACACAGTTTAGGGAAGAGAAAGAGCCATAGAGCAGGAAATCCCAGCACTTAGACAACAATCAAGCCATGATCAGGAAAACTGCAACACATACATGTATGTATGTGGATGGAAGGATGATTGTTGTACAAATAAGAACTGGAAAGGGAAAAAAGAAGAGGAAAAAAATAAATTGGGCTGCCATATTACACAAAGGAATAGTATTTGAGCAATGTCAAGTAACAAATTTATCGGCATCTAATGATTCTCAAAAGGAAAAAGGAAATAGAAATAAGAACACCACAAAATCAATAAACCAATTAGGCAAGTAAATAGTTGTTGGAAGCTAATGAAAAGATATAATACACAATACTTGATAGGAGTCAAAACTTATAATAAAAAAAAAAGACCTAGGAAGAATAAGGTAAAGAAAGAAATCCAAGATACAAACCCTCACATCCACCAGAGAGGTTCGAGTGCGTTTGTTTGGAACAGCATTCTTTATCCGTTCTTCTGACTTTTGCTGCTCAAGGTCAAGACCACCAGGAAGGGCATGATTTTGAATTCCTACCTTACCAAGGTTTGGTCCCAAGACCAGCCGTTCACTTGATAACAAGGAACTTGATCGTTCATGAGTAAAACCTTCTGACCTAGACCTTTTCTTTGATGGTATGCTTGGAAAAAACTTGTTGAAAACAGATAAGGCTTCATTGAAGATCTTCACACGTTCCCTGTTAACACATTCAATTTAATAAACTAATTACAACTCTAATCCAAAATGCACAAGTTACAAAATAACTACCTGGCCTTGACAGAGCTTTCACACAGACAAGCCCTAGCCCTTTTGATTTGCTCTGGTATGGGACATGGCAGCAACTTGCCTTTTGATGAAACAGTGGGAGAATCATCAGCTGAAATCCCAAGAGCGCAATTCATGTGTCTTTTGAAGTCTCCTTGACGATTAGACTTATGATCTGCAGCAACTACTTTTGGATCAAAATGCAAGCATTGAAAAAAATTTGACACATCTCCTTGGTTTAGAGCAGAAGTGCCTCTTGAAGTGTTTGGAAGAGAAGGGAGAACTGGATTCTCCATGCTCTCACGAAAGCTACTCGATCTGTCCAGTGGAGGAGCTAAGTGGGGTCCACGCTGCCCACTGGTGTATAAAGGCCTATCTGGGCTACCAGAAGACAGATCGAACTTGCTAGACATCGTCGTTGCATTAGTTGCTGCACATCTCCTGAGTCACAAACCAAGAGAATGCAGTTTTGCATGACAAAATTGTAGCAGTACAGCACATAAAGGCCAATTTTGAATTCTTAAGGAAAATGTCAGGACAATGCACCTGCAAAGGAGAAATATCAAGTTGGATCATTGTATCAACAGACCACTAATATTTTGATTTCAAAAATCTAAGTGCCACTAAGCTCAGAATCACTCAAAAGCAAAGTAAAGCAGAAAGTTCCCATAAGTAGAATTAGAATTTTTCTTTATTTCAGGTGGGGGTGCCATAAGGTCAGATATTAACGTGTAATCACCAATTACATTATTGTAAATGGTTAAGAGATATCAATATTCATAGTTAATCCCATTTCATTTTCTTTATTTTCCTTTCTTATTTTAAGTGCATTACAACCCTTCACACCTTCCCATCCAAAAACCGGGGCACGATATTATCAACAAAATGTGGACTCTTTCAAAAGACAATTGGTTTTCTTGAATTGATAAACTAAATGGGCAATGCACTCAATAAGAAGAATAACAGTAAGAAAGATAACTAGCTGCCACCAAATGAAATACAAGTCAATACAACAAAACTTCAAAGCTATAACTTCAGCTAATTCACATCAATCCTTTTCTGTTTCATTTCCTTTTTCACCAAAATCTATATAGGAAAAGATCCTCTATTTGATCGTAGATGATAATGTCTTCTTACTAAACCTTGACTAACATCTTTTCACCTTCTATTAGTCCTAGCCATGGTTTCAAGTGAATCAGATTGTTCCTCATCCCTCACGTCTGATGCGCATTATTCACAAGCAAGCAGCCATACTCTATATAGTTATCTCTAATTACCTAACTTTCAGTTGGTTGACCTCTCTCAATGATACATCACTTTATTTGGTTCTATGTCTCTATTGCTAACATTTATCAGGATATCCTTTTCTTTTATGGTTATTCTTTAAATATACCGTGTACTTGCATATAGAAGTTCATAAAAGTTCCTTTTCATTTATTCCAACTTAGAAATTATCCACGTAGAGCAAATCAATTCCAAAATGACTCATAAATTTATTTTAAAAACAATTCTAATAACTCAAAGTAAATTATTTCATAAGAATCCATTTTTATCTTTTCTTAATGAGCAGATATACTCACACAGCCAAGCCAGATGGCAAACACAACCGCACCCCCCTTCCCACTTATATGGAGAGAGGAGATTACTTCTGACACAAAGATCATTGGAAGAATCCAGGAGAGAACATTCCTATTGTTACAAAGGTCATTGGTAGAATCCAAAAGTTTATCCTCCATTCATCTAGCTACAGTAGTCAAAATATGCCCAAGTACTAAGTGATTTCCAAGTTGCAGTCCATTACCATGAGCATCATAAAATTTATCTTGATCTTCTTACAGCAGCAAAAAACAGAAACAGCTGCCCTCCTAAACTTACCATCATATCTGACCTTGTAGTAAATACATGCAAATGAAGTCACACACACTAACAAATTAAGCAGACAAGATATGAAAATCATTTATAAAAAGAAAAACTCAAGAGATGCATCATAGCTAAAATACTAATTAAGGTCTTAGTTGTTGTACAATAACATATTTGAAAATAGTATCAAGTGGACTGCATTTAAAATTCAAATTCAACTGGCTCAAATATATTCACAATATTTAGAAAAAGCTCAAATTAACTAATGCAATCAAAACCATATCAATTATGGTTCAAGTTGGAGCATTCACTTTTAAACTTAATCCCAACTAGGACAAGCAATAGACAAAAAAGAGCTTATGCAATTTACCCATGTAAAACAACTCTTTCCATTTCATACAAGGGTTTAGGACAAGTGTAGTAAAATTTATACCAATCATTGGCATGTCATACCACGATCAATCTAAAGACAGAATGACAATTAGCGTGCCATTAATTTTGTTGCGGCATCTTAACATCACTTGGAATTTAGTTTATATCTGTCTTCGGTTTCACCTCTTTTGAATACTATATTCATTTCTTTTATAATGTGAATAGCAGTTGCCGCCACAGTCCATTTCCTCAGTTCAATAAATTCTACACTAAAATTAAACACAATGACAGCACGACAAAATACTCGACATATTTTCTCAATTTCAGTTGCCTTAAATTTCTACATTCCTGGATACATTTCTTAAACCAACAAAAGCAAATTTTGTCAAATTACAAGCTCATGTATAACAAAAACGCTTACTCTAAGTTCACAATCACTTCATCCCTTATAATTCTTCTATTTCAATTCTCAATCTAATTTCATTCAACAAAACCTCCACAAGAACTATTAAATAAACAATACCACATTCAATAATCATTTTAAAAAAACCCTAAAACTTCAACATACACAAAACCTTGAAAAAGACAATACAAATACCTTGAATTAGCAATAGAAAAGACTTGCAAGCTAAAAAAGTAAACCCTAGAAGTTGAATCAACATGAACATAGGAATACGTGAATCTACCTCGGATCGCGAAAATGACGTGTCTCATTATTGGCTGTATTTCGTAGCATTAAATAATCAGCGAATTGTTGGATATTAATTAAATAATTTTAAAAATTGCGCGATTTGGAGCTCGAAATCGAAATCGAAGGTTCGTACAAGCCATGGAGGAGGAAGCGCCCTGTGTATTGATCGTCAATGAAACTGGTCGTTGTTGAATTACTGGTTTCCCCACGTTTTGGGTCAATTTAAGAACAAATATCTCATTTTTGGTAGGGGTATTTTGGTAAGAAAATGTTGAGCCGGCTCGAAGCCTCAGACAGGTCGTAGATAAGTGTCTAAATTTTGACGACATGAAATTTGTCACAAATGGCTCTTAATTTTATTCAAATTTTTTTAGTCGTAAAATAATAAATTAATGTTATTTTTATTAATTAAATCAATGCTAAATGGAGACAATTATTCTTGTTGATAAAATACAATAATAGACAAAATATTTGAAACAAAAACACAATATTAGCTTAAAATTATTGTAAATCCATCTAAAAAAATGCACTTCAATATTTAAAATAACTAGATTTAAAATTTTAAATTATTTATAAAGGTAATTGTATATACAAATTGAAATAAATATATTTTTTTAAGTTGTGCTAATTTATAAAATGTATTAGTATCATAATATAGTTTTAATGTAATATAATGAAATTTAAAAAATAAATGAAGTGATTGTGAGAGAAAATCTGCAAAATTTAAAAAATTGTATTTAATTTAAAATATTAGATCTTTTGAAATAATTCGCGTGACCATTTTCGCTTGTGATAAAAGGTCGCGAGAACTAATTTGCATGGCATGTAGCTTGCATGTGAGAGGCACACATGGGTGCATCACACGCGCACCTCTCGAGCGTCTCACACTATTGTTACTTAGCATTTTCAAATTCATTTTTAGATTTTTTATAATTTAAATAATTTTTTAATTATTTTTTTATACTTAAATTTAAATTTAAAAATTTTGTTTTGATGTAATATTTTACAATTTAAATTGCTATTTGTAATTAAGATGTAATACTTGTGATAAAAAAAAAAAAACTGAAAACGGTTGTCTAAGATGAGTTGGTTGAATAATCGTGTTTGTAAGTTTTATCTCTTTTAAGTATTAGGTTCAGTTTTGTTACTTTAATTTTTTTACCAAAAGGAAATAATGATCCGTTAAACTGAAGGATGGAAATCCCTCAATACAGTTGGAAGTAAGGAATGATATATATCTTCCCTCCAAATAGATTCGTGAGAAACAGATAAACCAAATTTAACTAAATAATGTGCTAAACCATTAGCCACTCTAGATACATGTAGAAGGCAACTACAAGATAAGAATTTCAATTGATCTGCACTTTGTATTGATAACCATCCCATCCTCAGATAGATTCCAACTTAGAATTGGACCCAAGTGCCTCCCGAACTGCATGTGCAAGAGAAAGACAATCTGATTCCACCTCCAATTTTGAGAAGCCTTGCTGCCTTGCCAAATTTAGTCCTTATAAACTACAAAATCCTCCACAATCTTGACCGGTGCTACAATAATCTAGTGTAAACACACGCTATTATATATAGTAATATAAGATATAAGTATAGATATTATTTCAATAAAGATTATGCGATCTAATTCTTTCAATTAAGTATTAAAATTATAATTACTTAATTTTTATTTAAAAAAATTAAAAATTAATTTATTAACCTAATTTTATCAATTTAAATTAAACCTAAATAATAAATAAATAAAGAGTTAAATTCACCAATTGATAATAATCTAAAATTTAGACTTATCCCCTAATATTTAATTTGAAACATTAATTTTTTTAATTAGTCCCTTAATATAAATTGATTAGTTTAAACACTAATCTCATCACAAACATCTGTCGATAGTCAAGTAATTATATTACGCATTATAACAATTACCTATATGTCTATGGCAATTGGAATAGAGTGTAATTCATTAGGATCAAGTCTAGATTATACCATACATACTATTTAGGTATATGTCTCTCATACATGAAATTCATAGTTGTTACTCTATTATTATACATCAAACTATTCTAGACTAAACATATGAATCCATTTGTCAAGTTCATTATGAGTTCTTAATCATTTAAGATATTTGCTAGATATAATGAAAGTATTAAACACAAGATAGAATAAATCATTTGTATATATTAAGTTCATAAACTAAAAAAAATCAATAAAATTTAACTACATATTAGGTTCAAAAGTTTAATCCTAGAAA
This sequence comes from Ailanthus altissimus, assembly GCA_946807835.1. NCBI lineage: Eukaryota > Viridiplantae > Streptophyta > Magnoliopsida > Sapindales > Simaroubaceae > Ailanthus > Ailanthus altissimus. The sequence goes on from OX327689.1 coordinate 24,201,660, forward strand.
TAAAAATTTTAGGTCAGGGTAAAATAAATAGTTCTAGAGCTTATCAAGAATAACAACATGAAAATCATAAAATACTAAAAAGATAAAGAGTTGAAGAAATAAAACTAATTTTCTGCAGTCTTCAATTTTCTAGTGTTCTTGATTCTCCAAAAATTGCTCTTTCTCTCTCTTCTTTTCTCTCATATTGATTCTTGAATTAAGCTTTTTGATCTTCTATTTATAGGTTTATGTTTTCAATTTAGAGTAAAACATCAAGTATAAGTCAGATTAAGATTACCGTTACGAGCTACTGTTTACGAGTACTTTCACCGCGTTACTGTTCATGCGGCGTGTGGTACTGTACATACCATTTTTTGGTGCTGGTACTGTATCAAATTATTATAGCTCATACTATATTAATCTGCTATAGCAGGGTACTGTAACAGTTTGTTTTTGTCTTATTTTTTTTATATTTTCATCTCTATTTGCTCTAACGACTCCAAACCTACAAAATAATAATAAAGCATATAATAAATTAAATAATTTTAATTTCAAGAAATAAATATTAAGTTTGAAAGATAAAAATATAAGACTTAATTAACTCTTATCAAATACTCTCAAACTTAATACTTTACTCATCCTCAAGTAAAACAAAGAACAAACAATCACAACTTATTATTGACTCTAAATAAAAATAAACTAAATAAACTTCAGTTGATTAAACGATCATAATTATTGTCTCAAAGGCTGTTGAAATAGCACAAGTATTTTCAGAATGCGATAAACAATTTTTAATAATTCATTCTAACATTCATCATGTTATTTGTTTTTCCATATAAATTATCACTTGTGCGTGCGTGCAATAAGCAAGTAATTAGTCAAATAAAATTTAGATAAACTCATTAACTTAAGAAAGTACATAAAGATGATGTCTCGGCATAATTTAATTTGTAACACTACCATAAACTTGATGTTTATAGTACCCTCCACTAATGTAGAAATAACATGTCTAAGAATTTATTTAAGACTTTATTTAGCTTGTAACGTAATGCTAAGGTTAAGGTGGGACAAGAAGATATATAAATATGAAGCGCAACTCACACTGTGGAACACTTAACTTTACTTAGAACTTCTTGATGTTTTTCTCCTTAATTTAACCCCTCCCCCAAACTTATGATATTTCTATATTTTTTTAATTACTTTTACAAAGAATTTTTTATTTTTTCAAACTGGGGGTATTAATGCATTTATAGCTCTTTCTTTCTTTTTCCTTTTATATTTTTAGAACGTTCTCCTAAACTTAGATTGATACTTATTACTTTTCATTGCAGTATCTTTTTTCATACATATAACTTTTTTTCTTTTAAAAATATTTCTAAGTAAACTTATGATTTATAGTGCTACCGGTAGATTTTAAGATAAATAAGTAAAAAGTTTTGCGGTTTGTAATGTGGTTAAATAAAAAATAAAATGGGTAATTATAAGGGTGGGCACAAAAAATTAGAAACTGAAAAACCGAACAGAACTGGTTGATTCAGTCAATTTTTTTTAACAAAAAACCGGTTCGATTTTTTTGGGGGAAAAACCGACCAGTCCGGTTGTGTTTTTTTTATAAAAAAACCGAAAAACCTAACCAAAAATTAAAAAAATCCATAATTTAAAATAAAAAAATCAAATTGAAAAAAATCAGTTCGGTTTGATTCGATTTTTTTCATTAAAAAAATCGAACCGGACCGTGCCCATCCTAGGTAATTAGGCTTAAACGGAGTAATTAGGGATAAATATACATATAAGGTAGGCTAAAAGAAGTTCAATCGGTCCAAAGATGGCATAATGTCATTTTTTTTTATTCATGTGTTTTCTAGAATTTTGCCTCGAGTAGTAATCAAACAAGTTCTAGAGTATTGTCATCAAGACTGTAGTGTACTACTTAAGCATAAAGTATTTATAAGCAAAAAAAAAAAATTCAACTAATACATGCTTATCTTAATGTGCTCAATAATAAGATATCAAAAATAAAGTCGAAATCAATTCTAAATTCATGATATAAGAATTATCTCAATAATCTATTGTTTTCTAGAAACTTGTAAAAATAAATTCAGCAAATATTCTAATTCTTATCATAGACTAATGATCATCTTTTTAACTAAAATTAACAATTAAAAAAAAATTAACCGCACAAGACAAACCAATCGATAAAAGCGGCAAAATAAATACAAGAAAGTGTTTCCCACCCTCAAACATAAATTAGACATTGTCTTTAATGTTAAAAAATAAACTTAAAAGTAAGAAAAAAAAACTCTCCTAGTAGATGAAGTTGAAACATTGCAGTATTGTTTTCTATTAATTGGACTGCAATTTCATTTACTCTTAACACTTGCAAATGCTTGTGCTGTGTCTTTGAATGCTCTTCCTGCTGTTTTATTCCTACAAAGAAAAGAAACTAGAATAAATAAATGTTGAAACTAACAAAAATAAAAATAAAAATAAAAATTACTTTGGTTACCTCTCAAAAAGCGCTTGATTTAATGCTATTGACTTGGTAGGGTTCTTTCTACTCTTATAAAGGATCAAAGTTAATGGTGGAAGCATTTTTGTATATAAGCTTGTTGCGCTTCTTCTCTTTCGGCTTCTATATCCTTTTAATTAAGCAAAAGGCAGTAGCTTACGCCTTATTCTCGTCGTGCTTCTCCAAAAAGATTTGAATCTTAGATCAGCGAAGTGATTCTTTTATGTCTTTCTCTTTAATCATTTCATCTCACTGCTACTCCTTCTTCTTCTTTCTTCTTTTTTTATACCTTAACGCCTTCTTTTTTATGTGAGGATTCAATATCTCTATATCTTTGAGCTTATTGGCATTTGGGTGTACCACATCAATGTTGCAATAGTCTTGTTTCTTGAAGACTTTAAAAGTGACAGTGTCATCTTGCACCCTTATTGTCAAATCTATTTTTTGAACATTAATGATTATATGTCTTTGTTTTCTTCCATGTCTAGAACGTAAAATTGACAGTGAAGATGAATTTGTCCACCTTTACTAGTATGTCCTTTATAATTTCTTTCGGGTAGGCCAGAGAGCGATCAACAAGTTGAAGGGGGATATTGATTGATTTCGCTTCTCTCAAACCTAGCTTGGTGTAGATGGAGAGGGGCATGAGATTGATATTAGCTCTTAAATCATATAAAGCTTTACTAAGGTCATGATTGTTAATGGAGCACAATATAAAAAATCCTTTAAACTTAGGAGGTAGCTTCTTCTAAAGAATGACGCTACATTCCTCTGTTAATGTTACAGTCTTATAATCCTCTGATCTTGTCTTATTTAAAAGGATACGCTTCATAAACTTGATGTAGTTAGGTATTTGTTTCAACGGATCTGCAAAAGGAATATTGATATGTAATTTCTTAAAAACTTTAAGAAATTAAAAAAATTTCTTATCTAATTTCTTTTTTTGCAGCCTTTGTGGGAATGGTAGAAGTGGAGCAAACTGTTCATTCTGCTCATTGCTATTAATATTTCTTGCTGAGTTTATACTTTTTGGCATTTTAGAATGTTGCTACACTTCAATATTAGTTTCTGTACTTTTTTTTTTTTGCTGAAAATTTTGCACTTTCTACTACCCATCTTTAGTTTCTACACTTTTTGAACTGTCTTGCTATAATGTTATAATTTATGCACTTGTGTTGTACCTCTATGGCCTTTGAGAGAAGGGTATAGGTGGTTTATATAACTGCACATCATCTTTCTATACTTCGTTCTCCATACTTGATAGTGGTGGTTTGGATATGTTTTCTGTTAGGGTTGGTATTTATGTGTCATTCCTGAATGTACATATACTTATATATTTAAACAAGTGTACATTCCTATTAAATCGTTAATACCCATTAATATGATACTATACAATGTAACGTTACAGACATTGTACGATCTAAAGGTGTTCAGATTAGATCTAAAAGAGTTTAGATAAGGGTCTATAGTTAGCCATGCTGAGAGATATAAATGCTAAATGTTAGCATAGCTAAGTGTTAGCTAGTTATAATACTCAGCGAAGATCCAAGAGTTGGAGCCTTATCTGTAATGAGACATAGACCTGGGAATATACTAATAACTGCATAGTTACAAGAGTTGCAATCGGGTGCCAGAAAATGCTAGTTACGCAAGTATGTTCTCGAATAATTATCCTTGATCTATTTCTGTCGATGCTGGTCTGTCGGTGGATACCTTTATATATAGATCAATATATGTCGTACTTATAGGGTATAGATGGTTGTTCCTAGCCGACCATGAGCTTGAAGCTCGTATTGACATATGGGTACCCAGTTAGGACTGGATATGAGACAGACTCACAAGGGCCTTTGATAGACACCCTATATAAGCTGTCAACTGAAGGTCCTCTCGAGTTAAGTAGTATACGTGGTCCTTTGACCTGAGTGCCAAAGTGGGCTTGTAAGTGATCCACCATACTTTGGTACTACGCATAGTACAGACCTTTCATGGTGTGACCGCTGAGTGTCGCTGGGTATAGTTCGATATTTATGAAGTTCAGTGCGTACAGATATGGGATCCGTCAGCTCGCATAGGGAGTTCGATATCCAGATGCTTCAAGACTGTATCTCAGAAAGTCTTGTGACTACAAGCATTAATCTTGGGAAAGAGTTTTGCCAGGGTAGAACAATATGGCAAAAGAGTTTGTGCATATTGTTCAGTGAGATACGAGTCTAGAGATAAGACATAGATGAGCACTAGGGGATTTGACGGTGATAATCTATATTCCCAGCACATCTAGGATATCATGACGGAAAGACTATACGTATGCATTGTAACCTCAACTTACATGGTTCAACACGCTGATTTGTATATCCGTGAAGTGTGCGTAGGGCATTGCTCACGGACTCATAGAATAGTTCCATTTGACGAATCGAGCATAGGACCTAGGGTCCTGTAATATGGAGTGTACTCGTTGTGCATTAGGGCAGCGTGCCGAATTAAATTGTTTAATTCAGTAATATTCAGTACTACCACAGGAATGCGTGCATGTCTGTATTTAAGTGTTAAATGCAACAATTAGTCAATAATTATTATTTACTAACTATATAATGATACGTAGCGCATTATGGACCCTCAGTTGAGTTTATCTAAATGCGAATTTAGTGAGACCCACTAGGGGTAAACTTGGTAACTATTTATGATGGGCAAAACGGTCATTTCACACATTGATTATTTAATTGTTAAATAATTAAAATATCTCATATAAAATATTATATTATATATTATTTTATTATATAATATTATTATATTAAATAATGCTTATTAGTTGTCGAGCATTATTTATTTTTTATTATTATTTAATATAATAATATTATTTATTTTATAAAAGTGGCTTTTTTAATATTATAATATATAATATTATTATTTTAATAAATATGAAATATATAAACTATGAAATGTGTATGTTTTTTATGTTGGGTATGCATTTGGCCGAGAGAAGCAAAAATTGAAATGGAGAGAAGAAGAAGAAGAAGAAGAAATAGAACTGAAGAAGAAGAAGAAGAAAAGGAAAAAAATGGAAAAATGAAATTGTTTCATTTTTCTCTATGGTTCTAATTGAAGCAATGGTGGATTGCTTCAAATTTGCCATTTCTTATCTTTTTGGAGAAAATGATGGAAACACACACTCAACCATTTTGGAGTTTAAGAGTTAAACCCAGTGCTGAATATAGGACTGTTGTTTTAGATTAGAACTGCCCATGAGTTGGTTTCTATGCAGACTCCGAGGAAATACGTGTATAGCATTACACGTTGAGGTGAGTTCTCTACCCAACTAATATATTAATGTGATTAATATATTTATTTATTATGTTTATTGTATAATTTATGCTTCCACCGCGTCAAATTCACATTTGATATGTATTTTAGGTAATAGACACAATTGCACATGCATACATCCATATGTATTAGATCTTGACATTTTCTTGTAAGGTGTTACTACTCCTCAAGTTAATGACTTGGCATTACTCTACATTTCTTGAATTTGCTTCAGTGTCAATTGGTAGAATGCCTTGAGGTTGTTTATTAATGGTTGCAGTAAGTTGTCCTATTTGAACTTTTAAGTTCTTCAATGATATTAAATGATTCTGTAAGATGGTGTCATTGGACTTTATATATCGCATGAACATATCTTCCAAATCCAACTTCTTTTCTTGCAATGGCTAAAATCCTAAAGGATTCATTGGTCTATATGACTCCTTTTGGTTGTTACGCCAAGAAAAGTTAGGATAATCTCTCCACCTTAGATTATAGAAGTTAGATTATGGGTTATGTTGCTATTGATTAACATTGCCCATAAAAATCATCGTCTTTATGCACTGCCTATTCATGTGGTTATCACCACAAAATTTGCATGTCATTTGTTGAGTTTTGATGGCATTCAATGCATCAAACGTCTTGGATAAGGTATTGATTGGTGCTGTCAATGCATTAAATACGCCAATCTCATGTATACTAGCAACTCACTTGGATGTAGCTCTCTCTGCTAGCCATTGGTAACTATTAGATGCCATATTCTCTAATAAATTATAAGCCTCGTCCATCTATTTATTCATTATAGCTCCTTCAGCAATGGCATCTACAATGTTCCTTAAATGACCTACTAGTTCATTATAGAACGTTTGGACTTTTGTCATTTATGGGACACTATAGTAAGGACACTTCCTCAACATGTCCTTGAAGAGCTTCCATACCTCATACAATGGCTCGCCATCAATATGATTGAATAATGTGATGTCATTCCTCATTTTTGATTCTTTACTGGTAGGAAGAACTTGGTTAGAAACTTCTGTACTAAATCATTCCACATCGATATGGATCCTAATGGTAAAGATATTAATTAACTCTTTACTTTATCCTTTAAGAAAAAAGGAACAATCTTAATTGAATGGCATCGTCTAAGATTCTGTTGTACTTAAAAGTATCACAAATTTTTTTAAAAAAATTATGATATGTATGTTTGGATCATCATTAGGAGCTCCACTGAACTATACAGTCTCTTTCATCATCTGAATCGTACTTGACTTGATTTCAAAATTGTTGGCATTAATGGTTAGTTGCCGAATACTAGATTGAGCACCATTTGTAGTTGGGACAATATACTCTTTTAGCGCTCTCTATGGTATCAAACACTAGATTATTGAGGTGATGGTTGTTCTCTTCCATGTTTAAAGATTGCTGAAGTTGTTCATGTCGAAATCTATGCAATGTTCTTTCGATCTTAGGATCAAAAGAAGTCAAGTCAGCACTTTTTGCCCTTCGCATAAACTATCAACGCAAAAGAAAAAAAATCAAAGTAAAAAAAAGAAAATAAACTGAAATAAAAATTAAAAAAATAAAATCTAAATTAAAAGCAAGTAACTTAGTATTAGTATTGATCTAAGAATAGAAAAAAATAGTCCCAACAACAACGCCAAAAATTTGATTGGTGTTATAATAGCCTAGCGTAAACGAACGCTATTATATCAAATAAGATAAGGTTTAAGTCCAGATATTGTTTCCACAATGACTATGCAATCTAATTCTTTTAATCAAGTATTAAAATTATAACTACTTAACTTTTATTCAAAAAAATTAAAATATAAAATTCAATTTATTAACCTAATTATATTAATTTAAACTAAACCTAAATAACAAAGAAATAAAGAGTTGAATTCACCAATTCATAAGAATCTAGAGTTTAGACTTAACCTATAATATTTCATTGGAAACATTAACCTTCTTAGTTAATTCCTTAATACAAAATGATTAGCTTAGACACTAATCTCATCACAAGCCTCTGTTGATAGTCAAATGATTATATTACGCATTCTAACAACTACTTATATGTTTATAGTAATCAGAATAGAATTTAATTTGATGAACACTTGAAATTACACATTTAATAAGGGTTTTACATCATTGTTTTATATTACTAGTGTCTTTAACTCCACTAACTATGTTTACAATATTATACCTAATTAACTTTTAACTATTTTGTGGTAGATTCGGTAAAATGGCATAACTTTCTACCTAGGAATTCAATTGGAGTGATTCTTGATTATGTCAAGAGCTGACTCAATAGGCTAACATATTATATTTTACAAGATATGTGAAATTTGAGCATTTAGATGGTGAAAATGGTCTAGAACAGAACTGATCTACAGTACAGGCATAATTCGAACAATCATCAGTATTTAACCTATAACTATAGATATACATATCTAATACGTATGAGATAACTTAATTTAAAAAGATAAGAGACTTATCTACAACTTTTATTTTTTGAGTGATAGCTAATTCGGACTACATCAATTTCAAATTGGATAATCAAGTGGATGCGTTAATGATAATCAATGCAAATTAGTTGCCACCCTTCTTGACTTTTATTATCCAAGTGGTTCTCTTTTCATTTGTCTTAATTTATTTATATTTTTCTATAAATAGGTGGCATGTTTATGCCCAAAGCATAGAATTAAAGAACTAAATTTTAGTTTAAACACTTATCTTTTATTTTATCTCTTTGTAGTATTATTTCTTTTGTTTACTATTCTAAAGTCATGTTATTTTTTCTTCCATCTCTCTTCTTTTTCTTTATTTTTATTATGTCCAAGTAATTTTTTTTTTACTAAAGTGAAAGGGTAAAACTCTTAGCAATGTAATAAGATATACTTAACACTTATTTATGAATTTAATGTTTCATTCTTAAGTTATGTAAAATTATATATCATGTATTTCTTTTGTTTGAAATATTAATACCATTTCTTGTAAAGTGGTGTATCTTGATTTATTATAAACAATTTTTATTATTGGCATAATAAGTTCTTGAAATCATTTACAAGATTTGGCGTAGATACCATTTTTTGTAAAGTAGGAGTCTTGATTTATTATAGACAAATATAAAGATTGACATAATAAATACTTGAACCTATTTATAAGATTTGGTGTATAATAATTGAAAGAAATAAATACAAGTTAATATACAAATAGTGATGAACTTTAATTGTTATATCTTCCGATTGGAACCTCCTTTGTGTGAGGATTCCAATTGAGTTATAAAAAGAGTTAAATATATTCTTATTTTATATGCCAAGAATGGATCCCTCTAACCTTAGTTTTTATTTTAATTGGTTATTGAATTATTATTTGCAAATATTTTATACTGCTTTAATTATCTTTAAAGTATTTATAGTTTGTAATTTTAATTCCACTTTCCTGTGGATCGACCCCGTTCTTACCGAGTTATTTATTACTTCGAGAATCTTGCACTTGGGAATAAACTCTTATATTCTGGACGTGTCATAATTCATTAAGATTAAGTCTAAATCATATAATACATGTCATCTAGGTATATGTCTATCCTACATAGAACTCATAGTTGTTACCCTATTATCATACATTAAACTATCATAAGCTAAACATATGAATCTCTTTGTCAAGTTCATTATAGGTCCTTAATCATTTAAGATATTGGCTAGATATAATGAAAGTATTAAACACAAGATAGAATGATTAATTGTATATATTAAGTTCATAAACTAAGAAAGTCAATAAAATTCAACTATATATTAGGTTCAAAAGTCTAACCCTAGAAATAAAAATATAAGTCATGGTGAAACAAAAACTTTTAAAGTTTATCAAGTATAACAACATGAAAATCGTATAAAACTAGAAAGGTAAGAGTTGAAGAGATAAAACTAATTTTTCTGTAGTCTTCAATCTTCTAATCTTTTTTATCTTCCAAAAGTTGCTCTTTCTCTCTCTTATTCTTTCTCCTCTTGATTCTTGAATTAGGCTTTTTGATTTTTTATTGCTAGGTTTATATATTTAATTTAGATTAAAACATCAAATATAAATTAGATTATGATTACTATTTACGAGTTATTATTTATAAGTGTCGTTTACGTGACCTGTTGATGAGTACTGTTCATGCAGCCCCACAACGCTAGATTCTGGGTGCTGGTACTGTAGAAAATTACTTTAGCTTTGTTATTGTATTAATCTACTGTAGGAGAGTATTATAGCAGTTTGATATTTTTACCTTATTTTATTTAAATTTTCATCTTTATTTGCTCTATTGATTATAAACCTACAAATGACAACAAAGCACATAAAAAATTAAATAATTTTAATTTTAACAAATAAATATTAAGCTTGAAATATGAAAATATTAAACTTAATTAACTTTTATCAAATCTCAACTAATACAAAAGAACATAGCCGAGATGTCATAGCTACCTGGATAGCACCCCTGTAATTACAGATAACAGCTCCAATATCAATAATTTCCCTTGCCTAATCAATCACCACATCTGTATTCAATTTTAGATTTGAATTCTATAGTGGTTGCCATTGTAGATTCCTTTTTAAGCCTTGACAATGTTGGGATACAATAGCATTCTAAAAGTCAGTAATAAAGTTCACGCCCATGGAACCACCATTTTTTAAGGAAGGAGACATTGATTTTGTTTAAAAGAATTTCTCCGGAACCAAATTCACCAAAGTATTATAACCTACAATTCAAACTCATTTTTAGACAAAACTGAAACACACCACAGCACAAGGTTCATGAGAGACATGTGATTTGAGAAAAACTTATCTTGTAAAAACAAGCAAGCCTCTTGAATTTGTCTAAGATTCATACAGAGCCATAATGCATGAGTAGTCATTTCTTGGTTGTTTTTACATAATGGGTAGGCGTTATTAACCTACATACATACCTTGCCTACTTAGATTAGCAAATGTCGATATCCACTTATGCGTGGCCTTCCAAAGAAAAAATTTGAGGGCGACACGAAGGCTCCATAATTTCTTCCACCAAGGCCGAAGGCTCTTCGTTGTAGAAGATGGAGTCAGAATCGTTGTTGAAAAAAACTTTAGCAAAGAGATAAAAAAAAAAGGCTTCTAAAATTGTGGTTGCCGAAATGAAAAACTTTCAGTTTTGATACTTTTCTTTCAATCGAGATTAGATTTTTCTAATATATTTTTTATGGTAGTTCGTTTCTCTTTTTTATTGAGGATGGAATTTAAGTCTTATTATTAATAGTATTTTTTTTACCCATTATAATGTAGGTAAATTGTAGTTTTTTATGAACTATGAACTTTTCATACGTGAAATTTGTTTAGCAGTATCGTCAAAATTTTATTTTAAATTAGTTTCAGTAAACTTTTTTCTTTAACTTGAGATGTTGTAAAAAAAGGTTGTTTGTTTTCAAAATAAATCCAGTTAATCCAATAATTAGTCAATATTTAGATTGAATATTTGTTTCAAAATATGAGATTCAGATGTTCAATATTTGAAATGGAAGGCAGTGTAAATGTATTGACATTGATTTTTTTTTTTTTGTCAATGAACAGCATAAAGGATACTACGATAACTCTGCCTCGTCTCTAGTTGATTATATCAACCATTTTTTTGTATGACAAGGAGAGTGAGTATCAGTCAATAATTTAATAAAATAAAATTTAGTTACTTTATTATAGGTTTCTTATCAATTAATTTAACTATTACAATATGTGTAAAGTCTAATGAATTGACAAAATGGACAAAAATACAAAAGGAAATCGATTAGGAAATTTTCTTTAATGTTAATTGAATTTATTTAACAAATTGAAGGAAATAAATTTAATTAAAGAATAGAAATCTTATTTAATGTTAATTGATTTTGTTAAACAAATTGAAGGAAATCAATGTATTTAAAGTTAATTGATTTTGTTATCATATATTTAAAATTTTTTATTTTTGGATTAAAGGAAGGTAGTGAATTTTGCCTATATATATATAGATCTTTTTCTTGTTGTTAGAGCTTAATAGAGAGAAAAACAGTCACTTGTATTTTTTAGAGAGTCTTAGTTCTTTTTTGTTAGACATAGATTTTATTTATGCCTTGTTTTTAGTCTTAGGAATTCTTTTTAAGTATTTCTAAGTATTGCGTGTTTACTAATAAGTTCTTCAGGAGGAAGAACTTGTTTGTTTTCAGAAAAGATCGATCTCACACCTTGGAAAGAATCCAAGTAAAGAGGATTAACGAAGTTGAAGTGATCTTGTTGAATTGAGTTCATGAAGTGATTACAAAAGGTATTGAGGCAAATGTTAAGAGAGTCTTATTTTGTTTAAATTACTTCTTTATAATTTTTTGATACTTTACTAATTAGTTCAATCTTTATGTGTGGCTCCGTGGAGTATGAATTTTTGAACCACATTAAAAGCGTGTTGTCTTTCTTCTTTTCTTGCTTTTATATTTGGAAATAATTATTAAAATAATCTTAAAAATAGATGTTTTAATTGGTATCAGAGCGGGTTACCAAATTCTTAGTGAAGATCTTAGTTTTATTTGATTTGTTTTATTTGTAGTTATGTCTATACTTGCAGAAGATAGTTCTATCATAAGATCACCTTTATTTAATGGTTCTAACTATCCTTAGAACATTTATCAAAGCTCTTGATGAAAAAGCATGGAGGTCTATTTTGACAGGTTGAAAGCCTTTAACCACTATTGATGAATCCAAAAATGTCATTGAAAAATTAGAATTGGAATAGACTACAAAAGAAGACAAGCTGACTAACTATAATAGCAAGGCTTTTCATTCTATTTTTAATGGAATGGATCTTGTTCAGATTAAGTTAATCTTAACTTGTGTTTCAGTCAAAGAAGCCTAGGATATCTTTTAATCCACATTTGAAGGAACTGGAGACAATAAACGTAGTAAGCTTGCTATGCTTACTACCAAGTTTAAAATTTTGCATATGTTAAAAGATGAATTTCTTTAAGACTTTTATACTAAATTGGTTAATATTTCTAATGAGTCTTTTATCAAATCTTCTTTTGACAAGTTTCAATCAAAGATCACTACTACTAAAGAAAGCAAAGATCTTGACAAGCTAAAGGTAGAAGATTTGGTGGTTCTTTGTAAACTTTTGAATTAAACATGAAGCAAAGAAACAAAGAAAAGACTATTGCACTAAAAGCTCTCCAAGAAGAAACGGAATGTCATGTCTCAACAGATGACATTAAAGAATTAGATGAACTGGCTCTGTTGACAAAAAAAACTTTAGTAAATTTTTGAAGAAAATAAAAAAGAATCAAGGCCAGTTTCGAAAGATAACAACTTTTTAAAATTATTTGATTCTGACAATAATAAGAATAGAATGATTCAATGCAAAGATTGTGAAAGGTATGGTCATATTCAATCAGAATGTGCCAATACTCTAAAGAAAAAGTTAAAAGTAATGACTATTACTTATAATGATGATTTTGATTGTGTTAAAGAAGAAAATCAGGTGAATAATATAGCTTTAATAGCTTTTATACCTTTCAACTCACATTCATTTCAAAAATCTGATGCTGACATTGTCAACAAAATTTTTAACGTGCTGAAAATGACTTATCTGAAACATTGCCAGTAAGCAATGACAAATCAAATTTTAAGTTAGAAAGCATATTTGAAGTGTGCTCTTCATGGGTAAAAGTGTGTGACGAAGTTTTTTGCTAAGCAAAAACAATGATTTAACAAAATCAAAAATGATTTAGAAACATGAGTGTAAGTTCTGAAATCTCAAGTCCTTGCAAGAGAAAAAACAATAAAAGAAATCTCAAGTGAACTTGAGAGAACTTATAAAGGTTTGAAGATGATGAATTCAAGGTCTACAAAATTAGATCAGATTCTTACTACTAGAAAAACCTATAGACATCATCAAGGATTAGGTTTTATAGGTATAAAAACTAATTGGAAAAATAGTATTTATAAAACCTATAAGTTCTGTTGTTGTTAACACTTCTATGAAAATAACCTCAATCACAAAATCAAATTTTCAATCAAAAACTCAAAGGTCTATTCTAATTTTTCATTTTTGTGGTTTTAAGGATCATATCAGACCAAAGTATTTTACAATGTTAAATATTTTAAAAAATAATTATTTTTATTCTTTTTCAAATTATGTCCAAAGAAAAATACCAAAATCTAAGGTTGACTTGAATAATAATTCAAAGAAAGTTTGGGTTAAAAAGGCTAATGTGAAATATTTTGTTAGTTTTACTTGCTTAAGAACATGTGCTACCAATTTCGGTATTTTGATAGCGAATGTTCTTGACACATGACATACAACCAAAGCATTTTGACCGATTATAAGCAAATGACAAACAAAGATGTTATGTTTGGAGATGGAATCACGAGTAAGGTCCTTAATAAAGGAACTCTCAATATAGAAGGATTTTCAAGATTAAAAAATGTTCTTCATGTTGATAGGCTGAAAGCTAATCTAATTAGCATAAGTTAAATATGTGATCAAAACCTTTATGTCAATTTTATCGTGAAGAATGTATTGTTCTTAATCAAAATGGGAATTGTGTGTTGGAAGGTTTACAATCCATTGATAACTGTTATAGTTTGAATTTGCCTTACACACGTCTTAATGTCAATATCAATGATATTGATTTATGGTAGGAAAAATTGGGCATTTGAACTTCAAAACTTTTAAGAGAATCTCAAGTGCAAGTATAGTTTATGGTTTTCTAAAATTTAATGACCAATCCTATAGAGAGTGTGGATTGTGTCAATATAGTAAATATGTAAAAATAACATATAAAATAACTCAGTCATTTTTCACCTCAAGGGTTTCAGAGTTATTACACATGGATCTCATAGGTTCTATTCAAGTTGAAAGCCTTGCAGGTAAAACATATAATTTTGTTTATGTGGATGATTTCTCACGTTTCATTTGGGTTGATTTCTTAAAAGAAAAATCTAACGCTTTCAATGCTTTTAAGAAATTATGTGAGAAAATTAAAGTAGAGAAAATTTGCAACATTGGGAAAATAATAATAATTCGAAGCGATCATGATAAGAAATTGAAAAATAATGTTTATGCTGATTTTTGTGATAAAACTGGAATAACTCATGAATTTTGTGCTCCTAGAACATTTGAGCAAAATGATGTTATAGAAAGAAAAATTCATACTTTGCAGAAAATGGCTAAATTTATATTAAACAGCAAAAAGTTGATCAAGAGATTATGGGCGAAGCAATAAACATAACATGTTGCACCATAAATTGTGTTTACATATGTTCAGGTACAAACAAAACATCGGATAGGATCTAGAAAGATAAGAGACCAAATCTAAGTCATTATATATCTTTAGATGTATTTGCTACATCTTAAACAATAAAGAACAACTTGTTAAGTTTAATGTTAAAAGTGATACTGATATTTTTCTTGATTATTTTAATTACAGTAAAGTCTATTGTGTGTATAACATGAGAATTCAAACTGTAATGGAATCTATTAATGTTATTTGCAATGACTACAAAGATTTTATAAAATATTCATAAGAAAGTCAGATTAACTGCTTTACTGATGAAGTTGCACAAGAATTTGTTGATGCTGAATCATCTTAAAGGTAATAGATTTTACAAAAAAAAAAAGACTAACACTGAGTCTCTTCAAAAACGGATTGATTCTAGTCTAGCTGATGATATTCTTAGAGAATTAGTAAGACAAGAACCATCAATAAGAGTGAAGAAAAATCATCCAATTGATCTCATCATAGGTAATTTGAATTATGGAATGGTTACCAGAAATGAGTTGGTTAATTTTGTTAATTATGTCTGTTTTATCTCTACTATTGAACCAAAAAATGTCAAAAAAGCTTTGACTGATGAGTTTTGAATCAAGGCATTATAAGAAGAACTCGAACAATTTACAAGTTATGATGTTTGGACTCTTATTCCTAGACTTGAGCACACAAATGTTATATGCACCAAATGGATCTTTAAAAATAAATCAGATGAGTTTAGTACTATCTTGAGGAATAAAGGTAGGCTAGTGCATAAGGGTACACTCAAATTGAGGGAATTGACTTTGACGAAACCTTTGATGAATCCTTTGCTCTTGTTGCTAGACAAAAGTTAATTCACTTGTTGCTTGCCATATTTTGTGTAATAGATTTTAAGCTTTTTCAGATGAATATGAAAAGTGATGGCATTTTAAATGAGGAAGCCTATGTCGAGCAGCTTAAAGGTTTTGAAGATTCACATAAGCCTAATTATGTTTTTAAACTTAAAAGGCTTTATATGGATTAAAGTAAGCCTCAAAGTCTTTGTATAAACGATTAACAAATTTTCTTGTTGAAAAAGGATACAAGAGATGGGGAGTTGATAAAACTTTGTTCATCAAATATTTTGATTCTGGTTTAATCATTGCTCAAATATATGTTGATGATATTATGTTTAGTTCAACTTCTCAGTATAAAGTGCAGGAGTTTGTCAATCAAATGCAAAAAGAGTTCAAGATGAGTATGGTAGGTGAACTAAATTTTCTTCTAGGTTTGCAGGTAAAGCAATTTAATAATGGGATTTTCATATCTCAAGGTAAGTATGCCAAAAATCTTGTTAAGAAATATGGATTGGAATATACCAAACACATATAAAAACTTCAATGGCCATAATTTTGAAGTTGACAAAAGACAATAAAGGTAAAAGTGTGAATCCAACACTATACAAAAATATAATTCAAAGTCTTTTGTATCTCATAACTAGTAGACCAGATATTAGCTACAGTGTTAATGTGTGTGCTAGGTATCAAGCAAACCCTAAAGAATCTCATATTGTGTTATAAAAAGAATCATTAGATATGTCAATGGAACTCTTGATTATGATATTTGGTATTTCAAAAAAACTCTAATTTTAATCTTGCAGGATATAGTGATGCAGATTAGGCAAAAAATGCTTAGAAAAGGAAAAGTACAAGTGGTGGTTGTTTCTATCTTGAAAATAATTTGATTTCTTGGTACAGTAAGAAATAAAATGCCATTTCATTGTCCATTGCAGAGGTTGAATATATAGCTACTGAAAGCTATTGTACCTAGCTTGGATGAAGCAAATGTAGGTATATTATGGTATTAAGTTAGATGTGTTAATTATATATTATGACAATACAAGTGCAATAAACATATCTAAAAATTTTGTGTAGCATTCAAGGACAAAACATATTAATATATGACATCTTTTTATAAGGGAATTGGTTGAAAATAAAATAATTTCTTTGGAATATATCAACAAGGAAAAATAACTTGTTGATATTTTCACCAAAGGCATAAAGTTTGTTCATTTTGATTCTTTGAGAAAGGTTTTAGGAATTTGTTCAATATAAAAAGTTTTAAAAAAATTTAAAATTTTGTTTATTTCTTCATATAAATTTGATTGTTTAATTGAGTAGTGATTGTTATTATTTTTTTAATCTCTAAAAATAAATCTTGCTAGAATGAATCTTTTGAATTAAATCGACTGACAAATATTCTGTGTGACAAATTTTTTTTTATAAAAAAAAGATTTACAAAGGGTTATTAATGTTTGCACATACCAAATTTATGGTAAGAATGATTAGGCAATGTTTGTTTTTGAAGATAGTTATCATGAAATTGAGATTATTTTCTTTCATTCACACATTTTTGTTGAAAAGTATAGAGGTGAGATGACAATTGACAAAGTTTTAATTGATTAATTAAATTTGTTGTGTCATTATTTGAAAATTTTTACTATTGTCTATTTTGTTGAGAAGTATTTTCTTATTGTTTAATTAAAAAAAGAAATTTGTTCTCCACAAAAAGGTCAAAACTCAATTTTTACTCAGTTTAACCCTTTATTTGATATTTATTTTATTTACCTTCCTCCTTATATCTGTATAACAGTGAAAAAAATTAAAAATAAATAAATAAAATCATTGTATTCTTTAAAGAGGAAGTTTTTTTTGTTTGTTGATTCGTGTAAGTTTCAAAGCATTTTCAAAATTGGTAAAATTCATCTTTAAAAAATATGACTCCCTATTTTTATGATCAATTTTTATTAAATCTTTTGTCTTAAATAATATTTGTCTGCTCTCTGAGAGTAATAAATTCATTTGTTTCTAACTTTATGAATGAATATCCCTGATATTGATAAATACAATCTTGTAAGGAAACGAAGTTAAGATTTTTTTCATAATCAATTGTTAAAAAAAAATAATGTTGCAAGTTTGTGGTAAAATAGAAAGCTTTGATTACATATACACACAAAAAATTTCTTAAAACAATTGAGTGTTTTTTAATATTTAATTTATTATTTTCATCATTCAAGCTTTTATTTTTAAAAGATATTCAATTGTCAAGAAGGGTACATTTTTTGAAGATTTTGTTTTAACAACAATTTCTTCATAATATTATTTTTATTTAAAAAAATTGTGAGTTTTTTTTAAATAACAAAATATCTTTTATTTTTAAAAGATATTCAATTGTCAAGAAGGGTACATTTTTTCAAGTTTTTTTTTTGAACAACAATTTCTTCATAATATTATTTTTATTTAAAAAAATTGTGAGTTTTTTTTAAATAACAAAATATCTTTTATTTTTAAAAGATATTCAATTGTCAAGAAGGGTACATTTTTTCAAATTTTTTTTTGAACAACAATTTCTTCATAATATTATTTTTTATTTAAAAAAATTGTGAGTTTTTTTTTAAATAAAAAAATATTTTCCTTGAGTCTTTTGTAAAGAATTCTTTTCATTTTGAAAAGAGTTCGTGACTCTTATTTAAAAAAAAAATTACGTGAACAATTTTTTTCTTAAAAAAAATTATTTTTTCATTTAGGAATTTGTTTTTAAAGGGGTATTAGCAAGCTTGCCAAATTGTTGAGATTTCTTTTTTCCTCTTTCTTGTTTTATCTTCATTATTTTTCCAATTTTATTCGGCACTCGATTTGCTCTTGATTGTTTCCCTTCTGATCACTTTCCTTCTTTTTCTTGATTGTTTATTATTTCATTTTATTTCCTTTCTCATAATTCTGTACCACTTTATAAATATCCGTCTTTCTTATTCATCCAATACATCACACTACTTATTTTTATCTTTGTTTCAATATTTCTTTTCATATCTAACTCATTTTTCTTCAAGCTTTTCAATCATTCTTGAGTTTTAGTTCAATCATGGGGCTACTCGAACAACTCGTGCTCTTAAGAAAAACATCATTCCCATGGCTCCTATTCAACCTCCTACTAACCTTTTCTTATTCCTTCCATAAGATTGTAAGGGTACCTTACTCTGATCCTCTCCTTCTCATATCATCTGAATTTTTTTTTTCTAGTGAAGAGGAACCCACAAAATAAGATCCTGTTAAAAAGGAATATGATTATGCTCATGTTGAAAACACATCAATGATGGTCTTTAACGTGCTTCATCATTTGCAAAGTTAGTGCACTTTATTTCCCAATTGCAGTCTAAGTTTGAGAGGTAATTTATCAATATTGAAAAGCTAAAGCTTAAAGGGGAGTCTTTCGCTCCTAATTCAAATCCATTGCTATAGACTTGAAGCTATTAAGAATTGAGCAAGCTCATTATTTTGCCAAATTAGAGGAGTCATTGATATTTTCTCATGCCGCTCAACAAGCTCACTTGGAATCTCTAATCAAGTCCTTGAATAAATCTACTCATCAATATTTGCAACACATTAAAGATTGTCAAAAGTAGCTTTTGGAATTCACTTCAAAAATAGCTTCTTTAACTTCAACGATAGCTTCTTCAACTTTAACATTCTTGTCTTTCTTGGTTAAATTTTTAGTTAGTTGAATTTGATAGATCCTTTATTCTGTTTATTTTTAATGTTGAACTTTTTTTTTTGTTTGAGTTTATTTTGGTTGGATTAGTTTATTTTTAAGAACTTTTTAAGTATATTTCATTTTTATTTTCTTTGGCTCTTTATGTCAAAAAAGGGGAGATATTTGTTCTAGATTAATTTTATTTGTTTTACAGGTACAGTCTTTTATTTATTATTTTCTCTCTTTTGTATTTTTGCCACAAAGATGTCAAAGGGGGAGATTGTAAAGTCTAATGAATTGAAAAATTAGGCAAAAATACAATCGAAAATCAATTAGGAAATTTTCTTTAATGCTAATTAAATTTGTTAAACAATTAAAGGAAATTAATTTGTTTAAAGGATGGAAATTTTTTTTAAAACTAATTGATTTTTTTAAACAAATTGAAGGAAATAAATTTGTTTAAAGGATGAAAATTTTATTTAAAGCTAATTGATTTTGTTATTATTTGTTTCTAACTCTTTTTTTTTTCCTTTTCAGATTAAAGGAAGATAGTGAATTTTGCCTATGTATATAGATCTTCTTTTTCCTTGTTGTTAGATCTTAATAAAGAGAAAAACATTCAATTGTATTTTTTTTGGAGAATCTTAATTCTCCTTTGTGAGATAAAGATTTGTTTATGTCTTGTTGTTAGCCTTAAAAATTCTTTAAGTATTATCAAGCATTGTGTGTTTACTAATAAGTTCTTCGAGATGAAGAACTCGTTTGTTTTTGGGAGAAGATCGATCTCACATCTTAGAGGGAATCCAAGCAAAGAAGCTTAATAAAGTTGAAGAAATCTCGCTAAATTGGATTCGTGAAATGATTGCAAATATTAAAATAGAGTCCTATTTTGTTTAAGTTAATTTTTTTATAATTTTTTTATATTTCACTAATTAGTTCAATCTCTAGACGTAGCCCCGTTAAAAATATATTATCTTCTTCTTCTCCTGCTTTTATATTTAAAATAATTATTTAAATAATTTTATTTAAATAATTATTTAGTAATATTCTTAAAAGCAAATCTTTCAATATATTTATGTAAATTGTACCCTTCTTAGCCTGTATTGTGTTATATTATATTGAGTATTAAAAGTCCACCTTATTCTATAGAAGTAATTTTTATATTTTAATACATGGAAGAATTGGTTCAATGGGATGGTTCTCTTTAGCACGAGTTTTTAAAAATAACACATAATAAATACCTTTCTTTTTTTAAATACTATATATATGAGAAATTGATTTCTTTACACATTAAGAAAACCTAAGTAAATTATTGACTTAGGAATTTGAGAAATTTTTTTATTGCAAGCTGAAATTTATTTATTTTATTTAAAAATAGTGATTTGATCCCCCTCAAACTAGAATAAGTTAGTATCTCTTGACACGTGTCAATCTTTAAAATTGATTTTGCATTCATAAAACACGATTTAACTACATTGGTAATTATCTTCGATAATAATCCTTTAATACTTAAGTTAGCAATGAGGTTGTTTATATAAAGAGAATAACAGTCGGAAATGGAACAAGTGAGGTTGATCAAAATAATATTGCTTAAAGTAGAGTTTTTTTTTTCTCTTATTCAAAAAAACTTTTGAGAAAAAAAAGAATCATTTTGGAGATAATAAAGCTTTTTTTATATAAGTTTATGCGCATCAGCTATTTAAGTCTAAGGATTGAGATATATTCCTAAAATTCACTAATTGAAATATTTTTGAAATTGTAGGAGTAAGATTTATCTAAAGGTTTTGAGATGTTATGAGTTCTTCAAGAATAAGGTGCAACCAAAGTTTTAGGGTGATGTAACGGTTTTTGGATTAGTCCTCAAGAGTTTGAGAGGTTGCCTAACTTAAGTCAATTACTTCGGGATATCAAAGACTACTTAATTGGCCTGAAGATATCTTTGAGTAGGTACCGAGGACAACTTTTTTACTAATGCTGACTCTAATCTTCTTGAACCCTTGTGGACTTGGGACTCTAGGGCCCTAATGCAAAAACTTAAGCCATCAGTTTTAAGTGAAATGTCGTCGGAAGACTGAGATGGAAAGGCATTTTCGTATTGAACTCTTGTAATTTAGAGTCTAATCAAATCCTTATGAAAAAACATAAATGTTAATTAATTTATACCCAGATCATTGATCTTAATGAAGTGAATAGAAGTTAATTGGTCAGTTTTGATATAGAGGTATTTTTAATGTGTTTTTAAAAATATAATAATTAAAGTGTTTAATAATATTATTTTTATTTTAGAACTAGACGTATATCAAACACTCAACTATATATATTTCGTAACTAGTACTTCTATCTTACACAACTGAATGTTCATAATTCAATAATTATATATTAAAATCACATTAACTCTATATCAAACCAACATCGGATCTGTGTAAAATTCAATATTTATTTGTATCTAAATTTCGGGATAAAGGTATCAATTGAAATGAGCGAGAGACCTCTGCCCAACCAGGCTGATAATCAACTGGGAAGCCAAAATTATGAGTTTTAAGACTCATTCGCCAATCAAATGAACGAAGTTCCTGAGAATCCAACGATGAGATAGCTCCTAGCCTTGATTGTACTGATTTAAGAATTAAGATTTTACACTTACAATTGTGGGAAGGTTAAGCATGATCTAGATACGAGAATTTTCCGAGTACATTCTTTTTTTTATAAAAAAAAAATTAATAATTAATGAAAATTAAAAAGGAAAATAATCATAAAAAATTGCTAAATTACGATGACCATACATATTTGTCTAGCTTAGTCGGGTGGGAAGTGGATTGGAAATGCGCCCCGATTTTCAAGTAAGCATCAGTTACGGACCCCAGTGCCAGGGACAGCTCAATGGGTAGCCAAGCCCCCCTTATTTAGTGACTATATATATATATATATATATATATTTATAATAATTGAGTATTTATTGTTAAAAATTTATTTTTAATATTAATATTAAGTTATCACTTATCAATTTAAAATTTTAAGTTGAATGGTAAATTAATATGGTATTAGAACTAAAATTTTAAATTCGAGTCTCTATACATTTTTTTAAAAATTAATTTCTTGATTTTTAGCTTATGAAATAGGAAATTTATTTTATTTAGACTTACTCGAATTATAATTTATATGTGAGAGGACGGTTAAAGATTTATTTTTAATATTAATATTGAGTATTTACCTAACAGCTTAAACTTTTGGGTTAAATAATAAATTAATTTTTATAATAGTCAAACTTTTATATTTATTTTTGTTTTCTCTTTAATCATGGAGCCCAACATAAGTTGAGAGTTTATATTAATTGTTTGGGGCTAAATCTGATTAAGTCTGTCGAAGCCACCTAAAATAGTCAAGAGTTTCTTGAATGTGAGGAAAACCAAGCTGTTGAACTTGAAAATGTCAAGAGTTTGACTTGGACCGAATTCTAGGCTATATAAGAATTAGGACTGGGTAGGAAATTTACTAAAAATTGATAAAATATAGAGTTGCTCATTAAGGCCTTGCAAAACACAAAAAGCCAATAGTTTAAAGGCAAGCACCAAGTTATACATTTTATAGGGTTTTTGCTCTAAAGAGAAAATAGAGAAAGTGATTCTTACTAGAGTTTGTGTTTCAAGTTCAAAACTTGTCTTACTTGAATTCAAAATTTGAGATAAGTCTTAGTTGTCTTACTTGAATTCAAAATTTGAGATAAGTCTTAGTGCGTAGAGAGAGCCAGCCTAATAAATTCCCCTCAGGGCGATATGTGGCAACATACGATTAGAGGGTCCCTTTTCTACTAGGGCATTTTGGAGAAATAATGTAACTAGGGGCTCTTGGATAATTATGTCTACTTGAGATTTAGAGTATAAACTATCCTCGAATTGACTACTTTTTAGAAGAATTAGCCTTATGATTAGGTGAGTTGCAAGTGCTGCCTCCTAAGTTCTAGTGGGTGTAGCACTGACTCACTTTACCAACTCTAGACAAATCTTATTCTTCTACCAGCAAAGGGATAGAGACTTGTTATGTATTGATATGACGATTTGGTAACGGCCTCTCTGAGATTTCCTCACCTAGTACCTTATTCTTACCCCAATTTATCATACCATGTGGTCTCTAACTAGCCATTGGATAGGCTTAGTGATGATGTGGATAAAGACTAGGCTTTGCTAATGTGTGCATCAATTATAGAGCTCAATGATGATATGAAAGGTGACTTAGCTATGATGACACGTCTCCTGATTGTGGGATTGAGTGGTGACGTGAATTGATTTATAAGTCCCTCCTAAAAGACCCTACAAGTTGGGTTATAAAGGTTAATAGGCTTAGACTAGCACTGAGCCCAGGTGGATCGCCCTTGAATTAAACTGGATGGCTTTTCAGGGAAGCTGGATTTAAAGGCCTTAATAGGCTTCAAGGTGTAGTCCAAGTCTCACCACATTATTCCTCTAACATCAACCCCCTACTTTTTATTATAGAGGTGAAAAACTAGTATAAACTATTCTACTTTCGTGACACATAGCGCATTTTCTTTATCTCTTTCTCTCTCTCTCTTTTTTTTTTTTGGCTTTTGGAAGGAAAATACCTCACCCCTACATCTTTTGAAGGGGCTAACCAATGGTGTTTTTTTCCTTTTTATATGACATGTAAAGGGTTTTT
The DNA here is from genome assembly GCA_946807835.1 of Ailanthus altissimus. Lineage (NCBI taxonomy): Eukaryota > Viridiplantae > Streptophyta > Magnoliopsida > Sapindales > Simaroubaceae > Ailanthus > Ailanthus altissimus. Next base: position 24,225,900 of record OX327689.1, read on the forward strand.
GAGTCATTTCAGGTCCCCACCTCTCATTAAGTGGGGTCTAACATAACCCCCTCCCCCCTTACAACACACACACACATTCACATGTGGCACACATTGTCCTTCTTATGCTGCAACATGTGGCAGCCTCTAAGTGAGGTAGCCGAGATGGATAGCTTTAATCGTCTCTCTCTTTTAAATCTCTTCTCTTTTTAAACGTCTAAGTCCACAGTTTTCTGTTTCCTAATAAGAAGAAAGTTCATCTTCCTCTTCTCTTATTTCTCTATAATTTTTTTTAAAAAAAATAATTCTTCTTCGAATTTGATTACAACTGATTTCTAACCAATTTTTTTGTGAGTGGGGTTTCTCAGTGCCTTTATTTTTCTTCCTCTCTCTTTTTTTTTTTGTCTTTTTTTTATTCTTTTTCCATTCACCTTATGCTTGGCATATTCCCATCCAATGACTTTACTGCGTGATCCCTTATTTAACCAAGATCAATCTATTACTTGTCGCTATTTTATGGATCTTCCAAAGGTAAGGAACCTTTACCTTCTTCTTTTTTCCTTTTTCCTTGACTCCTTTTCTTTTCATTCTACTTAATTGTATTTGATAGTATGTGTGTGCTTTGTGGTTGAGTTATATGGAGGAACTGAAGCCTAATATGGGTATGACGTTATAGGATAGAGAAAGCACAAATTAGGGAAGTCTCTAGCAGTGGTGAAAAGCCCTTAGGTTAGTTGGAATAGAGTAATAATAATGAATCCATGAAAATTGAAGAGATAACGGGAGAGTCCGAGGACTCGAGTTTTTACCCTAAGAATGATAGAGGTGAAACCTCTCAACAAGCACCTTCTTTAAGTTTGCACCATTCCCTTAGAAAAAAATGCAAATAGCTTGCTGACAAAGTACTTCTCCTACCTTTAGGAATTCTTCCCCTAAAGGTTTCAAGTCATACACCCTTGCTGTTGATCTAAAATTATAGTCTAGCTTAAAAGCTCACATTCCATTGCCAATACACTATAAGGTGAAAGGGTCAGAGTGTTCTCACTTAAGGAAGCGTTACTCTATCCCCACTTTAATCACCTTAAGAATTCACCAGGACGGAGAGTCTTTCATATCTCCTAGTGATAAGGAAGTTACTATTTTTGAAGAGTTCCTTGCCTTCGACTTGAGACTCCATTTGTAAACTTCATTTAGAGAATTATTAGTCACTTTAGATATAACCCCTGCCAAACTGACCCCAACCTCCTAGAGGTCAATCATATGTTGCCAAGTACTATGGAAAAAGGCATTTGATGTTAACTTCGATATTAAAGACTTTTAAAAATCTGTTCTGTTTGAGAAGAAATAACCTCACAAAAGGAAGATTTTATATGAGTTCATGTGATGAGAACATCAACCAAGTTAGTGAACATAGATTCCAAACTGATTAACGCTTAGTGGCTATTTATGGGTTGAGACTGGGGCTTCACTGTTAGGATCGACTGGACTTTAAAGAAGGTTTGCTCTTAATTAGCTCTAGAAGTTATATAACCTTCATTTCTCTTAGCTTTGTTCCTCCTTAATGCATTATATCATTGATCTATTGTGGTCTCCTATATTTGGATAACTTTCTTAGGGCACTAGATGTCAGATGGCACTAACCTCTTTCTTGCCTTTTCTTTTTGTTTTCATCTTCTTAGTGCATTACTAGACTAAGTACCTTAAGCTCATACCAGCCATTCAAGAGCACACTGACCAAGCCGCGCAAAGTATTTTGCCTCGCTAACTAGAGATGGCTATAACATGCTCGATGAGCACTACTTGAAAGAAGTTGGACTTATTAGTTCTTTACCCTCTGAAGTCCTCGAGTTAGGTCAGAGTACACTTTGAGTTTCATTCTTACCTACTGGCTATATGTCAGAGTTAGTAGATAAATGATGTTTTAGTAGTTTGATTGCCTTTCTAACTAGCAATTTATCTTATAACCGTAGGGACAACCCCTGTTCCCGCATCCTTGACTTGCTTGGAATCGATTAAGAAATTGAAAAAGTGAAGGCTAAATGCAAAACTTAATGAAGGATTTCCCTAGCCCTCTTCGAGCCTAAAGCATCGGTGCCTCAACTAAAGGGAGTTTTGTGGCATTTCATACCACTAAGATTACGAGCACAATCCATTAAGAACTAAGAAAAAAAAAGTCCCTAAAAACCAATCAAGATTTTATAAGCTCTATGTGTTCTGAAGACCTTGGCCCTGGACTTAAGAGCAAGGCTAGACACCTACTGTCCTACTTAAAGTATGTCTATAAAGCCCTGCCCATTAAGTTGGCTTTCTTTATATCTCAACAAGACTCAGTAAGTGCTCTATCGAGGGCTTTAGGTCTTATTGATGAGGTGAACCCTGACTTTATGTTGCCTTGCCTTATCTGTTTATACCTTCTGCTTTTATGTACTAAGTTTACATTATTACTGATGTTCTCCTTTGGTTGTTACCTATTTACACCTTGCAAGAGTACAAAGAAAAGTTGAAGGGGCCCTTGAGGGCCACAGAGGACTTGGAAATACATTGAGTGGCCTCGAGGGGGAGAAAGGAAGTTTTGACAGCAAAAAAAGGACAAATATAAGCAAAAGTTCATTTCTACTACCAAAGATCTTGCTATTGCCAAAGATGAGCTATCACAAAGCTTTGAATGGAGGAAGGCATTAGTTCTGACTAATAAAGAATTGAATAGGACTATCTTAAGGTTGAATGACATTATAGGTTTACTGAAGAAGAGGCTTCAAGAAGTTGTTCAGAAGGCACTAAGTCATGCTTATCATAGAAGCGACCAAAGCTTATCCTGACCTAGACTTCAGCTTTATAAAGCTATGGACATTTGTTAACCTAGCCTTAATGCAGAGAGGCAAAATAATGTGTTCCAAGCCTTAGCCAGCCAGGCTATACTAAGGGAACCAAACGCTACTAAAAAGGAATTGAGTAAGGATCCTACTTAAACAGATATTCCCTTGGACTTAATTGCTCAAAAGCTTAATGGTGGCGATGATGAAGATGGCAATAATGAGGGTAAGGGACCGCCTCTCTCAATGACTCCCTTAGCAATTATGTACCGAGTTCTAAGCTCCTTCCTGCCATTTGCTAGCCAGTTTGTTATTATTTCTCTTTTTATCCATAGTTGTCATAGATTTAATTTCTGAATCATTCAATAAATGTACTTGAATTTTATGAACTGTATGTTGTGTTGTGATGTGTTTTAGGCCACAGAGGCTTTTTACTTGGGATTGTTCTCAGGGTATGCCCAACAAAATTAGTGTTGTAAAGCAATACTGAGGTAACCCTTAGCTTTTATGCATAAAACTTCAATTGTTTTTGTTTGATTAGGTAACAAATGTTTGGAAATCAATGCTTATTCGACATGCCACTTTGTGTTTGTATCATAGGCTGACCAATGGATATTTCATCAATCACTTTGATGATTGTTTTCTATATATAAGGTTTTACTTCTAGCCTCTTGAAAGTATATTAGAGATAACAACTTTAGTGGTTCCCTAAGCTCTTTATAATTTTAAGCTTGGTGTGTTAATTACATTACACAAGAATCGCAAAATACGTAAGGATAATCGTACTTAAACAACTTGGTAACTATAGGAAACCACTCACAGGTGCCACTACGGGGTTTTATGCTCTCATTTAGAAAAAGTAAGATAATTAAAAGGGAGGCACAATGTATCGCATGAAGATAAAAGACAGTTTTAAACATTCATACCTTTAAAACTTAAAGTGCCTCCAATAAACCTCAGGCTTAATTGACCATTTCCTCTATACATAATTGATGAGCATCTTACTCTAATTCTCAACTCAATACTACTGAAGGGAATCCATAGCAACCTTCTTAAGTTAGGTTTAATTCCTAACCTTTACCTTCGGCATTAGCTCATAGGGCGTGGAAGACAACCTACCTTTCTCTATATATAGTCACATGCAAAGGTAGGTAAGGAGATGAGTACAATATGTATTATAAAGTGATAAAAGCTTAACCACACACTTTTATTTCTTGGGGTTTAGTATACCTTATTGTAATCAAGGCCCTTTTGGTTGCTCTATCTGTATACAGTAAATAAGTATCTCTTTCAACTTATAATGCTTGAATTCTCAACACAATATTGCCCAGAAAGATCTTTAAGGGCCTTTCATATCAGCTCAATCCTTAATTTTTGCTCGTGGCCTTTGCACAAGAAGTATATAGAGATAATATTTTCCTTGAGTGATCTATTACTCGCTCTCAAATTAAGATCCAAGCCATCCTTACCTTCTTTCATATTTTCAGAGTAAGGCAACACAATTGTACATAAGGCACACAATGGCATAATAATCATTAGAGGCGTAAAAGAATCTTTGGAGAAAATTTCATTCATTTTGGTGATGAACATCTAGAGCACAACTAGTGCAATCTTAACATCTATCTACATATTGAGTAAGGAGAAAACAAGTCTCCTACCTTGTCCGTACGAACTTCTTGGAATTGAAACAAGCATATAAACTTGTTAGAAGCACTACTAAGCTTCTAGCAAGGGTTGAGAATACAACTAATAAAAGTTTGAAATGGAATCGAGCTTTGGTCGAACTCGCCTGTATTTCATTGGCAGTACTTACAAAGCTGAGCCACATTTTATAGGTGCTTCACTTGTCTACCATTCAGTTAAGTTAGCTTGTAAGTACCTAACCTAATCATCCTATTTACGCAGTACAAACCTTCTCAGTTAGGGCCCAAGACTCCATCTAAAGGATTCTTAATGTTTAATTCACCCTACGCAAGATTAGATCACCTTTCTTAAACTACTTGGGTCTGACTTTTTAGTCATACAATTTGGTTATCTACTGCTAGTACGCTGCCACCTTAATGGCTACTAAGTGTTGCATCTCTTCCATTAGGTCTACAATGGTTATGACTAAGTTAACCTTTGTCAAAGTGAGCTGTCTTGTGCATAGATATTCCCAACTCAACTAGGATGACTACCTCAAATCCAAAAGATAGAGTAAAAGGCATCTTTCTAGTTGTGGCGCTTAGTGTAATTCTATAGGACCACAACATTCTTGGTACCTTATTTACCCAAGCTCCTTTACGATCTTTAAGTTTCTTTTCAAAATGGTTTTGATGATCTTGTTCACGGCTTCAACGTGGTAGTTGGACTCAGGGTGGTCTAGTGAAGCAAACCTATTAGTGATCTTTAAGTTTTTGTAAAATTATATAAAGTTCTCGTTGTTAAATTGAGTCTTGTTATCTATAACTATGGCATGAAGCAGATCAAAGTGATAAACTATGGCACGCCAAATGAACTTAGTGGTCTTCCTCTTAGTGATGAAGGTCAATGGCTCTACCTTTACCCATTTAATTGCATAGTCTACTACCATGATAGCGTATTTAGCTTCACCTTTACCAATTAGTATTGGATCGATGAGATCAACCCCTCAGATAGTGAAGAACTAAATAGAGCTCAGTATTATGAGCTATTTTAGAGGCTATCTCGTTATCTTTGTAAACTTTTGGGACTTATTACACTTCTTAACCATGGCTTGGGTGTCCTACTTTATGTTGAGCCAAAAGTATTTCTGCCTTAGTGCTTTATAAGCTAAAGCTCTTCCGACTCAATGATTTTTGCATATTCTTTCATACATCTCCTTAAGCATATAATTTTTCTTCTAAGGGCGCAAACATTTTGAGTAAGATAAAAAAGATCCCCCTTTTTAGACCATTCCATCAATTAGATACTTGGTACCTCATTCTTCTGGTCTACTTTCTATCCTCAGGGGTGACTCTCTTAGATATTGAATGATTAGATCCATCCAGCAAGTTTTTCTATCCACTAAGCTAACCTCTATGGGTTTCAATGGTATAGATACTCAATTAGGCATAATCTCAACCAACACCGTTTCGGAAAGCCTCATGGTACTAGTAAAGGCCAACTTGGCCAGCAGATCAGCCGTGTAATTGTTGGGATTTGTGCTTACGTGTCATCCCAAAATGTATAAATACTTAATGATAACATTTATACAATTATCATTTCTAATAAAATCGTTAATATTATTTATTATTAAAATGGTAAGATACTTGTAACATTTCAGATATTGTATGATCTGAATGAGTTCAGATCTAGTCTAAAGGAGTTTAAACTAGCGCTAAGAGTTAGCAACGCTATTAGTTATAAGCACTAAGAGTTAGTAAATTTATAAGAATTAGCGAAATCTAAGGAGTTAGAGCCTTGTCTGGAATGGGACAATGACCTGAGAATATATTAGTAATGACATAGTTGCAAGGAGTTGCAGATGGTGCTAGAAAATGTCATTATGCAAGTATATTTTCAAACACAATGTTCCTGATCTAATTTCATCGATGCGGGTCTATCGATGGAACTATTAATATAGATTAGTGTATGTCTATAGGTCTAGATGGTTAGTGTTAGCAAACCATGAATTTAGTAGGAAGCTCGTATAGAGATGCATGTATTTAGTAAGGATTGGATATTGAACAGACTCACGAAGACATCCAATAGACATCTCATAAAGCCGTCAATGAAAGGTCTTTCAAGTTAAGTAGTATTTGTAGTCTTTTGACCTGAGCACCATAGTGGGCTTGTGAGTGATCCACCATGCTTTGATTCCACACATGTCAAAAACCTTTTATGGTCTGACCGCTGGGTGTCACTGGGTATGGTCCGATGCTCATGGAGTTCGGTGTGCATAGATATGGGATTCATCAGCTCATATGAGTGGGTTGTATATCCTGATGCTCTGAGATTGTATTTCAGAAAGACTTGTGGCCGCAAGTATAAACTTCAAAAAATATATTCCGGAGGAATAAACAATATCACAAAAGTGTTTGTGGATATTGTTTAATGAAATATAAATCTGGAGATAAGTTCATAGTTAAGCAAATAGAGATTTGACGGTGATGATCTATATCTCTGCTCTTCAAGGATATAAATGATAGAATGATTATAAGAATATGCAATAACTTCAACTTGCATGGTCTAACACGTTAATTTATAATTTTCGTAATGTATGTGTGGGGTATCGTTCACGGACGTATGGAGGAGCTCCATATGACAAATTAGGTGTTGACCTAAAGAGTCTCACAATATGAAGTGTACTCGTTGCGCACTGGGGTAGCGGATTGGATTAAATTAATTCGATCCAATAAATTTCAGCAAAATAGAATAATTGTTTCGGGATCTCTTGGGATGCGCATTTGTCAAGACTTAATTGTTAAGTAAATCACTCAATTAATTAACAAAGGTTGTTAATTAATAGAATATTGACAAGTGGCAAAATTTATTCAATGATTTGATTTTACCTTTTTACCATTTAACTTTGGTAGTAAAAATTAGTAAGGTAAAAAGTAATTATTCAAAATTATTTTGAATAATTATATTTTATATTATTAGATAATATTAAAATAAGTTTATCATGATATTGTATTTTAATACAATGAGGGACCTAGATGTTGGCCATTTAATTACCCATTATAATTATAGTAATTATATTTGTTAGGTAAAAATTAATTTAGGTGGCCATTATTCTAGTGCTTGGTTTAATTAATTCTAAGTGGGAGACCAACAACAAAATTGGTAGAGCACTTCCTTTTATTTAATCAAAGTATTGAATAAACAAAATTGAATTTGGCTAACAATTGAATTCATTCATTCAATTGTAAAGAGAGAATTCGACAAAGGAAAAGAAAAGAGGTAAGAGAGAATTTTAATTTTTGTTCATTTTCAAGTGTTGAAAAATGTAGAACTTCTCTTCATCATCTTCTTCTCTTATGGATGGATTATAATGAACAAAAGTAAATGGAGAAAGAGATTAATAATTATGACAAGAGTTGTTCACTATAATTAATCTTATGGAAATTATTTCTAAGAAACATACAAGAGTTGTATGTTAAATATTTCTAATTAATACAAGAGTTGTATAGAAAATATTTACCATCTCCATTTAAGAGACAAACTTGTATTCAAAAGAGTTTGAATACATGTTGTTGAAAATTCTAAAACTAAGCTACCATTCTAACTCCTTAATCCCACCAAAAGTTATGGACTAGAATTGTTCAACATACACTTTAAGGTGGGCTATTCACATGAGTTGTTGAAGGACTTGAAAATTTTGTAAAGCTACCTTCATTAGGTAAGTATTTTATATTTTGTTTTAATACAATTGTTCATCATGTTTATAAATGTATAATTGTTATACTTATGCATATATGTGATATATGTAGTTAATTCTTAAAATGGGTGTATTTGTAACATGCTTCCGCTGCATATAGTAATTTTTGAAATTACGTATACACTTGTATATCACACACTCAATATCTAACAGTAATTGTCCTCTTTAGGCACTTGTTTAACACGAAGCTCCTCGAACGTGTTGATTAACTCTAAGGTCTTACTTTAAATAAACTCGTGTGTTTTCTTTTTTAGCCTAATACTCATTATTAATTTGATTGACTACCAGTTAGGAATCACTTTTCACTACTATCTACTTAACTCTTAAGGTCTTAGTTATTCTCATTCATACGCTCATAGAGTCATATTCAACCTTATTGTTGAATGCCTTTAAAAAGTCAAACTTTGATGTATAACTCACCTTTACTCCTTCTGAGCTGGTTAGTATAACTCTTACCTTACTCCTGAAGCATTCAAAGCTCTATCTTCATGCATAATCAATAGGATCACGATTGATTACTGGCTAGGTTCACATTTCCTTATTCTTTTCTCCTTTTAGTCTGAAGTGAACTCAATAATTAAGTTAGCAATGACTTGCATTTAATAGAAGGACGTGGCTTGTAAGTGATGTCAAACTCACTCAGCTCGTATGACAACCTCATGAGTTAGGTCGATACGTCTATCTTTTAGAGGATTTGCCTCAATGGTAAATTAATCAGCATCATGATCATGTAGGCCTGGAAGTAAAGGTGTAGCTTTCTGACCGTGACCACTAGAGCTAATGCATACTTCTCAGTTAGCTGGTATCTCTTTTCGGCATTAATCAGAGCTCTATTGACATAGTAGACCGATCTCTGAGTTTCATCTTCTTCTTTCTTGACTAGCATCGAGTTTGTGGTAGTCTCAGACACAACCAAGTTTAATAAGAGTATATCACCTGGCCGAGGACTAACAAGCAAATGAGGCCTTTTTCAAATACTGTTTCAGCTTCTTAAAAGCCTTCGCACACTTTGAAGTCCAAGTTATGTTCTTCCCTACCTTTAAGGCTTTGAAGAATGGTTAGTAGTGATCGATAGCCTTAGAGATGAACCTGCTCAGTGTAGCCACTCTTCCTGCCAAACTCTACACTTCTTTAGCTATCTTGGGTGTCTTTAACTCTCTTATTATTCTAATGTTTTCTAAAATTGTTTCAATTCCTCTTTTTTGCACCACGAAGCCATAAAATGTGCCTTTGGTCACCCTAAAAGTACATTTCTTTGGTTTTAATTTCATGTTATACCTCTACACACCTCAAATGTTCCCCTCAGGTCTGATACGTGTTAGTAGGGAGTATTAACTTGGTAATCACGTCGTCTATATAGATTTCATAGTCTTCCCAATTTAGTCTTTGAAAAGTTTGTTCACTAAGTGTTAATAAGTAACTCTAACATTCTTGAGCTCGAAAGGTGTCACTTTATAACAGTACAGACCTTAGTTGGTGATAGAGGTAGTCTTCTTCTTATTGGAGGCTTTACATCTCAATTTGATTATAGCCTAAAAAGGCATCCATAAAGCTAAAGGGCTCATACCTTGAGATTGAATCAACCAGTTGATCAATTCAAGGTATGGGAAGTTGTCTTTAAGGCAAGCTTTGTTAAGGTCTGTGTAATTCACACATATACGCCACTTCTCATTCATTTTTTTCACCAATACTCATTAAAGACCCACTCAGGGTAATAAGCCTCACAGATGAAACTGGTATTAAGTTTTATCCACATCTACCTCTATGGCTTCATACCTCTCTTGATTGAAAGGTCTCCTCTTCTATTTGACCTGTTTGTGGCTAGGATCTAAATTTAGCCTGTGGTAGGCTATCTTCAGATTGATCAAAGGCATGACCTCATGGGACCAAGTAAAAATGTCTGCATACTCCATGAGGAAGGTGATTAAAGTATCCTTAATCTTCTCAAGCATCAATAATCCTATCTTGATTGTCTTAGTAAGACCATATACTAAGATAGAAATCAAGATCAGTACTTTTATAGGCTTACCTTACCTTGCTTCTCTTCACTTTTCTCTTTTAGGTCTAGAATGGCGATCTAGTAACTCAGTCTTACTGCAGTTGCATAACATTTTCTGGCTGCCCTCTAGTCACTCTTTATAGTGACGATCTTCTCATTTACTCAGATCTTCATTGCTAAGTAGTATATTAAGGCAACAACTCGAGTCATCATCATGAAAGGCAGACCCAAGATTACATTTAGAGCACTCAATTAATCCACAATTGGGAAGGTTATCATGTAAACTATTGAATTTGACAATACATTAATGAAGACAAGAATGATAATGAACTCAATGGGCATCACACTGTCCCCTGTGAATCCCACCCAAATGGTAGAGACATACGTCAATTTGGGGGACTCTATCCATATTCTATCCAACACATCATTGTATATCACCTTTACTAAGCTCTTAGTTTCAACCATCATATGAGCAACCTTACTGATGTCAATTCTAAGGTTGACTATAAGGGCATCATCATGGGAGAAAGGGGTAAAATGTGCAATGTTTATCCATATCCCTCTATAATGTTTCCTGTAGTTTATTGAGCATAATTCCTTAATACCCTTCTAGAAGTCTCTAATTTAGTTAAGTCTTTGAGATCACATTAATTTTAGAGGTATGCTTTAGTGTAGGTTTCTCATATATAGCTCCACCACTTTCAGGTTTCTTCTTCTACTCAGCGCCCAACTCACGTTGAGTATTCCTTACCTCATTAAGGAACTCCTTTAGTAGGCCATTCTTAATTAGTGCCTTAATTTTCTCCCTTAACTCGAAGCATTGAGCAGTGTTGTGGTTGTAGGTTTTATGGAAGTCATAATACTTCCACTTGCTCCTTTAATCCGGACTTTTTCTTATAGCGACGAGCTTTTGGAGCCATATTTTATTTCTAATGGTGAAGAAGATATTTTTCCTCGAGGTATTCAATTGGTTGTAAGATGATAATTGAGATACCTCCATATTTTGTTGTGGGCTTGATTGGCTGAACTTAGGTAGTGGTGGAGGCAACCTTAGTGGAACCGAATCCTTCCGTTGTCAAAGCTTTCTTAATGCAGGGGATGACATAGAGATTGGCTTAACTTTCTTTTGTATCTCCTTAGATCTTGAGCTGTCTCCCCTTTCTTCTTGTCTTTTCATTTGAGATTTTTTATCTCTCCCTTACCATACATTTTTCTCTCTCTTGAAAGGCGAACCACAACTTCCCAACCTAAGATTTTTTTTAAAAGTTGATGAGTATCTCTTTAGCACTAAAGATATCTGTCTTAATAAACTCATTGTGCAATCTCTATACGAAATCCTTTAAAGAGTCAACCTCCCTTTGCTTAATATACATTAGTATGGAGGAGTCCTTATGCCTATCCTAAGTGTACTAGAACTGGAAGACAAATGCATTAAATAGTTAGTTAAAACTATATATTGACTCAGGTTCCAAACTCGAAATCAGACTCTAGTTGTTCTGTATAAAGTATAAGGGAACAAGCGACACATAGTGTCTTCATCCACACCTTGGATCAACATGTGATCGTTATATAGCTATAAATGGTCATTGGGTCAATTTTGCCCTTATAGTTAGAGAGATGTGGCATCCTAAACTTCAAGGGCAGAGAAGCATTCCTGACGTCTATAACAAATGGGGACCTAGTCTCCACCATAGGAAAAAGGTTTACTGCTACATCCTTTGCCCGACGAATATACTCTAGCTTTTGTTGAAGTTTATCAACTTTTCTCAAAAGCTTAATGACGGTGTTGTCTACTTTAATGGCCTCAATCTTTTTGTAAGTGTTGTGCTTGGTATTTAGCGAATATCAGAGATCGCCCTTGAAAGGTTGCTTTAACTTACGGTCCCTAATGCTTCATGACTTTCTCTCAATAGTAGACTGAAGCTTCTCATTGGGATAAGAATGAGACTTGCTCTTATTGGCTTGCTAGTTATAATAGAGCTTATGAGAGTAGTGACTCCTAAATTTATCGTGGTAAGTATAGGTAGAGGCAGGTTGCGTTTGCCTGCAAACTTCCTTCTTTACTCATTTTCGACTATTAGGGATGCTAGTCAGCTACAATACATTTCTTGAGCGAACTCTTCAAACTGCCTTTAGGTAATCGAGGCATCTTTGTCAAATTTGGCATATGGTGACTTCGAGGTATTCCCTTGAGCATTTTGAAGAACCTCTACATGGTTGCTCTTAAGTCCTTAATAACTTTCTCTATAATAAGATTTCTGGCAAAGAGTCGATTTCCATTGACATCTTAGACATGATAAGGCTTCAACAAGTTCTTAGTTAGTCAGACTTGATAAAGCATTATAAGGTAGGCTTTTCTTGGCTTTCCCTATAGATGAAGTAAATTGTTTAGAGCTAAATCTGGTCAAGCTTGATAAGGCCACCCCAATCAATCAAGAGTTTGTTAAATGCATGAGAATTAAGCTGCTAAGCTTAAAGATGCCAAAAGATAGGCTTGGACTGAATATTAGGCTATATAAGAAATGTAGAGTTGCTTAGTAGGGCCCTGCAAAATAAAGAAAACATTATGTCAGGGACAGATGCCAGCAAGATGGCTGACAACGACCTTTCGATGTTCAAGTAAGACGACAGCTCAATGGCGAAACATTTTCTATGGTTTTTTTTTCTTTTCAAAAGAGAATATAGAGAAAATAGAGAAAGTGGTTCTTACTAGAGTTTATGTTATAAATTCAAAACTTGTCTTACTCGAATTTAAAATGGGAGATAAGTTTTGGAGCATAGAGGGAGCTAGCCTAATGCATTCCCATCAGGGGTGACACTTAACAAGACGATTGGAGGGTCTCTTCTTCTACAAGGATATTTTGGAGAAACAATATAGTTAGGGGCTCTTAGGTAACTATTCCCTCTTGAGACTTAGAGTACAAATTATCCTAAGATTAATTACTTTTTAAAAGAATCAGCCTTGGAATCATATAAGTTGCAGGTATTGCCTCCTAAGTTTTGGGGGTACAACACTGACTCACCTTATCAATCTTAAATAAACCTCATCTTTCTATCAACAATGAGATAACGGCCTGTCATGTGCTGATGTGGCGATTTAGTAATGGTTTTTTTTAAGATTTTTCATTCGAGATCTTAACGTTATGTCTAATTGTCATGTCATGTAGTCTCCAACTAAGTTTGAATTGATCTAATTATGACATGGATAAAGACTAGGCTTTGCTGATAAGTGCATCAATAATAAGACCTAATGATGACATAGAAATAGCTTAACCATGATGACTCGTACCCTATTTATGGTACTGAATGGTGATGTGAATTGATGCATGGGTCTCTCCTGCTGAATCTTGTAGACCAAATTGTAAAGGTTAATAAGCTTAGATTGACAATGAACATGATGAATCAACCTTAATTTAAACTAGACGACTCTTCAAAAAAAGTTGGGCCAAAAGACCTTAATGAGCTCCCCGAACATTAGTTAAACTTTATTTGAAAACTTTTTACTCTTCCTAAAATTGAACTTAAATGATTTTTTTTCTCTCAACTAATTTATTTATTTCTTACATCATCTCAAAACTTAATTGACAATTATGTATAAATAAATAAATAAAAAGTAATGCTAAACCTACAAAATTAAGAAAAAAATTTTATCTCAACTAATATAACACCACATATAACTCTAATATATTAGAGAACTATTGATTTTTTGTACTACAATTAAATAATAATTATGTAATTCTAATACACCTACAGTGTACAAATTTTATACCAAATTTTAGCATATTTATAACTAAATAAAAAAAAATTATTAACTTTAAAGTATTTACATGGGGAAAAAATAACAGCAAAATAAATGTATTACATAGTTAAACTTGAACAACAAAAATTACAAGTTGGGCATATATCAACTTGATTTTTAACTTAAAATTTTTGTGTTAAATTCTAACACAAATTATGAGTTGTTTTTTGTGTTAAATTCTAACACAAATTATGAGTTGTTAATTTTATGCTATCTAAAGATGAAATTAAAATTAAAAATTACTGCTAACTCTACAACTTTTTTTACAATTAGATTACATCCAATCAATATTTCAACATTTGTGTTAGATTTTTACTCAGCACCTTCTTTTTTAAATTTTTGCTTGCTATGTTATTGTTCATTGTTGAGGTATATGTTTAGAATTACTTCTAAAGATAAATATGTATAATAAGGATTGAATATAAAACTTAATCAGTTCTTTATTAACCATAAGGCGGCCAGAAAACAAATTTTGCGTAGGGTCTAAGAGTCTGCAAAGCTGCCTCAGTTTAGTGCACAAGAACCTTTGAATCTCAAATCAATCATCCATCATCCATGCGTTATTGCTTAAAACAACATCAGAAAACAGAGAATTTGATATATCATAGCACAAAATGACAGATATAATTACACATAAGCAGTTATTTTAATAGTTATTCAAGATCATGAATCCAAATTTCCTGTTTTGCTCACTGAATCCCCATGGCCGTCAATACTAAACCATTTGGAGTCTTTAAATACAGTTATTGAGCAATTCAGTTTTCTAGACTAACAAGAACTAAAAGAGGGCCAGAAACCGCCACAAGAGATGGCATATTAATTTGTCAGCCAACCTGGGTAGTTAGGACCTCAACAAAACTTCAAAGGCCAAATAAAGTACAAAACTTTCACTTACAGACTAGTATGGTTGCCGACAAACTCATTAAAGCACTTCCCAGAAGTTCTTACGATAAAGCTGTACAGTTAGAAGTTCTGCAAAATAGTGGCAGCAAACTTCATTAAGAAAGCAGAGTAGGGCAAACCTGACTGAAAAATAAGCAGGTCTCCCTAATCTTAGTTGAGGGGCTTCTCCACTCTTTTTGCAAGATGCTTTACATGGCAAGTACAAGGTCACTTAATGTGACATGGGATCCCCCGATGATGCATGCGTCAGAGTCTTTGGCTTCTCAAAGTCTTTAGGAGAGTAGTCAACTGCAGAATCACCTAGAAGACGAAATCATCAATTAGCAGGGATTGAATGAATATGACGGGGGAAAGATGTACTCATGAATGCTATGATAGGAATTGTTTCTATTACTTTTTACAGAGGCCAACTGAGATGACATACTGCTTGATTTATCTGCAATGGTTGTACAAATGGTAAGCAAAAGATCATTGTTGGTCAACATGTCATCATAAGAGAACATATACATTGAAGAAAATAATGATGATACATAAAATTGCAAACAAATGCAGAGAAATCACAGATCTGTTAATTGCATTTGCATTTGTTGATCTGAAAAGAACGTTGGCAGGCTGATATCAGCAAATATAAAATTCTTCCCAGTTATTAATTCAAGACATATGTGCGCACAAATCCTAACTATCACTGGCTAGAGAAGCAAAACTTTTAAGTCTTGGCATGTTTCCATCTGTTTCAAGGTAAATGTAGTTATACGTGATGACTATGTGCTGCAAAGAGCATGAGATGAAAATAGTATAAGAAAAAAAATATGTTAAACATTATATTAATAGAACCCGTTCTGATATTTAGATGATACTTCACGCCAAGAGAATCATGACTCTAGCCAGAATGGAAAGACTCAAGGAGTTGAATAATTTAGATGTAAGAAAAAGAGCGTTTTTTTTAAAAAAAATTCTGAGAAGAAACATGCAATTGGCATTCTTCCATGTGTGTGCACATGCAAGTATCAAACTATGAAGATGGGGAATTTTAATTTTACTCCATATGAAGATCGATACTTATTTAGACTTGAAGAACATGTCATGACTCACTAAAGAAGCTGAAATGCAATATCATAAGAACAGTAGGACAAGAGCATGTAACGTGTAGAAGTCAGATAATCAAAGATGAAAAGGTTAAAATAAAAGACATACTCGAGTAGAATTCTCATACCAGATGAGTGTAACCCTTTGATAGCCTCAAAGTTCTTGTAAGTGTAACCAACAAAACTAAGATCTTTAGGAGTTAACAACATCTGCTGACAAAGTAAGAATATATGATGCCCTCAGTAAGCCAGATCAAAGAACAATAAGAACTTTTGTAACATATTCAATTCATGAGCAGAGCAAGGGGAAGATGAGTCCACAACAGAGCAAGGGGAAGAAGGTCTATGTACTAGACACATCTAAAATGGAGCATGAGGAGTATCACACAGTAGAACACAAACATACACATATAGATGAACAATGTTGGGTAAACTACCCTTAAACATTGTTCAAAACTCCAAGAAGATGATCCATCATAAAAAAATTCCATGATCAGTGACTGGACATGTCTGCAAGATATCCCTTTTCACTAAAATAAAGGAAGTTATTACTCAATCCATTTATTGCCCATTGTATATAAAAGAGCTTGGGCATCTACTTTAAATGCATATCCCATGTTCATGCAATGGTGTCATAAAAAATGTATCATAAGCCAAATAGCAGAAAAATATGTGCCAATTTTTGTTAGCTTATAAAGTTGTGGAGATTGAGATTTCGGGGTACTTCTTGATTAAGACAACAATTTAAAACAGACCATTTAGAAAATCAGAAGCAACGCTTCCACGTATCACCTTCAAATTCTATCAAAACACACCCCCAGAAAATCATTCTCAAGAAGGCCCACTTTCCTTTCATCTCAACCAGTTTTTTTCTTGTCAGTTTATTCTAAACAAAACGGGTAAGCAAATGAGGACTAGTTCATGGTTTCCATTTCTAAATATGATAACATTTTAGTAAAGCATCCATTTCAGTCCTAAGAAAATCTTTATGACTAAAAGCTACTAACTGGATGCCATGGCTGAAAATTAATTTGGCTTGTGTGTGCTACAAATAGAGGCAAGTTTCCATCACATACTTGTCAACTTAAAGAGAGAGATTTGTAATTAAAAAAAAGGCAGCAACATATTTAAATTTAAGCCAATTTGGTTTGTTATAATCATCTGCACAAAAGTGGCATACCTTCCTTATGGGTCCGGATCCTGTTCTTTTTGATGATTGGGCCTCCACCTACAGCAAAATTACAATTATTTCAGAAGTATGTACCGATACATCCTAAAAATAATGGCAAAAAGTTTTAATAAATCAACTAAATGAAGAATCCAGAATTCCCAGGCAGCATAAATGCATAGCAGTTGGGGATGAACAATATTACATTCATATTGCAACTGCTTTACTACATTTTAATGAAAAGTACAACGAGTAGGCAAAGACACAAATTCTTTACGTATGGTACAAATCTTCTCAAGTTAACATTATTCCGAAGCCACATTTAATCAGCACATTCATAAGTGCCTGAAGCTCAAAATATATGAAAATCATCATTCTTTTCATTAAGACTACTTTCTACCAGCATAAGCTTTTGGGATTGAGGATGTTTCAAGATGATATCAGAGGCAGGTGATCTAGAGGTCTTGTTTCAAATGCTCATTAGTGAAATACAAGTTGGACATGTATTTGGAATGGCTTGTCTATTGAATTCACATGACAATTCTACCAATTAAAATCAGCTATGCACATGAGAGGACGTGTCAGAATTTAAATACCAATGTTGGCCTTTTCCTATCGACTTACACCTATGGGATAAAAAATTTCCAACAGTCATTATCTGAAATAAACGCATGCCTAGTGCAGAAAACAAGTTTGGCCATTTTTCCAAATAGTTTGAATAGAGCTTCTTGTGTCACTACAAATAACACATACCTAACATTAATTTTTTTTAATTAAAAAAAAAACTCCTCAGTTCTTATACTAGCAAGAAGAAACCCCCATTTTTGTTTCTTTTCTCTTTGCACAGACTGCAACCCTCATTACACAGCACAAGGAGATTACAGCTTACTGCCAGCACATGGAACCAAAAATGGTTCTTAAGATATTTCAAATTGTTACAAAATATATATTGATTTCTTAAAGTTTAAGGGCTGGATTGCATAAAGGAGGATAGCCCTCCTGAAACAAAATGGCACCATCCTTGATGAAGATGGGTTTCATGGAATGTTTCTGATACAACTCTGAAGATTTACTAGTAGGATTTTCCTCTTCTTCCTCGTCTATAATAGGAGAATTATGGATAAATGTTTTCAGTCACTCCATGAAAAAACATAACTAATAGCCTCTGTTTTCAGTGACTTCATGGAAAAACATATCTGATAGCTCTTTCCAAGTAAGGGAAGGGCTAAATATGTGTAATACATTACCTCATCAAATTTCATAAAGTTCTGAGTATCAAGTTCGCCATTGACCTCTGGTTTATATGCTGCCTCCATTTCATAGAGTTTCTCCCATACAATATCTTTAAACCAAGGATGAGCCTGATGATATTTGAAGTCAAGAGATGTGCAAGAGAGAGATAAAAACAGGAAGAGAAAAGGATATTGTAGTGTACAACAAAACACACTTTAATTTGGTCTGCCCCTAGAGTACCAAGCCGATGTTCAACATCACAAAGCAACCTACAGATCAGATCCTTAGCTTCAGGTGTCAACCTTGCCGCCTCTGGAAATTTTACATGATTTCTCCAATTGATAATCTGAAATAAATGTGAGAAAATGTGAAAGATCAAAACATATGCACTCATCTTTCAGAAATTGCATTACAGTGTATGAGGTTAGTGAATTTAACAACTCCATTAGATAAATTATAATACATCACTGAAACTGGTGCAATCAAGACATGCTTTTATTTCTTTCTAATCTCACACTAATAAAATGATGTTTAATCATTAAACATGAATTCAAAGCATATTTTAAGTCAAGAGTATAGCTAACACTGAGAAGCAAGTGAGAGGAGAGAAATATGACAGGTGAGACTGAAACTAGATTCGACAAAGGTATTGTGATGGAGGTCACACTGCATCTTAAAATTAGGTGGAATCCAACAGCTAAATCAGCAATATCTATAAGCTCATAGGAGTAAATCAAAACAAATGCTCATAGCAAGTAAACCTTTCTGCATGTTGTTACTGGATCATCAGAGTAAAAAGGGGGATAACCAACAAGCATTTCATACATTATGGCACCTAGTGACCACCTGCAAGTACACAACTGGATAAGAATTCATGGAAGAGAAAGCACAACTCTCCTACAGTTAAAATTAAAAAAGAAAAAAACAAACTCTGGATTATACATCATTCTTTTTTTCTTTTGATAAGTGAAAAATTAAAAACATACATACATCATATTTAGGGTTTTGTGGAAGAAAAGATAAACCAGTTCTACTAAAATACAAATTATTCCCATGATCGAACAGAAACCTATCATTAATCTCCAAATACACAGAAGCAACAAAAAGATAAATCCTTGTCAAATATAAACAAAAATCCACTATAAAAATTAGCCAATAAACTTATAAAAAAAAAAGAAACATTTGTCAAAAGTTATTTCACTTCTAACTTCTAAGAACATGTACGTCTGAATTCATTTAAAAACATGAAGAAAACTGAAAGCTATTTGCAGGAAATGGACAGATGTGAAATTATATAAGTCAAACATACAGTACAATCTCAGATAAGTTAATTAGAAGAAAGCATTTCATTCTAATTGGCTAACCAATCACACTCCATTCCATATCCTTTCTTCAGCAAAACTTCTGGAGCAATATAATCAGGTGTGCCTACTGTGGAATATGCCTGTAAATAGAATAAGAAAAAGGAAAAAAAAAACTTTAAAATAAAGATCCTTTAAAAAAAAAATCGGATCAATAATAACAAAAAAATAATCAGATTGAATGTAACAACACAATTGAGATTAGTCAGAAAAAAAAAACAAAATTAAGATTATTGCCTTCTTTTGCAGTAAATAAGAATGCACCCAACATGCAAAGGTATGGGCAAGTATACCAGAAGCATAAAAGAGAAACACTAATAAAAGAGACAGAAAAGGATAATGAAGGCAACTAAGTCCTAAAGTTTAAAGCATCCAAGATGCACAAAAGAACTGGACTAACAGGAATAGAGGAGTTATATTTGTTCTTAACCCACTGTGGTAATGAGTACACTCGATGGTTTTAGAGATCTGAAATAGAGCTTCCAAAGATCATTCTCACTTTCCTTGCCCCATCAAAGAAATAAAGGTCCTTTGGGCAAACAAACTCCTGCACAAACTTAAATATGGCTACATGACTGAAATTCCATCTTTTATGCTGTCCCTTTCTTGTATTTAAGACTATATAATCCTTCAGAAGAAAATCAGCAAGCATGAGTGTCTTGACCTAATCTGCAATCAAACTTAAAGAGATGCGTACAGGAGCACCATATCTATACATAAGGAATGAGGAGTTACTCATACCAGCTTCCTCCTATTTATCTGCCAATGCTGTAATTGTTCAAGAGGGCTCTTCCAGCGCCTCCCACTACCAGATTCTGGAAAGCGGCCATCCACATCCATTGATTCATTCAAATTCCCATCATCTAGAGCTTCATTTTCATTTATAGCAGACAAATGCGTGCAGTCAAGAGGCTTGCAGAGACCAAAATCAGAGAGCTTCATATGACCATTTTTGTCCAACAGAAGGTTGTCAGGTTTTATATCTCTGAAAAATAAATGAACATATATATGTTTGTAAATAAATTAAGCCAACAAGAGACCTAGTGATAAATATGTTGCACTCAAATACTTTATTCTTAATATTTTTTTTTGGGTAAACATGTCACAATATGAGAACACCAACCTGTGAATATAATTATGTTTATGAATAGATTCTATGGCCAATACACTTTGAGCAATGTAAAATCTAGCCACTGTCTCAGTCAATGTCTCCTCCCTCATCAGCAAAGTCATCATGTCACCACCAGGCAAATATTCCATGATTAGATACAAGTACTCAGCATCTTGAAAGGAATAATAGAGTTTCACAATGCAGTGACAGGCGACTTCAGCCAGCAGATTCCTTTCAGCCCTCACATGTTCAACCTGTGGTGTATATACATAAACAGTGAGCATAAAGAAATTCTAAAGAGTTGTAAAGCAATGTGCATAGTTATTGACAATGGCTGATGTCCTTTAGTGACATGTCCTTTTGAGGATAAATGGGCAGTAGTTGTTACAAAAAGCAGCTGCCTGAAAGTTAAAAATTAAGTAGACATCATGTTTCACATAGTCCGATGTCAAGAGATTACTCCTATTATCATTTCAAAAGCTACAATGATTCTATGTATCCAAGTCATTTCAAGATATTCCAAAAGAATGAAGTTCCCAAAACAACAGCTACCACATTAAAGGTTCTTATCAGATGGAAAAAGGCATATAAAGTAGCAATAAGTTTTTGTATGGATTCCGATGCAAAACTCATCGGTTTCTTTCATAGATGACCAGAAATTCTAAACCAAATCTCTCATCAGGTCCTTGGCTTTTAAAACCAATAACTCTCATGGATTTCCAACTCATAATTCCATTTTTCCATCTCTCACCAGTCATAACTCATCACACTAAGAATGCAGAATTCAGCCATCCTCATTATTTTAAACTTTTTATAAGGCATGTGTCAAGGAGAACTATGGACAACAAACATATTGGAGCTCATCATGTCAACAAAGACAAATCAAAGAAAAAAAAGTACAAGTAGATGAAGCATATATCCCAGAACAAGCTTTTCCTTTCGAAAATCAACAAAACTTGTAGCATTCATGCAGACTATAGCCAGGAAAATAAAGATAGCATTTTTTTTTCTAAGCAATATAGCATGTCTGCCACTAGTATAAATTAATAATATTTCAGATTTACCTGTCCTCTGCTAAGCATTTCTGACTTCTTCAACTTTTTCATGGCATAAATGTTGCCTGATTTTTTCTCCTTACACAATCTAACCTGTGAAAAAAATATATATGTAAGCTTCCTAATGAGCTTCCACCAAAAAGTGTAGAAAACCAAGTTAGAAGAACATAGAAAACCACCTCAAAATATATAAAATACACAAGCACAGTCCAAAATAAAAGTTGATGCCATCATATGACAAAAGGTGCTAGTTTGCTCAACAATTAGTCTTTGGCATCATATTAATAATTTGGGCTCGAGTCCCACCTGCACTACTGTAAAGGATTTTAAAGGGATGAGAGAGGGCTATCCACCATTATGTAGCCTAAGTATTGGACCTGAGAAAGGATTGAAAAATAAAAAAGGAAAAAAGAAAAGAAGAAGCCAAATATATGACAAAGATTGAGCCTAATAAGATGTACAGTCTATCTCAAAATAACTAACAACACCTTATTCACTTCACAGGAACTGACTGCATGGAGTTCCAAAATCTAAAAACTACACTGGTACAGATTTTTGCTCCTTCATATAAATGAAATTTAATTTTGGTCAACTTTTTAAAACCTCAAAACGGTGGAGATGCGTGTCTCATCCAAAAGGTGGAACTGGAAAACTTCAAGTACAGTGGTCTACAACCTCTTGTTAAATCAGATGTTCTAGTAACATCAAATCAAACCAATAATACCTATTACTGTTGCTACGAGCTTAATCCAACTTCGCCTTCAGCATAACATCATCACCTACTAATTTTGTCAAGGTTCCCCAAACCACTTCACCCTACAGCCTCCACCATTATTTTCACCACAATTACCATATGATTCTTTGAGGAAAATCTACCACTAACCAACAAAAGTCATCAATCTCCCCATCTCCATCATCACCTCCTGTACTGTTGCCCACCAACCCATACCTACTCAACAATGCCATCACTGACACCACACCTCATTAACACCAACTCAGCCTCCCCTATCATGAACTATATCAACAACTTAGCCCGCCATTCCACTGACATCATCGCTATATTCAGAATAATGACCACCACCAGTGGACTCTTATCATTTTGCTTCCACCTCCCTTAAATATTTACAATGGAAATTGTGGATACAAGATTTATAAAAACTGCTTCTTGCTGTGGGGAAAATCAGATTCAGTTGAGAAATGGCAAAGAAAAATAAACCAACTAACTTAAGAAAGTTCTCAGTTTCTTATTAAAGAGAAGGAAAAAAAAAAGAAAAAAACTTAAGCAAGTGCTCAGGGATAAAATAGGGAGTATTGATGGAATATCTGCAAGATTATGTCCATGATTACCAAGAAATAATGACAAGGTGTTGTTAGTTATCTCTTATGTTTATATTAGTTCCTCAGTATTATTAGATCTGGTTTTGAGGTTGCATTGGTTGATGATATAATATAAGATTAGTTGAAAAAATATTTTGCTTTAATTGGGTATCGCACTGTTATTGTTATTGCATATGGTTTCCAAAAATGATCAAAGGTAGCACAATAATTCCTTTTTATTAAGAAGTGCTACGGATAGTTTTCAAAAGAGATTTCTTCACATCTTATATAAATGATGTGCGTCTAACCTCTCCAAAAGCTCCTCTTCCAATAATGGTAAGAAGATCAAAGTCATCAACAGAAATCTTATGCCTTTTTAGCCGCATATATTCTGTCTCTTTGCGCTCCAGATCCTTCAGTAGATTAAGTTGTTCTTCTTCTGGGACGTCCGAAGATGCCAACTTCTTTTCCAGCACTGAGCGCCTGTCATTAATAACAATATACCAGAAAAAGTACCAAGATCAGAGACTGAAAACTCCAGTTGTCCAATATGGGAGGGAAAAAAAAAAGCAACACGTTAAAAAAGGAAAATACTTGCAATATAGATGATTTTTCTTACCATCAAAATACATCAGAAGCAAGAGTTAAGCATAAATGTATAATTCGCACATCTAAGGTAATTAAATTGTCTTTTCAATGCCTATGTACATGACAGCTCAGGGGTGATATACTCAAGTAATAAATGCAGTGTGCTGGAACAACTAGAAAATGGAAAGGAGCATTCCAACTCAATGATAAGTGCTTCAATACTTTCAAAGCCCAGTGACAATGAAAGAAACCTAAGGGCAGAAAAATGGAAATTGAAAACTGACCAGAAAAGGAAGATTTTAAAATTTATAGAATCGAAGGAACATGCATACATGTGCTTTTGTGTTTGTGTCTGTGATTGCATGTGAAAATAAAAACCAGAATGGCAACAAAATAAGGTGGAAGATATATATAGAAGACATGCTACTCCTAATAGAAATGAATGACAAACCCGATAGAAACAGTCAATTACACAAACAGTTCAGATATTATATCTTCCTTCAGCTCTCCCTTCCTAATAAACAATTCAAAAGATCTCCAAAAATGCGCAAGGGTTTTGCCATGTAAGTGAAACAAAGCAAAGTTATAATGCTCATAATACTCCCAAAATCATATGCAAACAAGTAAAATGATGATGACAAAAATCAATTAAGCCTCATGCTTCCAAATGTAGGGCCAATGATTACCTGCCCAAGGTTTGCAATCGATTCAAAATGTTTGCACCACATGTTCATGGATAAAAGGAACTCTTATCAATATCAAAAACCAATGATTTTCCATTGAAATTTTTCTTTCAAAGTTTCAATTCACATACTTTCACACCTCATTTACCACATGAAAATTTAAAAAATCTTGAAGATGCCACTAAGAACAACTTTCTAGATAATACTTCAGATATTTAACAGATTCAATGTAGTTTCACTCTAGCAAACTACTTAAATGTAGATTCAACTCCTTCATGAATGGCCTCTAGTATTCAAATTCGAAGGAATTTACTTAATGCTATTAGATATTATATTCCTAATACTTCACACTCAGGTTTTCCCGTGAAAAAATCCAATGAATTCCCACCTGCTACAACTTTAAAAATAACTCCATGTTTGTAATTTTGCATTTCTCTATTTTCAATACACTTAAATCTTAACAAAGTATGACATCATCAACAACTTAACTTATCGCGCCACAGCCACACTCCACAGTATAAAACATAAAAACACATGAATTGTAAATTTTCCCCCTAATTCCATATCCCATCTGTAACTATATGTTTTAAGCAATGCAATTAAAATGTTCACATAACATAACAACAAACCTAAAAGTGAAGGCACTATAATTTAACTGCCTAAAATAATTAATAGGCAGCTAATAACAATTAACAAGTATTGAAAAAAAAAATAGTCCAATTAAACAACAGAATTAAAACATTTTAAGCCCTAATCTCAAAATTCTGATTAAAAAAGAATCATCATGAAAAACAAAAACAAGGCATGCAAATGAGATCCTTCCTAATTGCAACATAAAATGACAAATGCTACAAATTAAATAATTAAATTAAATAATAAATAAGAAAATGTATAATAATAAACCTTTCTTTGCGTTCTTGGATGTGTTTCATCTGCGCCTTGTAATGATTCTCAATAAACTGCTTCGCTGCAGCCACTCTCTTCATCGTCAAGCTGGAACCGATTTCTCCGTCACCCTCAAGAACCTCTTCCACCATGGGACCCACCTTGTCCTTTTCTTCTTCCTTGTCCACTTCTTTGTTCTGATTCTCCATAACTCTCTTTCTCTCTCGCTCTCCCTTTGTCTCTCTTTTATTTTTATTTTTATTTTTGTAATTTGTGAATTTTAGTGATTGTGACAACGAAGCAGGACGGGTCTCAGCCTCTCAGATTATGTTTCAATGTTTTGTTTTCCCAGGAGGGAAATGAAACCTGCCAAAAATTAAATAAATACAAAATACAAAAAAAGGTGAATTGGATAGCATATTTGTCAAATACACGTGGAGGACAACAATTCGTTTTGGCCCTACAAGCTGACGGCTTTTAACAGTTTTGGAGCCTGGAAGTATCCATGTGACTTGGGAGGAGGCAGCAGCTCGTCAGATTTAACGCGGGACCACGTAATTCCGAGTCAACAATCAACGGTCCTACATCGTCGATACTTTCGAATCTCTGCCTCTCCGGAACATTTTGATCTTGATCAACGGTCTGAACGCGTCTAAACCTTGTATCTGGTGTACATGTATATTCGATCAGCTTATGGGACCGACATGTGAGATTTTGCTTAGAAGAGATGTAAAATGTTCCGTGTGAAGCTAACGTCATCGATGACATCAAAAGTAGTATAATCTGAAAAATTATTAGCTGTAATTGTGTATAATACAATACAATCGTGTATGTAGAATAATTGGCGACGTCATAACACATGTCAGTCAAATCGATCGAAGAATACTTGATGACAATGGAAGAGCACCAAGCCAGCTTTAAAAAGTTTGGCTTAAATTTGGAAATTTAGTTATTTACGAGAATTTATTGGATATATTTTGAAATATGACCTTATTTATTTATAAATTTTTAAAGGGTATTAATTATTAGAAAACAATATTAATAACATATGAAAGCTTAAGTTAGTACTTCGCAAATTCGCCTCTTTACCCTTAAGAAGTCTCTTGATTACGAACATGTATCATTCTCTTGCCAAAAAAAAAAAGTTGACGATGAAGTTAGTAATTTTTTTAAAAAGTCAGTACTCTAAAAATGCGCAGAATATTATACTCTATTGCTTAAAACTTAACTAATTAATGTCGAATAAAATTAAATATTTAATATTAAATAAATATATTATATTTATAGTGTATAAATTTAAATTATATTTAAATTATGCATCAACATGATATAATCAAAGTTTAATGAAAAATTAAATTTGTTTGTAATTTGTAATATGACAACTAAGCAGGTGAATTTAAGTAGAATTCATCTACTTCATGAGAAATTTTTATCTATGTAAATCACAATCAATTCAATCTCAATTTAAATAAAATAATAATTTTAATCTTTTTTCACTTTGTCATAGGTTAATAAGTAGGGTTACTCAATAATAAACTCTAATTTGGGTTAAAATCTAATTACATAGTTGATTTAGGCCTGTTTTTTAGAATTAAGCTTCAAATAAAAGTATAATATGGTATACACTGATAAACTCATTTAATAATGGGCCCAATAGATATTCTCCTTTAAGTGAAGAAAAAGTGTCAATTCAAGACCAAAAACTTGAAGGGTGCATTTCTTCACTACCTTTCTAGCATGCGACATGTGCCTAATTCAAAAATGGCATCTTTTTTCTCCGGTAATACTATTTTTGACAAATATGACTCTTTGTTTCTAAATGTTGTCTCGATTTGATAGGGCAATTTAAAAAAAAAATACTTTTATTTAAACTTCTGATCACTTCATTTTCGTCCTCACTTTCAAATTTCAAAAACTAAAAAATCTTCCCAAGACATCCTCTTTCTTGTTCACTTGTCCTAAGCTTTTCCAATTGTTCTTTTTTTAAATTTAAAAAAAAAACCCTAATTTCTCTCTTTAAATACACTCCTAAAAATCAAAATGGCAAAAAGTTTGAACTTATTTCCTAAGATGAACTCAAGTCTATATTAGAGTTCCTTGAGGGGGTAAAGATTAAGAATCTTCCTCAAGGGAAATCTTTCTCAAATCTCTCATCTATCCAACTCAGTAAGCTTTCCCCCATTTAAAGAGCATCTTAATTGCTTCGATCATCTCTATTCCAACCCTTATTCATGAATTCCTCCATGTTATTGGCCTTTCACCCTTCAAATATACCATAATATTTTTCATTTACTATAAGGCATAACTATCCTTAACCATATGATCCCTTATTCATATTGCCTAACCCTTTTTGATGTCTTCACCACATACAATCTCCGACACTCAAGGAGAAATTTTCTGTTAGGTTTCCAAAAGGGAGTGAAAAATTATTTATAACATTGAGGATAAAAAAGCAGGCTTCGAGAAGCACATCATAGTGAATGGTGAGTAAAGCGGCCTAGCTTCTCTTATGAAGTCGCAATAACTTTTAGGTAGCCTGGCTTTTCTTATAAAGTCGCAACAACTTTCAGCACTTTCAACTAGAAGACGAACTTGACCATCTTTTCCATCTTAGGAAGGGAGTTGTTCCTGAAGACTTTTTTTAGAGGGATCTCATCTCTCACAACGAAATGTATAAAGTGCATCTTTTAAGGGATTATGCTTATCGTGATAAGGTGTGTCACCAAACCTATACCCTAACTTACAAGGAGATACTTTAGACTTTAACCCCTCTCGACTTGAAATTTGTTTGTCGTGTTCCTTCATTTAGCAATAGGACATTCTAGGATCCACTGAGATGTCATCAAACTCTCTCAAACTCAACTTTATTCCTTGCAGAGATGGAGGTTGACGATGGCAACAGTGAGGATATTTATTAGTTGTACACATACACCAGCTTCTTTTTTTATATATATATAAGCATTAATTTACTTTTAAAAAATATTTTACTTATTTATTATGTTTTTTGAATGATGGTTCCCGTTATAGGTACAAATATTGAAGTTGTTCGTGATACTGGGAAGGCGAGGTATAGGATTACTCCCGTGCGGCTTTTATTATTGATTGTAATGTCCTTCCATATTTTGGTATAGATGTGGGACCTTTTGATAAGAGCAGTTCCTCAGATGAAGCAAGTCTCAAAGAACCTTCTAGTACTGCTAGTTCTTCCACGGATATCCCTCCTGCAGTTGGATCTTTCACAATATATGCACTAAAACCACTATAATCAGTGCACTTGCTAAATAATAGCCAGTTATTGTTCCCTCCGAGATGGGAACTTTGGCTCCGTCCTAAAGAGTCTTTTACACCATTGGCGAGGAACATAAGATTTTTCTCATTCTTTGTATAGATCATTTGATTTTCTTGCTTTTCTTATTTTTATAACTATATTTACCTTCGTAGGTCTTCAAGACTTCATGGAGGCACTACTATATATCATTCCTAATTATTTGTGTAGCAACACAAAAAAGGCATAGATTATTATAATGAGAAAGATAGTAACAAAAAATGTACCTAGAGGTCTAGAGTTGGAGGCCTCACTTTTAAAGAAGCAGAAGGCTACCTACTCTAATGGTGGTGCAGTTCTTAGGGTTGTTTCATGGATGATTGAAGTAAAAATTCTTATTCTAGAGGTTTTGTAGAACGCATCAGACATTCCAGATGTTGTGTCAAAGCCTTCTTTGCAGATAAAACGATTCTTGAGGCTCTACAAGAACTTGTAAGGGAACTTGGTTCCATTCATAATACTAATGCGGGATCCTCTAAAGTTGAAAAGGCTTCTTAGCTAGTTCTAAATCCTTTAATGAAGAGTTTCATCCCACTTGATGAGTTTTTTTATTTTTGATGTTTTTGTTACTTGTATTTTTCTTATTTGTTGCTCTTATTTTTATACTGACTTCCTAATATTGTCATTTAAGATAAGTTAATCAATGTTGAGAGTAACTTTGAATTCCCCTTAAAGACGAGAGCAAGAAATAGGAGTTTTATACCTCATTTCTAAATTAGAGCTGAAAGAGGAAGTGCGGTCCCTCCTTTATAGTCTAGGGTTGGTAAAAAAGGTTTGACCCTTTCTTTTTTATTAGAGATAAGAAGGGGATAGAAGAGAAGTATATCAAGTAAAAGGCATTCTCCTCTAAAAAAGGTATTTGGTATTCTTATAAGATGGTTCCTTGCTTGCAAAATGAATTCTGTCCTTAAATTTGGAAAGGGGTTGGAGATGTTGTTAGGGAATTTTCCATCTTTCATATTGATAAGGAAGCAACAGCACAATCTTATCATAGTTATATACTAAGGTTGATCTAGAGTTGATGCCTAACATGTCTGTAGTAGATTAGGAACAAAAAATTTCATCTTCCTCTCTGATGGTAAGTATAAACTAACCTTAAGTTCCATTTTATTTTTGGATTTTATTTTAATCATGTCCTAATATTTGTTTTGTTGTATAAGCTATTCAATATAGTGCACTAATACTGGAAGCTTACAAGAAAGAATTAAACATAGCACAACAAGAATTTAGTAATTTGAGGAGGTGTTTGGGTTTTGAGCATGAAGACAACCTTTTGTTCAAGGGATAAAACTTTATTTTCCAAAACGATCTTAGAAGGATGAAAGAGGAGGTCAAAAAGCTCTATGCTAAGCAAGAGGATAAAGCCAATGTTGAAGAACTTTGTCAAGTGGTTTTTATGCTCATAAGAGAGATGTTTAAGCTTAAAGAGGCCAATGAAGGCTTATTGCAGGAAATGAGTGGGCTACAAGCTTCCTTGTCTACTCATGAGTTGAAAGTGGCTTTCTTGGACGAAGAGAATGCAACTATGAAGCCTTAAAAAGATGTTTTGGAGTCTATAATTAATAAGCTTCAAGAAAACCTATCTATGACTAATTTTTAGCTCAGGAAGAAGCATATGAGTTATAAGAAGTAGTAAATTGTGCCATTGTTAGTGTAGATTTACTGAAGGCTTTTGAAGCAAGAGCATTGGAATTGGAACAAACAGTTGAGCTCGGGGCAGCTCTGAAAAGTTTCTATGATCCTGAGGAGTCTTTCAATGCATAGTGAAAGCACAAGACAAATACACTAAAAAGTTACTTTGAATGATAAATGGCTATAGTGTCGGTTTGGAGCTTCTACAGAGGTTTTTGATTTAGAATGGAGACTTCTGTATATAAAGAGCTTCCTAAGAATTTCTATACGACCTATGGCTAGTATCGTGGATGGTCTATGAGGCACTACGAGGATGTGCCTTATTAAATCAACTATGGTTATGCAAAGAGGGTGCTTCTAAAATAAATCTAAACATTGTGGAGGAATTCTCCGAAGGGTACTCAGATGCTATAGCAAATAAATGATTCTTTCATTCTCTCTCTCTCTCTTAGCCCTTGTAAGACAAAAATTAAGATAGCCATCTTGTACATATAATTCAACAATTAGTGAGAAAGTAATTTTTGTTAATTACTTTTCTTATGTCTCTAAATGTTACTTTCTTTTTTATATGTGTTTTAAGTATATGCATAAATATTTAAAAAAATTTCTAAAGTGTTGCTTCCTATTAACATAGTTTAAGAAGCATTTAATCAGATAAATGAACTACGTATAACTTTTGAGTGAGATTACTTCCCTTGTATATGTATTTAAGAAAGTGAATTTAATGATTTTTACCCTTTTTCTTGTGTTCTATAATCCTTCTCTTTTATGGAAGGATGGGTTGGTTTCAGTTCTAATTATTCTATTTCTTCATTGAGAAGGTTATGAGGGTTCCCATCCTTTTAAATATTTATTCCTTAGCGAAAGAAGGTGCTTTAGTCTCTTTGATTTTGACTTTCATTGTTTATGGAAGGTGTTAAGTTCTTTAGCCTTTTCAAGAATTTTTCTTTAGTATAAGGGAAAGCGTCAGGTGCTTCTAGGGAAAGCGTCACATGTATATTTAATTTTTGTATAATAATTTTAAAAATATTTATTTTTTAATGAATAGTGTCAATGTTGCGGCATTAGAGGCAGTGCCCTCAACACCGCAGCACCAACCCTTTAGCGCTGGACCTGAAAGCCCCAACACCACGGTGTTTGGACATGAACGCTACAGTGTTCTAATTACTGTCTTTACTGATTTTGCATTTTCAATACTTGAATGTGTTAGGGTCGGTGCATACATGCCATCCTTAAATATACATATACTTGTATATTTTTACAAGTGTACATTCTTATTAAATATTTAATACCAATCTATATGGTATTATGCATGTAACGTTACAGATATTGTAGATCTGAAGAAGTTCAGATTAGATCTAAAGGAGTTTAGATAAAGACTCATAGTTAGCCACGCTGAGAGATATATATGCTAAATATTAGCTCAGTTAAGTGTTAGCTGGTTATAATACTCAACAAATTCAAGAGTTGAAGCCTTGTCTGGAATGGAACATAGACCTAGAAATATACCAGTAACTGCATAGTTACAACAGTTGCAATCGGGTGCCAGGAAATGCTAGTTACACAAGTATGTTCTTGAATAATTATCCCTGATCTATTTCTGCCGATGCGGGTCTGTCGGTGAATACCTTTAATATATAGATCAGCATATGTCGTACCTATAGGGTATAGATGGTCGTTCCTAACCGACTGTGAGCTTGGAACTCATATTGATATACGGGTATCCAATTAGGACTGGATATGGGACAGACTCACGAGGGCCTCCGATAGACTCCCAATGTAAGCCGTCAACAGAGGGCCCTCTCGAGTTGAGTAGTATACATAGTCCTTTAACCTGAGTGTCACGGTGGACTTGTAAGTTATTCACCATACTTTGGTTCCACGCATGACATAGACTTTTCATAGTGTGACCGCTAGGTATCGCTGGGTATGGTCCGATGCTTATGGAGTCCGGTGCATACAGATATGTCAGCTCTCATATAGAGTTAGACATCCAAATACTTCAGACTGCATCTCAAAAAAGTTTTGTGACCACAAGCAATCATCCCGAGAAAGAGTTCTGTCAGGATGGAACAATATGAAAAAAGAGTTTACACATATTGTCAGTGAGATACAAGTCTGGAGACAAGACATGGATGAGCACTAGGGGATTTGACAGTGATAATCTATATCCACTCATATCCAGGTGATAATCTATATCCCGCACATCTAGGATATCATGGCGGAATGACTATATGTATGCATTGTAACCTCAACTTGCATAGTTCAATGAGCTAATTTGTATATTCGTGACATGTGTCTGGAGTATTGCTCACGAACTCATGAAATAATTCCATTTGACAAATCAGACGTAGAACCTAGGGAGTTTCGCGATATGAAGTGTACTTGTTGTGCACTGGGGCAGCATGCCAGATTAAATTGTTTAATCCAGCAATACCACAGAAATGTGTGCGTGTTTGTATTTAAGTGTTAAATACAACAATTAGTTAATAATTATTATTTACTAATTGTATAATGACATGTAGCGTATTGTGGACCCTCAGTTGAGTTTACCCAAAAATAAAATTTGGTAGAACCCACTAAAAGGTAGACTTGATAACTAATTATGAATAGCAAAATGGTATTTCATACTATAATTATTTATTTGTTAAATAATCATTCTCTCACATTATTATATTATATAATATTTTATTATATAATATTATATATATTATTATTATATTTGGGTGCTAAAAAATTGGCACCCATTATACTATTATATTATTATTAAATTATTATTTATATTATATAATATATTTTATTAATATTTTATTTTATATATATAAAGAGCGAGAAAGAAAGGAAATTGTATGTGTGTGTGTGTGTGAAGTGTTTGGCCAAAATTTGGCAGAGAGAAAAGAAAAGAAGAAATTGAGAAAGAAAGAAAAAAAATAAGAAAAATGAAATTATTTCATTTTTCTTTATGCTTTCAATTAAAGCAATTGTGGATTACTTTAAACTTTCCATTTCTTATCATTTTGGAGAAAATGATATAAACACACACTCGGCCATTTTGGGAATTAAGAGCTAATCTCGTGCTAGATATCGGGTTGTTGTTCTAGCTCACTAAGCCCACCGTGTTGGTGACTAGAACTGCACATGAGTTGGTCTCTATGCGGACTCTGATAAAATACGTGTATAACGTTAAACGTTGAGGTGAGTTCTCTATCCTATAAATATATTAATGCGATTAATATATTTTATTTATTGTATTTATTACAAGTTTCATACTTTCATCAAACTTAAATATTTATTTAATATGTATTTAGACAATAAATACAATAGCACATGTATACACCTATGTGTCCTAGATCCCCACCAACATAATGCACCACAACAGTCCTAAAACTTATTCAACATGTCCAACACTAAAAAATACCAAAATCAACACAAAATTGTTCTGATACCAATTATTATATGTTAATTAAATCATGGGTACATGCATGTTGTGTGTTTATGTTCATCATTCTAATATCATATATATGCATTTTATACATAATATGTCACGCCTTAGACTCAAAAGATCTAAAACATGACATAACTGTTGTATGATATGGTGTGTGATGTGTATAGATGTGTATAATTTTAAAAATTAAATACGCAACGGAAGTATTCATACATATTAAACAATATGTAACATATTCAAGCATGTATGATCATTCAAGTACATATATATCTCATATATATATTTCATGCATGATATAAAATGAATAACAAGTAAATAACCTACCCGGATATGAAGGTAGCTTTACAATTCTTCAAGAACTCCAAGCTTCAATTTGTTGAACTCACCTTGAAGTGTTCCCTTGCACAATTCTAGTTCACAACTAAATCCGGTGGGATTGTGAAGCTAGAATGGCAGCCTTGAATTTCCAGCAAATGATTGTTTTAACACTTAAAATAATTTGTCCTTATGATTACTACCAAGAGATGAGAAGAATTGGGTGTTTTCTATAGTTCTTTACAACTCTATATGTTGTAGCTTGGTAAGCTTTTACATTTTCTCTCAACACTTTGAAAAAAACACTTAGGAAAAGCTCTCAATTCTCTCTCCTTTCTCCTAGAACGAATTTCACTCTATCTTGCACACATTGAACTCTTTCAATTCTTTCTTAAGTGCAAAGAATGATTTCTCTTAGTGCTCCACCACCACTTAACCATGTTTGCCATTACAAATATTAATATATCATATTTTTCACTCACCAATTTGATTCAACCAATTGAATCAATTTCTAGAGAGTAAATGGCATTTAATCAATGTTAAGTGGTTTTACCACTTCCTTAGTGCATCATTTAAGAATTACAAAGTGGTAAACTTTCCTTATTATTCATAACAAGTGCATTCTCTATTAGTAAATGGTGTTTGCCACTTATTCCAATTAATAATAATAATTTGATTAATATATAAAATATTAATAATTCAAAACTATTTTGATTATTTACATTTACCATATATGTATTTACCAAGCAAGGTAAATAGGTAAATACATGGTAAATAATTTATGGAGCAAGATTATGTCACTTGTCAATTTCTTATTGGTTAACAACTCTTGTAAACCAATAATGTGTTTTACCTTCAATTATTGACAAGTGAATAATAAAAGGAATCTAGAAACATTTTTCATTTTGCTGGAAATTATTGGATTAATTATTCAATCCAATTCGCCGCCCCAGTGCACAACGAGTACACTTCATATTGTGAGACTCTCTAGGTCCATGCCCGATTTGTCATATGAAACTATTTCACACGTCCGTGAACAATGTCCCACACACATGTTACAGATATTACAAAACGGCGCATTAGACCATACAAGTTGAGGTTATAACATATTCGTATAATCCTTCCATCATAAATATCCTAGAAGAGCGGAGATATAGATCAACACCGTCAAGTCTCCATGTGCTCAACCATAAACTTATCTCTAGATTTGTATTTCAATAAATAATATCCGTAAACACTTTCACGATATTATTTTTCCAAGAAATTCTTGGATGTCTGCTTATGGCCATAAGACTTTCTGAAATACAATCTTGGAGTTGTAGGATATTTTACTCACCCAATTGAGTTGATGGATCCCATATCTGTACACACCGGACTCCATTAGCATCGGACCATACCCAGCGACACCCAGCGGTCAGATCATGAAAGGTATCTAACATGTGTGGAACCAAAGTATGATGGATCACTAACAAGTCCACCGTGGCACTCAGGTCTAAGGACCACGAATACTACTCAACTCGAAAGATCCTCCATTGACGGCTTTATGGGATGTCTATTGGAGATCTTTGTGAGTCTGTTCAATATTCAGTCCTTACTGAATACTTGTATCTCTATACGAGTTTCCACTAAACTCATGGTCTGCTAAGACTAACCATCTGGACTATCTAGATATAGACATACACTGATCTATATATATTAAGATCTTCACTAGCAGACCCGCATTAGTGAAGGTAAATCAGGAACATTAAATTTAAGAACATATTTGCATAACAACATTTCTTAGCACCATTTGCAACCCATTACAACTATGTCATTATTAATATATTCTTAGGTCTTTGTCCCATTT
Organism: Ailanthus altissimus; assembly: GCA_946807835.1. Classification (NCBI taxonomy): domain Eukaryota; kingdom Viridiplantae; phylum Streptophyta; class Magnoliopsida; order Sapindales; family Simaroubaceae; genus Ailanthus; species Ailanthus altissimus. The sequence goes on from OX327689.1 coordinate 24,261,822, forward strand.
CAGACAAGGCTCTAACTCTTTAGATTTTACTAACTCTTAGTTCTGATCTAAACTCTTTTAGATCAGATCTGAACTCGTTCAGATCATACAATGTCTAAAACGTTACAAGCATCTTACTATATTTATAAATAAAATAATTAGTGATATATTGAAATCATAAATGTATAAACATAAAGCAAATATTTATACATAAAAGGGATGGCACGTAAGCACAAATCCCAACAATAACTTACACTCATTCAATAATGTGCACTCATAATTAATATTGTATAAAATTTCAAACTTGAATTCAGCATAAGAATCCTTATCAAGTTACTAGTAAGTTTAATGTAAAATCAACCCATGACCATATTTGGTGAAACATAAATCAAATACAACCACACCTAATAAAATAACACATAAGTATTTATTCAATAGGGACATATCATATATCTTAAACTATGTGTTCATAAATGAAACACTTAGCAACCTAACAACTTAGGGAACCCAAGGGACAACAGAAGTCTTGCCAAAATCGCTAAGCACACATGTACTTTATTTACCTAAAATCACTATAAACTATAATGAGTATGAAACTCACTAAGCATACTAGTTTTTTATATATCAAAATACAAATACATATATGTACACAATGCATATGTATGATATGTTGTGCTAAATTTAAATCATAATCTTATCAAATCACATGTCAGGTAAGCGCTTACACATTCTTTCAAAACATATAATAGGAATACCATCACTCAACTACTACTTAGTAAGAATTTCATATCACATATCACATAATGAGTCAAATGTCACTCGTAAGTGATATACCGTATGAGAGGAATAGTACAAGTGAGGTTTAAATTACACATATATAATGCTCATGCCCGAAGGTAAGAGCCAAACCCTCACCCTGATCATCGGTGAGTCCTCTCACATGCACCAATACGCCACCACACGAATATAATGACTCAATCTTCCTTTAGGTACCAATAGGATCCTCCCTACATACAGAACACATAACATATACCAATCCCGAAGAAAAGACCATATATAAAAGCTCCACAAATCACATAAGGTGCCTACTAAGTAAATAGTGAGTTCAAGCATCCTCAAAACACAAAACGTATCTTATGGATATTTTTCACTTTAAAAGCTTTCTTTGTTAACATATTTCATTTTGAAAGCTCACTTTCATAAACACATATATGTCCATGCTCAATGTCAATGCTCACATTCATAAACATATGTCTTTCACATTTCATATTAAATATACTTTGGCATAACATAAATATATTTCTAAACATATTTACAAAATTATACATAGACAATTATTATGCTTATTGTGATTTCAGTAAAAGTTTAGTATACTTACCTCTTAGCACTTTTGGCTACAAGGCTTAATTTTTCTTAACCTATCAATGGAGATTAATCCTTTTATAAGCCTCAATATTCACACAAAACACTTTAAATAGCTTACAAAATTACACATATTACACTTATCACATTGAATTGGTCTAATTACTTAGTTTTTCAAAACTTTTCATTCTGACCACTTACACTTAACAAAATTTTCTTATTTATCAAATGATGTCCAATTGCTTCAAAATCAGAATATATCTTTCTTAACTCATATATCCTCCTTATGTATGAATATTATATTATAATTCCTACACAATCCATTTCATAAACACCATCAAATCCAAACTATTATTCTAACGGGATAAAGATATTTACTGAATAGTATTTAGTCTCATAATTTTATAAAATCATGTACTAACTCAAAAATAATAAAACTATCACAAAATTACTCTTGACACATATTTCAATCTATAATAAATATTTTACTTCAAAATCCCTGCCAAAATTATTTTAAAACTATTTTATTTCATAACTTTAAAAATCTGTAAACTAAATACTGTAATGAGCTGATATACTTTAGAAAATCATAACAATTTAACCACATTGATCTAAATTCTAAATTTTGAATATATCATATTCCAGAAATTCATAATTTTTGAAGATCTTTCAGAAGATCAAAAATTGTTTGTCACTGTATCATACTGTTAACATAGGAAATTTCTAGAATATCAGGGTCATTTTGGTAAATTTACTACAAATTCAATTTTTGAAATTTTCAATCGATTCAAAGTCTTAAATGATTCTATACATGTCTAGTTTTATATTATCAAAATAAAAAATTAGAATTAAAGCACAACAATTTATAAAATTTCTGGATCAAGAGACTATCAAGTAGAAATTCTGTAATTTATTATGATTTATCAAGCTATTTACATAATCATCATCAATTCTCAATATATCTTACAAAATCCACATCAAATCCCCTATTTTTTATTTGTCTAAAAATTAAAAATTAAAGGAATTAACTTAATTAACACCAATAAATTAAAAAATAGTTATGATATACCTCTTAAAATCCAAAATTTTAATTTCTTCTTCTTCTTCTCTTTCTCTCCCCTCAATTTCTCTCTTTTCTCTCTCTAAAGGGATGGCTTGACCTAAAAATGAGTAAATTAGAGTTTAAAATGTGTATTTTTATACTAAGAGGCTGACTTTTAATATTTATAAATTAATCCCAAAACTTTTAAAGTATTACAAATTGGTCTCTAAAATAAATCTAAAGTCTTGCAAATAAACCCAATACTAATAGTATGTTCTTAATTTATACAAACAATATAAATAACAATACATAAATTAAGTATCATTCACATACAAATAAAATATGAATATTATACATATATATAAATATTTATTCTTTTCGGTGTTGGATAAGTGGTTACTATATAATTTATGCAGCGAAAGTCTAAAAATTAAAAATTGAACACAAATTTATACATAGTAATCAAATTAATACAAATTAAAAATATATCACCTTTGAAGCCTTTGGATTAAATTTTTACCGAAGTCTACATGAAATGAATTTGTTGTGAATTCTAGCAATCAACGGAGATGAGTTTGATTATCCAGAATAACAACCTATAATTCAACACTGGTTTACACACTTAAACCTTAATTCTAAGACAAACTCCTTGTCTTGAATTTGTTTGTTCAATCTTTATTCAACACATAAACAATGAACAAAAATTTGTATTACTTTAATGGTCTAAGCTAATTAGAAAAGAAGATGAATAATGAAATCAACACTTGAATTCAATTTTTTTTTAAAAAAAACAACTTTCTCTCTCTTATTCTCTCTCTCTCTATGGTCAGCCATCTCTTAAGAAAAAACTTAAACTTTTGTTTCATTTTACTAACTTAAACAAATTCATTTCATTAAAACAATTAATTTTATTTGCATTTTAATTTAATTTCACTTTAATTTAGATATTTATCTTAACCAAATTTAACTTTTAATAGTTAGAATTAGCTTAACTCTTAAGTTAATAAATATCTAACTAACTTAACCCTTGTTAACTATTAACAATAGTTAGTTTAGCCCTAACTTAACCCTTAAGTAAGGTTAAAATATCTTTTAACCTAATTACTTGGTTAATGTTTAACCATAGTTAAATTAAATATTTATTTAACTATTAAATAAATATTTTGATTATTTAATAATTAAATAATCAAATATCTTAATTTTAATCTAACTATAGTTAACTAACTTAACCTAAGTTAAGTTAACCATTACTTAACTATTAAATAAAGTTAATATCTAATTAACTTAACTATATGATTAACTTTTAACCATAATTAAGTTAAATTATTTATTTAACTTAAATAAATATCTTGATTATTTAACAATTAAATAATCAATTAAGTGAATTATCATTATGTCCTTACTAGGTTACCAAATTAATCTAAAGTGGGTTCCACTATTAACCATAAACTTTAATTAACTTAACTATAGTAATTTACCGAATTAAACTATTCACTCTGATATGCTACCCTAGTGTACAATGAGTACACTTTATATTGTGGAACTCTCTAGGTCCGCACTCGATTCGTCAAATTAAACTATTCTATAAGTCTGTAATCGATGCCTCACGCACACATCACGAATATTACAAATCAACGTGTTAAACCATATAAGTTAAGGTCACAACACATGCATATAATCCTTCCATCATTTATACTAGGATGTGCAGGGATATATATCAGCACCATTAAATTCCTATAAGTTCATCCATTAACTTATCTCTATATTTGTATTTCGATAAACGATATACGCAAACACTTTTACGATATTATTTAACCTTGTGGGAAAATCTTTTCTTCGGTTTATACTTATGGCTACAAGACTTTATAAAATACAATCTCAAAGCATCGGATCTGCAATTTACCTATATAAGCTGATGGATCCCTTATCTATACGTACCGGACTCTATGAGCATTGGACTAGACCCAGTGACAAGTAGCAATCAAACTATGAAAGGTCTCTGACATACGTGGAATCAAAGTGTAATGGATCACTCACAAATCCACTGCGGTGCTCAGGTTAAAGGACTACGAATACTGCTCAACTTGAAAGGACCTACCTTTGATGGCTTCATAAGATATCTATTGGGATCCTCGTAAGTCTGTTCAATATCCAGTCTTGACTGAATACTCACATGTCTATACGAATTTTAAGCTCATTATCAGCTAAGAACAATCATATGTACCATGTAGATATAGTTATACACTGATTTATATAAAAGAAATTCACCAATAGACTTGCATTGGTGAATATAGATCAGAAACATAGTGTTTGAGAACATACTTTTATAATAATATTTTCTAGCACATATTACAACTATTTACAACTATGTCATTACTAATATACTCTCAAGTCTTTGTCTTATTTTAAACAAGGCTTCTAACTCTCAGAATTTTGTTGACTTTTATAAGTTGATAACTCTTAGCAATGCTAATTTTTAGTAGTGTTAACTTTCAGCATTACTAACTCTTAGCCTTGGTTTAAACTCCTTTAGACCAAATCTAAATTCCTTTAGATTATACAATGTCTATAGTGTTATAAGCATTATACCATATATGTTTAATATTAACGATTTAATTTAAAATATTTATTATATAACTATTAAATAATAATATTCATAAAATATTAGAATGGCACGTAAGCACCAGCTCTAACACATTAAGACCCTTCAACTTTGTTCTTTGCTTCTCAAATGGAAGGTAACCCATGCTCTACCCATTTTGAGATTTCTTGGATTTGAGGGGAGCAGTATTAAGTACATCCAAACCTTTTAGTTTTGTTTTTTTTTTTATTTCTTGGTAAAAAGATAATCGATTCTTTAATCCTTTCGAGATTTCATAGATGTGAAAAGAAAGGTGCCACGTACATCCAGAATTATAAGTTATGTTTTTGGCTGCTTAAAATGGAGGTAGCTAATGCTTCATACCCTTCAAAATTTCTTTCCATCCTTTAATTCTTTCGCGTGAGCATAGTTACAATTCCACGATTCTCAAGGAATGATTTTTTGTGAAATTCTCAACCATAACTATTATATCAAAGGATATGAAAAAGATATTATCTTATTAAATAATTGATCAAGACAATGTATTCTTATGGATATTTATACATATAACCATTTCAGCTTGATATATTCCATAAGGTATGGATAGGTTTCCCTTCCTTGGTTTACAATAAATATGTACTACATTTTAGCTTTTTGATAACCTTGTAAGGTCATTCTTATATCTTGGCCATCTTTTTTGGCATTCTCTTTATAAATGTCAAGGGCTTCTCCCACTAGTACTAAGGCGCCCTGGTTAATTTCTCGCTTCTCAATTTTACAATCAGTCTGCTTCCTCAATCTCTTTTTTGTACACAATAGTATAGATGGCTGTGATATCTCAAGCTTCATTGGCTAAGTCTTTTCCACAGGATAAAGCTTCACTGTTTAATTCTAGGTTCACTTATTTTGTCCTCAATGTCAAAATGAAGGCTTTCATGTGGAGCATTGTCTTCGTTCCATATACTAATGCATATGAAAAGTTTTTTTTGGATTGATTCTTTGTTGTTTTGTATGCCTAGAGGATTATTGAGAGTTCCTCTAACTATTTTCCCTTATTTCATTCTAACTTCTTCCTTAAAACTGTGAAGATGGTTTTGTTATGTTTTTTACTTATCCACTCTTTTGTGGTTAGCTCTTGGAGGAAAATTTTTGCTCAATTTTGAACTTGGTGCAAAAGGCAAACTATTGAATTAACGAACTACTTCCTATTATTTGAGACTAATACCTGGGGCATTCTGAATCTAGTTATAATATAAGTCTATATGAACTTTTTTTTACCTCATATCCAGTGATGTGACTATAGACTTTAGCTTCCACCTATTTAGTGAAGAAGTTCATTGCCAATAATACGAATTTCTTTCCTCCGTCTGCTAAGAGTAATGGACCTACTATGTCCATTCCCTATTGAAAAAGCGGACATGAACTAGATATCATATATTGATTCCTTGCAGGAAGGTGGATAAATGAAGCTTGCTTCTAGCAGTTTTCAAACTTTCTCAAGTACTTTAGAGCTTTTGCCTTCAAAGTGGGCTAATAGTATAATTGTCTTAGCACTTTGTGTGCGAGGGCTTAGCCATTGAATGGTCCTCGTTAGCTCCCTTGTGTACTTTTTCTAGGATTTTTCTTCCTTCCTCTTTGAGCACATATCACAGGTATACGCCAAAGAATGCACGGCTATATAGTGTTCTTTTAACTAGTAAAAATCTTCTTGCCTTATTTTTGAGCTTCTTAACTTCATTTTGATCGCTTGAAAGCTTCTCATCTTACAAAAATTCAACGTAAGGGTCATCCAATTAGCAGAAGTTGATATTTTCATGTGTTATTCTTTCTAATTTTATGTCGTTACCTCTTTATCTATTATGATTTTCTCTTTGATAATGAGCAGAACCATCATATATGGCAAAGAGTTTGCTGCCCCTTCTTCTTTAACATGTCTATTTATTTTGTTTTCTAGTTTCTTGGTACTTGAATGATGGTAATTTATTCCAACTTTCAAGCGGTTTTTGTTGCTTTAGACAGGTAGTTTTTCATTCTTTCTCCCTTTACTTAATACTTTCAATTACATTAAAAAGTAACTAATACAAAATTTGTATATATATATAGTTTCTTGATCATGATCTAATATGCCACAGCTAGTCTATTAATTAGTGTCTTGTACTCAGCTTTGTTGTTGGATGTTGCTAATATGAGTCTAATTACGTGTTCCAAGATGAAGCCTTCTAAATTATTGATTCTCATCTCAGGCCCTACTTCTTTCTGGTTAGAGGACCCATCTATATGTATCTACCAAGGTTTCATTGCTTTCACAAGTTCTATTAATAGTGTGTCGTCTTTTAATTCAAGCTCGTATTCCATGAGAAAGTCTACCATCACTTTTATTTTAATTACTATCTTTGGTCTATAGTTTATGTCTAAGTGTGTAAGCTCTAATGCTATCTTGATTACTCTTCCTATAGCATCGAGTCTTGATAATATGCGTTTCAAGAGGTAGGAAGTGTATATCACAATTAGATGTGCTTTAAAGTAATGCTTGAGCTTGTTCTTAGTTTAAACTAGGATAAGGATAAGCTTCTCTGTTGTGGTGCATCCTATTTCAGAATCCAGTAGTATCTTACTAATGTAGAAGACTAGTCTTGTTATCTATTCTCTTCCTAAAATAACATAACATTAACTGCTACCTTAGAAACTACAAGTAAAGGAATAAAGTTTCATTACGAATCGGAGGGAAAGAATAAGAGGCTTTTTCAAATGCTTTTTTAATCGTCAAAGTGCTTCTGTCTACTTTGAACCCTACAAATGTCTTTTTTTTTTTTTTTTGCTTTGATGACTAAAAAGAAAGGTCTACGTCTATCAGACAACTTGGAGATGAACTGACAGAGTGTTGTAATCCTTCCTCTCGTGCCTATCACATGTCCATGGAACATTCTAGATGAGATTCTGAAAAAAAAAAATACTTGGTATAGTATTTTCACAATACATCAAACACTTCTTGTCAATCTATAATATGATCCTCTATTTTCTTACTTTTGACTATTGTATTATCTATATGGAATGTGGCTCCTGCACCAATTGTCATCACTCAATAGCAATATGTACCCCTCTTGATCATGAAATTGATTTTCTCTTAATCTTTTTGGATTTATTCTTATTTGATTGTAATCGTTATAGGCGAATCGAAATGATAGCCTCTTATATTCAATAGTTGCATTTACCATCTGATGATCTTGGGAAGTAAGAAAGAATCCTTTGAGATTACTTAATTGAGGTTTGTATAATTTACACAGACCATCCAGTTCTTGTTCTTCTTGGATACAACAACGATGTTAGTCAACCAGTTTAGATAGTAAACTTCATAGATGAAATCCATTTGCAATAGTCTATTAACTTCGTCGTTGATGATCTTGTTTCGCCCAACAACGAATCTCTTCTGCCTCACTGGTCGATGATCTCTTTTTATGCTTAAAATTATAATGAGTTCAATCTCTATTTGAATAAAATCATAATTTTATTCCTTCTCTATTTTGTCATGCTTTATATAACTTGTTTCTAGAGTCTATAAGTTAACGGGTTGAATTATTTAATTTGAATAGGCTCTAATTTCACCTAAAATTTATTTGTACAATTAATTTAGTCTGTTTTTTTAAATTAAGTTTTAAATAAAAAGACAATGGGGTGTGGGTTGATAAACTCATTTAATAATGAGTTCAACAATATAAAATATCACTAATTAATTAGTATACATCAAATTACACATTAATTTGGATACAATTTATATATCTCAATTATATAAATATAATATTAATAATAAATGTATATTCAAATTATCAACGTATAATATTACTAGCTGTCTCGTAGATTTGAAAAAGAAATGAATTCACTCTCCTTAATCAATGCCGAGAATGGGAAGTCTATGTTTTTATAGTATTTATTTTATTTTCTTCTTTCCTTTTTTTTATTTGGCTATGGAATCAAATGGCTGAAGTCAAAAAGACCTAACAGTAAGCAGTTTACTTGGCTCAAGTCAAGATGCCGTGGAGCCGAAGACATACTTATCAAAGAAAAAATTGCATTTGACATTGAACATACCAGGTTGACAAAAGGAACATGAGAGGTTGTCGAATGTGAAATGATTTTTCGTTCAGCTGTTTTCAGACATAATTGATATCTAAATTCCATAAAAGAACAAAGATTGTTGAGCTTGATAATTTTTCAGTGTGCTCAAACTTTGTTATTAGAACTTACATGCTATTCTCATTCACTTTCTTAGGAGGGGCAGAGGCAATACAAATCTCATACAGAACCCAACCCATGAAAAAACTGAATGATATTCTTATTGCTACTAAAAATTATATGATTTTCTTATTGCTATAATGTGGCTATAACAAGCTATACTAACAAAGAATAACAAAACTTTCAAACAGTAATTAAAAAAAGAAAAAAGAAAACAGAAGATTAAACTGAAAATCAATGTAGAAAAGAAGTTCCGGCAAGCCCATGGTGAAGCAAATTGTGGGCAATAGAATCTCTAGCCTGAGCTGAAGCCATGGACCTCAAACTATTCTCAGCAATCATCTCATCATCAAAAAGCTCAAACTTCAACTCAGATTCCATGACCTCATTCCTCATCTCACAAATATTATGCAAAACGCAGCAAGCACCAAGAACAACAGGCAATTCTTGTAGTTTCACTTCAGTCCTTTTTTGCAAACAAACCCATCTCCCTTTCAATCTCGCGAATGCCTCTTTAGCCACCGATTGAATCTCCCCAATCTTCTCATTAAACGCATGTTGCGTCCACGTCAAATTCCTCTGCGTATAAGGCACCAAAACCCAGTCCATTAAAGGGTACCCAGAATTTCCCACAATCCAAACATCCCTAAAAAGCCCTCTATTGGCTCTTTGAAACAAAGCTGATCTCTCAAGCACTTGATCATCCGGCATCGAACCGGGCCAACCGATGCAAACGTCAGTGAAAACTCCTTTGGGATCAACAACTCCTTGAACTGTAATTGAATAAGACGTCTTTTGATTTCTCTCAGTGTGCCTCTTGTTAAAATAAGCAGCAACGCTGATTTTAGGCGCTATTATTGGTACATGAGTTGTGTACATTGATCCGCCAACATTTGGAATCCCAGAAATACCCTCGAATTCTTCCTTAATTTGCTTAAGTCTCTGCTCGTCGGGCCATTGTACGAACTTCGGCATTAACACAGTTTTAATCGCTGAGCAAACCTCCAAGACCAGCTTGTGGCAAGTTGATATCCCCAAACCGAACCGCTTCGACACGACCCGGAGAGGTTCGCCCGTGGCCAGCCGCCAAATACAGACCGCCACGCGCTGTCGAACCGGAATGGCGTCGCGAAGCATCGTATTCTTTTTCATTACAGTGCTCTCTAGCTCCTCGCAAATCATATCAAACGTGGGCTTACTCATCCGAAAATCTTGCCGAAACTGCTCCTCTGGAAAATCGTGCCTGTTACGCTCCTCCCACCAGTCCTTCGATCGGTCTTTCACCCACAACCGGCGGTGCGGTGTGTGCCCGCTCGAATTGGTGTTCCCCGTCTGAGTACTCGGGTTATCCGCACACGTGTCTTCACTTGCTGATGCTGCCGCCACGGTAGACGCAAGCACCGTAGGCGTACGACGAGATCTTTTAGTTCTTAACTGATCCATTACATCCAAATCGTTATAATGGTTCTGCATATGTCCGAAATGTTCATTCATTACTTGCGACTTCCGCTTTTGATTATCATCGAAGAGGATTTTATCTTGCTGAGACTCAATAGAGAATTCTTCATGTTCGCGTTTCTCTTCTTCGTCCAACAAGATTAGCGAGGTTAGTATATCATTCCACGCAGCACTCTTTTTTAATTCTTGTTGTTGCTTATCAACTCCCTTCTGCTGGTCACTATCTTCGTTGCCGTTTCGTTGCCGCTTCGTCAAATTGTTGTTCCCATTGAACCCAGTATTGCTGTTTTTATTCTCCATTTCGGAGAACAAACCCAATAAATGGGAGTACTCTTCTTGATTAAGAAATGGGAAATGAGTTATTTCCATTAAAGGAGACAGTAGAATTAGAAAGTGGGAACGTTTCTATGTGCCTGTTTCCGTATCTTGACAAGTGTTTGAAGAAATGCTTGAACGAGAAATGTGAACACAATTGATTTCAAATTGGAGAAAAGAAAGATAAGAAACAATGGTTTATATAATCACAGGAGAAGGAGGAAGGGAGGTGAGGAAAGAAGCGTGTGCGCAAATGTGAACGCGATGTGGGGGCTTTGACGGTGACTCGACTTTTTTATAATTTTATGATTTTTTTTACGCGGTTCGGGGAGCTTTTTATTTTATGTTTGATGGTTTTAGAATTATAGCTTTTGAGAAACGTTGGGAAATGGGAAGTTTCTTGAGAGTAGGGGGCTTAAACATACTATTGCAGGAACTAGGAAGTTTGAGGGAAATAGGTGAAACGAGTTAAGGAATTTTCTTTAATAGTACTCGAGCCGAGTGCAAGCAACTTTTGTTGAGGCAATTATCTAGGAAGCCCCTCGTAAGATAAATATTTTGAGTCAATACCCCTGGAAGATTTTCTAATCTCTTTTATTCCTGCAGTTGAACAATTGTACTCAGGTCCCTCTAAATATCTTAATTTACTACATATGTGAAGTTTGTCGTAAATTTTGCAAAATTATGTTACATATCAACATGCTCGGTTTCATCAAAGATGGGATTGAGTTTTTTCTTTTTCTTTTTCCTGCTGACAAAACGAAGTATTTAATTGCAACTACCCATTACACAATGTTTGATGTGCATCTTGATGGAATCTAGAGGTACGAGGAGGGATTAACCTTATTAAATTATAATTACTTAAAAACTTTTTAAGATAAAAGTCTTTTTTTTTTTTAAGATTAACTCCACTTTCAGAGAGTTTTAGGGATTAACTCCACTTTCTAAAAACCATTTATTTCATTTAAAAAAAATATATATGTTAATGTATTTAAAAAATGATGAGTTTAGCGTGTATAATAAATATTAAATTTTATGATATATATTATTTATAAAAGAAAAAATAAATTTAATATGAGTTTAGATACACGTATATAATTAATAAAATAAAAATAAGGAGGCAAATATAAATAGTATCACTCTTTTTTATACAAGTAATATTATAAATTTTAAGTTATATATTAAATAATGTTATGTTAAATAATTATTAAGTGGTAAAATAGTATAAATTTTAAAATTATTAATTGTATCAAATAATAATATTACACTTTTTAAATTATATCTCAAATTTTAAATTTTAAATAAGGTGTCAAATAATTATTGAAGTAGAAAATAATATAATGAGTAATATTAGAAATCATAAAAAATGAACCACCCAATAATTATTTGACACTTTATTTAAAATTTAAATTCGAGTTGTGTATTATTATTGATACACTCAATAATTATTTAATATATTATTACTTAAAATATAATTTATAATAAAAATTTAGGATGTAAACCATTGTTATTTTTAAATATTCATGAAAATAGGTTAATAACATTATTAGGATCGAGAGTTTTGTAAATCATATTTCTCTGCTGACCTATTTAATTATCAATGATGTCAAATGAATTAATAAAGGAAAATGATTACCACCGACCATAGAACCCAATTATTATTTTTTTAAACAAAATTAAAATCAAAATCAATTAAAATAAAATTCAATCTAATCATTTCACTTTCACAATAACTTTGAAGTTTCATGTGAACATTACAAAAGCAAACATTTCTTCTTTACTTTTTTTCGAGCTTTAATTATCGATGTTACATAGTTTGTTACATATATAGACTTGTCTCTATAGTTTAGGTAAAACAAAAGAGTGATTGACAAATGTATTTTTGTGTCCTCGCGGGGGATTAAACACTTCGCAATCACAAACCCTAGGTCATGAATCACACCTCGGTTTGATTTTTTACCAACTAAAATTCCTACTCGCATATATATGAATATGACAAATTGGCTGTTACCCTCATGCCCCATGTCATTGCTTACCTCATAAATGCTGTGATTTTTCAGAAAATAGTACATTTGGATAAGAATTAAGTTTTAGGTGACTTCTTGGGCAGGTTTTTCATACTTGTACTAAAAACAAAGTCTTTAATAATTGAAACATTTTGCCTATACAAACAAATGATCACAAATCTATGAACGCACAGTAAGATCGGATCCAATAATTAACGTCCGATGCAATAAATCTTGAACTATAATTAATAGACAAATTAATATGTATATCATATTGGATTAAATCAAAACAAATAATATCGAACTGATTCGTGAAAAACGTGCAAAACAATTTTTTTTTTTAAGAAAAAAAAACCCTTTTCTTTGAATGATTCGTAGATCTGCATATTGTTTTTTAAATTTTAACGTGCGCATGGATATATTTGACCATCAATAAATTTCATTGGACTGGATATAAGATATAGAAATTATATTATTTAATTTAGGCATCTTATTTCATCAATGCAAGTATTCAACAACTATGACATTTAAATAATATTACTAAAACTTTCATTATAATTTTTTTTATAAAAAGAAATAATTATAACTTTTAAAATGGGAGCGATGATTGTTTAATTCTAGAAAGTAGTAACTTGCTTGCTTTGGTTATCCCCGCCGCCTTGAATGATAGAATCACGTTGATTCAACGTCCCAATGTTTTTAATCGGAAAAAAAAAAGTTCCAATGTTTAGTTGACCAGGGGCCAAACGGGGAAGGTCAACAATGTCAAACGCTTCATTTTCTTTGTTTTGTCGAGAAAATTATATGGACAAATTACAGATGTCATATATATAATTAGGATTTTTTTTGAAAATGGCCCCAATTTTATAAAGTATTTTGTTTTAACCATATATGAAGTTTTTAATTTTTTTAGAAGCTAAATTTGGACATTTTGCTCCTAACCCCAAATTTCTTTAATTTTCTCCTCTCTCTCTCTCTCATCCAAATGATTTGTTTTTTTTTTATATGTAAAATAGATATATTTTATGATAAATAGATACATTTTATAAAAAATGAGTGAAAAATAATTAGAAAAATTAGAAAAAACAACTAAAATACTATTTTTGAGCACTACAAATAACGGGGCATGCTCTAATGCCACCACATAGTACAACAATAATTATTTAATTAATTTTTTTAAAAAGTTTATTTAAAATTATTTTGATTTGAAATTAAATTAATTTTAATTATTAATAAAATTAATGAATTAATATATTTAATTATTAAATTTATTTTTAATAAAAAATAATTAATAATTAAATAAATTAAATAGTTAGTAATTAAATACTTAAATAATATAGTGAATTATTTTTATTCTTAAGAGTGTAACAAAATATATATATTAAAAAATTTCTCTATATCAATTTACAACAACAATCGAATAAATCTTAAATTTTAAACCTTAAACTCATGATCCTTAATTGTGAATCATAAACTTTCAACTTATCATCCTAAACCCTAAACCTTCAATTCTCAACCTTAAATCATAAACATTAAGCCATGAACTATATTCATTAAGCCCTCAAATGTAAATTCATGATTCTTAACCTTAAACTATAAACTCTAATAACAAACCTTATGCCCTCAAAATACAGGGGTTGTAATAATTTTTTATTCAGTTAATATGCATCAAATCATGTGAGGGTCAGGGTTTAGAATTTAGAGTTTATTATTTAAGATTTACATTTTAGAGTTTAAAGTTGAGAATTTAAGATTAAAAGTTTACAGTTTAGAATTTAAGGTTCAAAGTTTACGATTTATGGTATAAGATTTAGGAACACGAGTTTATAGTTTACGATTTAGAGTGTAAGATTTAAAATTTAAAGTTTGACATATTTTTAATTGTTTAATTACTGTTGTAAATTGTCTTAACAATAATTTTTTTTACTATATTAATTAATTATTAAAAAATAAATTAAACAATTAAATATATGAGCTAATATTTAATAATTAAATATATTAATACTATATTTTATTTAAAAAATTATACCAATTTAAAATAATAAAATTTTAATTAATCCTATTACGCCAGTTGCGCTAAGCACATAGCGTTAGCATGCCATAGGCACATCCCTTGTCACTTATGAAATTCAAAATTTACTTTTTGGCTCTTTTTCTTTTTGTTGGGCTTTTTGGGTTATTTTTCTACTAATTTTTTTTTTTTGTATAAAATCTATTTATTTATCACTAAATCTACTAAATTTATATACATTTTACGTACTTGAATAAGAGAGAAGAAAATTGAAGAGATTTAAAGTTGGGGATAAAAATATTCAAATTTGGCTTCTTTAACTAAAAAAAAAATTATGTACAGTTAAAAAAGAATATTATATAAAATTGGGGGTCATCTTAAAATTTTTTCATAATAATTATTAGTTTGTACAACACCCGTCATCTTTAAACTATTTACATATTTTAACCAAAAGTTATATGGTTTTATAATATACCCCCAAGACGATACATCGGCTCATGTTTGTGTGTGAGAATTTGTGAATCACGGTACAGGGAAAGAGTGTAGAACTTTTTTTTTTTTATAAGTAATTTAGAGGGATATCGGATAAGATATTACATTTATATACGGAGAGGAGAAAAAAAAGACCTCTAGAAACTATCTTAGTATTCGCTGACTTAAACCCAACCTCGTAGATAGGAAGAGTGTAGTTAAATTAGTTATTGGTATTTGGAGTTCACAAAATATTCCAATAAAATAAAAAAAGCAAGAAGACTGAAGGGTCGGTGGTCTTCAATGGCGTCTCTTCTCACTCCAGCTGCTTCCATTCCTGTGCGACAGCAGGTCACGGCTCCATCATCGTTTTACCGTCTATTGGTATTTTCAAGATTCGTATATCGTAGTTATTTGATAAAAAATTTGTAAATTCCCGCTGGGGTACTTGAATTTCTCTAACACCTGACTTGTTTAGCATTTGTTAATAAATCTATAAAGGCATAAATACTGAACCTGGGTTTTTTTTTTCCTTTTAATATGGGACTGGATTGTTATTCGTATAACTGCTAAACTGTATCACTTGTTTGCTAATGACTGGGCTGGAAAAAGATTTGAAACAAGGCTCTTGTTTATCTGCTTTTGCTTTTGGAAGCAAGAGTTGTGTTGAATTTTGGATTTGTAAATTCTTAAAAGACTTAAGTGAACAGAGGTCGGCTGCTCTTGACAGAAACACCTGAACTATGCTTGATAATGGCGTGTACTTATTGCAAGAATTAAATTTGTATTTTAGAAGCAATAAAAAGAACTCTTTATTTTAGGAAAATCAACATTAATTGAATTGTTCTTTGGAAAGATGACTCTTTGTCGAAGGATTTAGTCATAGTCTGCAATTATTATATTTGGTGTGGGTTTTATGGTGACTGTAAGACATCAGTTTTTTTAAAAGAAAGAGGGCATTTTGAGTTTGTGGCAAAAGAGTTCATTCTTGTTCAATTGAGTTTCATCAATACTCAATTGCTGAAACTCTTTGGGCTTTTACTAGTGATATTGGTATCCTGTTGATCCCTTAGTAGATGAAGTTGGGTATGATTGGGATTGAGGTGCTGTGGCTTTTTGTCTACAGCTGTTGTTGAATGAAATCACTAGCTGTCAAGTACACATAGCTGGGTGGGTGGTTTGTAAACATTGGGTGCCTAGTAAAATAGGTGTTAACCAAACATTTTAGTTGTTATGCTTTCAAAATTAACCAAAAGCACAATAGTAACAAAAATGCCCTTAGTTTACCCACACTGATGTGAATAACCTGCATTCAATATCTTATACACTGGAAAACTATGCAGTGTTCTCATGGCATGGCAACTAGCTTTTACAATCCAGGTGCTGCTTCCTATCCTTCCTGTGCATGGGCAACAGATTTGCGTTGTGCTGCTTCCAGCCATGCTAATGAAGTTGGGTGAAATTCTTAAGAGATTGATAACGTACATAAATCTCTAGGTTTCAACATATGTAAGAAAATGATTTCAGTTATCTCCTTTCTAGCTTGTACCAATATTTTCTGATGCTCGGTGGTTTCTTTTCTGATGTTTACTCTAAGGTTCCCTATGGTATAATGTGTTGGCATATTTATATCTTTTTATTTCACCACGTATGTGACCCAATTCCTTTTGTTATTGTGGATAAATTGTGAGCCCCTGGCTTCTGATTGCAGGTGAATCGTCTAAGTGTCAACAACATACATACAAACACATCATCCAAATTTTACCAGACTACTGTGAAAAATGGTAGGTCCAATGGGCTTTTCTTCACGATTAAAGTGAAGATGTCTGTCGAAGGAGGTGTGCTCAAGAAAGAACCATTTAGAGACACTGATAAAAATGGTAATTCTTCCGATTTATTATTCACTTTAAGATCACAATAATTTTTGTTACTAAGTTGGATGTTGGTTATCGAGGAAAAAAGGTGGCGGGATCTTGGAAACTGATATGCCATCATATTCAAAGTCGAGCCAGCTGGTTAGATTGTATAGCTTTAGGTTGTGGCTTTTGTTGATTTGAACAGTGATACATGAAATTTTTTGAATAAGGGATATAAAGGAGACCAATACGTTCATCAGAAATTTGATTTCTTTTTTACTTTGCAGTTTATTCTGGTGTCATATGAAAATTTTAATCATTACATCTTCTTAAATTTCCCTCCCATCATTAGTACCCAAATATTATGGCAAGCATAAAGTTAGAATTTAAGAAGTAAAATCCTACTTGTTGGATGTGAAAGCCAGTTGGATAGTTTGTTGGCCTTTCTTTATACTTTTTCCTTTCCAGGAAAGGTCATATTTTTTACTTTCTGATATTTGTGCAGATTATGGAGTTGTTAGTGTTCACCATGTTAGAATTCTGTGCGAAAACCTTGAGAGATCGCTTGAATTTTATCAGAATATTTTAGGTGTGTGCTTATTCAATCTAAATACTAATGTATCCTTCATGAACATAAGAGAAAAAGGGAACTAACATCTGCTTTCAAATCATAAGGTCTTGAAATAAATGAGGCAAGGCCACATGATAAGCTCCCCTACCGGGGTGCTTGGTTGTGGGTAGGTTCTGAGATGATTCATTTAATGGAGCTTCCAAATCCAAACCCCTAAACTGGACGACCTCAACATGGTGGTTGGGATCGTCATACTTGTATTGCAATTTGAGATGTGTCTAAACTCAAAATTATCCTTGACAAAGCTGATAAGTTCTCTCCTGCAGTTGTTCTTGAATATCAATCTGTCTGTCTGCTTACCTATTCTTCACCAAAACACGGTTATGTAGGCTTTCAGGCATCTTATTTTGCTGATTTGTTTTGTAGGTATTCCTTACACAGCAAATCTGGAAGGCCAGCTATTTTTACACGTGATCCAGATGCAAATGCTCTAGAATTTACACAAGTGGATGCCTGATGATCGATAAATTTCTTCATTTATGGCATAAACTTACAATATCTATACCTCTGGTGATTAATCCTTTGGGAACAAAATATGTAAATAATTGCTAATGTAAAATGTCCTGCACTTTAGTCAGATCATGTAGCTTGCTATACAAATGCAAGGATGTTAAAAGTAGTTTGCAGTCCAACACATCTTTCTCTCGGAAAAGCTTTGCCTCCGGTTACCTGTAATTTCATTTTTTAAAATCTCCTTTGTTACTTGAAACTCTTGCTTAGTCTGGAATCATGCAGAAGAGGTTTGTCATCATGTTAGGTTTTTGAATGCCTCAACTAAATTTGGAAATGGTTTTGAGCAAAACTTGATAATCTAACCCAGAAACCGTTGATTACGAAACTGCTAAAAGTACTAATTAGTACTAATGTACGCAATGAATTATACTCTATTGACAGACGTTCTTTTTTTTGGAGGGTACGCTAACATCATAGGTAATAATTTGTCTCAGGAGAGATCTGATAAAATTGGAAAGCTTTACACATATATTCAAGATATTTTGCTCTTCCAAGTGCGCGCACACACAAAAATAGCAATTTACATCTTATACTTCATTTCAAAAGTACTTGATCTCTAAATCTATACTACTTAATCAGATAATTTATTTACCATTTTTATTTTGTTCCTTTCATTAATCTGAATTCGACATTGAAAGGTAAGGGAGAGCGAAGATTGAGCCTCGACATTCTAGGTATTGCAACAAGTTCCTGATAAAGTTGCAGGTGACTTCCACTGCTGTATAGCAGAACGCAACGTGTGGTTTGGAATAATCTCTGTATGCTGGAGCCTAAGCTTTGTCACCGGTGATACATTGTGTTTCTCTAGCCATGCCTCGATTGCTCTACGTTCATAGGTAAAACCATCAGCAGCAATGTATGGATTTTCCATGACTTCCTGTATTACCAACAAGATTAAGCACGTAGGAAAAGCTATATCAGTTGCTAGCTAATGTGGAGCATTGAATTTGTAATCATATGTTTCTCTAATGGAGTGTAACTCTTTCACCTGAAGGATTGGACAAAAGAAGTGGCTTTGTGCATAAATATTGTCTCTCTCCAACTTCACACAAGCATCTGCAACATCTTTGAGTTTCTTGAGAACTGGCATTAGTTCAGTATCCAGATCAGGTCTATCTCTGCATCTAAGATTTGAACACTTCAGTGCAATACGAGCTAATTCCTCTGTTTCAATAAGCGGCCAATCTGTAATCGACTTATCTAGAATGTTAGCAAAGGAACTGTTGTTAATGGCATTTTCAACTGTCAATGGAAGTCCATTTGGTTCACGAGCTGTCAACAACTGGAGTATAATAATTCCAAATGCATATAGATCAGATTTTGGTCGGATGGTGCCAGTTCTCTGGTACTCTGGGTCCATGTAGAAGAGAGTACCAGCAATAATAGAGTCTCTGTACTCTGTGATGTCATCAGGCACAACTTCTGAAATGAGTTTAGCCAGCCCAACATCCCCAATTTTGCTCACATAATTTCTGTCCAACAAGATGTTACCCGGCTTTAAGTCTCGATGGACAATTGGCTCTGGCTTTGAGTTGTGTAAGAATGCAATCCCACATGCTACTTCGAAAATTATCCGGAACCGGACAAACCAAGGAAGAGGCGGTTTTTCATTCTGATGGTAAATATATTCCTCCAAGCTTCCATTTTCAAGGTATTCATAGATCAAACAACTGTTCTCAGGACAGGCTCCAAGCAGCAGAACCATGTGCGGATGTCGTATCTGGCTTAGCACTTCAACCTGAAAGATAGAATGAAATTTTTATCTCACGAAAGCATCAATAACTCTGGTTTCAAGAACTATTTAGCACATTTTTCTAAAGGAAAAATGCTATTCTTCATCTAGTTGAACTGCATAAGGAAAGAAAAAAGGTCAGGGTTATCAAAGAATAACAAAAAATTCAATGTCCAAGAAGTAAAAACATGTTTATGCCATCCATGACAATGTTAAGAACAGTCCTAGTAAAGGATTTGAGCGACAGGACTCCAATTTTAGCCAAGGTGTTAGTTTTAGGAAATTCCACAATAATGAGAAACTTATCACAATATTGTCAGTGAAGAAATTATTTGACCATTGAAAATGAGTAATCAAAATTGCATTATGAGCAGGATGCATGGAAAATAATAATTATTGTGCATATAACACAATTCTCCATCTCTGGACAAATTCAAGTTCTTCAAAGCAATTATGGTATAAACAAATTATTGAATAGGTTTTGGCACTTAAAGAATATTATCAACTGAAAACTACCTCCTTTAGAAACTCATCTTTCTTGTCAGCTGCATCAGTTGAAAGAACCTTAACAGCAACAGGAGTGTGATCAAGATTGCACTTATAAACTTTTCCGTATGCTCCTTCACCAATAACATAATTCTTAGAGAAGAAATTTGTTGCTATCTCTATTTCTTCCCTAGTGTACCTTCTGTACCTCCTGTCATTTAACAAAAGTGCATGAATAATTTTTTTCTTCTCCAAGAATTCCTTCAGGGCATTCAATTCAGCTATTTGCCTTTCAATGGCCTCTTTATCAAGCAAATGTTTTGCATCCTCAACCTCCTTCAATACTTGCAAATACTTCACTTTCTCTTCAGCAGCAAATTTTGTCAAAGTTTCTTTCCTTTCCAGGGCAGCATTCACCTTTCTTGCTTCTTCATGGCATTCGTGAGAAAGCATATGAAGCTGCACCAATGATATAGGGTTCAGGGTATGATAGCCATATATTTCTTGGGTCATAAAGAATCCAAAAACAATTTCTTGCAACACATGCAAATGCATTTACTATGATATCTGAAATTGTGCTGCAACTTGCAAAATGTTAGAAACCCATAATTCGGTTACTAAAATCTGCAGAAACCTAAATAAAATTCTGTGAATGCAAGATGTTGATTTCCATTTCTTTAATTTCTGAACTGTCTCTGACCTTGCTTTGGGTATGGACCAGCTCTTCACAAGCTCTTTCATACATGGCAATAGTAGTTTGCAATTCTAGCCGCAGCTGTTCCACTTCAATCTTCCCAGCTGACTGCAAAAATACTTTAAAGTTAGAACTCATTGCCACCTTGGAACTGACAATATTTCTGCAAAATCCTAAGAAAAAAGCATGCCACTCTCCCAATAAATGCTCAAAACAATTCACCTGTTCAGATTTTGTAGAAGACATGGAATCGCATTGCTCAACAGTACTAATTTCAGAGTTATCTACCAAGTTTCGACAATTACTCTTCATACCCACACTAGCACTTGTGGGAGAACCTATATGTGAAAGTGCATAAGTATTTCGATGACTGATCTCTGATACCGATGATGCTCCACCAGTCTTGCGAACTCTGGTTTCCACAGATGAAGTATATAGCTCAGATGATTGTTCATTAGAGTCACTGGACCCTTCTCCATAATCCTTTCCAGTAAGCAGTTGGGGCCCTGTGCTGGTCTCTGTATGACAGAAGATGAAACAATCAAGTGCCTGACAGCATATTGACTGCAGAAGGAAGTACTTCCAAACATACCACTAGTTGATGCAGGATCAGCTGATTTTGTAATGAGTTTGTGTCTAGATACAACATATATATGGCAAGATTTAGGTGCATATCTCAGAACAGTTGTTGGAACCCCTGGTCCCTTGAGCTTCCTAAACAAATTGTGACTTGAAAATCAACATAAGCATGGCAAAAATGTACATTCTATTCCCAAAGAGAGAAAGAACAGAAGCATAAATAGAAAGGCGTGTAAAATTATTAACAGAAGCAAGGCAATAGTAACTAATTATACAACAGGAACAGCCTCATGTTTGTAAATAACTTTACTGTTATCCTTTTTCTTCTTAAGTGTTGCTAAACCTGAGGATCAATTTGTGCCAGTAGATACAAGCACATAAACTTTCACAGACACAAACTCCTGATATCTAGTCATACACCTCTAGAGCACTTCGATCAACTTCATAAATGCTGGGGTTATGAGAGTGCACAAGACACATTATACAAGTTCGAAATTTTAATAATTTATGTTAACATAGTTGTAACATAATACTTTCACCAATCCATAGATAAAATAGGCATACAATTAAAAGTAAACAGGACAATGAACTGCAGTGTAGATAGACAATTACTAATTAATACCCACCTCATTATACAATTAGTGGAGCAAGAACCCAACACTAAACTGTTGATCCCAGCCTCAGATATATATCTTACAAGCGCAGTGGCTGGATTGTCAGCCTCTAGCACCAATGTTTCCATCTGCAAAAGATTCGGCATAAATTCAAACCCACCCCATCAGACAATAAATATTTAATAGAAACCAACCTAGCTTGAGATACAAGATATAATTCACCTTCCTCAACTTGCATAGTTTCTTATATGGAGCAAAGATTTGCTCCATCTTTAATTTCACATCTTGCACATAGACTTTCACCACATTTTCATCCAGCTCTGCTATTGGGATACAATCTCCTGCTGTAGGACGTGTGTCATTCAATTCATTACTCATAAAAAATCTAAGATTTAAAACAGATTGTTTCTTGGCAGTCAAGTAGAAGTTGTTATCTTTCGCTTAAGTTTTGATACTCTTTTTTTTACTCTTTTAAGGTGCATTTTGGAGTGCGTTTGGTATCGTCCAAAGAAGTTTATAAGTTGGCTGAAATAGATAAAATGGAGACTTCATATTAAAAAAAAAATTGATATGTATTTTTTTTAGAAAGTACTTGACATAAACATAATATTGTAGAAGTACTTGATGGTTATGTTTCCAGAAAGCTTTTGTTAGGTGCTTTTACAAACTCAAAAGAGCTTTTTCACAAGAAGACTTCTAAACACAACCTCATCGTTAATTCCGACAACTAAACAGAGCCATTAATTTTAATTTTTAACTTTAAAATTCCAGCTTCATCAAATTAAAATTCAAGAAATTAAATCAAAGCTTTCATCAAAGTTCTCCAAGTATCTAATTCAACAGCACGTCAAATGATAAAAAACAAAAAAAACTCAATTCAAAGTCCAAGCACAAACTCATTAGATTATCCTATGCGTAAACTTAAAAAATGAAAAACGAGAAATGGACACGTCATACGTACACGGAGTTGGAATTGAAGTGACGGGGGGCATAACGTGGACTAAGATAAAACGATCAGCTTCGGGCATGAGATTCTCCACGGCCCACCGGACGGCACGTCGAGTTCCGTTGCCACCTTCAATTCCGGTGCCGCCGTTAACGGCAACAGCTACTGACGTCATCTTCCCCGCAGCATCACGACCATCACCAGTCAGGCTCATTTTCGAGGTTTGAATTAAGTTCGTTTTGGCTTTCATTTATGTTAAGGCTCTGTAATATATTGACTTGGAAGCTGGAGGGAGTTGAAGACGTGAAAAGTGTCGCCTTGACTTCTATTAATTTTGAGCTTCGTTACATCTGGCTGGGTCTGCATTTTTGGGCTTGGCTTCGACCCTACTGGCCCAAACCTTTTTTTTCTTTAACAAATGAGGAGGAACTCAACACTTTTATTTTATTTTTTTAAAATTCTAAGTGTAATATTATTGATTAAATCAATAATATTATTATATAAATTTTTTGATATAAAATTTAAAAATTATTAATACGTTATATAGGGATAAAATATATCTATTATGACTCATTTAAACTTATTACTTTTCTATAGAGAAAACTTAGAACATATCAACCTATAATGGGGACTATTCCAATAAATGATAATTACTATTATTTTTAAATGGACAGACCTATCATTTAGTAAGAGAGAAAACATACCCTCACATAAGAATGCAACACCTACCCTCACGTAGAAGTAGGAGGGAACTTACAAACAAAGAACAAAAAAAAAATCTCATAAAAGAGAAAAATGACAAAAATCACCATACATTCATTGTTCACAATCCAACTCTAGTTAAAAATTAAGCTACACAAATAAGCAAATATTGATCAATCTCGAGTTAGACCATCCTTGAGAACGGAGCGGCGAAACTGCGGTGGTCGAAATCAAGAAGCCTAGGGTTAGAGATCAAAGATCGTAGAGGTAGATTGCAGATGGCGGCGCATTGCTCAAATGTAGTAGCGGCTGTAAGTTCTCGGTCGAGGTTGGGTCAGAGAAGACGTCGAAAAAGTATGAAGGGGTTGGGATGATTTACATTGCTGACGAATGATTTGCTCATAGCCTTCTGGAATAGTTATAGTCATAGTAGAGAGGAGCTACTTATTTTCGAACGTTCTTAGTAAAATTGAAGCAAAGCTAAGCTAAAAAAAACTAAAACTAAAAACAACAAAGAAACTAGAAACCAAGAAGAGAGCTAAATTATGAAGAGAATGAGAAAAGGGCCACCGAAGAGGAGGTTTTGGTTGAGAGAGTTTTGAGGGATTCCAACATCTTTATTTTAATAAAGAGAAAAATGCACTCGCAAAGTCTTTTGACCAAGTCAATGTTAAATGTACTCATAAAAAATAAAGATATGTTTATCCGGTTCTGGTCAAAATTAAACTGATCTGTGGCTTTTCGATTCTTCCTTCAAGAAGAATAAAAAAAATTAATTGAATTATAATAATTGGACTATATTGAACCAATTTTTCTAGTTTAATTTAATTGATGTTGGATAATTGGGTCTATCTAATGTCTTGGGTTTTTCTTTCACTTTTTTGGGTGCTAGGCCATTTTGAGCCAAAATTATCTGGATTCTTTTTCTAGAAGCTTTATTGGATCATTATGAGTCAAAAATGTAGGCCTAGTAAATATTTACATAATTATATTCACTTAATTTGAAATAAATATCTATCAAATCAAACTGTCTATAAATATTCATCATAAAATCACAAACCATCATTCATTAAGATAAACTATCCATCAAAATCAAATTATCCATCCAAAGATAAAAATATATCACAAAATTATAAATCATTGTTTGATTGTCCATAAAACATAAGACATCAAATCAACTAAAACACAAATATAATAAGTCCCAAGTCATCAAAGCTAATAATAGAATTAAAAAATTAACTAAAAAAAAGACTTCAATTTCACATTCTGCATTCAACTTTAAAATTCAAAGTCCAAAATAACCAATTTCATGACCATTAATGATGAACCCTAAGCCAAAAAATAAACAACTCTACAATTATAAGAAAAAACTCTATAAATGAACTATAAATTATAAATGTAATATAAGAGAGATAATAAATTTTAAAATTATTACTTTTAATGAAAATATCAATCAATGATCATAACATGCTCTAATGCTTGCATGTTCTTGAAAAATTCTACAATATATATATATATAGTTGTGAATAAAGATAGGTGACACTTAGCTCAGTCCAGCACTCAGGTCTAGACCGCTTCATGAGCAGCCTGGTCCTGATGTGCATCATGAAAGTTCTAAATCAACTCAAGAAGGTGAGTTGAGCGTAAACGAGGTTTCAGATGGTCCAATAACAAGGGCTAAGGCCAAACAGCTTCAAAGGGCCATAAGTAGTCAAATTGGAGCTATTGAAACTTCTATAAGATTAGAAGCTTGCGATCTGAATGGAAATGGGCTAAAAGTGTTTATTTGTCTTCAATTAGAGATTTGGATGTGATTTAGAGACGTTGGGCTTAAAGAGGCAGTTGTGGGCTTTTCTTTCCATGCTATTGGGTTTAATTTACTTCTTATGTTGCTATTTTTATGTATTTGGGCCATTTTGAACTTGTTTAGCTTTATTTTAAATTGTTAAGTCAGATTGGGCTTATTTTGAGCTTTTTAAGTTAATTGGGTAACATTAGGGTTTCTCCTTATTTTGTAAGCCTATATAAGGCATCTTAAAGTCTTATAGAGGCAGTTGCCTTATTTTTGAATTTCATGCACAAAAAAGAAGATATTTTTCTCTCAAAATTTATCTTCTCAAGTTTTTCAACTCTTGAAGATAGTTACTGACTTATCACTTTTTGATCACTAAGAGTATGGCGTCAAAACCCTAAATTGATCCTTGTGGCATCCATTGACTTCTCAATACTTCTTTTTAGTTCTATCCTCTATCTGATTTCACCATTTACTTGTTACAGTTCAGCCTAAATACTTAAAGAAAGACCAACAAAATCAGACGGCAACCTTATCTTAAAAATCAGTTTTTGCTCTTATTCTGAATAACCCAATTTGAAGATCGGGGCACATCATCTAGTATCAAAGTATAGGATTTCAGTGTGCAAACTGAAGTTTCAGCCATTGAAGGTCTCTTGCTATTTTTATTTTATATAATTCCGTGGGGTTATTCATCAGGTTGGGTCTCTAATATTTGATGTTAGTAGTTTTGAATTGCAACTCTGAAGCATTAAAATTAATTCTTAGTAATTTATGGACTGGAGATGATTTGGCTGTGTTGAGTTATTCCTGAACCTAAAAATTTTGAATTTGAGTCAATTGTTGCTATCTGATTTTATTTACTGAATTGGTGAAAAATTCAGTTTGAGAAGTGTGTTTTAGCTACTGGTTGTGTTGTTCATTATTCATACTTGTTTGGGATTTTTGTTAATAATGGCCGAAGATGATGCAAGTAGAGTACCAAAGGGATTGAGTTTAGAACAAGCTCAACTTATGGGCTTACAACGAGCTCATGATGAATTTCGAGGTGAGATTACTGAAATTCGTGGACAACTTGCTGCAATTATAGAAATAATGTAAAGAAATACTTTGCAACCCCAACAAAGGCAGGTAGGGCGTAGGGTACCTCGGAATGACCTAGGGGATGCTGGAGATGAGCCAAATAGGGATGATGAGGCTGAAGATAGGAGTAGGACAAGGAAGCTGAAGATAGGACCCTACTAGTGGTATCAAACTTAATATACCACCATTTAGAGGTACTAGTTCTCCTGAGGAGTATCTTGAATGGGTTCAGAAGGTAGAAAGGGTGTTTGATTGGCATAAGTACCCTGAGGCAAAAAAGTGTAAGGTAATAGCACTTTAGTTTACCGATTATGCACTTTTGTGGTGGAAAAACTTAAAAACTCAGCGAAGAAGGGATGAAGAAGAAGAAGTTACTAGCTGGCCACTTATGAAAAGATTAATGAAGAAGAGATTTGTTTCGGATTACTATAAACAAGAATTATACATCAAACTCCAGACTTTGCGACAAGGTACCTTGAGTGTGGAAGAGTATGTGAAGGAATTTGAGCTATTGCTGATTCGCTGTGATTTGAATGAACCTCAAGCGCAAACAATGGCTAGATTTCTTAATGGATTGAAGAGGGACATAGCTAATGTTGTTGAGTTCCAGCCCTTCATATTTCTTGAGGTTGTCATAAAACTTGCAACTAAAGTAGAGAGACAACAGAAAAGAGAGGGTATCAATATAAAGTCAACTACATCAAGTAATACAAAGGCTGTTTCTTAACCTTCGCGGACATGGAACACACCTAAACGTGATGAGAAATTGAAGTTCAACAAGGAAAGTGCTAGTTCATGTTCGTTGAAAGGAAAGAAGAAGGTATTTGAACCTTAATTTTTCAGGAGGCTGCGGGACATTAAGTGTTTCAAGTGCTTGGAAAATGGGCATATTGCTTCTGAATGTCCAAATAAGAGGGTGATGGTTTTACAAGGGAATCATGGAGAGCTTGTAAGTGAAGATGAGGCTGAAATGGAAGAGAAATCTAAAGTCGAAGTAACTGAACAATAAGAGAATCTTGAGCCAATGGAGGAAAATTTGTTAGTTATTCAAAGGATTTTGAGTGCTGCAGTTGATATTGATTTGGAATAGTGCAAAAACATCTTTCATACAATATGTCAAATCCGAGATAAGGTTTGTGCCATGATCATTGATAATGGTAGTTGTACCAATGTTGCATCCACTACTTTAGTAGAGAAACTGGGATTAACTACTGTTCTACATCCAAAATCATACAAATTGCATTGGCTTAATAACAAGAGAGAGATTCAGGTTACAAGACAGGTTCGGATGCCATTCTCCATTAAAACCTTTCATGATGAGATTTTATGTGATGTGGTTCCCATGACAACTAGTCATGTGTTATTAGGACGTCCATAGCAATTTGATAATGATGTGACTTATAATGGGCAAAGGAACACTTATTCATTTGTGCTGAATGGGAAGAAAGTGATTTTGATGCCATTGAGTTCTCAACAAGTTAGAGAAGATCAGTTGCGGAATCCAAGGAAGATGATGGAATCAGGTAAAGGGTTAATGTTAGCCAAAAAGGGAGATGTTGAGCAAGCACTAGCTTCTGTGGGGGCTATTTTTATGACTTGGGCAAAGCCTTTATTGCAAGTAGAAGGTTTAGATTTGCCAAGACAGGTTGTGGAGTTGCTTGAAGAGTTCAAAGATATATTTCCAGAAGAGCTACCATTGGGATTACCACATATTTGAGAGATAGAGCATCAAATTAATTTGGTTCCTGGAGCTTCACTTCTAAATAGACCAGCATATAGATGTAATCCAGAGGAAGCAAAAGAGATCCAAAGGCATATTGGTGAGCTCTTAGAGATGAGTTATGTGCGTGAGTCACTTAGTTCTTGTTCTGTACCTACTTTGCTTGTTCCAAAGAAGGATGGTACTATGAGAATATGTGTGGACAGCCGAGCTATCAACAAGATAACGGTTAAGTATTGATTTTCTATTCCTAGACTTGATGATATGCTTGATGAATTGCATGGTGCTATTTATTTTTCTAAAGTTGATTTGATGAGTGGATATCACCAAATTAGGATGAAAGAAGGTGATAAATGGAAAACAACGTTTAAAACTAAGCATGGATTGTATGAGTGGATGGTGATGCCGTTTGGGCTTTCTAATGCACCTAGTACATTTATGAGACTTATGAACCATGTTTTGAGAAATTTTATTGGGTTGTTTGTTGTTGTCTATTTTGATGATATCCTGATCTATAGTAAAACTTTTGATGATCATGTGAAGCATCTTGTAGTTGTATTTGAGATTTTGCGTGATGCTCTATTGTACGAAAACCTCAAGAAGTGTTATTTCTGCCAAGATAGTGTTATTTTTCTAGGGTATGTTATTTCTGGTGGTGGAATTAAGGTTGATGAGGAGAAGGTTAAGGCAATTCGTGATTGGCCTAAACCTACTAGTGTTGCTGATGTGAGAAGTTTTTATGGTTTAGCCTCTTTCTATAGGCAATTTATTAAAGACTTTAGTTCTATTGTTGCGCCTATGACAGAGTGTTTGAAAAAAAGAAATGAGTTTAGGTGGAATGAGAATGCACAGAAGGCATTTGAATTGATTAAAGAACAACTATGTTCTGCTCCTGTTTTAGCACTTCCTGATTTTGCTAAAACATTTGAAATAGAGTGTGATGCTTCAGGGCTTGGTGAGGCTGTTTTGATGCAAGAAAATAGGCCAATTGCATTCTTTAGTGAGAAGCTGAATGGGGCACGTTTAAACTACTCTATTTATGACAAAGAGTTTTATGCATTGATTCGGGCTCTCGAGGTATGGCAGCATTACCTATTACCTAAAGAGTTCGTTATTTATACTGACCATGAATCATTAAAGTATCTTAAAGGGTAGAACAAGCTGAATAGAAGACATGCCAAATGAGTAGAGTTCATGGAGATATTTTCATATGTCATAAAATACAAGAATGGGCAAACTAATGTCATTGCTGATGCTCTTTTTAAGAGGTATGCATTGATTTCTATGTTAAATGCAAGACTTTTGGGTTTTGAACAGGTGAAAGAACAATATACAAGTGAGTCGTACTTTGCTAATATGATGTCTAAATGTGCAAAATGAGCTTATGATGGATTCTTTATGTATGATGGTTACTTGTTCAAGTTGGGCAGAATGTGTATACCTTCAGGATCTCTGCGTGAGTTGATTGTGCATGAGGCTCATGGTGGTGGTCTTAGTGGTCATTTTGGGGAGAAGAAAACTTATGAGCTACTGAAATGGCACTTCTTTTGGCCTAGTATGTTGCGGGATATTCATAAAGTGGTTGAAAGATGTGTAATTTGCAAGAAAGCTAAGGGTAAAGAGAATGCATATGGACTATATACACTTTTACCTATCCCAGAACAACCGTGGATGGATATTAGTATGGATTTTGTGCTTGGATTACCTAGAACACAACGTGGGAAGGATTTGGTGATGGTTATGGTTGATCGATTCTCCAAAATGTCATATTTTATTCCTTGTAACAAAACTGATGATGCTATTCATATTACTAATTTATTTTTTAGGGAAATTGTATGTCTGCATGGATCCCTAAAAGCATTGTCTCTGATCACAATACAAAGTTCTTAAGCTATTTTTGGAAGACTCTTTGGAAGAAGCTTGGAACAAAATTGCTTTTCAGTACTGCTTGTCATCTACAAACTGATAGGCAAACTGAGGTAGTGAACCGTACTCTATCTTCTTTATTACGGGCTATTATAAACAAGAACTTAAAGAGTTGGGATACTTGTTTGCCTATTGTGGAGTTTCCATACAACCATAGTGTGCATGGGGCTACAAAATTTTCACCATTTGAGATTGTGTATGGATTTAATCCATTTATTCCAATTGACTTTGTTCCTATTCCAATTAATGAGAGGACATCTATGGATGGGGTTAAGAAGGCAGAATTGATGAAGAAGCTTCATGAGCAGGTTCGAATTCATATTGAGGAGAAAACAGCTAAGTATGTTAAGCATGCTAATAAAGGACGAAAAATGATTAACTTTGAACTTGGTGATCTTGTTTGGATTCATCTTAGCAAGGGAAGATTTTTTAACAAGTGAAAGTCCAAGCTGATGCCAAGAGTTGATGGACTTTTTCGGATTGTAGAGAAGGTGAATAGTAATACTTACAAAGTTGATCTTTCTAGTGATTACAATGTTTCGGCCACTTTTAATGTAAAGGACTTATCTCCTTATTTGAAAGATTTAGAAGGTTCTAATTTAAGGGCAAATCATTCTCTGCCCGGGGGTGATGATGTGCATGTTGGGTGTTTATCATAGAGTGTGTGATTATACGAGTGTATGCGTAATTTCAAAAAATTACTATATGCGCAGCGGAAGCATGTTACAAAATAAATCCATTTTAACAAATTCAACATATATCATATATATGTACAAGTATAACAATTATACAAAATATATATGATGAACAATATTGTACTAAAAACATAATGTAAAATACTCACCTAATGAAGGTAGCTTTACAAATTCTTCAAGTTCTTCAATAATCCATGTGAAGAGCTCACCTTGAAGTATATGTTGAACAATTCTAGTCCATAACTTTTGGTGGGATTAAGGAGCTAGAATGGTAGCTTAGTATTTAGAATTTTCAGCACTTGTATTCAAACTCTTTTGAATACAATTTTTGTTTCTTAAATGGAGATGGTAAATATTTTCTATACAACTCTTGTATTAATTAAAAATCTTTAACATACAACTCTTGTATATTAATCTTAGAAACAATTTCTATATGATAATTATTTTGAACAACTCTTTGTAAAATAATTATCTTTTTCTCCATTTATATATCATTCATTTTTGGTCATCCATTAAAGAAGGAGATGAAGAGAAGTTTGTTTATTTTTCCAACACTTGAAAGAACAAAAACCAAAACTCTCTCTTACCTCTCTTCCTTGCCATTGCCAAATTCTTCTCCCAAAATTGAATGAATAAAAAATTGTTTTGCCAAAATTCATTTTGTTTATTCAACACTTTGATTAAACAAAATAAACAAAATGAAGTGCTCCACCAATTTTATTGTTGGTCTCCCATTTAGAATTAATTAAACCAAGCACTAGAATAATGGCCACCTAAATTAATCTTTACCTAACAATTATAATTACTTTAATTATAATGGGTAATTAAATGGCCAACATCTAGGCCACTCATTATATTAAAATACAATGCCATGATCTATATATATTTTAATATTATTTAATAATATAATAATAATATATGATTTAATTATTCAAAACAATTTTGAATAATTACTTTTTACCTTACTAATTTTTACTACCATGGTTAAATGGTAAAAAGGTAAAATCAATCATTGAACAAATTTTGTCATTTGTCAATATTCTATTAATTAACAACCCTTGTTAATTAATTAAGTGATGTACTTAACAATTAAGTCTTGACAAATGTACAATCCGAGGGATCCCTAAACAATCATTCTCTCTTGCTGAAATTTATTGGATCGAACTATTCAATCCAATCCGCTACCCCAGTGCACAACGATTATACTTCATATTGTGAGACTCTCTAGGTCCACACCTAATTTGTCATATAGAGCTCCTCCATACGTCAGTGAACAATGTCCCACACACACGTTACGGATATTACAAATTAGCATGTTAGACCATACAAGTTGAGGTTATTACATATTCGTATAATCCTTCCATCATTTATATCCTTGAAGAGTAGAGATATAGATCATCACCGTTAAATCTCTATTTGCTCAACCATGAACTTATCTCCAGATTTATATTTCATTAAACAATATCCACAAACACTTTTGTGATATTATTTATTCCTTCGGAATATCTTTTCCGAGGTTTATGCTTGCGGCCACAAGACTTTCTGAAATACAATCTCGGAGCATTAGGATATACAACCTACTCATATGAGCTGATGGATCCCATATCTACGCACACCGAACTCCATGAGCATCGGACCATACCCAGCAACACCCAACGGTCAGACCATGAAAGGTTTCTGACATGTGTGGAACCAAAGCATGGTGGATCACTTACAAGCCCACCGTGGCGCTCAGGTCAAAGGACCACAAATACTACTCAACTCGGAAGACCTTCCATTGACGGCTTTATGAGATGTCTATTGGATGTCTTCGTGAGTCTGTTCAATATCCAGTCCTTACTGAATACCTGTATCTCTATACGAGCTTCCTACTAAGCTCATAGTTTGCTAAGACTAACAATCTGGACCATTCAGATATAGACATACACTAATCTATATTAATGGGTTCCACCGATAGACCCGCATCGATGAAATTAGATTAGGAACATTATATTTGAGAACATACTTGCATAATGACATTTCCTAGCACCATCTGCAATTCCTTGCAACTATGTCATTACTAATATATTCTTAGGTCATTGTCCCATTTCAGACAAGGCTCTAACTCCTTAGATTTTGCTAACTCTTAGTACCACTAACTCTTAGTGTTTATAACTATTAGCGTTGCTAACTCTTAGCACTGGTCTAAACTCTTTTAGACCAAATCTGAACTCCTTCAGATCATACAATGTCTAAAACGTTACAAGCATCTTACCATTTAATAAAAATAATATTAACAATTTTATTAGAAATAATAATTGTATAAATACAATCACTATGTATTTATACATTATGGGATGGCACGTAAGCACAAATCCCAACAGTGCATCATGAAGGTTCTAAATCAACTCAAGAAGGTGAGCTGAGCGTAAACAAGGTTTCAGATGGTCCAATAATAAGGGCTAAGGCCAAACAGCTTCAAAGGGCCATAAGTAGTCAAATTAGAGCTATTGAAGCTTCTATGGGATTAGAAGCTTGCGATCTGAATGAAAATGAGTTAAAGGTGTTTATTTATCTTCAATTAGAGATTGAGACGTGATTTAGAGACGTTTAGTTACGTTGGGCTTAAAGAGGCAGCTGTGGGCTTTTCTTTCCATGCTATTGGGCTTAATTTACTTCTTATGTTGCTATTTTTATGTATTTGGGCCATTTTGAACTTGTTTAGCTTTATTTTAAATTGTTAAGTCAGATTGGGCTTATTTTGGGCTTTTTAAGTTAATTGGATAACATTAGGGTTTTCCCTCATTTTGTAAGTCTATATAAGGCATCTTAAAGTCTTATAGAGGCAGTTGCCTTATTCTGGAATTTCATGCACGAAAAAGAAGATCTTTTTCTCTCAAAATTTATCTTCTCAAGTTTTTCAACTCTTGAAGATAGTTACGGACTTATCACTCTTTGATCACCAAGAGTGTAGCGTCAAAATTCTAAATTGATCATTGTGGCGTCCATTGACTTATCAAGGCTTCTTTTTAGTTATATCCTCCATCTGATTTCACTATTTACTTGTTATAGTTCAGCCTAAATACTTAAAGAAAGATAAACAAAATCAGACAGCAACCTTATCTTAAAAATCAAGTTTTGCTCTTATTCTGAATAACCCAATTTGAAGATCAGGGCACATCAGGTCTAAAATGAGTTAGCTAAGTAGGATTGAGCTCGGGTCTAAACACTTGGATTTTTATAACTCCGCTCAAGAAGCCCATTTAGTGGGATCATGTCAAAACACATGTCATTACTCAATACCGGTATCATAAGACACGTTACAGAACCTTGAGCACTTGTTATGTCATCATAGCCCACTAGTAGATGTACACATCAGCATGACTCAGGTCTCACCACGTCAGTATTGGGATCCGCTAGAAGAGCACTTAGATGTCGTGTCACCTAGCTATCTAACCTAATGATAAGATTGGATAAAAGAATCCCTAAAGAGCCAATGAGTGAACGCCACGTCACCTAACATTAGAACTTTGTCTCATGTTGATATTGTTGACACAGTAAATAAGAAATGTCTAAGGTAATTGAAAAGTTCAGCATAAGACCTACCAAACTCAAGGGAATAGAGTCAAATGACCCATTAAGGCTCCCAAGTCTCACTAACTCAGAGGGAGAGGTCAAATGATCTCTTTGTTCTTTTAAGTGAAGTTTTCTAAAATACCTCTAATGATAGAGGTTGTTCTTCAATGCTAGTTCACCACGTGTTGCCCTTAAAGGAAAATGTTTAGGTTGACATACTCTTAGCTCAAGTTTATCTCAAAAAGTAAAAGGTGGTAAAAAACAACTGAACAATTCAAATTTTGAACAACTATCTAGTAAGAGAACTCTTATATTTTTTTTAGAATTTTCTACACTTTCTCAAGGACAAGTAAACCCTAGAGAACATTCTCACACAGCAACCACCTGACTTGAGTATTGAAGGGCCGTCACTGGCCACCCCGCCAGCGTTAGCCACTAACCTTATTTTCTTTGTGCTTCTTAGGTCTTCTTAAGTCCCCTCAGTCTGCCTGCCTTATAGCTCAAGTTGCCTAGTTTCAACTTGGTATTCGACCTACTCTTTATTCATTCTCGGATTCCTCACCATTAGAACGGAGCTCCAAACCCGACTTAACCTTTGGTAACGAGAGGCCCAACAACCTTAGACTTCTTTAACACTTCTCTCACACTAGTTTGGGGTCCGGCTTCCCGAGGCTGAAAACTATACCTTAACACACACATACACAAGATAGATAAAGAACAAAGTTGAAAAAAATTAATTATCATATTATAATATAGGTAATTATTATACCTGCTTCAACGCCTTCACAAATTTCAATATCTTTATGTTTGGAACGTCCATATGTTCTCTAAGAAGAGTAGATCAAAGCTAATATTGGGTACAAATCAAGGACTCCATAGTTTTAGGAGTCAAAGAACTCTTAAATGAATCAAGAATAAGCCTTCTCGTGCTAAATACATATTCATAAGCAATAGTAGACACTAAAATTACCACACAAAAAAATCTTAATTCGAGACAAAACTGAATACTTTGTCTAATTTAATTTTACTAACTTAAAGATATCAAAATGAACATTTCTAGACTTCTCTCTATTAACTGACAAATATCTCTCAATCCCACATTGTGGTTTAACTTTAATTTTTCTCTTCTTTACTTTATTGAATTAAAATAAAGCATCACGAGTCTCTTTTTTTCACCCATCTTATCTACTCAACTTTTTAACTGTATATTACTATATGACTTACTGACTTTAATTAGCATTAGATTGATCTCTATCATAAGATGATCAAAATGCCTTATAGTTGTCAAACAACCTAAACAATAATTATCTATAGAAGCAGTCATCTCATCTACATTTGTGCCATCAAAGAAAGTATTGAGACACCACTCAACGAATTCTATTTTACAATGAGGATCAAGCACTGATGCTATAATCAAGATGTTATTAATTTTGTCCAAAGATCCCCAGTATTTGTCAAATTTGTTCTTCAAATTAGTAATCATACCCTTCAATAACACATCTCTATTATTAATAAATGTCTTCAAATTATATTGTATCTTCCATATTTCATTCATATAAAGATGTGAAAACACTTGTAAGGATGAACTAAATTTTAATGTCACATTATAAATGTCTTTATAAACTTGACAAATCCTTAGGCATTTTATCTTAATCCTCATCTATTGATGGCTCCATTTTTTTTTTTAATTTTTATCCTAAAAATATAAGAGCGATACAAGCCATCATCATCCACTTAGTTGGCACATGTAGATGGAAGAGTCATTTGGATCAAATTTCTCTCTTTTTGCACATTTTTTAATGAAGTTCAAGAAAGTCATAACTTCACAGAAATTACCTCCTTGTTCTTAATAACTCTTTGAATTTGCGAGAAACCACTGTCCTCTTGCAAAAAAGAAACACTTCAACATTCAAGTTAGTATTTGATCGAAAGAAAGGGTACAATATGTGAGATGTGTCTCAAAGATAAGCAGAAGAGTGTTTATATGCTTAACTATAACTCAGTCCAAAGAGGTCATTGAATAGGACCCGAGCCAGAACATATGTTGCCACTCTGCACCGCTGTCAGAGGATACATCATTATGGGTTAGTCACCTGCTAATGAGGCCTACCAATAGGTTCCACGTTAGCTATGTTCAAGCTCTTTCACGTCACCATCGGGTCCCTCTCAGTGGTTTAGCTAGAAATACGTCAAATAATGATTATACACAGAGGATATGATGTGATAAAGAAAATCTCCACGGGGCTAATGTAAAGTCTTTACATCAGCGTGTACAGGCTCTTGCCCCTAACTGATACATAAGTCAGAAACTATCTAGAGTTGTTGAATAAGTCCAGTACTGAATCCGCTAATCTTAAGGGGACAAAGTCTGCTAACACCTCAGTGTTTTCATGTTCACCTACTAGGGTTGACTACTCCAAAAGTAACTAATCACCAATATATCTAGTACTCCAGATGTCATAAGAGCTCTAATTACTTTTTTACCCCTATGATCAAGTTCTCCAAAATGCCCATTATGAGAGGGATAGTTCTCTAATTATGTTTTGCCACATATCGCCATTGAGAGGTAATCTCCAAGATGGCACTCTCTAAGTTCAAGTTTTATTTCCAAATTTGAATGTAGTGAGGAGGAAATTTGAAATCATAAGAATTCTAGTAAGAGAAAACTCTCCATCTTCTCTCTAAAAATTCTTCTTCATTTTTTCTAGGACCAAAATCCCTAAAGACATAACCGCCGCAAAGCCACCATCCAACTTGAGCATTTTGAGGAATATTGCCAACCACCTGTCGACACTTGCCATTGATATGGTGTTTCTTGTGTTATTGGTTTAACTAATTTTCTTTACTAAGCTTTGCTATAGAATATATCACAAAATTTATTAATGTCTAATATATCTTAAAAAAAATTAACTAGCTCAATTTCAAAGTTGAAATTTCTAAGTCACAAAAATAATCAGCAATTATATCTTCCAAATAATTTTTTATAAACATTTGTTAAGTTTCATATACATATTTGGAAAAAGACATAATTTCAAATATAATCACTATGAGATTACAATTAAAAATTTGTAATTGTAATTAAAAATAGAATTATAGTTAAATACAAATTAAACTAAAATTACAATTATAGATATTAATAAAAATAGTGCAATTACCATTATAAATATAGTTACAATTAAAATTAAATTAATTTAAAAATTATAATTAGAACAATTTGAATTATAGTTACTCGAGTTACAATTACAATGAGAATTACAATTAATATTATAATTAGAGCTACAATTAAAATTACAACTAGAACTAGAACTAGAATTATAATTATAATTAGATTTACACTTAGAATTAAATTACAATTATAATGAGAATTAAAATTAAAATTACAAATACGAGTGCAAATAGAATTAAATTTACAATTAAAATTAGAATTAGAATTAAATTGAAATTACAATTAAAATTAGAACTAAAACTAAACTAGACTTACAATTATAATTACTATTACAATTATATTGAAATTCAAATTGGAATTGAGAAAAAAATATAGAGTTGAAATTGGAATTGAGATTGAAATTGAAATTGTAATTGGGGTTGAGATTAGTATTGATTGCAAATGTAATTATAATTATAATTGAAATTGAAATCCTAAACACATTTTCTCCATTTCAACGGTATGGACGGTGGCGGAAGATTTCAAAATTGTGGGGTAAGTTTGGAATTTTAACATTTTACTTGAGTTTCCAATTAATGTTGAAACTGCTGAATAATGTATTGTAAAAATGTAGGGTGAAATGCACTAAATATGCAGAAAAAAATGTTAATGTTGCTGGAAAATGTGAAAAGAAGTTGGAATGGGCAATAGTTTTGAATCGATCAGGCGATTTGCAGCGCAATGCATTGTGAATATGTGGTATGAAATGAATGAAAAATGTAAAAAAAAAAATGTTGATGTTGCTGGAAAATGTAAAAAGAAGCCGAATGGGCAGCGACTTCGAATCGCTTGGAGTAATTGCATGCTCGACATTTTGTCGCGTTGTGCGTGCCATGCGCTATTTTTTTTTTATAAAAAAATTTAAACATTAATTGATTTAATATTTAATATTTTTTATTTGTTAAATTGTCTTATATATTTATTATTGATTTATTATAGAATAATTATAAATTATTTATTAATAATTGATTTAATATGTGCATTATTTTATAAATACTATTTGTCAATTGCTTAATTTAATTTTGAATATTCATGTATGTCATTTTATTATATTTTTATGATATATTAGTTTTATTATTATTATAGTGCTTCCTTGTTATTACTATTAATTGTTTTTTTTTATTTATAGGAAGAACTTAGTTTATAAGAAATTAAAATTTTTTGTTGTAGGCCATTTTTCACCAATAATATCATCTTATTTAAAGTTACAAATTGTGTTTAGTTCCCGTAGAATACATTGGATTTTTACACAAGGGACACATCTTTATTGAACTCTTAGCTCAATGATCAAACCCCTTAACCATATAGAATTTTTAACAGCCTCTATCATAGCCATATATCTTTCGTTGTTAAGGCACTTTGTTCTTTTATTCATTCTCTCTGTCTAGGCTAGGTTTAAGAGATTTTAAAAACTTAACATATGTACCCAAATGAGTAGAAACTAGTTTGGAATTATTCATACCAAACTTATTTACCACTCTCTTGAAGTACTTACCTTAACTAAGAAACAAAGTTCCCAATGACTTGTCCTATAAGCTGCATCTTTAAACTTTGCTTTGCATACCCCAAATCCTCTTAGTTCAAACTTAGAATTCTATTTGATCTTCAAGCCTAGTCATTTCATCTCTTTTATAACATGATATAAGTATATTATCCACATAAAGCAATAAGTAGATATAACCACTTGATGCCAAACAGTTGAAATATATACAATTATTATAACTGCTCCTTACAAATTCATGTCTTAACATGAAATCATTAGCTTTCTATACCATTGTCTAACGGATTCTTTAAAACTATAAATGCTAATTTTTCAGCAAATATACATAATCTTCTTTCTCTAACTTTACAAAACCTTTAGGTTGCTTTATAAACATTTTCCTCGTCAAATTCACCAACTAAAAAATGCTATCTTGACATCTATTTGATCAAGTTCAATATCATAGCAACAACCAGAGATAACAATACCCTTATAAAGTTATGTTTTACAACAGGTAAGAAAATCTCATTGAAATCTACACCCTATTTTTGAATGAAGGCTCTTACCATTAACTTGGCTTTGTACCTTACAGGTTCAGCTTCATTTATGCCATCTTTATCCTTATAATCCATTTACAACCTATAATTCTTCTGTTTACAGTTTCCCAACTAGAATTCAAGTGTGGTTCTTTATCAAAGAAGCAATCTCTTTTTCTATTACTTAACACCATTCTTATTTTAATCATAATTTATTATTTCTGTAAAGTTATTTAGCTCCTCAATAATTATAAAATCTACCACTACTAATGCATAACTACTAGGTATGCATAGCCAAATTTAAAAGGTAGTTTTATCTCTCTTATTTTCTTAGCCATTGTTAATTGATAATCATTTAAATCTTATTGTTTATCTTGTTTAGCTTCTATAGCTTGCAGAGAATTCAATTCTTAACCTCTTGGAATCTCTACCTTAATTGTTGCTCTTTCATTTTCATTATTAAGATCATATTTTGATTTCATTGAATCATGCTAAGGTTTTCAACATTGCATCCTCATTAAAGACTACATCCCTATTATAATGCACTTAGCAGGTCTAAGTTCATTGCACCATAATTTACAACTTTTAATTTCATTAGAATGCTTAATAAAGATATATTGAAGTGCTCTAGGTTCTAGTTTACTTAATGTGAGCATAGGCTAGACAACCAAACACTCTTATATTGCTTAGATCAGGAAGCTTTCAGATCAGCCTTTTTCTAAAATTTTTAAATCAATAGCAATTTAATGACTTTTATTAACTAAGTAAGTTATTGTGGCAACTGTTTCTGCCTATAACTACTTAGGAAAACCTACATTGAACACCATGCATATTACCTTTTGCACGTGTTCTATTAATCCTTTTAGCTCAAACATTTTGTTGAGGAGTATGCCTTACATTTTTGTGCCTTGTTATTCCATTTGGCTTACAAAAGGCTTCAAACTCACCACTGCAAAACTTAAATCCATTATCTATCTCGAGTCTCTTAATTTCTTTCCTATTTTGTTTTCAATGTGTGATTTTCAAACCTAGAACTTTTTAAAAGCCTAGTCTTTAGTCTCTAAGACATAAACCTAAACTTTTCTTCATAAATCATCTATTAAGATTATAAAGTATCTTGCTCCATCATAAGATGAAAGCTGTGTAGGTCCCCATAAATCTGAGTTAGTATAACCAAGTGTACCATTTGTTATTGTTGGGATTTGTGCTTACGTGCCATCCCATAATGTATAAATATATAGTGATTGTATTTATACAATTATTATTTCTAATAAAATCGTTAATATTATTTTTATTAAATGGTAAGATGCTTGTAACGTTTTAGACATTGTATGATTTGAAGGAGTTCAGATTTGGTCTAAAAGAGTTTAGACCAGGGCTAAGAGTTAGCAACGCTAATAGTTATAAACACTAAGAGTTAGTGGTACTAAGAGTTAACAAAATCTAATGAGTTAGAGCCTTGTCTGAAATGAGACAATGACCTGAGAATATATTAGTAATGATATAGCTGCAATGAGTTGCAGATGGTGCTAAGAAATGTCATTATGCAAATATGTTCTCAAACATAATGTTCCTGATCTAATTTCATCGATGCGGGTCATCGGTGAAACCCATTAATATAGATTAGTGTATGTCTATATCTGGATGGTCCAGATGGTTAGTCTTAGTAAACCATGAGCTTAGTAGGAAGCTCGTATAGAGATGCAGGTATTTAGTAAGGACTGGATATTGAACAGACTCACGAAGACATCCAATAGACATCTGATAAAGTCGTCAATAGAAGGTCTTCCGAGTTGAATAGTATTTGTGGTCCTTTGACCTGAGCGCCACGGTGGGCTTGTGAGTGATCCACCATGCTTTGGTTCCACACATGTCAGAAACCTTTCATGGTCTGACCGCTAGGTGTTGCTGGGTATGGTCCGATGCTCATGGAGTTCGGTGTGCGTAGATATGGGATCCATCAGCTCATATGAGTGGGTTGTATATCCTAATGCTCTGAGATTGTATTTCAGAAAGTCTTGTGGCCGCAAGCATAAACCTCGGAAAAGATATTCCGGAGGAATAAACAATATCACAAAAGTGTTTGTGGATATTATTTTATGAAATATAAATCTGGAGATAAGTTCGTGGTTGAGCAAATAGAGATTTGACGGTGATGATCTATATCTCTGCTCTTCAAGGATATAAATGATGGAAGGATTATACGAATATGTAATAACCTCAACTTGTATGGTCTAACATGCTAATTTGTAATATCCGTAACGTGTGTGTGGGACATTGTTCACGGACGTATGGAGGAGCTCTATATGACAAATTAGGTGTGGACCTAGAGAGTCTCACAATATGAAGTATACTCGTTGTGCACTGGGGTAGCGGATTGGATTGAATAGTTCGATCCAATAAATTTCAGCAAAAGAGAACGATTGTTTAGGGATCCCTCGGATTATACATTTGTCAAGACTTAATTGTTAAGTACATCACTTAATTAATTAACAAGGGTTGTTAATTAATAGAATATTGACAAATGACAAAATTTGTTCCATGATTTGATTTTACCTTTTTACCATTTAACTATAGTAATAAAAATTAGTAAGGTAAAAAGTAATTATTCAAAATTGTTTTGAATAATTAAATCATATATTATTATTATATTATTAAATAATATTATAATATATATATAGATCATGGCATTGTATTTTAATACAATGAGTGGCCTAGATGTTGGCCATTTAATTACCCATTATAATTAAAGTAATTATAATTGTTAGGTAAAGATTAATTTTGGTGGCCATTATTCTAGTGCTTGGTTTAATTAATTCTAAATGGGAGACCAACAATAAAATTGGTGGAGCGCTTCATTTTGTTTAATCAAAATGTTGAATAAACAAAATGAATTTTGGCAAAACAATTGAATTCATTCATTCATTCAATTTTGGGAGAAGAATTTGGCAATGGCAAGGAAGAGAGGTAAGAGAGAGTTCTTTGAGTTTTTATTCTTTCAAGTGTTGAAAAATAAACAAACTTCTCTTCATCTCCTTCTTTAATGGATGGCCAAAAATGAATGATATGTAAATGGAGAAAAAGATAATTATTTTACAAAGAGTTGTTCAAAATAATTATCATGTAGAAATTGTTTCTAAGATTAATATACAAGAGTTGTATGTTAAAGATTTTTAATTTATACAAGAGTTGTATAGAAAATATTTACCATCTCCATTTAAGAAACAAAATTGTATTCAAAAGAGTTTGAATACAAGTGCTGAAAATTCTAAACACTAAGCTACCATTCTAGCTCCTTAATCCCACCAAAAGTTATGGACTAGAATTGTTCAACATATACTTCAAGGTGAGCTCTTCACATGGATTGGTGAAAGACTTGAAGATTTTGTAAAGCTACCTTCATTAGGTGAGTATTTTACATTATGTGTTATAATACAATATTGTTCAACATGTTTATATTTGTATAATTGTTATACTTGTTCATATATGTGATATATGTTGTTCATCATGTTCATAATTGTATAATTGTTATACTTATGCATATATGTGATATATGTTGAATTTGTTAAAATGGGTGTATTTTGTAACATGCTTCCGCTGCGCATATGGTAATTTTTGAAATTATGCACACACTCGTATAATCACACACTCTATGATAAACACCCAACAGTTATGTGTACAACCTTTGTAAACTTAAGCTTACTAGCTTCCCTATTATATATTACTTATATTTTAATTGCCTAATAAATTTTGTTTACTTAATTCACTCAAGCCCCTCAAACTGTTGTGTCCTATTTTCAAATGCACCAAAACCTAGTTTTATCACTTTTAAATACGTTAATAACATCCGTCTCATTAACCAAAGGTGTGTCTTGTAAAATATATAGACTATATTGTTGGAGTTGGTGCTTACGTGCCATTTCAATATTGTATGAATATTAATTATTAATATTTATACAATAAACATTTCAATTGTAATCGTTAATATTATAATAAATGGTATAATGCTTGTTATGCTATAGACATTATATGATCTGAAGGAGTTCAAATCTGATCTAAAAGAGTTTAGACCGAGGCTAAAAGTTAGCAATGTTGAGAGTTATAAACACTAAGAGTTAGCAGATTATAATAATCAGTAAAATCTAAGGAGTTAAAGCATTGTCTATAACGGGACAAAGACCTGAGGACATACTAGTAATGACAAAGTTACAAAGAGTTACAATAAGTGCTAGAAAATGTCATTATGCAAGTATGTTCTTAAACACTATGTTCCTGACCTATTTTCATCTGGGCGAGTCTATCGATAAATTCTTTTTATATAGATCAGTGTATGCTATATCTGTATGGTACATATGGTTATTCTTAGTTGATCGAGAGCTTACTGAAAACTCATATAAGCATATAGGTATTCAGTAAAGACTGAGTACTGAATAGACTCACGATAACCCCAATAAACATCCTATAAAGTTGTCAATGGTGAATTCTCTCGAGTTGAGAAGTATTCTTGATCCTTTGATATGAGCGCTATAGTAGGCTTGTGAGTGATCCATCATACTTTGGTTTCACGTATGTCAGAGACTTTTCATGGTCTAACCGTTACGTGTCGCTGGTATGGTTCAATGTTCATAGAGTCTAGTGTGCGTAGATATGAGATCTGTTAGCTCACATAGATAAGTTGTATATCCTGATGCTCCAAGATTATATTTCAAAAAGTCTTGTGGTCACAAGCATAAACCTGGGAAAAGAATTTTTCGTAGGGTTGAACAATATTACAAA
Source organism: Ailanthus altissimus (assembly GCA_946807835.1). Taxonomy (NCBI): domain Eukaryota; kingdom Viridiplantae; phylum Streptophyta; class Magnoliopsida; order Sapindales; family Simaroubaceae; genus Ailanthus; species Ailanthus altissimus. The sequence continues at coordinate 24,306,798 of OX327689.1, forward strand.
TGTGTTTGCGTATATTATTTATCGAGATACAAATCTAGAGATGGGTTTACAGATGAGCATGTTGAGATTTTACAGTAGTGATCTATGTCTCCGCTCATCCAGGATATAGATAATGGAAAGATTATACAAATATGTTATAACCTCAACTTGTATGGTTTAACGGGCTGATTTGTAATATCCGTAACGTGTGTGTGGGGTATCGATCACGGACTCATGGAACAGTTTCATTTGAAAAATCGGGTGTAGACCTAGGGATTCATACAATATGAAGTATACTCGTTATGCATTGGGGCAGCGTACCGAGTTAAATAGTTTAATTCAATAAATTTTAGCAAACCGGTATATTTGTTTCAATTTTTCTCAAGATGTACACGTGTCAAGACTTAAGAGTTAAGTACATTAATTGGTTAACAATAGTTGTTGACCAGTAGAATAATGACACATGGCACATTATAGGCCATTTATTGTTTGACTTTGTAATTACCAAAATGACATTGCTTATAAGACAAGTAAAGTCATTTATTTATTCAAAAATATTTTTAATAAATAATTATATTATTGATTGTTATTAATATGCTTTTAAGTTAAACAATTTTATAATACTAATTTTAAAGTGTACTGTACAAATTGTTTGTAATTAAATCATGTCAAGACTTAAGAGTTAAGTGCATTAATTGGTTAACAATAGTTGTTGACCAATAGAATGATGACACGTGACACATTGTAGGCCATTTATTATTTGACTTTGTAATTATCAAAATGACATTACTTATAAGACAAGTAAAGTCATTTATTTATTCAAAAATATTTTCAATAAATAATTATATTACTAATTGTTATTAATATATTTTTAAGTCAAACAATTTTATAATACTAATTTTAAAGTGTATTGTGCAAATTGTTTGTAATTAAATAATGTAAAGGAGTTTACATTATATGAATATATATAATGGCCTTATTATATTAAAATTATTACATGTTTCATTTTAGTTGTTATTTGAATAAACAAATGAGAAAACATGTTGGTATGGAAAGCATGGCTTGGTGAGACATGGCTTGACTTACCAAATGAAAGAAAATTATTGTAAAGTGAATTGAAGCAAAATTGCTTCAATTCTAAAGTGTAGCTGGCTATGACATTTGTAAAATTATTTTGTAAATAAAAGTCAACAAATGCTATAATATTTATATTAACACATGTTTATTTTTTTATGAAAACAAAAGGGAAACATGTGAATGGCTTAAGGCATGGCCTTTTGTATATGGTGGGCCATTCTTTGTTGGCCATTATTTGAAAGGAAATAAATTTACTTATAATAAAATAAATTTGTTCATTTTGTGTGTGATTCATTTGGCCATTTGAGAAGTGTGAGGAAGAGAGCGATTTTTCAAGTGTTGGAGAATTGTTTATTTTCTCAATGGATGGTGAATTTGCCCAAAATGAAGGGAAAGAGTTAATAGATGAAATGGGTAAGCAATAGTTGGTTTTCCATCTTTATCTTCTTTATTTTCTCAAGCATGGTTGGCCAAGTAACAAGAGAATGGAGAAAGAAAATTTGTTTTGGGTAAGCAGTGTTCAAAAATACTTTTCATTAGAAATTATTTCAAAATTTTGTGTAAGTGTTGTATGAGTCAAACATCATATTCTATGCTCTTGTGAAACAAAATGTTTAAAGTGTTTAATCGTGGAACATATATAAAAATTAGTTAAAGAGTTTAACTAATAATCCCTTACTTAAAATTTAAGTAATGGTTAAGAATTAACCAAAGTGATTAAGAGTTAATCACTACTGGTGTTTAAGAGTTAAACACCATTATTGAAAATTAGAGTTGCTATTCTAGCGATCCAAGCCCACCCTAGTTGGATCCTAAAATTGCCTATGAGTGTGCTTTATGTTGGACTCCAATTTGATAGTTTTCAAAGGCTTGATAGGTGATTCTCGATCCTTAATTTTATAACAATAATGAAACTCAAATTTTTTATGTGTTTGTTGCACTAAAAAATAGAGATTTTCATTTCAGTTGCACTAATTTATGTATATGATGCATAAATTGTATAATGATAAACACGCACCACATACACACACTTTATAAAATTAGCACACTTTCACATACATCATATTTTTCTCTCATTAATACTGTTGACTTTCTAGTCATATATATATATATATATATATATATTGTATTTTGATGATAACAATCTCATGTTTGTTGTAATATATCTATTAAGTATTGAAAGGTTTAAATACATAAGTAAGGTAAACTAAATGCAAGTAAAACATTCATGGAAACTCAATAACTTCAATAAAATAGAAGGGTATATTTAGAATTATACTGGTACTTCATAAGATGAAAAATATATACAAACTTGATGATAGTCAAAAGATAATTGTGTCAGCTTTTCAAAGAATTTTACAGAAGTAAATTTGGAGTTGCTTGCAAAAAGTTAAACAAAATCATTCAAGTATGCTGAAGTTGGACTAAAGTACAAAATTTTGAAAGTTTTAGAAAATAGACTAAGATGCAAAATATTAAAACTTTGATAGTAGAACTGTAGCGGGGGGCACTGTAGCAATGGATGGATCACTATATAACTGTCTAGTTACTGTGCGTAACTATAGTAACGATTAAGTCACTGTAGCATTATTGTAGCAACAGGAGAGTTACTGGCAACGACTATTTGTCACTTCTTATAAATACTTCACTCATTTGAAGCTCAAGAAAAAGAGAGAAGAGGAAGAAAACGTCATATATTAAGATTGAGGGCTTTATTTTTCTATACTTTTATATTTACTTATTTTAGAGTTTAAATTATTTTATTTATCAATTCTTATATTAATTTTATTCAAGTGTTTGTGAAAAATACTTTGTGAAGAGAGTGATTACACTTTTGGTTTAAGTCAAGTGTTTGTAGAAAACACTTTGAAATGAGAGTTGTTACTCTTTTATTGTAAATGTTTAATTAGTACCTTAGAAATCAATTTATTGTAAACGTTTCTTAACACCTTAAAAATTAAGTGTATTAATTCTTGACTTTGGTTTAAGGAAAGTTAGTGAAATTCTCAAAGCTAGTTGTTTGTGGCGTGGACGTAGGCTGTGTGAAGTGCCGAATCATGTAAACATCCGGGTGTCATTCTCTCTATCCCTTACTCTATTATTTATTGCAATTAATTTTTATTAAATTTATTTATATTTTAATAATTACATAAATTATTCGTATTGGTGCATTAATTTTTAAATACTCAATTCACCCTCTCTAATTACCTATTTAGAATTTTCAAATACTATAGATCCATTCATTACTTTTAAAATTCCCTTAAAAGAACAACCATACTTATCAAACATGCCTAATGAGATATGATTTTTCTTCAACTCGGGCATATATCTAACTTGCTCTAGCTCACCAATAGTCAATTTGAGCCTAATACTCTCAATTCTAGCAATCTTACAAGCAAAATTATTTTCTAATAAAACTCTACATCATCAATATAAATTAAGAGGCAAACATATTGATATTTGGACAAATATGAAACGAGCAGCCTGAGTCTAAAATCCATTCACCTTCAGTTATATTGTGAAGGAGATTAATTGATTTACATCCAAAATCATGAGTCTCCACAAATTCATAACTACCATTTAAAGCAACAACACCTGTATCACTATCCTGCTATTCTTACCTCACTTTTAATTTCTTTTTCCATTATGGGCAATTTTTTATGAAATGCCTTAATTTCTTAGTGACATTTAAAACATTTTCTTTTATAGCCTTTTGATTTTAATTTGCCCTACTTATTTTCTTCGCCTTTTGTTTCTCTTTGTAATGTACAGGGAACTATTAACTGGTAAAAAAGGAAAAGAAATATATATATACACACACATACATAAAAATTAATCTGTTACATATTGCATAGCCATAAAATTCACATTTTAAAATTTAACATACAATACGTCAAGGTTAACCCTAGACAAAAAGTTGTGATGACTGAGCTCTAAACAAAAGAATAAATAAATAAAGTAGATCGTAAACAACCTTTTTCCCTTCTCCTTTGGCCTTTAATTGAATGATCTACTTGATCAGAGCACATTAAGAGAAAAAAGGAAATGAAGAAATAGAAAGTGGCTTGGTTTTTTAGTTTCGAATATTACATAAACTAATTAACAGAAGTCACATGTATTTTTTATTTTTTGTTTTAAATTTGTGTGAGGAATTAAAACAGAAAATCAACAAGTTGATGGGAAGGAAACTATTTAACCTGTTAAAGAATAAAATGATAACATAAGGTAATTAAAGTGTGTGGGAGGAGGTGGTGGAAGAGGGGATAAGAAAGCAGATGACAGAGAGAGAGCGAGCACGCAGAGCTTCGAGCATGGACGGTCCATGCAAGAGAAGAACCATGTGTGCTCGCTCTCTTCTGTCATCTATCTCACAAACCTGCACAACCACAAGCCAACCAGTAAGATTGCAAATCATCCTTCGATGCATATGATGATTTTGTTCTGTTAAAAAACTGACCTGACCATTTCTAGAAGGTGAAAAGGAATATTGATGATCGATGACCCTTAGTTTATTGCTACATCGATCTCTTTGTCCTTCAAATTAACTACAGCTTTGGCCGCTCTCCAGTAATATATATAGCAGCCGGGCTGCAATAACATGTAGGCTATAATTACGTCACCGATTATATCACTTCATAAATATTTATTCATATAATTATATGCATGTTCAATAGAACTGATTTTTTTAGATATTAAAAACTGGGTTATTTAATTTTGAGCCCTTCGTTCGTAGTTTGGAATTAAACTGCAGTGAGAAATAAGATGCAATGGGGATATAATGCAAAAAAAAAAAATTCACATAAACAACTCTTTAATTACATTTTTAAAGATTTAATCTTCTGTGTCGGAGATAAAACAGAATAAGCTTTAGACTCTTAAAATTATGAGAAATCCATTTGTCCAAAGTTCTTAGTAGTACTGAGAATGTGGTGGTCAAAGCAGATCATGTCATCGAATATTAACCTCAATAATGGCTGTCTTTGTTAATTAGTTAAATATGGGAAGAAAAAATTATCTCGTTGGGGAGTTGGGTCAGTAACCAATCGGAGATGGACAGAGTTTAAGCCACAAAAATAATATAATGTGTTGTTAACGCCCCCACCAAGATTTACCCTCCCGCAAAGTGGCACAAAAGTATATATGCTTTTATGTTAATTAGATTAAATATGTGTTAATTAGAGAAACAACTGTGTAGGAACCACTGAAATTGCTCCCACAAATAAAAAGCATATGCATGATTTGGCTGACATCACGCTTTTTCCTTCCTACATTCTTTGTTTGTCAGTGCTATTATTCTTGTAGGTCATTGTTTTAATAACTAGATTTGATTCTCGGGTAATCCAAAAGCTTAAGAGCCATTACCTACATACATGCAAGAATCTTTCAGATTCTCAACTCCAAAAAGCAGCACAAATAATTTAGTCATCCCATTATCATCCCTATTTACAAGGAGTCGATTCTAGAACTCTTGTTAGTAATAATGGTAGGAGATGTTTCGGATTGAGGTGTTTAACTTTATCATCCTTCATGTGATTTGAAACGGAATCATTAACTTGCCCATTACTAAGCATAAAGGGGTGGATAATTGAAAAGAGAAGTGTTATACTTATATAATTAAGATATAAAATTTATATGTCAATTGACGTGTCATCAATTCTTGATAATTATTTATTTGATATTTATTAATTATTTATTTTTTATTAAGATGATAATTATATAATATTAATTAATAATGAATACATCAAATGTCACATTAATTACGATATAAATTTTATATTTTAACTATTTAAACATAACATTATTTATTAAAAAATATGGTTACCAAATAAAAATTAGTGATTAAAAAACATACGCTTAATTGTTTATTTTTAGCGGGAGATCTGCTACATTTTACTAACAAAATTAGGACATTAATTTATAATTGATTCTACATTCTATTTAAATTAGTAATTTAATTTAGAGTAAAATTAATTTAGTGAAGTTATAACTAAAAAATTACAACTATTATAGAATAAAAGTAGATAGATATTTGATAAACATTTAAAAGTTGGGAGTGGAATTGATATTTGTTGATTTGAAAAATTGGCTTTTGGGCCAAGAGATTTAAATTTGTTTTATTGAAAACGAGAATGAGCCCCTGTTGATGAGTCGTGCTAAAATGAGTTTTGTCTAGTGACTTTGATGCTCTTATAGTTATAGATAAAATAAAGTTTAAGTTTTATTAGTAGTTTTTTTTTACGAGAATTTTTTGATACTTAAGTCAACTTAAAGAATGTGAAGGGAACAATAAGGTAGGGTACTTTTTTTATAAAAAAATTATATATCTTTGAATTGTGGTGGCTTTATCTTTTTATAAAGAAAAAATAATATTTTTATCTTTTGAATTTAATTTTTTTAAATTTTTTTTTATTATTTTAAATTATTCAAATTTGTCCCTCTCCGTTAGTTAATTGCCAATAAATTTGACAGAAATGCAATTAAGAAAATTACCTACCTTTGAGTTGTGATGACTTTACCTTTTTATAAATGGTCATTGCCTTTCTATCCCCAAAAATATGGGCAGGGATTCGTTGATTGGCAGTGATTTCAAGATTTTATGATTAATTCTGATCTTTAGATTTTCAAAATTCCTTTATGAAGCAGTGATTGGTGGGATCCTTTAGGTTACAGGATCTTGAAATTAATATGAATCATTTAAGACCCTTTGGGCCAACTATGCTCGGAAGCCTCCAATGACCTCTTCAAGATTTAATATTAACATCGAGGAGATCTTGTCTTATCCTTAGAGACGAATAGGCAGGCCTTTGACCTATCTTAAATAGGTTTGGGCTAGATCTGGACCCTAATTTCTTGGGCTGATTTCTTTAAGGGAACATGAGTCCCTTAATTTTTAATTTTAATTGTGAAGCTAGAAACTCGTAGTTTTCAGTTCAATCTTAATTTTAATCCTTTAGATGGGTTATGGGTACTTGGGATGTTGCTCCTCGATGCCCATCTCTCATTTAAGGCCTTTTAGACTTCGACTAATTTGATCTTGAAGCGACTTCCATTAATCTAAATCTTTGCATTAAATATGGATGTCTCATCGAAAGTCATATCTCTATTATTCTATATTTTCGCCACTTCAAATGTATTTTAAAACGAAGAATTTTTTTTTGCAAACATGTTCTAATCTCAAGCTTAGCATTTAAATTCAACTGCTCCAGTTTTTTTCAACTATCACATTAGTTAGCCAATGGGACTTTTAAGCACATTTCTATGTGATCTATCTATTTGAATGAACGTCTAGGATATCTCTTGGGTTTGGGAAATAAATACATTCCTTAAGAGTCCTTTTAATACTTTTTCTTTATTAAAAAAACCTTCCCTACCAAAGAAGAGATCAAGGCTTTACGATTCTTGCTAATGTTCTGTTATTACTTTAGTCGATTTCCATTGTTATTCCAACAATTTCTTCCTATAACAGTGAGTCCCTTTTTCCATTGTCTTTTCTTTTTTAAGTGTTTTTGCATCATTGATTGTTCTTTATATTGTTGAAACTTATGGGATTAAACTATAAAATTTCTAGAGTTTCTGGTTATTGAGTTCACTGCCTTGGGATGATTTGTGATTGAGCTTTTGAATATATTTAGTTTGAACTTTTTTTTCATCCTCTTACCTTTAGAGTAAATTGCTCGTACTTATAATTAGAAATGAAAAAAATCGAATCCAATTATAGGTTTTGTTCAACTCAGATACGGATTCAAATTGTTTTGGTAAACCCAGAATCCAGGTTTAGCCCGAGTTTACATCTAGGCCGGGCTTAGCCGAATCTGGGTTGACCCTTTTTTTTTTGGTAAAATTTAATCTTTTGAGGTATTTCTTTATAAAACAAATGTTAGATTGTAAAATTTATATTTATAATTTATTTTATTTTAAGGCTTATTAATTTTTATCCTCTTATAATTATCAAAATTTTAAATTTATTTTTTTTTACCATGTTTTAATTTTTTTTTCAAATTTTAAAGTTAAATTTAAACTTTTTGAGATGTTTATTTTATAAAGCAATTGTTAGATTTATGTATATTAAATTAATTTAAGAATTTTCTTATAATAAATAAATAAAATTCAGATCTGAGTTGGATTTTTGGGTCCCCTAAAAATCTTGGATCTAGATCTAGAAAAATTAGATTTTTTATGGCTGGGTCGAGTTCTGGATCCAGATCGGGCCAAATTGTCATTCCAACTTACAATACTGTTTAACAATGAGGAATATTTAGACCTTATGCCATCAATGAGTGATACAAAAGAAGGAATTAATAACACCCCTCTTATTAGAAGGAGTCGTAGAGTTAGGGACACTTGAGATTCTAGAGGAGCGACTTCCTCCTTTAGGGGTGTTAAATTTTGGAAGGCTGCTCTGACTATTATAAGGCCCTTGGAGATTTGTAATGAGGCTCTTTTAAGGGATGAGGTTGTCTCTGAGTTGAGGAGAGGAGAGGATGAATGAGAGGAAATATTTGATTATCCCTTCATCGATCCTAAGAAGTTAGAATACGAATTAGATCTTAGGTTCCAGATGTCCCATATAATTGAGGTGTTGGGATTTGTGCTTACCTGTCATCCCATAATGTATAAATATATAGTGATTGTATTTATACAATTATTATTTTTAATAAAATCGTTAATATTATTTTTATTAAATGGTAAGATGCTTGTAACGTTTTAGACATTGTATGATCTGAAGGAGTTCGGATTTGGTCTAAAAGAGTTTAGACTAGGGCTAAGAGTTAGCAACGCTAATAGTTATAAACACTAAGAGTTAGTGGTACTAAGAGTTAGCAAAATCTAATGAGTTAGAGCCTTGTCTGAAATGGGACAATGACCTGAGAATATATTAGTAATGATATAGCTGCAATGAGTTGCAGATGGTGCTAAGAAATGTCATTATGCAAGTATGTTCTCAAACATAATGTTCCTGATCTAATTTCATCGATGCGGGTCATCGGTGAAACCCATTAATATAGATTAGTGTATGTCTATATCTGGATGGTCCAGATGGTTAGTCTTAGTAAACCATGAGCTTAGTAGGAAGCTCGTATAGAGATGCAGGTATTTAGTAAGGACTGGATATTGAACAGACTCACGAAGACATCCAATAGACATCTTATAAAGTCGTCAATGGAAGGTCTTCCGAGTTGAATAGTATTTGTGGTCCTTTGACCTGAGCGCCACGGTGAGCTTGTGAGTGATCCACCATGCTTTGGTTCCACACATGTCAGAAACCTTTCATGGTCTGACCACTGGGTGTCGCTGGGTATGGTCCGATGCTTATGGAGTTCGGTGTGCGTAGATATGGGATCTATCAGCTCATATGAGTGGGTTGTATATCCTAATGCTCTGAGATTGTATTTCAGAAAGTCTTGTGGCCGCAAGCATAAACCTCGAAAAAGATATTCCAGAGGAATAAACAATATCACAAAAGTGTTTGTGGATATTATTTTATGAAATATAAATCTGGAGATAAGTTCGTGGTTGAGCAAATAGAGATTTGACGGTGATGATCTATATCTCTGCTCTTCAAGGATATAAATGATGGAAGGATTATACGAATATGTAATAACCTCAACTTGTATGGTCTAACATGTTAATTTGTAATATCCGTAACGTGTGTGTGGGACGTTGTTCACAGACGTATGGAGGAGCTCTATATGACAAATTAGGTGTGGACCTAGAGAGTCTCACAATATGAAGTATACTCGTTGTGCACTGGGGTAGCGAATTGGATTGAATAATTTGATCCAATAAATTTCAGCAAAAGAGAACGATTGTTTAGGGATCCCTCAGATTGTACATTTGTCAAGACTTAATTATTAAGTACATCACTTAATTAATTAACAAGGGTTGTTAATTAATAAAATATTGACAAATGACAAAATTTGTTCCATGATTTGATTTTATATTTTTACTATTTAACCATGGTAGTAAAAATTAGTAAGGTAAAAAGTAATTATTCAAAATTGTTTTGAATAATTAAATTATATATTATTATTATATTATTAGATAATATTATAATATATATAGATCATGACATTGTATTTTAATACAATGAGGAGCCTAGATGTTGGCCATTTAATTACCCATTATAATTAAAGTAATTATAATTGTTAGGTAAAGATTAATTTTGGTGGCCATTATTCTAGTGCTTGGTTTAATTAATTCTAAATGGAAGACCAACAATAAAATTGGTGGAGCGCTTCATTTTGTTTAATCAAAATGTTGAATAAACAAAATGAATTTTGGCAAAACAATTGAATTCATTCATTCAATTTTTGGAGAAGAACTTGGCAATGGCAAGGAAGAGAGGTAAGAGAGAGTTCTTTGAGTTTTATTCTTTCAAGTGTTGCAAAATAAACAAACTTTTCTTCATCTCCTTCTTTAATGGATGGCCAAAAATGAATGTTATGTAAATGAAGAAAAAGATAATTATTTTGCAAAGAGTTGTTCAAAATAATTATCATGTAGAAATTGTTTCTAAGATTAATATACAAGAGTTGTATGTTAAAGATTTTTAAATAATACAAGAGTTGTATAGAAAATATTTACCATCTCCATTTAAGAAACAAAAATTGTATTCAAAAGAGTTTGAATACAAGTGCTAAAAATTTTAAACATTAAGCTACCATTCTAGCTCCTTAATCCCACCAAAAGTTATGGACTAGAATTGTTCAACATATACTTCAAGGTGAGCTCTTCACATGGATTGGTGAAATACTTGAAGAATTTGTAAAGCTACATTCATTAGGTAAGTATTTTACATTATGTTATAATACAATATTGTTCATCATTTATTATTGTATAATTGTTATACTTATGCATATATGTGATATATGTTGAAATTGATAAAATAGGTGTATTTTGTAACATGCTTCCGCTGCGCATATAGTAATTTTTGAAATTACGTATACACTCGGATTATCATACACTCTATAATACAACACCCCAACATGAGGAATGTTGGGACTTGTACTTATGTGTCATCCCTTTATGTATGAATATTTGTTTAATATTTATACTAGTATTATCATTTCATTAAATTGCTAATTATATTTAATATATGGTAAGATGCTTGTAATGTTTTAGACATTGTATGATTTGAAAGAGTTTAGATCTGGTCTAAATAAGTTTAGATCAGTGTTAAGAATTGGCAACACTGAGAGTTATAAATACTAAGAGTTGGCATTAATAAGAGTTATCATTTTACAACACTGAGAGTTATAAATACTATGTTCTCAAATATTATGTTCCTGATCTATCTTCACTGATACTAGTCTGTCAGTGAATACCTTAATAAATATATAAATTAGTGTATGTCTACATCTGGATGGTCTAGATGGATAATCTTAGCAGACCATGAGGTTGTAAAAGCTCATATAGAGATACAAGTATTTAGTAAGGACTGAATACTGAACAGACTCACAAAGACCTCCAATAAACATCCCATAAAGCCGTCAATTAAGGGTCTTTCGAGTTAAGTAGTATTCATAGTCCTTTGACCTGAGTGCTATAGTGGGCTTGTGAGTGATCACCATACTTTGGTTCCACACATGTTAGAAACCTTTCATGATCTGACTGTTGGGTGTTACTGGGTATGGTTCGATGCTCATGAAGTTTAGTGTGCATATATATAGGATTTATCAACTCATTTGGGTTAATAATATATGTTAATGCTCTAAGATTGTATTTTGGAAAGTCTTATGGCCATAAGTAGTAATTCCTAGGAAAACAGTTTAACCTTAAAGATAAATAATATCACAAATGTGTTTGGAAATATTATTTATTGAAATACAATTCTAGAGACAAGCTTTCGGTCGGGCATTTAGAGATTTAACGGTGTTGATCTATATCTCTACTCTACCTGGATATAAATGATGGAGAGATTATACGAATATGTTATAACCTCAACTTGTATGGTATAACACACCACTTTTTAATATCCGTAACATGTGTGTGGAGCATCGTTTACGGATATATGGAGGAGTTCCATATGACAATTTGGACGTGGACCTAGAGAGTCTCACAATATGAAGTGTACTCATTGTGCACTGGGGCAGCAATATAGATTGAATAGTTCCATCTTAGAAATTTCAGCAAACTGAAAATATATTTCAGGGTTCCTTGGATTGTGCACTTGCCTAGACTTAAATGTTAAATACATCACTTAATTAGTTAGCAAAAATTGTTAACTAATTAGATGTTAACAAGTGGTACAATTTTGTTTTATGAATTATTTCACCATAATTTCACAATTAACTATGTTAGTAAAATCAAATAGGTAAATATTAATTATTTAAATAGTTTTGAATAATTAAATAAATAAAATATAATTTTTATTTATTTGTTATTTTATTCTTAAGTGGAAGGCATACCTAATTTGAGAAATATAAATTAAATTAAGTGGAACAACATTTTGTAGAATTAATGGTCAATTTTATTAAACTATTAAAAATGGCCACCAAAAATTATTTTGGTTGTTGGCCAATTAACCTAATTTTAGTGGAGCACTTGTGAAGTGGTTAGAGTATAAAAAATTTGTAAATTCATTTTTTATTAACAAGAGTGAAACAAAAAATTCGTGCAAGGGTGAGAGGGGATTGAAGAGAGTTTATTTTTTGAAGAGTTTTCTTTGAATAAAGAGTTGTGAAAAAAATCAAAGAGAGAAAATTAAAAGGAATTTATTTTTCTTTCAAGAAACAAAATCTTATTGCTGAAAATTTAATTACTGCTATTTTAGCTTCACAATCACACCGGATTGTTGTGAACTAAAATTGAATAATAGCGTACTTCAAGATGAGCTCAAAGTTGGAGTTAAGAAAAATTTAGAATTGAAATCTTCACTAAAGGTCATCAAATGTATGTTTCTATAATCTTAAATTGTTAATGATTTAAAGAACATGTGTATATGTTGATTATATGCTTAATTCTACTACAAAATTCGTGTATATAATACATGTGTTAATTTTTTAACATGTACACAATCACATACATACACCTTAAAATACGTTAACAAAGAAAACTTAGAACATCTTAAGCACCAATATAATATCCCTAGTTTGGTTACGCTATGGGTTCCTAACACAAATAACTTCTCGAAACAGCCCAAACAAGGTTAAATAGCTTTATATATGATTTTTTCAAGTTTGGTCTCAAGCTCCCTCTGCAACCTTATTTTATGAGAGTGTTAACTCATTTGAAGATCGCTTTTTCCCAATTAGATCTAAACTCTTGATGCATTTTATTAGATTTTTTTATTTTGTGGGCAAGAATAGGACAGTCCAAAATAGTGATTGGCGGGATCCCTCGTAGGATCTCAAATTTTAGTGAATCATTTAAGTCCCTCAAGACCTACTATGATCGGGAAGCCTCAAATGACCTTCAAGATTTAACATTAATACTGAGGAGGTCCCGTCCTATTCTTGGAGACGAGCAAGTAGACCTCTGACCGATGGCTTATCTTTAATGGGTTAAGCTAAATCTGGGTCCTGATTTCCTGGACCAGTTTCTCAAAAGGAACAGTATTTACTAATCACTTTTAACTGTCATGTTACAATAAGTTAAATGAAACACCTCTATGCGCCTACAATTCCAGATGTAATTACAGTTGTTTTTACGGTAAAGAAAGAATTTTTCAGGACCTGATACCAGACATGTTAGATGAAGATTCTAACTCCCGATTATAATTATTGAAGAAGGGAACATCAACCTAAGATAGGTAGGCAGCTCACATGTTGCTTAAAGAAAGTGAGAAGTGGCGACTAAGTTAGATTTGGATCGCGGCAAGACATGAATAGGAATATTTTGCTTTCTGAGATTGGCTTAAGGCATGAATCACACTAATCCCATACATGTAAAATTGATGCATAAAACTCTTCAAATTCATTTTGTATCTCATTTATACTGGCTTAACAAAAACTTACATCCTGGATCATCTTAATTTGTTGAACTAACAGTGAAGGACATGCATAACTTATATGTACAAGCTCCTTGTCTATCTTGAATGGCAATCGCAAATAAAACCAAACAAGTTTTTGAAATATGCAAGATACGAACTAGCTATATAGTAAGGTATGTTCTTATCATAGTTGCTCCAGTTGGATCTGAAACTAGGTGTCTAATAAGGCACTTCCTCATATCGTTTGGTGCTATAATGAACATATAGAAGGCAAATAGAATGAGATCGACTGAGGAGAGACTAGAGCCGAGAAATCCCTGCCACATCCTGCAACAGAATACATTTATCAATTAAATTCATAATCAGGTCGTAAAGCAAGCCGGTCAATATGATTTTATGGATTTAGCTCAAACAGACAAGTTCATTCAGTAAAACAAATAATAATTGCCGGTGAACATTCTCTGTTAAGTCAACAATGAAATTCCATTACATGAAATGCAACTACTACTAGGAACTCCAGCAAACCAAGTTATTGAGCATGGTTTGTCCTCTTGTGACTAGATTGGAATATGAGTCCCCAAAATTTATCCCAAACAAAGGATTTAAAATGTTTGTCAATGAGCTTATTCTCCATAGCATCAATTTAGTTAAATATGTGCATACAGATGTTTTCTTTACAAGCATCACTGGAAGTGCTAGCCAACCCCACGCACCAAGAGTTCAAGACAACAGTATTAAAGCTTCAACTCCACTCCAGTTACCAATAAGCTGCCACTCTCAAGCCACAGGCATTGTTACCCCTCACCTTTAAGCTCAAAATGAGTAATCTATTGACATGCTACACTAATTCCTAAAAGAAACTACAGCTGGCTGCTTAAAAGAAGAAATAATTCAACTGAAAGGTTGTTTTCTGCCCTACGGATAAGGATCAACTATGAAATTGAGTTTTCATTCTCAGGAAAAGCTTATACCATACAAGGGGATATTTAAAAAGAAAAATCTGGAAACTAATGAAATTTGTGGAAACGCTACATGTTAATTTAAATATGGGGATGGTAGAGAAGGCAGATAAAACATATATATAAAAGCAGCTTCATAGTATCATTACCATCTCCACTCACTTCTAAAATTCTCTCTTTATCTACATGAAACTCAGGTCCAATTAAGGATGCAAATTACTTTACATGCTGACTATCACCTCATAGTGGTATTTACAATTCATTAGAGAAATAAGAGTCTATACTTGGTTCATGTCATAGGCATTTGGGAATGATTTGGTTTGTGTAACAAAAGTGTGGAAGACACGTGAGGCACATGTTTTCAAATGTAAGAGACCAATCCACTCAGCTGAGAAGATACATGATGAAAGAAAAGCAAAGAATTATTCATACCAATTTGGTAACCGGAAGAAAGTGCGGAAGAATGTCCTGATGCCCTCAATATCCAGTTGCAAAATAAGAGCTAGTCCAAAAAGAAAAAATGCTCTCTGACGTTTCCTTTCCTGTGGCCAGAGAGTATTCCAAGCTGAAAACAAAACAAGGAAAAATAAAAATAGTAAATCAAGACAAAATAAATTTCCCATTCCAATTGGATGCAGTTGTTCCAAGAAAGATTCACCTTGCGATAATTTAATGGCTAGAGAGGTGAAACATAATCCACATGACAGAAAATGATTTAAGACATTGCTAATAAACAAGCTGAAAACTAGGGTTTTATGACTTAAAACATATTTCTTCTTCATTATGCAATTTTCACGTCAACATTCACTTCGACTTACAACTTTACACATTACCTATAAATTTATAAGTGTTAGTAAATGGCATACCTTGCATTGAGATATTCAAATTACTTCTTTCATAAGTAAGCCTACTCTTGGAGTAATCCTGTTTCAATATGTCCGCAATTGCAGAAGCATATGTTGGAGCCTCTGACAAAGATCTCACAACTGAATAGCCTGTCTGACAATGGGAGAAATGAGAAGGCACCATTAAATTGAATGAAAGAAAACTTGGATTAACTCTTTACCTGTGGCTGGATGCACCATGCTAGCAGCAGCACCAAATGCAAGGTTTTTTTGCTCTGTGTTTGGTAAGGAACCACCTACTGGAATATAGGACCATTCCTACATAAAAGATTAATAAACTGTGCCCTTAAGTCTTATGCATCCATAAATTTTCATCTTACAAATTTATTATGGTATCAGATCCACAGAAATTTATCAGTTTAGACTCATGTTTCGTATAATTCAGAAGTTTTTCCAATCTATCCATTAATTGTCACATAGAGACAAAGAAAGGCGTGGTACAACCAGGAATTTTGGCATGAGATGATGCAGAATGTACATTAGTCATGAAGGTACTGACAATAGGTGAATTTTAACTTTATAAGCACAAAGAATCAGAGAACATTTTTCTCTTGATACCAAAAGCCACAAGTATGAAAAGTAAACACATCGTGCCTATGATTCACATTACAACAACTGAAAGGTACACTTTACATTTGAGCTTGCTCTCTCATATTTTCAAAAACATATGTTTGAGGAAAAAGAAACAATGCATCTAAATAAAATGATGAGCAGACTATGTCAAGTGGCCTAATAAAAGATAATAAAGAAAAACACATACAACCTACAAGGTTCATAGATTGCTCAAGGAGCACTTTACATTTGAGCTTGCTCATAGTTTCAAAATCATATGTTTGAAGAAAGAAAACAGTGCATCTACACGGAATGATGAGCAAACTACATCAAGTGGCTCTAATAACAGATAACAAAGATAAAAACATACTACCTATAAGATTCATAGATTGCTCATGAAGATTACCTCCTCATAAGTATTTAATACTTGGATTCCCATTCTCTCTAACCTTGCCATGAGGATTTTCTTTAATATGTCAAAAGGTAAACCGTCTTTTGAAGCTAAACAAGTTTCCTGCAGTGCATATTGTCTAAATATTTTTACAATTAAGTGTTATAAATAAGAACAAAATGAACTCAATGAGCAAACCTCAAAGAAAACTCTTGTTGAAGACATGGGCATGACATAAAGAAATGTTGGATTGTCAGCTTCCAAATTTGGAACTTTGTGTTTAGTATAATCTCTGTAGTCCATGAAAACCATCAGGCTTGGATCGTATGGATTATTTTCCACCTAGAGTTAGAAAACAAAATTCTTAGTATATGGTCAAAAACTAGCCACTCTAAACATTTGCAAGAATCTTCCATCTGAATAGGAAATCGAGCACAAAGGAATTAAATTTATATTCAGTTGGGTTCGTTTGATTACTTTAGAATTTTCAAATAAGCCAATCC
The DNA here is from genome assembly GCA_946807835.1 of Ailanthus altissimus. NCBI lineage: Eukaryota > Viridiplantae > Streptophyta > Magnoliopsida > Sapindales > Simaroubaceae > Ailanthus > Ailanthus altissimus. The sequence goes on from OX327689.1 coordinate 24,324,095, forward strand.
ACCCATCCCCAATACCTCAAAAAAAGTTTCAAATACTGTTGGTGATATAAAAAAGAAATAAAGGAATAAAGAGCAATTGTCACAATTGCACAACTCAAGTTCATACCAAAGTGAATTGCAAAGATTAGAACACAAATAACAAGTAGAGATATACTGTCAAACACTAGGATCTTGATTTTCTTCTTCTTCTAAGGCACAACTAAACAATCTGGTGGATTGTCCTCATAACCGGTACAAAGAAGTGCCTCAAGATTTTTCAACAGGGGTGGACAAAACTGTATGGAAATTAGCTTATGTGGTATGAACAGCAGTTGGAACACCAAATATGGACAAAATTATTAGGAAGTCAAGAGCATGATGCGGGAAATTGAAATCAATAATGAAAAATAGATATTAGTTTTTGATAGGCAACTCCACAATACTACCTCAACCTCCACACCGTAAGCTGTTTGGACAGAAACTCTGGGACCCCCCACTTCATATTCCAATAGTTTCCCTGATGCTGCTCCAGATGCAACGGTAACAAGCCTATAGCAATAATTAGAAGCTTGAAACATGGCTTCTTGTTAAAATTTAAGCAACTCATCAACATATGTGAAAGACTAGCACAAGAACTGCCTATAATACCTGCATGGAACAACCATATCATGTTCGCAAGCTACAAGACGATGACCGCCAGTAGATTCAGTAATTCTTTCCACTTTTGAGCTAAGATATGAAACACCTGACTCGACACACCTAGGGGAAATTAATATAAATTATATATCTAGAGAATGCATCAATGAGCTTGAAAGGAAATGTTGTTTATAATAATGATTATAGTTAACAAATTTCAAACAATCACACCTTCTTAATAATTCTTCATGCAGCAAATGTCGACTAACTCGTCCATAAGCACGACCAATCAAGACAGGGTCGTCATCATCAAGATATACAATTGTATCTCTCCAGACATGCTCAATACAATCTTCAAGTCCCAGATCTGAAAGTATAAAAGTCCATATTCATCCTATATGTTGGTTAAGGCAGGGAAGGGAGTTTTACAGCATGTATGTGAATACTGTTAGCATCATATAAACCTTCACTAATAGGAGCAATAACAGCAATTTATTGACTGAGTCATCATTACATAAAATTATAATACATGAAAACTCATATACATGGATCATCTTTTGATTCAAAGGAAATTGGTACCTTTAAATTCATCTTCCCACACACCATAATTATTTGTAAAAGGGAGATCTGGGCCAATGAGTCCTACTTTTAATCCCAACTTAGCTGATTCTGCAGCCAGAGCAAGACCAGCTGGGCCACAACCAATCACCACCAAATCTAAAATACCATCACCACCTGATATTGGCCGTAACTGGAAAAAAAAACAGATCATCAAAATAAACTTAAAACTCATTTCACAAACTATGTGACAGTATGATCCTAACAGGAATGATAAACTTAAAGAGAAGAAAAAGTTGATAATTGAGAACCTGATGAGTACAGTGTAGAGATTTGTTGGGATTTTTTGCAGAAATCTTCACCCACAAGTATTCAAAAATTGCATATATCACACACAATGAATGGAGAAAACAACAAATCACACACAAAGCATATAAGAATTACGTGATTTGACAATTGTCTACATTCACAGTTGATCAAAGGATTCTAACTTTTTTATTACTCAGTGATTATCACGAATAACTTACTGATCACAAATATCATTCACTCAATGATTACAAAGATTACTCAAGAGCTAATACATGATAGAACGAGTTCTTCAAAGTCTATGTTGTACTTTCTTGTGCACTCAGTACTCAGGCACTCCTTATCCTTTCTATTCAAAACAAAAACAAATCATCAAAATAAACTTAAAACCCATTATACAAACTATGTGACAGTATGATCCTAACAGGAATTATAAACTTAAGAGAAGAAAAAATTGATAATTGAAAACCTGATGCGTACAGTGTAAAAATTTATTGGAATTTTTTAAGGAAATCTGCACCTACAAGTATTCAAAAATTGCAAAGATCACACACAATGAATAGAAAAAAACAATCAATCACACACAAGGCATACAAGAATTATGTGATTCGGCAAATTGTCTACATCCACGATGGATTAAAAGATTTTAACTTTTTTTTTATTACTCTGTGATTATCACGAATTACTTAATGATCACAAATATCACTCACTTAATGATCACAAAAATTACTCGAGATTAACAAAGAATACATATAAACTTTCTATTTAGCACTCTCTTTGATGCATCCACCCTAATAACATTACAAGGGTATATATAGGTTTCAAAACGTCTCTAAAAACTCTATATCAACTTACGATAGAAATCCACATATAAAAGGAATCCAAAACCCACTTGAAGATGTCAAATACGCACAAAACAGGAACCTAGCGCCACAGCACCAGGCTGGCACCCCACCAGCGCCGCAGCACCACTAAGGCTGGGTTGTGGTGCCCAACTATTTCCAAGCCAGAGTCGTGGCCCCAAGGCCTGGAACATGGTTCGTTGTATGTTTTGAGCCCCTCCTTATTTTTGGCTCTCCGTTTCGCTTCAAATCTTGTCTATCCAACACGTTCTCAGCCTCGTGTCGTTTTTTCATTGGTCTCGGACTCAAAATCATACTTAAACATGATTATGAATCACCAATTTCTATCAAATCCCTCTTTGATTCAAAATCAATAAGAAGCTTTCTAAGATCTATCCACTCAACATCACACGCTCAATTACATAGCGGTGATCCCATTTAAGTCTTTACACAAACTTAACTCCACTAAGAATCGTGACTTAGGTCTCCAAAGATTTAATTGTACACCCTCCAGGGTAGCTTTGGTGTTGTGATCTCTTGTGTCCATCTTGACTCCACGACTACAATACCTTAGTGGCTGAAACTTATCCTTACCAATAAAATCCTTATCATACAATTTCTTTAAATATCTTTTAACTTCGGTGAGCTAATCTCCAATGTTTCCTCTTAGTCTGTATCTTGGCTGATAAAGAACTCAATAAAATGATTACATTGTCTTCATCTTTTATCTTGACGTTTATCATTTTAAGATCAATGATAATCTTGTTGAAGGTATTAATATGGTCTTTAATTGAAATGCACTCAACCATAGACAACTAATACAACTTTTTTTTTATGTGCAAATGATTTGCTAGTGTTGGATAATTGGTGATTCAACAATCTTGGTTAGACAAGAATTGAGATGAATACCAAAGTGAAGAGTTACAAGAAGTCTAGAACGTGTGGGATACGTATGGAGACGTCTAGGACGTGTGAGACACGAAGGGGGAAGCGAAACGGGACTCAAAGAAGCGAAGGGAGCAAGAAAACGCGAATAACTACAGGGCTCAGCGCCGCAGCGCCCAGGACAGTAACCCAGCGCCGCAGCGCTGGTCACGATTCTGTCCAGCGCTGCAGCGCCCAGGGACGAGCGCCGCAGCGCCAGAACGTGTGGAAAAGTCCGTTTTGATTCGGGATTTTGAGTTTTGGGAAGTTTTGGACTTCCAAAACAAGTGGACTCTTACTCCAACTAGGAATATGGTTAATAGGCACGAAATATACTCTATATAAACACTTGTAAACCCTTGATTTCATATCAAGCATTGAGAGAGACTCTAAGAGAGGGAAAGAACTGGGTAGACACTAAGTGTTTATGTGCGCTAAGGTGGAACCGTTGTTTGGGTGATCATTGTTCGTGGTAGAGTAAGGGTTCACTAAACGTTTAGGTCCTTTTAAGGGTTCTTCATATTGTGTTTCCTTGTAAAATCTCTAGGGAGTTATAATAAGAGAGGCTAGGATCCTTGGATCCACCGTGGACGTAGGCGATTGGCCGAACCACGTAGATTGTGTTTTGCTCTTCTGTTTTCTGCTTTAAATTCTTATTGGTTTTGCTTGATTGACAGGTTATTCCGCTACACAAGGAGGTTAGAGTTCTAGGCTGAATCTTGGGTTCTCCGCTTCAACATAACCTCAAGAGGGAGAAGGGCGTTACCTCCCTCAATAGCTAGAGATTTCGTCATGTACAAATCATCAAGTTTCTTTCAAAAACCAATTGCAATCTTCTCTCCAACAATCTTTCTCAAAATTTCATCACTCAATGATAGAACAATAGTACTATAGCCTGTTTTTTCTAAATGGTTTCATGATCTAAATTGAATCTTGATGTCCCAAACTTCTTCTCATCACTGGTTGTGGCAGAAGTCTCTTCAAGAGCCGAATCAAGATCTTGACTCACCAGTAAATCCATCACCATCACCTTCCACAGATTGAAATCATTCTACCTATTAAACTTCTCAATATCATACTTGTGGAAATGGTTAGATCAACTTTAGCTATAATACTAGTTTATTGGAATTTTCACAGAAGTCTTCAACTACAAGTATTCAAGAATTACAAAGATCACATACAATGAATGGAGAAAACAATCAATCACATACAAAGTACACAAGAATTATGTGGTTCGACAAAAAGGGTCCTAGCTTTTTTTATTACTTAATAATTATCACGAATTACTCAATGGTCACAAAGATCACCTCAAACTATTAATAAGGAATACACGATAGAACGAGCTCTCTAAGGTTTATATAACACTTTCTTATACACTTAGCACTCTAACGTTCCCTAAGCTCTCTATTCAGCACTCTCTTTGATGCCTCATTGATGCATCTACTATAATGGTATTACAAGGGTTTATATAGGTTCCAAAACATCCCTAAAAACTCTATATCGACTTGAAATAGAAGTCTACACATGAAAAAAAATTCAAAACTGACTTGATTATATCAAATACGCACAAAACAGGAAACCTGGTGCCCCAGCGCCCAGCTACTGCCAGGCTGGCACCACAACCCCAAGGCTTGGAAAATAATGGTCCCTTGAGTGTTCTGAGCCTGTCCTTACTTCCGGCTTTCCATTTTGCTTCAAAACTCATCCGTCCAACGTATTCTTGGCTTTGTATCATTCTTTCATCGGTCTCGAATTCAAAATCATACTTAAATATAATTTTAAAACACTAATTTCTAACAAAATTAATAACATTAATAGAGCATTTGGAGGTGTTTCCGATATGACTGAAAATGGTATCAGGCAGGTGAAAATGATAAAAGAAAAAATTTGATGTAATTTTCAAATTAACATTGATAGTTTTTCTCGTCAAAGTTCTTTTCTAATAAGCGCTTGTTTTTTTAAGGAAAACATTTCAACAGGAAAAATGCCCGACACCCTGAATGAATATACTTAAATACGTTATCGTTAACTCGTGAACTATCGAATAAAAGGTGAAAATAGGATTATCGAACTCTCACTTGTAACAAAACGCCCGCTTTATTGAAAACTATACGCAAAAATAACCAAACAATAAAATAAAAGCATTAAGGGAAAAAAAAAAAAGGTAACCTTATCAGATAACTTAGACTGTTTATCCATGGACTTGTTTTGCTGCATTTGTAAAAAAACAAGCTGAGAGCCACCGGCCTTTATATAATCTTCTTCATCAGCAAAATCTTCTTTTACAGCCACGCAACTGTCGCTTCCCGCATTACTACTACTACCACCACTCGCTCTCACTTTATACGAACTATATCGATGGTCTACTACACTTGGCTTGGCTCTCAGTGTTTTCCTTCGACTCCGCCACGTGCCACAAGACGACACTGTCATGGCAGCGAAATTTCGAGCTCCAAGACAGTATTCCATTGGGTGACTTCCTCTTCAAAGTTCTTCCTTTCTCTTTTCTTCAGCTTCTTCAAAAGCTTGGCTCTCACGCCATTTCCGTGCGTTTTTAATGTTCTAGAAAATTTGAAAATGCAGATTGTGCGAGGTTTTCTTCTATGATTTTTTGTTTTTCGGTCTTTTTCTTTAATTTAATTCTGTTTTGTGCTTGTGAAGTGAAGAGTTGTTTCAAAGAGGTATTGCTTGCAGATAGGGGAGCGACTTTTCTTGTGAACTTTAATTTGCTGAGTGTTTAAACTGCCATCTGCATAATGCCACGTGGAGATAATTCATTGGTGGGCTCTTAGAAATGAGCAACTCTCCTATCATAAAGGTTGCAAGAAGCCTACATCAAACGGCCTCGTGCTAAACGACGCGCCGTTTGACATTAAATTTTCCCGAGAAAAACAAGAAAGAAAAGGGAAAAAAAAATCCCCAAACAGAAACCGAACTTGAAATAAATCAGTGTTTGGTTGCTTCAAGGACATAGAGATGGGGAATCCGAAGCAGAAGTGGACGGCGGAGGAAGAAGAAGCACTTAGAGCGGGAGTTGCCAAACACGGCACAGGAAAGTGGAAGAATATACAGAGAGACCCCGAGTTTAATCCCTTCCTCTTTTCCCGCTCCAATATTGATCTCAAGGTCTCCTTTTTCTTTTTCTTTTTCTTTCTCTTTTTTTCCTTTATAATATATCTACAGTGTTCGCCTGTTGCGTTTAATTGAAAATAGCTGATTAGGAGCTTATTATTATTATTATTATTATTATTATTATTATTATTATTTTACTATTTTTTATGAACTAAGAGGGAAGTTAATGCTAAAGACTAAAGTTGAGCTGCTTTAATGGGGCTTGAAGAATGAAGATGTTGCGTGATCAAAGAGCGTTATGTGAACTGTTTGGTGCTGATTTTAAGCTGTTTATATTTTGAAATCATAGGAAATTCAGTATAAAGATAAAGTTAACCAAGGCATGTGTTTTGCTAGTTATGACTATTTAAGTTACAGTAGATCAAAATCAATAAGCAAATGGTTAGGTTAAAATGTGGTAAAGATAGTAGGTTCTAATTTATTGATAGTGAATGGCATAGGGATGCCAACTTAAACTGAGTTTTTGTGCATTTGATATAACTATATGATGTCTGAAGATGTAACTGATTATTGGAGGCTTCACGGTGAGAAGTAATTTGGGAAATTGTATATTTGGGCGCCTATGTACATTAGGTGTGTATGGGAATTAATTTGTAAAAATCCTTTTGATTACAGAAATTCCTGCTAGTGCTTCTTGAAAAGCACCTATAATCTGCTTAGAAAATACTTAAAAGTTCTTATCACACTTTCTAGAAGGTAAGCACTCTTACAAGAAATCTTCCAATTGTTTTTCATCCCAGTTAGAATTTTCTTTCCTTTCACAAGCAACGGCTACAGATAAATTTGAAACTGCTTTTCGATCTTTTGAAGTTATTTTAGCAGTGCAGTGCTAAAAGCCCCCTTAAATGGCATTAGTAAATCCTCTGGTCAGGTCTTTTCTTTTCTTTTTTTTCTTTTCCTTGTTGAGAAATTTTGCATGTCAGAGATTGCAATACGAACTGTAGCCAAACGGGTAGTAGATAACTGAAAGATGTTAAGAGGTCATTTAGAGCTAGATTTCATTCTCTGAGTGAGCTACCACAAGGCTTGTTAACACCTTTCTCTGACAGAATCAAGAATTGAAACAAGGTCACTACTTGATGCATCTGGTTTCATTGACTGAATTTTTTCCTCAGTTTTATGTTTCTGCGCTTGAGCTTCCTGCGGTCAAATTTGCCAGCAATTTTCTAATAAAACATGAGTATATATATTGTGTGTGTTTCATGATCTTGTACTTGTTTGTGTGGTTGCTTAGGATAAATGGCGGAATATGAGTGTTGCTGGTGGACATGGCCCCCGGGAAAAATCACGGACACCAAAACCAAAAGTTGGCTCAGATGCTCCTTCTGCACTTGCACTATTGGCCACTTCACAGACTACTGCTTCTCCTGCTGCAGTTGTACATGATGCACCAACAGATCCAATTGTTGACGATTCTGCAAGAAACTCTGCTCCAAAGTATGTTATCTTCTATCTCTTCTCTTGAATTTGGTAGAAATATAGTGTTTTCTCATTTTTGTCCCTTTTCTTTTTGGTGGTTGGGTTGTGTGTTTGTTGGCAGGGGCAAAGTTATAAAAAGGAAACAGATGTTTACATTCTCGTGTAATTTATATGAAGATCTACAAGATTTTGCTGATTAATTGAAATATTTCAGGTTGTATATGGATTAGGAGGATGAGAAAACACAAGCATTTACCAATAATAATCTTCCCTTTCATTCTAATAATATTCTTTTGTTTCCTATCAGAAAAGATAATTAAAAAAAAAAACTATAATTGAGGCAAACTAGATGTTGCTTAAGTATTCTCGTGGGATTTAGGAAGAGTACTGTGTTATGTTGTTACAATTGAAGCATTCATATGCCCGGATGCTGTACAGTTGGTGTTTCAGTAGGCTCTAATAATTTAGCTGGAGTAGGTAGTATTACTACCCAGTTACATTACAGTAATCTCTTCTGCTCGTTGCCTATAAATTCAGGAACATCTATGATACATCTTTTCTAACTCTAATAAGACCACTTTGCAAGTAATAGTAAGACATCTCCAGGAAAATGTAATGAGGTTGAGCTAGGAGTCAGTCAGAGGAATTTCAGCATTATTATCTTGATAAAAAAGAAAACACAATTACTTTTATTTATTTCTGCTGATTATTGATAAACGTGAGACCTGCACACAAAACATCAGACAGAGTTTTTTGTGATTGAATTAAATGCTGCAATTTCTCCTTTTGATATGCCTGGAGATGTCATTCAGTGCTCTTTTAAGTTGTCAAATTATGGTTCATATAGCAATATCTGCCCTATCAGATCTGTTTCATTCCTTCTGACTTTTTTTTGATGATTGAAATAAGTGCTCAATCTCCCAGGTACAATGCAATGATTTTTGAAGCACTCTCTGCATTGAAAGAGCCTAATGGATCCGATATTTCTGCAATTCTCAGCTATATTGAGGTGCAATTGAATGTTCATTAATCTCCTGTAGTTTTCTGTACTGACACTTAATGGTACCTAGTGGATAGAGGTATATATTAGGAATGGGAACGATATCTTCACTAGCTCGCCGATGTTATATCTGATAATTCTGAAGATTTGTGCTGGAATGAATCTGTGTCACTGTCAACACAAGTCTATCTTTTAAATGCTGCAACTACGTTTGAGAAATTGCTGGTTTTAGAAAATTTCATAGCTTATGGATTGTGTCCGGGAGGTCAATATTCTGTTAAGAGGTGCTATCCGTGTTCATAGTGAGACTTCAGGTTCATTCTTGGCCTTGGTAATTTTCCACTACGCCTTTCGGCTTAACTGAGAAAACAAAACAGACCATCCTCCATTTAAGCATAGATAGTTGGGACATCAGGTGAATAATAGCTGATACCAGAAATGTGGATGTAATAAATGAAGCTTGCTTCTAATTTTTCAGATAATGAAACTGAACTTCTTTGCAGGCCTGCAAAGACTTTGAAATGGTAGTTGGTTCACTTGGTAGGTTTAAGTGAGAATGCTATAACTTCCCATTTCTGAGGTTTTATTGGGTTTTCTTCATCTTCCCATCTCTTTTTATCATGTTTTATAGTCTCAAACAACATGTTGGAGAAGAAAAGAGTTGGGAGTAAAATGACAAATTCCTTGTTTCTTTGATGATAAATGCAGCAAAGGCTTGAGGTGCCACCAAACTTTAGGAGGCTATTGGGTTCAAGGCTGAGAAGGTTGGTTGCACAAGAAAAACTTGAAAAGGTTCATGGCTTTATCTTTTGGTCCATTTTATTTTCTACTTATTTTTCATGATGATTCTTCTCTTGCTGTGCATTTTATTAATTTTTTTTTTCTCTTGTTGAAATGAAAGGCACCTATCATGGAAGTTTGGTTTGATGCTTATTTTTTTTCATTTCCATTTTACTTTAAATGAATGAGTGGTTTTACTATTCAGATGTTGTAAACTGTCCTTTTCATCCTCCTGTGTAGAGTAATCTCTCCTTCTGGATCAGAAGTAGCTCGAAGCCTTGAACTTCTAAGTAGCTCACGATAGTAAAAAAACTACTTTAGGAAAAAAGTGGAAATGTCTGGCCATAATACTGTTATAGCAAGTTGTACCTTATGGTCATCTTATATATATGAAGTCTTAAGCATTAGGGGTCAAACCTAGAAAGTTGTACAGCATGTAAAATTTTCCGGTCAAAATCCCTGTAGACTAATGATAGGCCATCAAAATCTCTAGTTCCTGCAAAAGGCAATATATTTGTGGGAGGCCTTAAGCATTATACTTGAGATCTTTCTTGTTGTGATATGTGGGATGTGTGTGCATGCTTCACCATTTCTTGGATGTTGATGGGAATAAATGATATGATGTGACAGGATGGACAATAGGTTTGTCAACTGGAATTTTCACCCTATACACAGACAACTTCCTTCCTAGTCCCTCCCCCATGGACCAAATAAGTGACCAGTTAGAATTACTTTTTGTGTAGTTGGATAATGTAAGTCCACAAGCTCTTCCTAATATCCAAAAGTAATGATCTCTAGTACATTGCAACTACTTGTAGCTGCTAAACAATAAAGATGCCTTAAAGTATGTGAGCAGAGATACTATATTGAAGTTGTGGAAATGAATAGCATCAACTGCCTTTCCTAGTTCAAAAACCAATACCTCATTTTCCAATTCTAAGGCTAGGATGGAATGCTAAACCTTTTATCCATTCCATGATCATACTGCAGGTCCAAAATTGCTTCAAGATAAAGGAAGATGTCTCCTTTGGAACCAAAACACCTACCCCAAAGCAGAAGGATATCCGACCTAAGCCAGTGCAGGTCACTAACGACATAATCCCTGCTGATACAGTAGAAGCAGCTGCTGCTGCTGCTGCTGGCCAGATTGCCGAAGCTGAAAACAGGTCTTTTGTGGCAGCAGAAGCAATTAAAGAGGCAGAGAGGGTTTCAATGATGGCTGAAGACACAGATTCACTGCTACAGTTGGCTAAAGAAATATTTGAGAGATGTAATATCAGGAAGCACACATTCTTGCCCCACACTTTTTTTTTTGACATGTTTATAAGCATTGTTGTCATTGCATTTCTATTTTGTATAGATTGATATTTTGTTTCTAACATGACAGGTTCACATGGTGAAATTGTACTCATGGCGTAGGGTATTGCTTCAGTTCTCGGCAGACAGAGAGACGGTACCTTCAGTTGGTCTGTGTAAATATTGCTTAGTGTGCTTTCGTCATTTTTGGCCGGTGTATTCAAACTAATTAGATGCTGGTTTTGTAGAAATTATTTGCTCCCTTTAATTTTTCAAGGCCACAGGAACACATTTCGAAAAAAAAAGAAAAATCAAGACTTTTTACTGTAATTTCTCACTAACACATGAAATGAGATTTTTTATTTTGACCTTTTTTTAATCTGTTTTTGCGTATATTTCTGGGTCGGATTGTCTACATTTATTGCTAGGGATTATTAGCACTTCTCAGAGCCCCTGATTTCTGAATGTTTAATTTAATAGCAACAACTTGCATTTTAATTTTTAATTTTTGTATTCTTTGGTTGTTATTGCAATATGCCAGTAATCTCTTAGACACATCGACCGTTCCACTTGCATTTGAGCTCCAAACTCCTTCGCAAGCATGACCATTAAATCTCACAAAATGACTATTTGTGAGGAAGACGAACGTTTTTACCTTTATCGTGCATGATGGAGTGCAATTCAAACAAGCTGGATTACATATTTATTTCAGATATTAATCTTCACAAACTGATTTCTCTCACCTGTTCAGGTTTCTTGTCGATTATTTTTCTTTGCAATATTAATTGATACCATAGTAACGCCGTAAAATATTAATTTAGTGCTTTTCTTTTGGTCATTTTTCCCTTGTGCTAATTGCTAAATCAAGCACAAGAAGTACCCTCTACATTTCATATTGAATTTTTTACCATCATTCTAAGCTGGGTTGAATTATGGGAATCCAAAGACCATTGAAGCGGAAGTTTGCCAAGAAAAGGATGCGCAGTCGGGGTACTTCGTACCCAGTGGCTCCATCATGTTGCCTGCTTAAGAGATATCTGAAACAAGTACCTTTTCTTTTTTCACTCTGTTCACTTGCTACAAGCAAAGCAAGGTACAATGGAAAAACTCAGAATGAAGGATAGTGCGGGGATGCGATTGAACGAGATAGCCTGAACAATAAGAAAATACAAAAAGCATGAATGAATAAACGTAGTCCTTCCGCTGCTTCAGACCTGAAAGCTCAAAGCCTGCTGAACAGGGTTCAGTGGCTCCTACAACAAAGACAGGAGAGCTTACTATCTATCTACTCTGCAATTGGAAACCAGTTGCGAAGTCAACAAGCGCGCAAACCAAATGCTAGTAAATGTAATAGACAAGACTCTCACAAAATCAATTTGGCTTAGAATGCAACCAAGTATTGCGATACCTACAATTAGGGAGGTAAAGTTGATTGCGACACGATTAATTGATACAAATTTAACATATTTTAAATAAATATAGATAAAGAAATTTAACATAATTAATAAACGAGTCGAAATTCGTATTATTTATTTATTAATCGTGTTGAATACGTATTTAAGATATATGATTCACTAATTCGTTTAAATCATATTTAACAAACGAATCATAATTGTGTCTATTCGTTAAGTCACATTTAATAAATTATAAAATAAAAAAATAAAATATATATAATTAAAAATCAAAACCTTAATGTATCTAAACACTAAAGATTTTTCTATAAATTATATTAGGTGAATTTAATTTTTTTAATTGTGTTAAAATAATTTTATTATTAGATACATTAAATATTTTAATTTTTTATGTAATTTAAATTTTACTATTCGTGACTTAAATATGTTTTAAACGAATTAAATATTTCATATAAATGAATCAAATTAAATACTATTATTCATCTAAACGAATGTAATCGTAAACAAATTGAATCATATATAATTATATAAACGAAATAAATTTAATTTATTTATTTAAATGTGTATCGTATAATTTATTTATTAAATGAATTAAATATGTGTTTAAGTGTATGATTCGTTTAATAAATAAATCGTAAATAAATACAATAAAAATTTGCTAAATATCCTATATTAACACGACACAAATACGATTTGATTAAAAAATTGCCACTCTTACCTAAAAATAGACAGCTTCAAGAAATTATGATGGGAAAAATTATTGAATAAGACTGTAGGGCAAAAAGGAAACTAACAATGAAAAGAGAAGCAAAATCACAACATAATTCCAGTCCAAACAAAAGTTTGCGGTGCCAACAAAAAAGTCTAATTGCCTAAAAACACCATAGAATCTGATCTTACACTGCAAAATCTGATCCTTGGTAGCTCATGCAGAGGAACAACCAATATGAAAGCAATCCACACCTACTAAGCAAACAAAATCAAGGGAGCATTTGATGAAGCATATCAGACTACAAGAGTACAAGCCCAAGTTCTGATGGCTTCAGGGGATTTCTCAACCGATAATTATAAAAGTAGTAGTGAAGTTGCCCATCGCCTGGTCCAAATTTCAGTTCTTTCAGGAAAGACTCGTTGTGCATGACATCCAAGGCATTGAAAACGTCAAAATCCTTTTGCTTGGCCACAATAAGAGCATCATTCATCAACTGAAGCAAAGGAGTCTTCATGGAGACATTATAGTATGAGTAAGCAGCTTTCAAAGTCGAATAATTCTGGTTGCCAAGAATGGAGGAAGGAAGAGTGTAGAAGCTGCAGAAATCAGTTATCTCATGAGTCTCTGGGCTCTCAACCAAGTAACTATCCACCACATCCTCCCTTGAAAGAAGCCAGTGCTCCACATCATTCTCATCAAAATCTGGTGCAACAACAAACTGGCTTAGGTAGTTTCTTAGCAACCGGGTGACAGCAGGGACATCACAAAGCTCCATTTTCCTGAATCCAGGGGTCACTGGAGAGTCCGGCAATTTGTAAAGTTTTATGGTTCGGCTCATTGTCATCCTTGGCCCAAGCCTTGAAAACCCAACATCAATAAGCTTCTTCGGGTTTATAGACCTATGCCAATACTGGCAAGTTGTTATTGGTGTTGGAAGAACCACTCCAGCTGTATAAGCTGCTTGCCAAATATTCTCCAAATGAACCCTCCTAGTAACCTCCTTAATCATTACGGGAGCAAGCCTCTTCGACCTAAGTTTCTTATGAACACACAAGAAATTGATCTCTGCCTTTTTAACAACTTCATCACGCACCCTGATTCTCGCAGGCACACCAGTAATGAAGGCAACTAATTTCTTGGAAGCCTTAGCACGGACGCCAATGTGCCAGCTGTGGTAATAACCTGGTGGGCGTAAAGCCCACCTAAGAAACTCTTTTGAATAGTTAAATCTAAACATGTTCTCATCATCCTCAACATAATTATTCTTCAATAGATTGTAAACCTCAGTGCAAGTCTCTTCAGAGTCCATGTCACAAGTGGTCCATTCATATGGACTAGGAAGGTTATAAGGCTCTTGTTTGACCTCAGATAACGGGGTTGGAGGCTCAATAGGACCCTCAGGCAAGCTTGTGTCCCCCATATCCTTGAATTGCCCAACTGGTTGGGTCTCCCAAAACCTGTGTCTCTTGCCTATGGACATTGTCTCTTGAAACTTTCTAACCATTGTTTCCAATGAGCTATCATCTTTAGAAAGTAGGTGTGTCTCAGAATTCTGATCTGAGTTTTCTTTCGGAGACTCGGGTGGGGAATTGTTATCTCCCATATTTCAACAATAGATTACTTGTATAACAAATTATGTTTATGCTCTAACAACAAAGCAACCCTACAGTTACTGTCTCAACAAGTACCTGGACGATCAAAAAGACAAACATAAATTAAAACTGTTAACACCAAACGTATAACCAAATCCAAATATTTAATTCATCATCAAACGCAAACCCAGAACCCTTTTCCTCCATGATGTTTGCTCAAGGAATCAGAGACGAACTAAAATTCTATAGGAAAAAAAATAGAAACACAGATCTATAAAACAAACATAAACAGCTAGAGAAATACGTCACTCACAGGTTCATTGAACAGATATAATTGCTGATAGATTCTGAAGAAGAGAAAATCAGGTCTTCAAGGCCGTGTTGAGACGATTGCTTTTTTTTTTTTTGCTTTCTGTGTATTTGTATCAAGAGTTGAATGGAACTACAATGGACTTTTTAGGGTTTTTTGGTGGGGAGCGGAACTGCTTTGGAGATGCCGATTCTTTGGGTGAAGTGCGAAGAAAACTATGCGAGTGAGTTTGTGGGTTTCGGGTTTGATTTAGATTTTAGATTTTAGATTTAAGCAAACATCGACGATTCCATTCCATTCCATGCCTTTGCCTTCTTTTTTTTATTTCTTTATTCGGAATATTTATCAAAGTCCCCTCTTTTTTTTCATTATATCACTTAAGTTTGTAAAACTTACTAATATTTCCTATGCAAAGAAGAAGAAATTTTTTTAAAATTTTTTTGCTTTTAATGGCAATGGCTTTACTGAATTCAATAAATTTTAATTTTTTTTTAATATATATTATAATTATTATAATATAAAAAAAATGACTCAAATTTTAACCCGAAGTTAAGGGTGCACTTACAAAAGGGGTTTATTACAAAAAAGACTTCAATAAATCTTATTTTAATTTATGAATTTGTCAAAAGATAGATTTCTAAGTTTTACTAATTTTACTAGACGTGATTTTTATTTTAAATTTATGCTAACAAAAGGTACTACATCTTTTTTTCTTTAATAGAGATTTGGAGTTGAAATTCTCCTATTTCGTCTCAAAAAAAAAATTACAATATGTCAATTCAATCAATTGCTAGACCATAATACAAGTTGTTGATTTTGACATTATTATTTGTTTGTTGGAAGTTGATGATTTAATTATTATTTGAATTGGAAAAATAAATTATGCCATGAACAAAAACACAATGAATATAAAGAGAGGATACAAAAATTACCTGGTTTGACGATTGCTTGCTCACGTTGCGTCCGCCACGTCCCCATCCGCGAGGCGCAATAATGGAAGAGTAACTCGCTTCGTGAGAGGAAAATCTCACTCTGCAGTCTGCACAAAAAACAATTCAAACTCCAAACTCCTCGAATAAAATTGTTATATGTAATGGATCTAATATTTCAGCTATATATACTATATAAATTAAAAATCTTAGCTTAGCAAAATATTTAATCCTAAACAGAAAGAATTCTTTTTTTAATAGAAAAGCACTACCCAGTAAACAAATACGAGCACGAAGACGAGAATTCACCTTACAATTTCTAATCCTACATAAATTAGAATTCATTTTCTAAACGGAACTAAATTTTCATTGACATACTTAAAAAGTGTAGCATTCGTGGTCCAAAAAAAGGGCCTGGCATGTCTGTCGTCCAATGCTTATTCGGGCTTCGAAACTGCGGCCCATCGTCTGGCTCACAGAGCCTATTTAAAATCCGTTAAAAAAATTAGTACACTGCCGCCGCTTATTTGTTTGCTTCAAGACGACGCCGTTGTGTAGCTCGAAAATTCTAACATTCCTTTTAGCTTTCTCACTCGCCAACTGCGAACGAAACATCAAAGGACATAACAGAACAAAACAATGTGTGGAGACGCAGCGAATTGGGACGAAGATGCTTACAGAGAAAGTGTACTGAAAGAAAGAGAGATTCAGACCCGAACCGTTTTTCGATCCGTTTGGGGTCCGTCAGCAAATCATAGCCCTGATGCCATCGTCGTCGCCTCCAGTGACGGCTCCATAGCCTCTTACTCTATTTCCTCTTGCATCTCTAAATTCGTCTGTTCAATTCTCTCTTCTCATTTTGTTTTTTTTAAAATTATAAATATTTTAGTAAATTAAGTGATAAGTTTGTTAATTTTCTCGTGCTTGGTTGCAGCCACTGGGTTTGAGTAATAACAAGGCTCAACAGTAAGTATCCGCTCTCTTTCCACAAAAAAAAAAAACATATGCGTTAAACTGAATGGTCGGTTTTCGTAGTTAGGGTGCGTTTCGGGGCGATCTTTATGCTGATAAAAGCCGTAGTCAAATATTTGATATGCTGTGTTAGGCCGAAATGGATGAAAATGCTTTTTTTTAAAAAAATAAATAAGCAATTTAAATGCTTCTTGAGAAGAATTTGTTTAAGTGCTTTACTAAAAAAGCCTTGTTTGGGTAAAAAGGCACTAGCCGAAGAAGTACTTAAAATGTGAATTTTAGGAAGCGCTTTTACATATGCACATTTGACTATTGGGTTGACCATAACTGATTATGGCTTTGGTTGCAATAAAATTTGTTTGTTTCATAGGTTGCTAGGGGCTGAACCCAATGGATTCCTTGAAGGGCATGATGGACCTGCTTATGATGTCAAATTTTATGGTGATAACGAAGATGCTTTGTTGTTGAGGTTTGTATGATAAAACTTTTATGCTTCTTTCCGTGCCAATTTGCTGATGAATCTAGACTATAGATGGTCTCAACGATTTTGCTTGTTGTGAGCCCTCAGAAATTTTACGTGGTGAACCTGCAAATAACACAATCTTTGTTTTTTCTAGAGATTTGATT
The DNA here is from genome assembly GCA_946807835.1 of Ailanthus altissimus. Taxonomy (NCBI): domain Eukaryota; kingdom Viridiplantae; phylum Streptophyta; class Magnoliopsida; order Sapindales; family Simaroubaceae; genus Ailanthus; species Ailanthus altissimus. The sequence goes on from OX327689.1 coordinate 24,341,521, forward strand.
ATACAGAAGAAGACATGTTGGATTTTGTTGCTTTTAATTGGTTAAAATGAGATTAGAGCAGTGAGTATTTTTTGAAGTATCTTCTGAATATCATGCAGTTGTGGTGATGATGGTCGGATCCTCGGATGGAGGTGGAAGGAATTTACAGAATCTGAAGTGCCTATTCATTTACAAGGTATATTGTAGATATATAATTTAAAGTCATAGTGGTACTATCACACTAGTCTCTTTAATGTGAGAATGCCTATTCTGCCAATCTAATTGTTGTATAAAATCCTTGACAGAGATTGTTTGATCATATGATTTCTTGTTGCAGTCTCATTGTTTTCTGTTAGTTTTAAATGCTATCCAGCTGTTCTATTTTCTCTTAGCTACAAATGTTGTGCAACTGTTTGTTTTACTGTTCTGAATGCAGAATCCTATTTTCAGCAAAGCAATCTGCATGTTTTCTAACTTTTATTTCCCTGTTGGCTTGCTGGCAAATAGCACTAGTGAAAACCATATAATCTTCCTTAGGCTGCTATGTAATTCAAAATTTAACTTTCCATCTTTAGGTTCTTTCTCCTTGGGGCATATGATTTATTTAAAAAACTCATAAGGTCACCTACTTCAATCCATGCTTGATGTTTCATTCATCTACCTTGTACAATTAATGACAATATGCAGTGGTTCAGTTTCTCAAAGTTGTATATCCTATACACGTGTTTTATTTGGCCTTATTTCCTGATTTTGCAGGAAATCATGTGAAGCCAGTGGTGGACTTGGTGAATCCTCAACATAAGTGAGTTATTAAAAATGATGAAATGAATTCTTATACACTAATTGTGATTCCCATTGGTAGATACTGGAGACTTCACTGTCTCATCACTATAAACACCCTCTCTCTTCTATTGCTAAAAGGAGTTTTAGCTCATCCTTTTTTTTTAACTTTGAGGGAGATAAAGGCACCTTTTCTATTTTTTCAAAAGGTCCTCCATCTTTCCTAACTGTGTCTTCATAGCATTATAAACTATTTTTGGCCATCCAGAGGACTTGATAGATCTAACTAAATTCCCATTTTTAATCAGCAAATGTGGCAATCTTTGACGTACAAGTCCCATAAGTTACTAGAGAAAAAAGAAATGAGGCTTATCTTTAACATACTTGCACTACCTTATGGTGCTATCGTATTTTCATCACTGGTCTTTCCTGGTCAGATTTCATCTTGATTAATCTATGATGATGTTAATATTGAAGACATTGACACTATCAGAGCAAACATCATAACTTTTTGGTTTTTTGCTCTAGTTTTGTCATTGAGTATAGTTGCTTAAATGGCTGTTGATCAGGCTTTTCCTGCCTCCTTTTCTTTTTTTTTTTTATAAACTTCTTATTTTTCAAATATTTTTTATATTCTTTTGTCTAGAGGTCCTTGGGGTGCTCTTTCTCCAATTCCTGAAAACAATGCCATTGCCGTTGATCCTCAGGTTTTGTGCTTTTCTATAATTCTTTTTGTTTTAATTGATATGTTAATACCACCTTCACTGAAATGGTGGCTTTGCCATTTAATTGTGATGTACATTTTTCTTTTGTCTTATCACAGGGGGGATCCATCTTTTCAGCAGTGGGTGATTCTTGTGCATATTGTTGGGATGTGGTATGTATTTACTCAAGGTGAATATGTTACTCATGCTAATAAATGTCCTTTTAGAAGCAGTCAAATGTTATCTTCCCTTGTAGCATATCTTTGAATCTTCTTTATCTATTTTTTGGTAGCTGCACTAATAACCTATTCTTCGCTTTTGGAGTTTTTCAGGAGAGCAGTAAGATCAAAATGGTTTTTAAGGGGCATTCCAACTACTTGCATTGTGTAGTTGCCCGCAAATCTACCAATCAGGTCATACTTCCTCTTCTTTTTCTTAATGATCAATCTTCATAAGGGTTGTCAATTCCTTGGAAGCATATTTATGAAAAACCTTCACTCTAGTATTCAAACTTGAATTTCAATCTTTCTATCATTGTCATGAGTAAATGTGCCGTGAAGAAGCTCTTATGAAAATAACCTTAAAAGAAAGAAGGAAGCACACAAATCGATTTCAAGCATAGAAGATCTTGAAAAGGATTGCAAAAGAAAGGCGAGAAAGCAAAAAGTATGAGGCATTGAAATGTCACATAAGAATAATTTCATGTTGGGCTAAATATTTTTCTGTTTCACAATCAGACATTTATTCTAGGAAATAATGAAGAAGTTTAAGTGTTACTTCTATTTATGTGCTTTCTATTGAACTTTTTTCATCATTACTTTGTACAGTTAGTTGGCTTCTCATTGAATAGAGAATGTTTAGATGAATATTCAGTGCTTTTTTGATGAATTGCTGTATACAAAGTTGGATAAAGTGGTCACCTATTCATAATTAATTGTTTAAAGGGATGTTTGAAACTTCTTCTCCATAAGTTATGCAATTATCGTATTAGTTCATCTTCAAGAAGTGATGAATAATCCTCTCATCTCTATTCTGTCTATCATTAACCTAGCTAACTTTTGTGGATCACAATATCTTTGCAATGCTAAGTCTTGTTTAGGATTGTCCATATATTAACTTATTCATAAAGCTGCGTTTATCTCCTGTGTTTCGCTATATGTTATATCACTGTTGACATTCATATGTGTAGTGTGCTATGGATATGTGGTCCAAATTTTTTATCAACGTATCTTTCTTATATTTAACTGTTTAACTTTTCAGATTGTAACTGGTTCAGAGGATGGAACTGCACGAATATGGGGTAAAAGCCAGTCTTTGTAATTTTCAATACATTAATGCAAAAAAAACCCAATAAAGCATCGTATTGTTTCATAAATTGGAACAATTCTATAATTGCATGGATACATGAAAGTGGGTCTGTTAAGAGAACTTAAAGAAATTGTATTTCACTCTTTCATTAGAATTTACATTAAAGTGGCCTTTATATAAGTTTTATATCCCTATTTCATATGAATCCTATAAGCATAAGTATTATGACCTAAATAGGAAAAACTAATACAAATAAGACTAAATTAGTCATAAATAAAATTATTTCCATACTCCCCCTCAAGTTGGTTGGTTGGTTTGAAGATATCTACCATACTCAGCTTGCTAACATATGAATTGAAAGTAGATCTTGGCAGCAATTTGGTAGGAATATCCATTAACTGTTCATTGCTAGAAACAAATGGAATGCAAATCTCTCCATTTTCAATCTTCTCCTTGATAAAATGTAGATCAACTTTAACAGGTTTAGTCCTATTATGCTGAATAGGATTGTGAGCAATGTTGATAGCAGCCTTATAAGTTATAAATAAAACTATTTTCCACATGCTCCAATCACAATATAATTTGTTGGAACTGTTATTGCTACAGGCGCCACATTAGGTAAATTAACCATATAAAAACTCAAGTTAAATATCTAGCATATATTCTAGAGTAGTAATGTGCTGGATAGAATATCTATTGTTGTAAGACCTATTTTATCCTGGATTTTGGCAGAATGCTCTTTCTTGCTTTGTAGTTTAGTATATTCCTAATTTAGTTAAAATTGATGGGGCTAATTTGCTTCCTTTTATGGTGTCTATCTAGATTGCAAAAGTGGAAAGTGTATTAAAGTAATTGACCCGGTGAAGGATAAGAGGTCGAAAGGACTCATTTCATGTGTTAGTTGCATTGCACTTGATGCAAGCGATAGCTGGTTGGTAAGAGCTCAATCAGCAATCTCAGTTATGTTTTTCAGTTTTATTTGCATCACTTTAAAATATAATACAGCCACATAGATCTTTGTGGTAAATTGAAGGCATTGGCTTTTGGCATATCTTGACAAATAGTACGTCAAGAACATTGTTACTAATGGTGGCAATGAAGTGTTAAATGAAATAACCTGTAATTAATGTTCCACTGCAATAAGAAGGTCTATGATGATTTGTTGTGGTGTCCAGAATAGTTTTGTCTTGTAGTTGTTTGGCTACAAATGTAATTGAATTCTTACTTTGACAGGCTTATGGCAGCGGTCGAAGTTTATCTGTATGGAATCTCCATGCTTCTGAATGTGTTTCAAGCATTTTGTGTCGTGCATCTATTCAGGATATAGTATTTGACGATAATCAAGTGAGTTGGAAGAAATAGTTTTAGAATCAATTTTACACATTTCCATGAGGGGGATGAAAGTGTGGAGCTTGTATAGCTAAAACAGCAATGAGTGAAAGAAGAGCAGAAGCCAGATTCAAAAAAGAAACCAGTAGTCCCATCCTGACTTAAAGGATATGAGGAAGATGTTTTTTAAGTTGATCTGTTCTTTCATGCTTCTTTCATAAACTCTTCTCATTAAAAAGTTTTATATTTACTGCTTTTTTTGCTGCCAACCTTAAGTATCTTCTTTCGTGATGATCTTCTTCTTTGCTAACAAGCATTGAAATTGTGCTATAGGTTAGGATTTGGCAATATAGACTGTGATCTCAATATCAAGTTTTGAGCTCATGTACCTGTAAAAGTCTTAGGGTTAAGTATTTGCTTTATTCTTTGACCATCTAATAATAATTATATGTTCAGATTTTAGCTGTTGGAACGGAACCTCTACTGAGTCGTCTTGACATAAATGGGGTGAAACTTTCAGAAATACAATGTGCTCCACACTCAGCATTTTCCGTCTCTTTACATCCATCTGGTGTATGATTCTAATCAATTTGCTTATCTCCAAATCATTTAATATCTGTTCTTTAGTTTTCTTTAAAGTTTTTGTTTCCATGAATGTTATTTTTCTTTTTGATTGTATATTACTGTCCTGATTTGCTTCTTTTGCTGAACCCATTGTTGTGAGCAGGCTACTGCCATTGGAGGTTATGGAGGTCTTGTGGATGTTATCTCACAGTTTGGAAGCCATTTGTGCACATTCTGCTGCCAAGGTGTATAAATGTTATTGATGTCCAGGGTATGTTTTAAGGTATTGGTGAGTGGCTCACGAAATTATTAAACATTGAAAGCTGGAAAGCTTTCTGTTAAGAGCACAGCAGTTTCAACAGCCCTGTTGTGGTCGACGTGTTGTGACTTGATGTAACATGCTCTTCATATTTATTGGAGTCAGAACTTTTGTAATGGCATTTGATGACTAGCTGAACTGTAATCATGCTTTTGTGCTCGCTGTGGTGACTTTAAAATGAGCGGGTCACAGTGCAAAAACTTGCAGATGGACATATTATGGCTCTGCATTGGCACCCAGAAAGGATTTGTATCTTTAAATTATTTAAGGTCCTTTTCCAGAGATAATGTTATGCTCGTTGTTTAAATATTAACGGTAGTTTAACCCAAGAATTTTAGCTACTGTATTGGCAGCTTATCTCCCATGGCCGAGATGAGGATTTTGATAGGACGTGGAACCATGTTAAATGGTTAAAATGGTAAGTGGCTCGTGATATCTTATAAAACATGTTCCTTTATTTTGAATTATAGCCATATTTCTTTTGATTTTGTTTTGGTGTTGTGATTGGAAGCTTTAAATCTAGGTAGTTTGAGAAGGTCTGGAATATGATTGGTGCAAAGTACAATCAGTCGAAATAGAATTTATATTCTCATTTATTAATTTAAACAAGTTTTGGTTACGAGTGTTGGATACTCAAAATCCTGATAAAGTGGCACGAAATTGGCCAAATTTTGCTATCATCTATTTGAAGCTTTCTACTTCTCTGCATCCCGAGGGTCACTGAACGACTAAGCTTCATGATTATGTGTGCATTCAAAATCTTATTTTAATTGTTTCTCACAGTTGACCTTTTTCAGGATCTGATTCTCCGAATATTATTGCACGTCGTGATGGAATGAAAACAGGGATAAGAAATTTAAAAGAAAAGTACTTTCTTTTTATTTGTCACAATAATTTTTATAAGTCACATTTGAAAATTAGAATAAATTATTTTATTTGTCACAATAATTTTTATAAGTCACATTTGAAAATTAGAATAAATTAGTTATAATACCATTATTTGTCAATAATTTTTTATTAGTTTTATATACATAAATTAATAATACAAATTTGTTCATACAAACTAATATGACACGATACAACTGAATAAATGAAAACGAATTAAAGTTATTATTATATTGTTCATTTTTTTTATTATTACTCGACCAATACTATTACGTTACATTAATTATCATAAATAATTTGTATTATTATTATTATTATTCGGTTTTTGATTTATCGGAAAGTGGGGATGGAGAGATTTAGGAATAGAGATTGTGTTTTTTTAAAATAAAATATAAGAAGTGCTTTCCTTTTTCTCTTTTCAAAGGTCGAAAGTAATTTTTAAAATGATGTATTGCGTTCGTGTCTTCTTTAAAGAAATTTTATTTTTTCTATTTCAAAAAAGTAAAGGCATTTTTGTTCCACAAATTTAACTTAATTTTTAATTTTATTTTATAAATTTTAAAAATTTAATTTTATCATAATTTGTTAATGAAATTTTGTTAAATTTAATTAAAAATTTCTTTTAATTATACATTAACAAATTTACCTTCAGTTATTATGTTAATTAAAAAGGGTGATGTGAATACATTATACAATGTACACGTGTCAAATATTAATTAGCTACTAAAAATAAAAAGACACGTGGTACGCTTTAATAGGTTCAAAATTTAATATTCATTAAAATTTTATTTTATAATTAAAAAAATAAATAAAATTGAACTACCAAAATCGGCAACTGTTGTCGTCGGGCACCACTAATTGTTTGATTTCGGTAATAAAATAGGCAAAATTTATATCATTGGATTCCATTTTTTTTTTATCTATACAATGGTGAAATTATTTTTATCAAAAGAAAACAATAAGATGGCCAAAAAATAGATCGAAAATAAGGGGAGGGTGGCGGCCATCGCGTGCCACCGTTGAACGGTGGGCGGTGGCGTGCACCGCCCCACCATTTGACGGTGAACGGTGGTGGCCGCCATCAACACCCCCATCGCCGATCACGCGTCAAATAGTGAGCCGCTGATGGTAGGGGCGATGCAAGCCATCGTCCCACTATTCGACGGCAAACGGCGATGGCCGCCACCTCCCATAATATTTTTTCTTAACTTTTGACACATTTACAGTACTCTGTTGACCAAAAAAATTCTACCATTGTGTAGATCACAAAATTTTCAGTCCAATAATATCAATTTTGAATCGAATTGCAATTGGTCACCGGTGGTCGGTTGGTTACTAATGATGGCAGTAATTGCTCTCTTTTTATTTATTTTATTATTTAAATGACAAATCAGTAGTTGACATATAGATAAAATTATATAGAGTAACTATTTTGCCCCTCCAATGTTAAAATTAATGAAATCTTACTAACGAATTATGATAAAATTGGATTTTCTGAAACTTATGGGATAAAATTGAGAATTATATCAAACTTGTGAGACAAAAATGTCCTTATCCCATTCCGAAAACATAACAAGTATATTTTTATGGGATAAGGACATTTTTGTCCTATGAGTTTGACCTAATTCTCAATTTTATCCCACAAGTTTTAAAAAACTCAATTTTGTCTTAATCCGTTAGTGAGATTCCGTTAAATTTAACTAAAAATCTCTTTTAATTGTACATTGATAAAATTACTTTAAGTTATTATGTTAAATAGAAATGGTTATGTGAATACATTATACAATGTACACGTGTTAGTTATTAATTGGTTATTAAAAATAAAACGACACATGACACATTTTAATAAGTTCAAAATTTAATATTTATTAAAATTTTATTTTATAATTAAAATAAATAAAAGTGAACTACCAAAATTGGCGACTACCATTGTCGGCCACCACCAATTGCCAGATTTGGTAACGAAAATACGCAAAATTTATATTATTGGATTTTATTTTTTTTATATCTACATAATAGTGGAATCATTTTTATTGAAAATAGGGGGACGGTAGCCGTTCGTCGTTGAACGATGAGGTGGTGGCGAGCACCACCTTCACCGTTCGACGAAGAACAGTGGTGGCCGCCACCTCCCACAATATTTTTTTTTTCATTTTTGACACATCTACGGTACTCTGTTGACCCAAAAAATTATACAATTGCGTAAATCACAAAATTTTAAATCTAATGATGTCAATTTTGAATCGAATCGTAATTGATCACCAGCGGTCGATCGACTACTAACGACGGTGACGAGTGCTCTCTTTTTATTTATTTATTTTATTTTATTATTTAAGTAACAAATCAATGATTAACATGTGAATAAAAATATATAGAATAATTATTTTACTCCTCCAATATTAAAATTAACAAAATCTTATTAATAAATTAAAATTAAATTAATTTTTTTAAAATTTATAAAATAAAATTAAAAATTAGGTTAAATTCGTACAACATTTGTCCATTCCCTACTTTTAATCCCATTGATTTGATTTTGAACCCATCTGAATTCCTTATTGGACCGACCCTGAACTCGCCAACCCGGGTCGTCACAATCCAGGGGCAAATAGGGAAATACACTACGCACCAAAGCTCCATCGTAGCGAAGAAGGAAACCCTCGGAACACACTAAATTAAACTCGCTCTCACTGTGTCTCGTTCTCACATTCTACTCTTCGTTCTATTCTCAACAATACATCTTTTCCTCAACTCCGAGGCTTAGATCCGAGGAGTTTGGGAAAAATAACTCTTAATCTCACCCAAAAGCTCTCCAACTCTCTTTAATCGCTTCGATCCTCATCGATCATCATCATCATCAGGTTACTTCCCTCTCTCGCGTTCTCTTCGATCTAATTTTATTTTTCGATTTTGCTTTAGGTCTTTGCGATTTCTTATGAATCTGTGGTTTTATGTGATTTTGATCTGCAATTTTCTTTTTTCTTTTTTCCCTAAATAACTTTTTGTGTTTCGAGTTAGTGAATTGATTTTGATTATCTTAGTGATTGATGTCTTCTTAATATTATTTTGTGAAATTTGTTTGATATTATTATTTCAGCTTGATTTATAGAAATAATAGGTTGCAATAAGTTTCTATTATGTTTTCTGTTGCATGGAAATTGTAAAAGTTTGAAACTCTAATATTGTAAATTGAAAATAGATTCTTGTTGACAAGTGAGCAACTGCATGAACCATAAACTTTGAACTAGCTCTGGCGTTTTTGCAATATTCTAGTTGTGTTCCCAAACTTGCGCCAGCACATTAGTAGTTTCTTGAAGTCTACACCTCTCAATTCTTGGATTAATAGTTTTTTTTTTTTATCGGATAGTACTTTAGATGTCTTTACTATTTTTGAATCTTGGTCCTTGTTTCTGTGGGTTAAAGGATTTCGGCACTTGAATTACTCTAGGAAACCCCATGTTCCTACCGAGCTACATCTTTTGATGTTGATTTTTAGTGTTGGGGACAGATTCGGTTGATATACATAATAATACTTCTCGCAACTAGTAGTTATATGAGTGTATTAAAGATGAATGTGTGCAAATTTACATCTCTAAATCTTAAAACTTTTGTTGATCATGGGAAGTTATATGTTTTGCTGTTGTGCTTTAAGCAGTCATGGCGGGAGCAGCACCTGAAGGATCGCAATTCGATGCACGTCAGTATGATGCCAAGATGAATGAATTGTAAGTATTCCAACTTCTCTATTACTTCCTAGATGAATGAATTGTAAGTATTTCTCCTCCTCTATTACTTCCTGGATCTTCTATTATTTGAGTTGGTTTTGTTTTGAAAGCATTGTGTTGTATTTTTATTACACTTTTTTTTGTTGTCTAGCGAGCTGTCAAATGGATGCTAATCTCTTCTCTTTATTGATAAATTGATGTTTATAGGCTTACAGCTGATGGACAGGATTTCTTTGCTTCATATGATGAGGTTTATGATACATTTGATTCTATGGGATTGCAAGAGAATCTTCTGAGGGGCATTTACGCATATGGTATATAAATTATGCTTTCATATTTTAGCTTCATGCTTCCATTACATGTTCCAAAATTTCCCTAAATGTTATAATATTTTAGGTAAACAAAGAAGTTTTGTATTGATGTGCACCGAGTGTTATCATTTGTTTCCCCGACTAGTGTTTATCAAATACTGAAATCTATGTTCCTTCTTTCAGGTTTTGAGAAACCCTCAGCAATTCAGCAAAGGGGTATTGTTCCCTTCTGCAAGGGTCTTGATGTGATTCAACAGGCTCAGTCAGGAACAGGGAAGACTGCAACTTTCTGTTCTGGTATTCTCCAACAACTTGATTATAGTTTGGTGGAATGCCAGGCGTTGGTTTTGGCGCCCACTCGTGAGCTTGCACAGCAGATTGAAAAGGTTATGCGAGCACTGGGAGATTACCTTGGTGTCAAGGTACATGCTTGTGTTGGTGGAACCAGTGTTCGTGAAGACCAACGCATTTTGTCAAGCGGTGTTCATGTTGTTGTGGGTACTCCTGGTCGTGTATTTGATATGCTGCGGAGGCAGTCTCTTCGCCCTGATAACATCAAGATGTTTGTGTTGGATGAGGCAGATGAAATGCTTTCCAGAGGTTTCAAGGATCAGGTGTTCTTCAAAACCCAAATTCTATATATTCTGATCTTCTTGTCTGAAGGAGATTTGTTTGTCCAGTACCTTCTGGTTTAATTAAACTGATGCATGGGTGACTATGTTTCTGTTTTCAATGTTTAGGTTCTTTTATATAGTGTGTTTTAGTGAATAAAATTTTGTACGCCTGAATGTTACAGTTGTTCCATTTTGTCTGGTCATGATTGGTCTAATCTTGGTTTTTCTCGTTTCCAGATCTATGATATTTTCCAGCTTCTACCAGCAAAAATTCAGGTTGGGGTATTCTCTGCTACCATGCCTCCTGAGGCCCTTGAAATCACCAGGAAGTTCATGAATAAACCAGTGCGTATCCTTGTGAAACGTGATGAGCTCACTTTGGAGGGTATAAAGCAATTTTATGTTAATGTTGACAAAGAAGAATGGAAGCTTGAGACACTCTGCGATCTTTATGAAACCTTGGCCATTACCCAAAGTGTCATTTTTGTGAACACCAGACGCAAGGTAGACTGGCTGACTGACAAAATGCGGGGCCGAGACCACACTGTCTCTGCTACCCATGGAGATATGGACCAGAATACAAGAGACATTATCATGCGTGAATTCCGATCTGGGTCATCCCGTGTTCTGATCACCACTGATCTTTTGGCTCGTGGTATCGATGTTCAGCAAGTCTCCCTCGTTATAAATTATGATCTGCCTACACAGCCTGAGAACTATCTCCATCGTATTGGACGAAGTGGACGGTTTGGAAGGAAAGGTGTTGCAATCAACTTTGTGACAAAGGATGATGAGAGGATGCTTTATGATATCCAGAAGTTCTATAATGTGGTCATTGAGGAGCTTCCAGCAAATGTTGCTGATCTCCTCTGATTAGATTTTGTCTTCCAATTACTTGTTATGGGAAGTGGATTTTGTTTGGTAAGTGTGATTTTTCAGGCTTTTTCTTTTTTCCTCTCCTTTTCCATCTCTAGCTTAAAGTATTGTTTTATAGGGGTCTAGTGTCTTAATTTAAGATATGTTTGAATATTTGGTCTCTGATATGAAACCCAATCTATGCTGGGATTTGCTGTTGCAAATTTTCTATTAGTAAGGTTATTAATTTGCTCTCTTCCTTTTTCCTTTTCTTTATAATGTTCAATATTTATGTTTGAGATGCTGTATACAATGTTTGGCCAATGAGTGGCTGCCGGCAAATGCTTAATACTTTTTGAGCAAAATAAATGACGTATGAACCGTGGAATCATGGATGAAGCAGTAGCTAATTCCTTTTGAAAAGAGGGTAGTCTTTGAATGAATTAAGAGAGGGTGCTTAAGATACTGGAAATCCTGCTTGCTTCTATTTTTCTCTGATTCGTCATTACTTGGCTAGCATTGCAAAGCCAACATTTGTTCCCTTTTCGTTGTTTTCTTGTCCGGTCTGGCCTAGTTAAATAAATAATTTGTTTGTCCTTCCTACTTCAAAAGTAGTTTTATATTATTATTATTATATGTGTGTTTGCCAGTTTGTGTAAATTGTGTCTATTTATCTGCCGAGATACATTTTCTTTTTTTTAACTAGGTTTATAATTTTCTTCTTTTTATCTCTTCTCTCCTTTCCCCAAAGCAATATATATCAGATGTTATCTGAATTTGAAAGATACCAAGCCATAAACGGAAACCGAAGGATTCGAAGCCTCGGTACGAAAAACTCGTACACCGATTAACAATCCAACGCATTAATCCACTCAGCCATCTTTTCTAATTGGAAAAAAGACAAGAAATTATTATGTTACATTCCACAAAAAAATAATATCTGTCCACTGTTGGTAGAGGCGAGGTGTCCATTGACTCCATAATGTCGACTTATACACCAGATTATCAAATCATTTCACATTTCACTCATTTATCACCTGTTTGAACTTTATCGGTTTATCTAATTTGTATTGTGCATCTAGGTTATAGTTAGAAGAAAATAAATAAGTTGTTGAAAAGAAAATAAGCAACAATCTGTTATAGAAATTAAAGTAAATATTGGCTACAAATAAAAATAAATAGATAACAAACTGTTGGAATTTTATTAAAAGAAGACGAACATTTGCACGAAATAAAAGTAGTTCTTTAGCAAATTCTAAAACCATCTAGGGTTTTTTTTTTATGTATAAACATGAATAACAAATTGTTATAAATTAGAAAAAAATATTAAAAAATAAAAATGTTTTTGTAAGCAAATTGTTGTAGATTCATAAAGATATTAAAGAAATTTTTAAATATGATAAATATTATTTTTATGGGTGTACAGTGAAAACAGAAATGCTTAATGATAAGAATTTAGTTGACGATAATTTTAGTATTTACAAGGTGAGTAAAATAAAATACAAATTTTGATTGTGTGTGACATATTAAAAGGTATTCAAAATATTTTCTAGGGTGCAAATAATTCTGTTTTAACTATTTTGAATGAACATTTGAATCAAGCTAGGGCCAGAATAGGATGGTTATAGTTGTAAAATAATTATTATTAGCTAGCTATTAGCTGTGAGGAGAAGCAGTTAAGTGTTTGCTAAATTATATTTTTAAAAGTGTTTAAGCCTTTCATATGTTTAGTAAATTGTATTGTTGTGATGTTATACAATATGATTAAAATGGACATTGGATATAATAATAATAATAATAATAATAACATTTATTTTATGTAAAATTTTAAAGATTATGTTTTATTAAATAGAATTAGATTTAATTTGTAATGGAATAATTTTTTTTGAATTTTTTTATTTGTATAAAAACAAAATTAGAATTATATTTAAAGATAAAATTAATTTTCAAAATCGGATTTTGAATGAGATAAAATTGACTTTTGAAATTAGATTTTGAAATGCAATCTTCTCCTTACTTTACAAAATCTGACATGTAAAGAGGGATAATTTCATCGAGAGCAATTTTGAAATTATTTTACTAAATATTTAAATTAATTTTTAACTTTTTAAAACGACTTTTAACCTTCTCAATATTAATTTCAAACTGTATTTTACTGGGTGATATTTTTTTTAAGGTTTAATAAGATCTCATCCTGTATTTATGTGTCGAGAAAATTATTCAACAAAGAATTAACAAAACTTTTTTTAGATTCATAAATAATCAAATATAAGTAACAATACAAATAAATTCGGACACTAAAATTTATACCATCTTCAATTCATTCTTTCTTTAAAAAAAAAATAAACAAGTTATTTAATGCGTGAATTTTGAGACTAAAATATAATTAAGACGGAGACAGCCGAGTGATTAAAATTTACAACCTAAAGAAATGCAGATGTTTGAAATAAATATTAAAATAAATATTAATAATTCTTGTCCACTTTAGTCATTTTAATATAACTATCGTGTGGATTTTGAATACAATTGATTTAGGATTTCACTTTATATCATCGGTTATTAAATAATATATATATATAAGTACAAACGCGATTCTATTGTGGTTATAATAATGTAATACTCCAAAAATCAACCGACCCACTTTTGAAACTTCATTGAATCTTCCTAAACGACAAAATCAATCTTGTGATATCTCACGCACTACGCCGCAACTTCTACAGAGTACAAAAAAGACTTCAAAATTGATATTTCTGTCCAAAATTACTTGCTTCGCGACGAAGCTTTATTCACGTCTAGAAAGAGGGAGTTCGTTTGAAAAATGAAACTACTTTTTTTTTTTTTAAGATTTAAAAAACCCACAAATCTCGACTGCCCCAAGAGTAGTCATCTCTAATAATGGACGAGAACTCAAGCCACCTAACTAGTATGGGTGAGGATAATTCTTAGCGTCAAATACCCCCATAAACCCTACTCAAACCCGATGTTAAAGTTGACAAGCCTAAAACTACGACAATTAAGGAGAGCATTTTCAATAACTTTAAACGAAACACTAGTAATTTTGAGTAAAATTTTAGACATAAAGTAGACCGTAAAGACTTTGAGAATTTTAAAGACAGGGCAATATATTATTATAGAATAATGTTACATATTTTAAGTTGTATTATAAATTGTATTAATGATATATTAAATAATTATTAAATGATAAAATAATGTAATAAATAATTTTATATTTTATATTATTTCATCATCTAATAATTATTTAATATATTATTATTTAAGAATAATTTAAAATATAACTTAAAAATATATAGTATTATTTAACTATAATATCCCATAAACTCAAGAGTCGAGAATGATTATGTTATGCCCATGTTTTCTAGAGATGCGGGTATGTGCCACATCAACATTCTCAAGTTGCAATTCTCAAACTTCCACTTATTTCGGTGTGTGGATTATAACTACTCTTGAAAAAGATTTATATCCAAAAGCTTCTTATAAGTTAAAAATTCGTGTGTAGGTATAAAATTAAGTATAAAATTTTTTTTTAAAAAAAGACAAAAACAAATCCTACAAATTTTCTTAGAAGATTTATTTTTTTTCCAATCAAAAATAAAAACACCAAGTTAAACATTAGAAAGTCTACGAGTGTAGGAGATCTTGGCACACATAGACGACTTCTCAAGAATATTTAGTGCGTGTTCTAAATAAATAATATAAAAATTAAAAACTAAAGACAATTCAAGTATTAAAACACCTCTATAAATGACAATTCAAATATTAAAGCACCTCACACACACACATATTGGACGGAGCGGGGAAGGGGTCATAATTACACACACACACACGCGCGCGCGCACACACACACACACACACACACACATATATATATATATATATATATTGGGTGGGGTGGGGAAGAGGTCATAATTTATCGATGTGGATTTCAAGGTGAATCCACACCGCCTTGTAAATGGCACTACCATTTACAATACTCTTTTAAAATTTTATCGCTTTAGTTATACTTACATTATTAAGGAAAAATCGAATTGGATAAAAACCTAAGTAAAGTAAATACAATTAATAATGTACAAAGGTATGAGTGTGTTAAATACTATCTCATTAAAAACTTTACTAATGAAATTAAGTGAGATAAAATTTAGTCGAAGAAAAAAAAGTACAATACATGTTTATAACCGATATAGTTCATTTCTTAGAAAAATGTGTTTCCCCTGATTAAATGCTCTCCCCTTAAAGTAGCATCCATCAATTTGACAATTTATTAAGTCAGCACATACCAATTTTGTAAACCAATTTTTCAAAAGTTAACATTGGTTGAGATTTGGTTAACAGATCTATAAAATTTTTCGTGGAGCATATTTGTTTAACACCAATCCTTTTATTTTGCTGCAATTCATAGATGTAAAATTTTTTTAGAGAAATGTGTTTGACACCATTCTAATAATATCGAATTAGTGTAGAACTAAATCTTACAAATAAGTTTACTATAAAAGTTATATCTGGTCTGGTGCATTAGGTTATATATAATAAAATACTAATTGCATTGAGATATGGTACTTTTGGATCAAGTATTTTTCTTATCATTTACTTTGGGACAAAATAAATCTTTTTGGGGATCAAGAGACCCAACAACTATAAGGTTACTTAACGAATTAACTTTATCCATATTGAATTTTCTTATAATCTTTTTCAGTATATGTAGATTGATGGTTAAAAATTCAATTTGATTTGTGCTCAATTTGCAGAACAAGACAATATTTATTTTTTTCAAGTCTTTTATTTCAATTTTTTTTAAAAAGTATTTTGTAATCTTTAGAAGCTTTTCAGGAGTTCTGATCATATTCATATCATCTATATATATAGTTATAATAGCAAACCTAGAATCTGACTTCTTTATAAATACATATAGATATATTTGATCATTAATATATCTTTCTTTTATCAAGTATTCATTTAGGTGATTGTACTATATATGTTCAAATTGTTTTGATCTATACAAAAATTTATGTAGCGTAATTAAACATAAATTGCGATTATATGCTTTAAGTATGTTGAATCCCATAAAGATTTTTATATAAACATCTATGTCAAGTGACTCATATAGATAAGTTGTCACTACGTCTATAAGATGCATATCAAGCTTTTTTTAGACTACCAATCTTATTAAAAATTAAATTTTAATTGTGGTCATCATTAGGGAATCAATTTTATAATCATCAATACAAGGTTTCTAAACCTTAAACAAGTCTTACTTTGTATCTGATAAATTTATTATTTTTGTAACATTTTGTACATAAACTATTTATGTATACAAGTTTGACATATTCAAATGTCTGGACTATAAGTCTAAATATTTCACGTTTAGATAGAGAAATCAATTTTATTTGAATTGCTTCTTTTTATTAGAGCCATTCATATATTTTTTTGCATTCATCAATAGTTTATAACTCAAAACCATCATTCATAATTTTAGTAGCTATTACAAGTGAGAACATATCATCAATAATTATTTTATCATGTTTTCACATTTCTCCATAGAGGTGAAGTGGTTTTAATATGCATACTTTATGTCCCACATGACATAGGTGCTTACGCAATTGTCAAACAGCATTGTTGGTAAAAATATGACTTTTAAAATTGGCACCTAAACTGGTTTTATTTAATTTCACGCGAACTTTTAAAAGATGTGCATTGACAAACGTCAGAGGAATAGTTGTGCCTCTTTATTTCCTCATTGACGTGACTCAGACCACTTATGTCGATTGAACGACTAAAAAGAGAAATTTGAAATGTTGTTGCTAGTTGAAAAGACGTTCTTTTCACGAGAGCGTATCAACCATTAGATCTAGAATTGACGGTCATGATGATGTTGATTTCTTTATAAATAAGGTGCACCTTTCTATTTCTTCATTTTTCTTTTATTTGGTGACTCTTAAAGATAACAATTGTTTGCAATTTTAAAGAAAGAGAAAAGTCATAACTCTAGATTTTTACAATCCTTCTTTAAAATCATCTTCATTTAAGTAAGTAGCTTTCTTCTTTTTCTCTTTATTTTTCAGTACCATTAATTCTACTATTTTTACATTATTAAACAAGTCCTTTTGGGTTTATGCTCTTAACTTTGAATGTTTGGCTTGAGTGGTCGAGCTCCCAAAATATATCTGGTTATGAGCCTAACGGTCTTGGTGGGGACTCAGTTATTGGGAATAGCTCAACCTAAGAAATAGATGATATGATTGCTTGGAAAGTCCAAGGACCCTGTTTGATTGTTAGGGGTTCGTTTTGAAAGAGGATCATGTAGAACTATTAGAGGTTCCTAGTAATTTTGAGAATACCCCTAGTGATATAGTGCCAAGCAAGGTTCTTTAAGGGCATACCAAAACCTTAAGTCAGCCCAATAAGCCTTAAAAAAATAAAGAAAAATTTCATCCTATAGTAGGATGAGAAGATACCCTTTAAATTAAATTGCCCACCTTATGCCATTGAGAGAGAGAAATACGAAATATTAACCATCGTAACCTTTAAGGTCCCTAAAGAGGATGAGTATGCGAGCAAGTCACCTATAGGGGAGGTGGCCTTCAACTTTAATTTCTTTAATTTAGGATTAAGGTTATCCCTTCAACCTTACTTTGTATATATGCTCACTCTTTTAAACTTAGCATCATGTTAACTAGGCTTAAATGCATAGAAGATGTTGGTCAGATTGAGGATGATATGAATAAAGGTTAGGAGCAATTAACCCACTTTTAATGAATTTTAACAACTATACCAATGTATGGTGAATGCTGACCGGTAGAAAAGGTTTCACTACTTTTCTACTTATGATGGTGAGAAAAAATATTCCCTCATTCGAGCCATGCCATTAAGTAATCATGATTGAAAATCTTTATAATTTTTTGTTGGTGGAGAATGAGGTCAGGAATATGTAGGGGTGTTCGGTCATCTATTTTGTCATTGAGTTTTTTGTAGATTGAGTTTTTTTTCTTTCTTTTCATTGTGTTTAGGCTCTTGAGTTTGTTTCAAGAATTTTTAACTTAATTGCTTGTGTTGCAGCGACATTTTAGACTTCAAAGCCCAAGCTTTATTTGAAGGAAAAATATCAAGTCGACTAATCTAGAAACCAAGGTAGGTCTATCAAAGAGGTTCTTTTTTTAGGACAACCTATGACCTCTCTATTACAGATTTCTCACCTTCTGAGATCATCAAATTATTAGTTTAATTTCTTTTAATTTTTATAATTAACTTGAAATTAAGTGAGCTTAGATAAAATTGGGTTATGAATATCAATAATAATTAGCATTAATTTAAAAGATCAATCCTTGTGACACAATACTATTCCTATCACTTTATTACTTTGCTTACATCCGTGCATTTGCGGTTTTGCATATGCGCGTGTCAAATCGTGCGAACATCTACCTTTTTTTTTTTTCTGGTCATAGGTACATAATATTTTATTTTATTTTAAGTTTGTATAGCAAAACAATAATTTATTTAATTTGTTAGTTGCTGTGTATTAATTTTACTTAAATTCTTGTAAATTTGTATTTATTGATATTTAGAGTTCTAATTATTTTGGCCATTAATTCACAATAATCATAAAATTAAATTTTAGCACAAATCGCTTTTGTGTTATTTATAAAAATACGTTAGTAAATTTTAAATATTAAATTGTAAATTTTCTTTTATATAAAAAATATTAAACATTTTATAATTTAAATGTAAGCTTTATTAAGTGTCATTTTCTTTTTAATTTAATAACAAATACGTATTTTAATAATGTGTAATCAAACGATCTAGTACTTTAAAATAATTTTCTTAATTAACAACTAAACGATCAATAATTTTTTTTTTAAGTTTTACTTTTAAAATTTTATTTGAAAAGTTCAACCAAATAAACTATAAGTTTAAATACTAATTGAAAATATTTTATATCTTTAAAGAAATTTTTTTTAACTGTGGAAAATATTCTAGATATATACAGTAAGTTTGAGTCTTTTAAGTTTTAATTGTCTCAAACATAGATATTGTAATACGTTGAGTTAGTACAATAAGTTGATATATATATATATATATATATATATTTGTTGAAGATGATATGAATAATTGAATACCAACAAAAATAAAATTTATTTTAATGATAGAAAATATTGGTAATAAGTATGGAGTCAATTGTGTATTTTTTATTTATTAAAATTAGTGATTCAATAATGATGTTTAAGCATAAACTTGAGATGAATACTAATAAAGAGTTAATAAAAGTCTAATATGTGAATGTCGTATGAAAAAAGAACAAAATATAGAGCCAAAAATAAAGAGGCGTTTGGAAACACAAGGATGGACATATAAGTCTGAACTCCTTAACATTGGAAGACAGAATGCCCTCATGTCAATTTTAGAGAGACTAGCACCCTTGCGTTGCCAGAAGATGCCACGGCGTAACGACAAGGTTGCACCAACGCTCCAGTGTTCTTCAAGGAACAACATAGCGTTGGAATAGTCTCATTAACATTCCAGCATTAAATGTAAATGTCTCATTGTTACTTATTCAAAAAAATTTATTTTTGATTCAAATTAATTTCTTTGAGTGGGTTTTAAATTCTCACATATAAAAACTCTTATTTTAAATAAGTTTAGAGTTTCTTAAGCCTTTGTAAATAATATATAAGCTCTTGTAAGCTCTTGTAATCTCTTATAATTTATTTAGCATTAAGAGATATTTTAATAAAAAATAGAGAATTAGATAGATACTAAATGATTGGGTGCATTAAAATGAAATCATAGTGAATATTTAATTATTCATTACAAAAGTTAAAATTTATTTTACATGTGTATAAGTGTTAAAATAATTGAAATGTATTGAATATATTATTATTGATTTACTCATTTTCTTTAGCAAGATTTACTCATCTTTTATTTAACTATATTTTTCTTTATATTTTACGCGTATATATATATATATATATATATAAAAAGGTATGGATATCTTGATTTATATGGTTTTTTTTTTAAAAAATCAAATTGGCCTTAAAATAGTGAATGGTGGTACCTTTTTTTAGCTGTTTATTGCTAACATGCATTCAATTAATAGAAGATATAGTAAATGAGTTGATAATTATGTACTCTCTTTTTTATTCTTTAGAATTTTTTTATTATATTACCCAAAATCTATGAAAAAAAATGTCTTAATTTAAGTTTAAAATTTTTATTATATTTTAAAATATAATAATACTATACTTACAGGATATACATACTTTGTATATCGACAAATGTGACATCTATTATATAATATCAATAAAAATTAAGAAATCAACAGTTATTTCATAAGTGATAGTTATTAATTATTAATATATAAATAAAAATACAAAATATATATTTTAACTATATATAAACCTAGCACTATTCTTTAAAATATTTGTATTTTGTTTACATAACTTTAAAATAAAAAAAAAAAGTTTACGTGAATCTTTTAGTCTATATGTCATATGAACAAAACTATACAATTAACTTAAGTCTCTAAGTTGTATTAATGCTGCGAGTATAAAGGAGTCTAAACTTTATTTCGTAATCGTCACTTTTGTTTTAAGATCTAAGTTATTAATTTTTTTTAACACGTGTCAATATTTAGACATAAATGGTTAAAATTTATTTTATTAATCATTAATTATATATTTGTGTTTGCTTAAATAAAAGTGTAGAGAATCTTGATCATCAAGATGCATGTTAACACAGGTATTAAGAGTAACTCAATTTCATTAACTTAGCATAATAATAGTAAATCTCATAAATAAAATCAATTACGGGATTTGGACCATCTTGCTACCTTGGAGAGCGCAGCTAAATGCTCAACAGTCGACACCTTTACCGTGTACAAGTCCTCAACGTCACCTCTCAAAACATCAGAAAGACAGAAACGGCTGAGCTTACTTCCAAAATCGGCCGCGTTTTACCTTTTTTTAACAAACACTTTACCAATTTTTCAAAATTATCAATTTTGTCTTTTTTTTGTTTCAACACCGCCCCCCAAATTTACGTCACGGCCCCTTTATATTTTCCTATTTTAGTATTTTTTTCTTTTTGCTCTTCATTTTTCGTTGTAATTTTAATTCTTAATTTTTTTTCATAATCTGCCCCTTATTCATTCTCTCTTTTTCATTCTAGTCCCTCTGCATTGGCTCTCCATAAATTCTCGTGCACACGCTGACACATGTCGTTACTGTAATTCGTTAGAAGGTTAAAAGATCTGCCTTCGCGCTCTCTCTCTCTCTCTTTATCTCTACGATTTATTCATTAACCTCTTTAAGCTTTTGCTTCGCCATTATTAATCGTCGTTTATCTTTCCATTCAAATTTACTATTTGAATGGCGATTTCGGATTCACTTGACAGTAGCATAGGAGGTGGTGACACGTCGACGACGACGATGACCGACTCGGATCGTAGTTTCTCGCTGCGAAAGAGAGGAGCCGCAATTCGAGACACATGCGGCGGCGAACTGGATAATTCAGCCAATGGTGAGGCCACGGCCGTCGAAGCGCCGAAGGAATCGGCGGATTCGATGGCGGGGAATGGCGAAAAGATCGGCAACGGAGGGACTCATGGAGGAGGAGGAGTCGATATAAGATTCACTTGCCGGCCGTCTGTTCCGGCTCACCGTAGAATTAAAGAGAGTCCTCTTAGCTCCGATGCAATTTTCAAACAGGTAGCTCCAGTAATTAATAATTTTTATTTAAACTGTAAAAATAAGCCTTTTTTTTAAAAAAAATCTTTTAATTGTATGACGTAATTATTAACTTGAGTGTTTTAATATTATAGCAGAGTCATGCAGGTCTATTCAATCTATGTATAGTGGTGCTTGTTGCCGTTAACAGCCGGCTCATCATTGAAAATTTAATGAAGGTTGGTACTGTAAATTATTAAAACGCCATGTCGTTTTTAAGGTACATAGTTTCAGTTGGCTTATTAGCTATTCTTTTTTTTTTTTTGGTGTTGTTCTTGGGCAGTATGGTTTGTTGATTAGGACCGGTTTTTGGTTCAGTTCGAAATCACTGAGCGATTGGCCACTTCTTATGTGTTGGTAATGAATGAATATCTGAAGGCAATATCATATTTCAGTTTAGGTTTTTTTTTTTTTTTTGGCAGTAATGAAGTAAGAGTGGTTGTGTGAATTTTTGTTTTCTATTGCAGTCTTACTCTCCCAATTTTCCCAATTGCTGCCTTTCTAGTTGAAAAGTTGGTGCAAAAAAAGTGTATATCCGAACCTGTAAGTGATTCAAATTTAACTATCAATATAATTGTAGCTATTGGAATTTGCAATTTGGATAGTTGGGTTTATTACTTATTTACTTTATCGGTGTGCCCTATATTTTTAAGAGAGTGACTGTATACCCTTGGTCCTAACTTTTCTCGTAAGTTCTAATCTAATATTGCAGGTTGTTGTTTTGCTTCATGTGATCAATACTATGACAGAGGTTTTCTATCCAGTTCTTGTGATACTTAGGTGAGTTCCATTATTTCCCTGGAAATTCTACTAATTTACTGCTGAATTTGCTGTTTAGTTATCTAAAGCTACTCTGCCTGGAGGTGTTGGAGAAATTAATTATGTGTGCATAGCAATAAAATTTTTATTTGCACTCTGGAAGAGTCTTGTATAAGAATTAGAGGCTTCAGGAGAAGTGGGATTGTTAAAGCCTTGCAGACAACCTGACTTCTACCTCTGTGGTTCATCCTGGTTATGCTGTAGTGCTTGTTAGCCAATATCCATTGACAATGCGTAAAAGAATTTGGACAGTCACTAGAAAATTGGAAATTTAAGTAGGAAATATGAACGTTTAGATAAATGGTTTTAATTTCATCAACTGATTCTTAATTTAATTTCTTGCAAGGCATGGTCCTCCTTGCTATTGATTAAAAGGGGATCATTCTGAAAATTTCTTATTGATTCACTGATGTTGAACTTTGCAGGTGCGACTCCGCTATTCTATCTGGTGTCACATTGATGCTCTTTGCTTGCATTGTGTGGCTAAAGTTGGTATCTTATGCTCATACTAATTTCGATATGAGAACACTCACCAAGTCAATTGATAAGGTACAGTGAAAATCAGTTTAAAAGATTAGCAGATAATTGTTGGTAAGGAAAAATATCTATCCTCGAATGAGAGATGAAAATTAAATGTAAGGAAACAGCTTTGACAAAATGTATATAATAGAATGATGTGCTTAGTATCTGCTTAAGCTGGGAGTTGATAAACATGGGACAGAAATTCATGCACTCTGATCACCAATTCAGACTTTTGTTCCTTCTTTCATAAGAACTGTCCTTCTCTCTCCCCATAACTTTTCCAAATTTCATGGAATTTTCGTCTTGTGCAGTAATCTCCTCTGATGGGGTAATAAGTTCTTTATTATTCACCAAGTCCTGTTGTGGTGTTAGGGGGATGTGCCGTCTGGTTCTCCAAGTGTGGATTATTCATACGATGTTAGCTTCAAGAGTTTAGTTTACTTCATGGTTGCTCCCACATTATGTTACCAGGTAATGTCAAGTCTCTTGCATAAATAAATTATGGAATTCTTATCTGATGATATGTTCAAATGATGCACTCCAAACCTCTGTACTGGATTATGTTGTCTTTTTGAATTTTTAGCTCACACCTCTACTTAATAAAAAGGCAATTTCTCATATTTTATGCTTTGACAAGTAGGTGAAGTGATTTTTTCTGGTTGACTCTTAATATTCTTTGGGATATTGTGCAAATACCAGTATTTTTTAGGTGTAGACATCAATTCTTTTGATTATGTGTTAGATGGATTTTGAAGTTTTGCCTCTGCATTTTGTGTACACCTTTCTGTGATTGTTAGGATAAATTTCTTTCAAAAAACTTATCGTGTTAGTTGTGAAGATGTTCTTTTCCATAAAAATAATGTGTAGACTATGCTTAGATTGATAATTTTTTTCACTGTGCTGGTACTTGTGCATTTATACCAAATCTTGTGTGCTTGACTATTTCCAGTAAGCTATACTAACTCTTTTTCTGATTGGTTATATTTGTTTTCTTTAAATGTGTGTGTTAAAATATATTTGGTTTAAATAGCATTTACACATACATGCCCCACTTGCGCACACACGCACACACACACACATACTTGATGCATTGAGATCTGAAGTTATTATCATGATCTAGTTGTAGCAATGTGTAATTTTCATTGATTGTGATTGTAGCCAAGTTATCCACTTACAGCTTGTGTACGGAAGGGTTGGGTGGTTCGTCAATTTGTCAAGTTAATAATCTTTACAGGAGTTATGGGATTTATAATAGAACAAGTAAGTAGTAATTACTTGATGACTTACTGCTTCTGGTTTTCAATCTTTTTTTCTTTTCTTTTTATTTCAATTTTTTTTGTGGGAGAGCAGGGGGAAGGCACAGGGTTTCTAACTTTGTTTCATTGATATAATTCTGCAGTATATCAATCCCATTGTTAAGAATTCACAACATCCTTTGAAAGGAAACTTATTATATGCCATAGAGAGAGTTTTGAAGCTTTCAGTTCCGACCCTATATGTGTGGCTCTGCATGTTCTACTGTTTTTTTCACCTCTGGTGTGTTCTCTCTTCTTACCTAGTGAAGCATTCTCCTTCTTCTTTTAGAAAATCTTCAGTACTTGCCAAGTTTTCTTTATTTTAGCCATTTTGAGTTGTACTGTGAATAATTCTGTTGTTACTGTGCATGTCCCTATAGATCACTTTTCACATTTTATTCAATTTATGATCGACTAAAATGATAAGCATCATATATTCTCCAATATCTAGCTTCTCTTCTTCCACTGAATTCTCTCCACGTACAACCCCCTCCCTTTTTTTACCCTAAAGAAAAAAAGATCTTATTTCTTAGTTGAAAACTCTTCTTTCTGTCATTGGTTCTTGTCTTAACTGTTTGAATGACCTGGACATCTATTCATTCTTCTTTTATAAAAGTTTTTTTTCAAATTCTGTTTCTTATAATATTTGGCACATAAATCTCTCTCTCCCTCCCACCTTTGGATTTGACTCATATGTTGGATTATGTTTATCGATCTGATATTTTCTGTATTATATAATATCATGTTTCCTTGAGGCTAGCTATTTTACATATATTTTAATTAATCCAGGCTAAATATCCTCGCTGAGTTGCTTCGTTTTGGCGATCGTGAGTTCTACAAAGATTGGTGGAATGCGAAAACCGTTGGGGAGGTAGGCCCTACATCTTTTGAAGTACCTTGGATTATTTATTTCGACAAGACTGTTGAAATTAACTATGGAATTCTTTTTGTATGCACGCTCTTGTTTTGTGGCTATCATCAGTACTGGAGATTGTGGAATATGGTATGATACTTTGCTCGAATTGCATTTTTTCCTATGAACTTTTATCTATATGAACCTCGTGGTGTATTGTTAATTTTCTCTCAGGTTTATGATGTTATGGATCTAATTGGAAATAGTTCGCTCTCCTTATATTAAATTACAAATTAACCTCTGAAGCTATAAATTATTTTTGTATGTTGTTACTATTTGGTTAGTGAATGTAAAATGACATCGGACCTTTGTCATGCCTAGTGTCCCGGGCCGGGCGCTTACCATTGACCCAAAAGACTAGCCTGTTAGGTAATGCTGCATACCCACCCTTATATACCCAAGACCCACCCAATTTCTATTCGATGTGGGACATGACATTCTCCCCCACCCAATCACGTGACGCCCTCGTCACGGTGTGGCCCAAACTCAAGGACCAACCTGGTCCGTATTGCCCATCCCCCCGAGGATAGGGGACCCACTACCCACGTGGCAATTTCTATTGGGGCTCAAGACACAGGATTTTTAGGGCCCACTTGGCCCGTATTGCCCATCCCCTAGCGGCATAGGGGACCCACATCCCATATGGCAATCTCCATTGGGGCGATTTTGGGGGCCCACATACGAATGAGAATTTGGGTATGCTCTGATACCACTTGTCACGGGCCGGGAGCTTGCCGTTGACCCAAAAGACTAGCCTGTTAGGTAATGCTGCATACCCACCCTTATATACCTAAGATCCACCCAATTTCTATTCGATGTGGGACGTGACACTAGGCATCTTTCATTATATCTTTCAAAGCCCATTGTTGCTTCTTATTTCTATTACTTTGGTTGAATATGTTGCTCCTGTTGGATGGGGAGAGATGTTATCTCCTAGCATTTCGGTTCATCTTTGAGAACAAACTTAATAGTATATTAAAGTGGGAGAAAACTTACAGAAGTGGACCAAGCGTCTGCATAGAAAAAAACAAACGAGAGACAAAGGGGAAGGGAAATAATCTATACAAAAGCCATCCAACTATCTTAAAATGTACATCTTTCCCCTAACCAAAGATCACCCCCAAACCCCCCCTCCCATGCAAGATGTACAAAGAACAAAGATAAATCTTTAAATTCCCCAGAAACCGAATCCCAAAGAGATGCTAGAAGCCTAATTCTTCTCACAAAGTATCTATTCATCCTTCTCTCTAAAAAAAAATATAGTTGTTACCAGAACGCCAAAAAAAAGCTGAAGTAATGCAACTCCAAACATTGGCTTTCTTTGTTTTTCAGAAAGTAAAAATATTCTTTAAAAGTCAATATTACATGAACCAGGAATAGCCCATGAAATGATGGTTTCTATGCTCACCCTCAACCACAAACTCGAAGCCACATGACAATGAAGGAAAGATGATTATTGGTGTCTAATCACTTTTCCCACACATCACACACCAAAAAGGAGAAAGGCACATGGATCGAAATTTTTCTTTGGATCAATTTCCACTTTTCAATTTGCCCGAAGCTAAAGCCTACAAAAAAACATGAACTTCGGTTGGAATTTGAGCATTTCAAATCATTTTAAAAGGATGAAGTCATCTTCAAGTGGCCTATGAAGCAACCAACCAAAATATGATTTATGAGAATAGATACCTTGAGTCTCTAACCTTCAAACTCTTTTATCCGTTTTAGATTCATTAATTTTTGCATTCTCTTAGTGGCTTCAAAAGATTCACATATTCTCATATTTTCCTTTAATTCAAATTCCTTCTAAGATTGAAGTTTCAACTCTAGTTGTCCTCAAGAGGTAGAATATTGTACTATAATGTATAGATACATTTCTAATACAACCAAGTTTATAAAAGCGGTGACAATGATCATGTAAAGAAAAATCTCCTAACCATTTATCCTCCCATAAAAGAGTATGATTTCCACCTCTCAAGGCTAAAGAGATATGAGAGAAGAAGTGGGGATATGCCTTTGACATGGCTGTGCAAGAGCTTTTATTGGATTCTTTGATGGTTAGATTAGCATCCAAACCATTTTGTGGAAGGCCATATTTATTTCTCTCTACCACATACCAAAGAGACTCCTTTCTAAAAGGAAATCTTCTGAGACATTTAGTGAGGAGAGCCTTGATCTTCATCATCACATGTCCAACACCTAGCCCTCTTTTATTGTTGGGTTTAGAAACAATGTTCCATCTAATACGATGAGAGCCATTGCCTTTATCATTTCCATAAAATTCCCTCATCATTCTTTCAACTCTTTCGGCAACTCCTTTAGGAATCTTAACAATGAGAGAGTATGTTGGTAAGACTGATAACATGGAATGAATAAAATGGGAGAAAGCATTTCAGTTAATTTCAACTGGAACAAATTCTCTCCACTTGAACACCTTGTTCTGTTGCGGTGGGAAAGATTAATAAGCTTGTTAGAATATTATGAGTACACAGATTATCAGTATTACGATTCATTACTATTAATTTCTAGCTTTTGTTAGAATTTTTTATTTCAGAACTGCCTCTTTCCAACACAACTTTTAAGGTCTTAAAATGCTTTCTTCTTTGATGGAATTTTGTTCACAGCCTGTTCATAAATGGATGGTTCGGCATATCTATTTTCCGTGCTTACGGTATGGGATATCCAAGGTAAATTGATCTTCCTCTGCACCTTAGTAGGAAAAGCTATCTGAATTTTACTTTATATCCATGGGAGTAAAACCCTGTGTTACTCAAAATACAAGAATTTGAGGTGATAAATTATAAATTTGGACATCTTTGAGCTGACTGATGAGCCATATTTGTTTATGTTTGGGGAACCACTAAAGCCAAAAGTTTAAGCTTATGAGGGAGGCCAAGGATAGTTTTTAGTCTCTAATATGCCCTGACATGCATGGAATGTAGATTAAACAAAATTAGAAGCAAGCACAACAACTACAAACAGGACTAGTATAATTTAATTAATATAATGGGGGAAATCGAACACGACTTCTTTGTTGACTCTAATACTGTGTTGAGGATTCCAATTTACTCAAAAGCTTAAGTTTATAGATACAGAAAGGTATTTATGCACTAACAATCTATACTGATAATTTTCGTTGATCTTCAGTATCTACTCAACAATTGAGTCATTTTGACAATTATTCATTTTTGAATTTGTTTGGTTTTGAATCTCTTGCTCAGGGCGTTGCTGTTGTTATTGCCTTCTTTGTTTCTGCCATATTCCATGAGGTATGTTAATTTTTTTTTTCCCCATGTTATATAGCATTTTGCTTTCTCCAATTTTTAATATTTTGTGATCAGTCATGGGTGCTGGTAAAGGATAATGAAAAATTATTTATTTGTGTTGTACCTGTCTACTCTGATATATTCAGAGAATACAATATGCTGTAATGCACATACTTTATGTTGAGATGCAAGAGAATATAATATGCTTTAGTACACACTTTATGCATATGGTTGTTTTTATTGAGGTGCATAATCAATCATAACATGGGAGTTTTGACTTTTTCTTTTAGTGTGTGAGGATTGGCGTAATCTAGTCAGGGATACACTTTGATTATCAATTGGATGTCAAAAATTTGGTATAAATCACACTAATTATCAGGAACCTAAAGAACCACCACCTAACATAACCTTTATAGTTTGTTCATCTTTTATGTCTATGACAGATATTACTGGTATTTCCAGTCTTAGAGGTTCTTGCTTAGTATTGTCAAAACCTTACTGGTTGCAAAATTAAAGAGGAGACATTACTGGTAGACAGCTCCTGTTCTGTGATGTCTTGTGCATCAGAACTGTTTAAATGGATGACGGGAAGAAAGGAGAAGGAACTGTAGAAATCAGATTTCACAATTGCAATGAAACCCCTTTTATTGTGAAATGGGTAGAGTGCCCATCAGTACATCGTGTAACAACTCCCTACTTCCTACATTTGAAAATTGTAGATAGCCAAACTTTTGAGAGCAAATTTTTCGTTGAAATCACTAATCAGCCCTCAGGAAGCCAATCTGTTTTGTCCCCCTCTTTTTTTTTTTCTTTTCCTTTACAGACCCTAGCTTGAACATTCATACTTTGTCTGTTCAGCGTTGAAGAAGGCTGCTTGAACTAAGGGATTGTGAGCCATTCTAGTAGTGATAGGGCTTCGATGAGCCCTAGATGTAAAGGGGTTGTTGAACCCTTCTAAGCAATTAAAAGAGCACGGAATTTGACCTCCCTCAAATGAAATGGATGGATCTGGGATTGATTGTGGAATCGAGCAAAGAGAACCCGGGGCAGGCAGACCGGTGACATGGAAAGAGATCTTTCTATGTCAGCAAGAGCGCCCGTGCTTATGGCATTGTCGATTGCCTACCCGTTCGTGCGTGCAGGCAGGTATGCTATTTGGTCAATCCAATAATTCGGGATGATGAGATACGGCGACCAAGGATCGCATTCAGTTTGAAGTCCCTCCCGAGGAATCGGACTCATTTTCAAGGAATGACCAAGTGTGATAAAGAGCAAGCGAAAACCAGCCCTTGGAGACGGAGGATGGCAGAAGCAAAGTGAAACTATGAACAGACGACTCGATCCTGGACCTCTTATTATTATATAAAAGAGCGAAGGCTTGAAACATGAAAGTGGGGTGGATGAGGTTTTTTCCTGGTTCACTCAAAAATGACGACCTTTGCAGTAATAAAAAAAAGACCTGACTGAACGAATTGGGAACGACATAGATCAAAGGTATGAAGCGAGCAAAGAAAGTGAAGGATAGGCGAAAGAAGTGAAACTTAAAAAGAAGGAAAGGATGCAAAAATAAAAGGATAATGAAAGCGTCGAGTCATGAGCGAAGTTAGTAAAGACCCACCCCTTGTTTCAGTCAGAATGAATCCCCAGGACCCCGGGACATTGGCTTCCGCCAACAGTGGACTATTAAGCATCGCATCCCGTGCATATTCTACATTATAGCTTGCAACTGATTCAGCTTCCGCTTTTGGGAGATCAAACGAAGCTCGATTAGTTTCTGCTAGACAAGAAATAAAGAACATAACCAATACAGGGAACAAGGGGTACGGCTTTCATCCTTACACCGGGGAAAGCTAATTCTTAAATTTAAATAAGGGAGTTCCGTCCTCGGTTGACAGATTCTTAGGCTCAATCTCAGGTCTCCTTGCCTAGTAGTTCAAGGGATTGGCTGTCAGGCAGGAAAAGACTTGCCATTCCTTTAACCAAAACTCCTAACTAGTCTACGTCAGGTTTCCATTTCATGCTAAAAAGCATGCTTTATGAGTCAACCAATTGCCCTACTCTTACCAAGCCCAGAACTTGATCCTGAATCTACCTCCCAGAGGATATCTATTAATTGGTCGTTGGTGTGGGGCTCAAAATTCTCTAAAAAGAAAAAAGGTCAGTCTTACTATGGAAATTCCATATAATCTTTGATCTATTCGAACTAATGTGCCAATATAGAAGTTGCCTTTTATGTTTAGAGCAACCCGAAACTCTTCATCACTTGTTCTTAGACTGCTATTGGTCTCAACGAATCAGGTATGCTTTCTTTCCCGCCTTTCTCTGCTTTAGATTTGGTCAAAAGACCAGTTTGCCTTTTTTCTCAATGGTTGCTACTAGACTGGTTGCCTTGTTTCAAGTCTCATAAGGTCTCTACTAATATCGTCTCTCTTGTGTTGAGTGAATTACAATTCTCTGGGTTATATGGTCAACTAGAAAGAAAATTTTATTTCATAATGAATCCTTTTCACCTCAATCCATCATCAGAATAGCTTGGGATACAGCCATTTTGTTTCAAAAAGCTTCAATCCACTCTGAATCTTAAATTTCTTCTACACATTCATCAACCTCCAGTTCACTCATGCACCTCAACAATTTTACTCACTCATCTGATCCCAAAATATCATCATACCTCAGTCATTCTTATTTTGGATGGGTCATAGAAAGAATCTGCGGTATGGAGTGGTATTGGCTTAGTTGCTCTTGACAGCAACCATTGCTGCTTTCAGGCAAGAAAATCCCTTCGTATGATCTACAGCCGCTCTTTCACGAGATCCAACCACTTGCACTTGCTCCACATAAGTAGAACGAAAAGGAGGAATTGGAAATTCAAAAAGGGGAGCCAGACTCTTAACTTCCTGAAATGAGTCTTCTTGATATTATTAAAGTTAGTGAATGTGGTGGGGAAGCTGCTGGTGCTAATCACAATGTTCACCCGGGATAAGGGTCCTCTTCAACGCTAGACGGTCCTTTCTCTAATTCTCTAATCCGAACAAAACAAAAGGGACGACAAAGCCACTTAACTTCGCTCACCAAGGTTGGCTTTTCGGATAAAAACTAGGAACCCTCTCGGAGAAATTCCTTCCGGGTCCTGTTAAAGGATGCTATTGAATCTTGTTGTTGAAGGGCATTTTAGCAATTAGACGGAATGAGTCTTAGTTTCCATATTCGCTGCTCTTGTTAAGTCTATTGTCTCATGTTTTTTGGGATCAAGCTTTTACAGTCTCTTGGAAGATTTTGACAACCACCACTCCTTGGAGCTCTTTTTTCAAGGCTCGGTATAACCTTTCTAGCTCCTATTTCTCTACTTGGTATAATATTTTCCTCTATTTGGATTAGGATTAAAGAGGTTCTCTCTCGTCTTCGCGATGGATGCAAATGGATTATTGGTAATGGGAAATAAGTTCTATTTTGGCAGGATAAGTGGCTGACTAATTCTATTTTAGATATGATGAGGGTTAATCTTTCAACCAATGCTACTATTGACTCTAAAGTGGCTAATACTATTTGCAATTCTAGTTGGATATTACCTCATCTTTTTTCTTTTTGGTATCCGCATATTTCTCATGAGATTGAAGGTGTCATTCTCCCTAACTCTCCTACTGAAGATCGTCGGAAGCATTCAAGGTTTGGTTCGTTGACGTTAAAAGACAGTTACAACTCCTGCTGCAAAAAATTCCCTAAACAATCTTGGTGTTCTCTGATCTGGAAGGCTTTTATACCTCCTAAACTCTCGGTTCTGGTTTGGAGGATCTTTCACAACAAACTGCCTACGGATGATCAATTGCAAAGGCGTGGAATTCCTTTTGTCTCAGCCTGCCAAACCTGTAATACTTTATCATGTGGTGAGAATAGCTCAATTGATCCGATCATTAGTCAGAGAATAAGTGAGTCATAGCTGTAGTAATTAGGGTGAGAGGGAGCTAGGAGTTAGCCCAATTTCAGTGTCTAAGTAAAAGTCCACGTCAAATAGAGAACTCAGGTACTACAATTACATTTTCATAAGAAGCCTGTAAAGGCAGCTTCAGTTTCAAGTGAAAATCAAAGTCTGGTCTGGGTCTTCTTGTGCAGTCAGGCAGAATCAGAAGAAAAGAGGTAATAAATGGGCAGCCACTTCTACTCACTGGGATTCGTTTCAGGCATCATGCGTGAACTAAGCTTGGTCAATGTAGACTCTTCCGCGGTGGCATCCTTTTTTCTTGAATCTTCACTTGCTCAAAGGTTGAAATGAGTGAAAGCTAAGGTAGTTGTGGTAACTGGTGTAGAACGCGTTCTAGGCTTTTGCCCTCAAGGCAAAGGGGGGGCGTAGCGATACTAAATACGAGAGTTGCTCGTCACTAAAGAAATAGATATTTTAAGGAGAAGTTCTAATAGAGTGATCGCAGCAGCAAACCGAGTTCAAGTGAGCCTTCTCTTCTCAAAGGCTTAGGCAAAAGAAGAAGTTTATACTCGCCCAGACAAAAAGTCAATAGATTTATTCATCCATCGTGAACTTCTCCTAAACCGCTCCAACGCACATAATATATATATGCTTTCTGTCCCTTCTTTCCTGCATCTCCTTACTAGGAACTGTACCTTTTAGAAGAGGATTTGCAAGCTAAGGAAGTGCCCCCCTAATTCCGATCTGGGAGGTGAAATGCCTCGCACACCTAGATTATACATACGCTTGAACTAGAATAAGACAGTCACCAGGTGAAATTACCGCCCCTACTTATTTATTGGTCTCAAGCCACTTTTCTTTCTCAGCTACGCTTCCCTCTTATGCGATGACTGGCCCATCCCCTTTTTTCAAAAGAGAATTAAGCACCCTTCTTTGGTCGAGCTCAAACTCCTTGCTTTTCTACCTTTGGTATGGTTTTAACCCGGTTCCCGAAGGGTATGATATGAAATAAAATAAATAAGACCTTTTAAGCTACGTGGCGATCTATCTCATAAGGTATTGTCTATTGAGCAGGATAAACATGAGTTTATCTGCACCGAAGATCACCGTTGACCACATTTGGTAAGGCCACTAAGCTATTTAAGTATTTCTTCCGCGTCCATTCATATCGTTAGTTGTTCGGGCACCTTCATGTCTGCGCCAGACCTCCAAGCTATTTAGAGTAACAAACATATGTGCTTAAATGCATCGTCGTGTTGTCAGCGTATCATATCTCCTCTCTACCTGACTAGAACATTTCTTTAGCTGTTTCACCTAGTTGGCGTATGCGGCATGAATCTCTCTCTCCCGGCCAATAATAGAATATTATGCTAGATGTGAAGCTCAATAAGATGGCTGTGCGATCTGTGATTGAGGGAGAGAGTACCTTCTTTTCATTTCAAACAGCGACTCACCATTCATTGATTAAGGCGCTTTTTGCCCGCCAAGAAGGATAAAGTGTATCTTATCTTATTAAAGATTAAAGCAAGTCCCCGGGTTATAAGAGTAATGGTATAGCTAATGTAGCTGATATATCACAGCACACAATTATTTTACTGGTTGCCTTATATTATGTATTCTGCAGCAACTCCAAGCTGTTGCTTATGTTGGCATGTACTATCCTTTTTTGCAGTTGTGCATTGCTGTTCCATGCCACATTTTCAAGTTGTGGGCTTTTATTGGAATTATGTTTCAGGTAATAATGTTATAAGTTATTTTCCTTACTAGGAGGGTGGGATGTCTGTTCAAATAGTGTGTGCTATAAGTAGGCTGGACCTTTTCATTGTCCCCATTCCCCCTAGTGAAAAATTACTTCAAAAAAGGAAAAAGGAACCTAGCTAGTTAGCTCTTAACTTTTGCATTGGTGTAACCAGAATTAATGTTCATTTTGATTCTCTCATAATTTTATTA
This sequence comes from Ailanthus altissimus, assembly GCA_946807835.1. NCBI lineage: Eukaryota > Viridiplantae > Streptophyta > Magnoliopsida > Sapindales > Simaroubaceae > Ailanthus > Ailanthus altissimus. The sequence goes on from OX327689.1 coordinate 24,376,308, forward strand.
TTTGAATCAGGTTCCCTTGGTATCAATAACAAATTTTCTGCAAAATCGGTTCACAAACTCTATGGTATGTTCTTTCTCTTAGTACTATACTTCAACCTTACTCAAGCCTAGTCCATTAATCAGCATTCAGTTTCCAGTCAACAGTAACTTATTTTTAAATTTATAAAGTATTTAGCTGTAAGTGTGGAGGGACTGGAATTCGTTTGAACTTTTTGCAAATGGTTGAGTTAGGATTGTGATACAGAATAAATCTGAGTTCAATTGCTAAAGGGCTTGAATTAAAATTGTTGAGGCAACTTAATGGTAGAAGGTCTTCTCTAGAAAAAGGTGGTGCCATAACCATTAAGCTCTATTTTGTTGCTTAGAGAGAGAGAAGATTGGATGGATAGAATCACAGTTCACCCTCATGAATTCTCTGTTTCTAAGTGCATGTTTAGTTGCGCTTCTCTACTAGTTAAAAGAGCTTTTTTAATATTAAAAACTCTTTTCAAAATTTTTGACGACGTTCGGTTGCAATTAAAAAAGAGTTTATAGAGATTAAAAAATCTATTTTGCTTCTACTTGTAAAAGCTTAAAATTTGAACTTTTAGAAGTAGAGTTTTTTTTTTATATTTTTGTATTGACGCATACCATAATAATATTTTCTTAATTTTATAGCATATTTTTAATAAAAATAAATTTTATTCAACTAATATATTTTTAATATTTTATTGAAAGTCACCATATTTTTATATCTTTACAACCATCACTTCTACAAGGCTTTACCCAAAAAAAAAAATTTCTGTCATAGATATGTAGTGTTTTATTTTTAATTTTTATACTAAATATAATAATTTATTTAATTCGTTGATTATTATATACTAATTTTATTTGATTTTTTATAAATTTGTATTTATTAATGTGTAGAGTCTCAATTATTTTTGTCATCATTTCACAATAAGCGCAAAATTAAAATTTAGTACGAATCGCTTTTGTGTTGTCTATAAAAATACATTAGTAAAACTTAAAGATTAAATTATAAATATTATTTTATGTAAAAAAAAAAATTAATGTCTCAAATTTGAAACGAGCTTAGTTAAATGTTCTTTTTGGTAATTTAATAACAAATAAACACTTTTAACAATCTATAATCAAATGATCTATTATTTCAAAAGAATTTTTTAATTGACAATCAAATAATCAAATTTTTTTTAAAGCTCTATTTCTAGAAGTTATAATTTCAAAAATGTTATGTTTAAAAGCTTTATATGAAAAACTCAACCAAATGAGTCATAAATATTATATACCTGCGTCTCACTATTAAAGCATTATCTACTTTAAATGCATCTTTTGATTAGGTACATGTGGTCATGGGCTTGCAACAGATACTTGTATACTTGAATTAAATATCATTTTCTAAATGCCAGGTGGGGAACATGATCTTCTGGTTCATTTTCTGCATTTTTGGTCAACCCATGTGTTTGCTTCTATATTACCATGACTTGATGAATCGTGGAGTGAAAATGGAATAGACTTCCAACTCTTGCAATAGGACTTGTGCATATAAAGATATTGCTCTCAACAGCAAAATTCTCGTTGATCGTTGCTTTGGACGTGCAGCTGGCTAACTTAGTTTACGATGCAGCATTGTGCTATCTGATTTGAAATTCTGTCTATGCTGCTCCTTACTTGGTTGTTTCATCATGACCTGTATACATATGTTCCATTACTCTCAATATGGTGAAACTATAGAAGCAATTTTGGAAGTATAATGGTGGCAGTGTATGTTGCCTGAATAGTAAAGTTGTGACTTTTGCTGGTCAGTTATGGGGTTCAAATTGTACATGGTTTTATGATCAATCCTTAGCTAATATTTGGTTTATATCATTTAATTCTCAATTGTGATTTCAAAGATTTTGAGTCCCACGTGATACCACGCGATCATTTTGAAGAAAAAAAATTCATAGAATCCGCAAATTCAGGAGCAACTCCATGTTTGTAGCTGAAATGCGGAATCTGAATTTTTTTCGTTTTCTTTTTTCAACTATTTCGAGAGTTTGTAATTGAATCTGGGAGACACGTTTGGAAATCGGAATATCTAGGAAGACTACGCAGTCGCCAAGCAGAATGTTAGATGGTTAATTTGCAATAACATGCAACAGCAAGACCGGGATACCGATGTTCAAAAATTAGGTAGTCGTTGCAATTTTTGATTCTCCTTTTAAGTGTCTGAATCTGAACCATCTGAAACTTCACCGGCTTCTTGTGTGCGTGGAGGGGAAGTACATGGTGCAGGTCAAAGATAACTTTTAGACGTAATTGAATTTTGACGGGAAAGAAAACAAATACAAAATCATAAATGTCACTTGGACTTGCGGATTTGACTTGTCATTTGTCACTACGTGTGATGTGCAGAAATATCAAAGTAACTGCAATCGTATTTTTATGGACTCACACTGAACTTGACTGGCAAGAAAGCCTGTTACCGCAAATAGTTTTCTCTTTTAATTCAAATCACAACAAAACTTCTCTTTGCGAATTACATAAGCTTTGCCATTTAATTTCCTTTCAAAAATGATAAATTGCCAATTCAAATAATTACGATGTTCCGCTAATAAAATTATATATGCCCTTGATTATTAATTATTTATCATATTATTCCATCTTTCTGAAAAATATGTGGAGGAAAGTAGCATAAGTTACTGTGGAAAGTTTTATCACTAAAATGAAATCTGTAATTAGTTGTTAAATAAAAGGAGATAAAAAAATTTATAGACATTTTTAATGTTTAAATATATATATATATTTGTTAAATATCTGGACAGGTCAATTTTAAGAGCAGAATCAAGTAGAAATTCAACAAGACTAACGGAGCATTAATCAATTGCTTTTTTAGTGTTTACAAGTGGGAGTTAAGCTTAAGCATTTCGTACGCACCAGTCTGGTCCACAGACGCAAGATACGCCCATTTTGGTCAGCGCCTTCACAGATTCTCACAATTAACAATTAACAGGCAAACAGCTCAGTCAAAAAGGCAAAGCAAGAAATAATACCACATTCCCACAGAACACAAACTCCGCCGACCAAACCACTGCTCTAGGCAGAAAATGCTCGTCTTTTAGAGCCCAAAAAGCCCTGAGCTTTCTTACAAGCGAAGAGAAAAAGCTCAAATCTTTTGGAGTTAATTCTTTGAAACCACCATGGAGGATTTCAGATCCAAATCATGCGGTGATGGAAGAATGCAGATAGACAATTACTACGGCCCAACAACAACAACAGAACCTTCCTCTTATGGCATCAACAGCATGCAAGATCTCAGGTGTCACAGTGCGAACTATGCGTCTTCAGTGCCTCCAATACCGACCCAACAAGCCCAAAACAACGATGTGAAGTTCAAGAAAGGCAAGTCAACAAATGGGTCGTCTTCAAAGAGTTGGAGTTTTAATGATCCGGAGTTGCAGAGGAAGAAGAGGGTTGCTAGCTATAAGGTTTACACTGTTGAAGGGAAAGTTAAAGGGTCTTTGAAGAAAAGTTTTAGGTGGATTAAGGATAGGTACTCTAGAATGGTTTGTGGGTGGTAGTGATAATTGTTGGGGTATTTTGTCTTTTGTTGTGAATTTCTTTTCCCTTTCATGTTTCGAGTTGTTTAATATGTGTTGTCTCTAAATTGTCTTGGAATGTGTTTAGGAGTATTAGGTTGTTTCATGAATTGGGTTCTGTTGAATAGCTCTGTTCATGAATAAGAAAGATCTTGCTTCGCTTTCAATATTTAGACACTTCTTAGACGCTAAATTTTATCTTCGATGGGTTTTTCAAAGTATAAGTTCCATCAAGTTAGTTTTATTTTAATCAGGTTGTGGTGGAAGCTGCGATAAACTGCTGATGGCATATTTTTAGGTTCCAACAGATCATCTAATTTACTCGCTCAAAAAGTTGTATGCTCTGTCCCCTTCCTGATTTTGGTATTGTTAAGAGATTGTCATCTCTTTGTAGCTTAATGTTTTGACAGTTATGAGTTTGTCAACTGTTTTGCACTTGGATTGTAGGATAAGAGTTTGCTTGATCTACAAATCCAGGGAGTCGTCTGTTGATCCCCTTTTGTCTTCTGGGAGTGTTCTTCAATGTGCTTTTATATTTTTCTTATTTCAAGCTTATTTTTCTGTGGATATGTGGCTTCCTTGTAGATTTTTTATTTTCCTCTGAAATGATAACCAGCCAAAGACTGGCATTTTTATGTCTGGGATTCACGGGAAACAAATGTCATGGTGATTGTCATTGAAACAAAGTAAAAAAGAGGTCTCCATTTTTGTAGAGACAAGCACTAGGCCAGTTGGCCCGAGTAGAGATTCCCTTGATCTTGGATATACTTTTATGATTCACTTCTCCTCTGTTACATTTCCAGAACTTGTTGCTTTCTTAATTGGCTCTGGATAGAAATTATTTAGAACTTGTCTTTCGAGATGTCAGGTTTTAATTTTCTTTTTGACTACTGTCATGACATATTTTCCTTGGGTACTTCTGTTTCCATAACTTTATTCTGATTATTTGAAATTCTAATCTTTGCCCTATGAATATTGGTTTACAATAATCAGTGTAACATTAATACGGAAACCAGGTCCAGGAGAAGGCCATCTTAGCGCCTTCTTATCAATCAAATGTTTTAATTGTCGTATTACAAAAACCAAAGATATCTAGTGGATTTGTCAAATTCAGGTAGAGAAGAAGCTTCAGAGTTCAGACTTGACAGCTCATGAAGCATAGGGATTTTCAAAGCTCACGGGGCTTTGTCAAATGATGACAACCCATGATTTATTTGTGAGGTAAAACCTTTACTGCTACCACGGAAAGGGAAAATACTGAATGGCGTTTTTGTCGAGTTAGTTAACTACTCAAATTATTCATATTAATTAGAAATAAATTGTCTTTCGGAATTTCTTCTTATCATTTTTTTTTTTTGTCAATCTTACTTGCAATGTATGATGGAATAATTGTTCTCTTATGCCTAACTTCTGGAAGATCCACATCCAAAGATATCAAGTGAAATACAATATCTATTTTTCTCCGGGACACAGTTGCATCAGCTGCCCATTAAACTCGGGGCATTTTCATTATTTTAACCAAACTTCAAACTTCTCTCTTAATTTTAGCTAAACTGGTGGACAGACAAAAATACTTTCATGTTTCTTCATACTCTCGCAAATTATTCCAAACACTTTTTTTTGCTCTACAAACTCGTTCCTAATTCATCTTTTCGGACCGAAATGAAATTTATAGCAAATCCTACCCCAAAAGTACTACAAAATACTCAAAATAACAGATTGAGGTCAGTATTTATATTTCGACAATTTTTTTAAAAGATGTTCTCAACAAATATGTTGAATAAGAAATGTCAAACTCACTTTTGAAAAAATAAATACCACTCTAAAAATGTTCATAAACATACTCTAAAGTGAGTTTGTTATTTGAGTGTGTAATAACTGCACTTCCTAAAAGAAGAATTTAACATTTATGTCGGCTAAATTATTTTAACTTCAAATAAGAAAATTTAGCGCTTAGTTTAAAGAAAACGAATCCAACTATTTTATTCCCCTTATTTAGATGTAACCATGTCAATTTACATTGAAAAGAAGACGGCAAGTGTAGAATTAAATATTGCCTTAAATATGCGAGATGACCCTTGGAAACGGTTACAATGCATAATACAAAATGAATATTAGTCCACTTGCTACTAAAATTCTTTTAATACCATTCCACTGCTAATTCTAGCTTTTCTCACTCGGCTTTCATCATTTTTGTTATCTCGGAAACAAAATCTCTTAAATTTGAATTCAGTTCATTACAGAAGGATAGCGTATTCAAATGGCCTCAGTATTTTTTTTTTTAATTTGAAAAATTATTTGAAACCTGCATAGGCTGTGAAAAGTCATATTTGAATTTTGAAAAACTAAACGAGGAATATCAATACAGTGGCCGATTTACAGGGCCAACCAGCTATAACCTGTTGAGTTCAAACATCAAACATCAAAAATCAAAGAGCTTAAAAAGAACAGCTGACCACAGAAATAGGGGTTGACTGCTGGAAAAAGAAAAAGGAGAGTCGCCAACACCCAACTGTATGGAAAGAGCCTGACTTACTCAATTTCATGCAGTTAAGTTCATCCATTCAACGATCACCTTCAGCTTCTCGATTGTGTAGGAGCCAAATCTTGATTTGCCTGGCTCCAAGGTCACAATTTTCTTCAGAACTCAAAAGACAATAACCTATTCTACTGCAAGTGTAATATCACACCAACCAGTTCATGATTTACAACAATGCACGGTGGCAAACATCTAATAATGAACCCTCTCTTCATTGTCAAAATGCAGGCCCTCAATACCCTTAATGGTAGTTTCATAGTTCTTGATGTGAGTGGCATTTCTCCCCGATGTCGTGCGCTTGGGATCTGAAGACCCAACTGGTGAACTTCTTTGTCCGCTTGAAATTCTGTGCATTGCTGCAGGACTTGCCTCAGCTGTGTGAGAGCGTTGTGGATCAGTCTCACTACCAACAAATGCTTCCCGACCGCTAGAAACAGCAGCAGCTCGCCTTGAGGATCCCCCTGTGCGCCCCAGAAAGTTGGAGCTTGATAACTGCATTCTCCAGGAATAATTCAGTTTTAAGTTACAGCAGAACACAAAATACTAAATTTCAGTTTTGCCATTTACTAGTAACACAAAATGCTATACGATTTTGAGGTTTTACCAAATCTATCACATGCAAAGGAGACAGATGAAGTGATGTAACGTTACAAATTTGAGACAAGCTCTTATTAATTTAATCAACTGACGACCGACCAACAGTGTTCCTGTGGTAAGCATTTCAATAGAACTCCCAAGCATGGGAAAATATAGTTGAAACAAGCTTTCAATGAAAAATAAAAAGAAAGAACCATCAAGTTCAAGATCATGCAATAAAGAAAAAACGACATAAAAAATTATGCATGACAAGAAAACCAATGGAGAACTAAATTGTGGCAACGCGCATTTGCACCATGCAGCAAAAATAAGAACTCACCATAGCATCCTTGCTAACTGCAGGGTCATTTACAACCGGAGTCTTCTGCTTTGAAAAACTTCCAGAATTTATCATTGGTCCAGACATTCTCCGTCGAGAAGAATCCATGGAAGCCATACCAGTTGGTCGACCTTCCTCACCTGGGAACAAAGAAAGAAGCTAGTATGAATCCAAGCATATGAAAAGACCAAAAAAGGCCAAAGTTTTGAACCCAAAAAATAAGGAAAAGGAAACGACTAATGAAGGAGCAAATATTACTCCAATAATACATCCGCTACAAAACTAACCAATTCAGATAATAAAAAAACAATCAATGACATATGTACTTGTATCAACAGGAGCAAAAACAAAGCAACTACCCGTTTGTCTGTCAGCACTGACTATAGCAGGAGGAGTTGCACCACTAGTTCCGGCACCAGGGACCTAATAAAAACCAGCATTATATAATTGTGTCCAACACCAATACCCAACATAAGCAATAAGGTAAAGCACTTACAAGGGCACGAGCTGGAGGTGTAGCCAGCTGTGACTGCTGATACTTCAAAATGGTCCAGTCAAATACATAGTCAAACTGGAAGCCTGTGACAATGATCAATAATTACAATGAAAAGATGAAACATAAATGCCATTCAATCAATCTAATATATTGGAAGGTATATTGATGGGAAACAGAGACTAGAAATTCTAAAAAGACTTGATTGTAATAGACTTTACAAATAATTCAAACCTTCACGAATGAAGAGGTCACGGAAAATTCTTTTCAAATAGGCATAATCTGGTTTATCATCAAATCTCAGTGAACGACAGTAATGGAAATATGATGCAAATTCTGTTGGATATCCCCGACACAAGGCCTGAAAAAGAAAAGCAACTTCTATTACACTTTCCATATCCTGGAGGAAGAGTAAGCTTGCATCATGAGTTCCCACAAATAACTTACCTCAATTGAAGTTGAAACCTTTTTCTCGCTAATTTTCTCATATTTCTGTTTCTTTGTTCCCGCCTTCAGTCCCTGCCATGGAAGACTATAAAGAAAGGAGACGTTAAAGAAATCAACAGAGAACATGCAAAATAAGAAGCAACAAGAGGTTGAAACAATCACCTTCCCCTTAGGAAATACATAAGGACATAACCAAGAGATTCTAGATCATCCCTCCGGCTTTGCTCTGTGAAGTGAAAGACATAGGAAAAAAATAAATATGATAAAAGCAAGAGAAGATACTTAAGCAGAAGATCCACAATTAAAGACCAAACAAGTGCAGAGAGAAAAGCATACCAATCCCAAGATGTGTATTCATGCTAGCATATCTTGCAGTTCCAGTTAAATTCTTATTTTCCCTGCAGTGTTCATGACAATATAATGAAGAAATAGCTTACCAAAGTGACCACTACATCATCCACACAATGAAACAGTGAAACACTTCTCAAATTCTATTAACATCATAAGAAATAGACAAACAAGATGCTGAGTGAAGTGATAAAAAGCCACAGTACTGCAAGCATTGACATTGAAACCATTGTATCATAGGCAGCATCGGCACCACTTTTTCATCATTCTCCAAAGTACAAATAAAGTCCAATCTACTAGTACTCGAAACTCTTTCAATCTAAATCAAAAGATACAGACCTTAAACCCAAACCTTGTTAATCACAAAGTAACATTACATAGTTTGGTGGTACAAGTGCAAGTGCATCATGCCTCATCTAAGTCTAAAAGACCCCCTTAGGATCAAAACATCTACAGAAAAATCCTTTCCTAGAAAACAAATTTAAAAATGGTAACTGAAGAGACAATTATCAGTAGATATCCTCATTGATAGAGGGCAAATCAATATAGATTAACTTAATTTAAATGTTCTGAAGCACAATCAGAGTAGTATCACTGCAGAACTTTAATAACAGAAACATTTATTGAAATTCTAGTTGCCACTTCAGAAAAGTAAATAGGGAGAGTATTTCCCGGACTATACTAAAACATGAGCAGGAAAATAACCTAGCAACTCAACTAAAGTCATAAATAAGTTCTCTCAGTGTTTGAATTATAAGCAACTTATCATAAAGCTTCATTTGCCCATATCAATAAAATATAAATTTCCTTTTCAAATTCTTTTAGACACCCCACCCAGCTAAGTGCAAAATGCATAAAAAGCTGTGTTTGATATAACAATCAATGAAACATTCAGGTCAAAAACACATGCACAATCATAATCTTCTCACCTGTAGGGAATGTGTTGATGGGTTGAACTATCTCTATATTTCTTAGCCAGGCCAAAGTCAATGACATAGACCTATAAATGCAAGTAAGTCAGAATCAATATATTGGATATCCTTATATAAAGAAATCAGAAAAGATATATCGCTTTAGATTAAAACCTGATTTGCACGCCTTCCTAAGCCCATGAGAAAATTGTCAGGCTTAATATCTCTATGTAGAAATGATTTGGAATGGACAAACTCAACACGATTGATCTGAATAACCATCAAACAGTAGCACCATAAATCAAAGTTTGCAGAAAGCAGCCATGTTAATTAAGAAAAAAAAATTTAATAGAATCAAATACAATCTACCATCTGATCTGCAAGCATAAGAACTGTCTTCAAGGAAAGTTTCCTACTGCAGAAGTTAAATAAATCTTCAAGACTAGGTCCAAGAAGATCCATCACCAGAACATTATAGTCTCCCTCCACTCCAAACCATCTCACATTTGGGATCCCAGCTGCCACAAAGAAAAAGATTGGTCAGACAAAAGAAAAGGAATTTTAAGACAGAACATGTCACCGAGGCTTTTGATCACATATCCAAATTTATATAAGAGTAAGAAGAAAAGCTGAAAATTCAAATTCTCATTACTTCCGCCCTGTAGGATTCTGTATAACTTGGATTCATACAACAACTGAGGATGCTTTGTCTTGACATTTTCCTGAATATAAAAAACAGTGAGAATCTTATACATAAAAAAGATTTCATTATTGTAAAGCAGTGATTATTAAATGGCAGCCACCACTAAATTACAACAAGAAACAAACATGGTACCTCATGGACATCCAGTCATGGGGATGAGAAAGATTTAAATCAATGACACAAACATTAATTTAAAGAAACAACTTCCCAACTCTCTAAAAAACAAGAACCAATCTAACTCTAAAATCAAGGGTGTATTTAAGGATGCATCCCACATCATAAAATTTGTTGGTACTACAACATATCATTTTCCCCAATTTGCATTCCCAAAGGACTTACTTACAGGCATCTATAAACCAAAAAATCCCAATGCTTAGCAGGAATACAAAAGTCAGAGCTAAGCAATCTTGAGAAACTTAAATGTTGCAATCAATGGCACTCCAGGTCAAAATGTCTGCCAAGTGGATGTCAAAATATTGCCATTAGACCATAATTATGCGAGATAAAGCAAAGGAATTGATCTGTAAGCAGCTCAAAATGACTACTACTTTCAGCAAGGCTAGAAATGGAGGAAAATAATTTATGCAGCTTATTAAACTAGTTCAAATTGAGGTTTAGTTCAGTAGAAAATCTCCCAACAAGTCAAACTAAAACTACGAAATGCACCAAAAAATTTTTTTGCATAGGATTGTGTTGATAATTGAACAGCAAATCAATTCAAACATAAAACGACAGAGACCTATAAAAGATGATTCCTAGTGAAAATTAAACATAAATTTCCAGTTAACTTCCACTTAGACCCAGAATATTTTTTTTCTACCAATTTGCAAGAATAGGCGTCCTTCATTTTTTAAGATCATAACCAGGTTGCAAATCTCAAATTTTATCATCGCGGGAAATCAAACCATTAATAAAACTTCATTGCTAAGGGACAAAAAGGTGTTCAACTTAAAGCAATCATGCATTATATAGATTTAACAAGTCATTGACAGGGGTAATCCAAAAAAAAAAAATTCTAAAGCACAAACAATCTAACAAAGTCGAAGAAATTCACAAAATCAAAACGAAGAACACTCACAAGCTTAATGGCGACCTCTTCATTTGTCTGGATATTAGTTCCTAACACAATAGTTCAATCATCAATTACATTAAGCAAGAGACAACAAATCCATTAAAAGAATAATAAAATCCAAAATTACAATAATAAATTAAACAAACCAAGATAGATCTCCCCAAACGACCCGCTTCCGATCTTCCGACCCAACCGAAATTTGTTCCCAACACGTGGCTCCATCAAAACAATTAGAATTGAAACCCTAGCTCTATCAGCGAAGCCCTAAACTAAAAAACTGAAATTAACAAAAACTTCTACGATAAGATAAAATAATTATGAAGAAACACGACACTCTTCGCCGATTCAACCGCACCGACAACCGATAAAAGCCACAAAATTCACTCGTCAAAAAAAAAAAATATGTAGAAGATAATAAATTTGAAGATCTAGGGCTTCCGTTTCCTTCCAAAATTATCGGGGTTCGATTAATGAAACGCTAGCGTTCTGTCATCATCTCTCTCTCTCTCTCTCTCTGACTCCCTGAGCGCCTCTCCCTTCCCTCTTCTCTCTCTATCTGTAAAGACTTTCTTTCCTTCTTCTAGCATATTTTGATCCAATCGAAGCAATAACTTTGAACAACGGACAATGTGTGTGGGTCTCCTTTGCTTTCCCCTTTTTTTTTTCTTTTTTTTTTTATTTTTATTTTTTGGGTCGTGGAAAGAGAAATCTTGCCCACGCGTGTTAGCTACGCGTGGCGAAAGTCTCAGTAAGATGAACAGAGAGAAGCTTTCGCGCTGCTCTACTCTGCTGTCCCTCTGTGGAGCCCCCGTCACGTGACTTTATCCGAGCGTATTCGTCACGTAGATTAATTTTGTTTATTTTTACTCGTGTTTGTTTGCTCATCAACTTTTTGTTTTTAAAACGATGGGCATGAAGCTTTATTACGAGAGCCTTTGCGCTAATGAAATAAAATTTTTACTTTCAAAACTCAAATTACCCGTTTGAAAAAATCTAGCTTTTATTTTTACCTAATTCCTAAAATATTCTTATTTAATTTTGAGTTTTTTTTAGTATAAGTTTTATTTCATTATTATTTTTTTTTGGGTCTAAACCGGTTCAAGTTTCTTTATATCGAATTAACCCAATCCGAAACCTGATTTTTTTTTTTTTAATCACTTTCTGAGTTTCTGTTGATCACTACAGGTGTAGACCAAGACAGTTCCATCTTATGACCCCAATTTAAAGAGGGCAAAGGAGAAACTTATGACCCTAATGCAGGAAGCAACACTTAGGTGATATGATGACTACAGTATTATATTCTGAAATAAGAAAAATGACCAGAAGGTATATCATATTGTAATAAATAAAAAAATATAGAACGTATATTAAAGAATTGAGAAAAGTGTAGCATCTAAATGAATGAATAATAGACTTATCCTTTTCATTGTCGGTTTGCCAACTACTATTCTTCAACAAAGATGGGCTCTACTTTGGTTGGTGTTCAAAGTCTTGGTCATTGCTTAACAAGTGTCGTAAAGTCGTGATTTGTTGTTTCCGGAAAATAAAAAACTTTAAATAGTATACGGTGGGTTAATTTTATTTTTACTGAAATAACCGTACATTTGATAAAGTTATTTTCAAAATACACACTTATTTAAATGGCTTTGTGATTAGGGATGGCAGCGGGCGGGTTTGGGACGGATATCTCTAATACCATATTCATATCCGCTTACAAAATGAAATACCATATCCTTCCCAAACCCGTTGCGGGTTTGGAGTACCGTTACCAAACCCGTACTTGCGGGTTTGTACCTATTACCAAACCCGCAACGGGTTATCTGCGGATTTTAAGCGGGTTTTGAATTAATATAATAAAAAATAAAATAATAATATTAATTTAATTAAATTTTTTTAATTATAGCAATTAAAATAATATCAATTATATTTTCAATTTTATTTACATTAAATGTTATAATGTTAACTTCAATTTTAATTTTAATTAAATTAAATGTTATAATTTCAAATCTAATCTCGATTTTAATTACGATAAATGTTATAATTTTAATTACGTTAAATATTTTTATTTTAATTATGTTAAATATTTTAATTCCAAATCTAATTTCAATTTCAATTACGTTACATATTATAATTTATAACTCCAAATCCAATTTTAATTTCAATTACGTTAATATTATAATTATAATTTTAATTTTGATATTAATTATGTTAAATATTATAATTTTTATTCCAATTTTGATTTTAATTACGTTAAATATTATAACTCTAAATTAAATTTTGATTTCAATTACGTTAAATGTTATAATTTCAAACTAATTTCGATTTCAATTACGTTACATATTATAACTCCAAATCTAATTTTAATTTCAATTACGTTAATGTTATAATTATAATTTTGATATCAATTATGTTAAATATTATAATTCTTATTCCAATTTTAATTTCAATTACGTTAAATGTCATAATTTTAAATCCAATTTTGATTTCAATTACGTTAAATATTATAATTCTAAATCTAATTTCGATTTCAATTACGTTACATATTATAACTCCAAATCCAATTTCGATTTCCATTACGTTAATATTATAATTTTAATTTTAATTTTGATATCAATTATGTTAAATATTATAATTCTTATTCCAATTTTGATTTCAATTAAGTTAAATGTCATAATTTTAAATTCAATTTCGATTTCAATTACGTTAAATGTTATAATTCCAAACTAATTTCGATTTCAATTACGTTATATATTATAACTCCAAATCTAATTTTAATTTCAATTACGTTAATGTTATAATTATAATTTTGATATCAATTATGTTAAATATTATAATTCTTATTCCAATTTTAATTTCAATTACGTTAAATGTAATAATTTTAAATCCAATTTTGATTTCAATTACGTTAAATATTATAATTCTAAATCTAATTTCGATTTCAATTATGTTAAATATGATAATTCTTATTCCAATTTTGATTTCAATTACGTTAAATGTCATAATTTTAAATCCAATTTCGATTTCAATTACGTTAAATATTATAATTTTAAACCTAATTTTAATTTCAATTACGTTACATATTATAACTCTAAATCCAATTTCGATTTCAATTACGTTAATGTTATAATTATTATTATAATTTTGATATCAATTATGTTAAATATTATAATTCTTATTCCAATTTTGATTTCAATTACGTTAAATATCATAACTCTAAATTAAATTGCGATTTCAATTACATTAAATGTTATAATTCCAAACTAATTTCGATTTCAATTACGTTACATATTATAACTCCAAATCTAATTTTAATTTCAATTACTTTAATGTTATAGTTATAATTATAATTTTGATATCAATTATGTTAAATATTATAATTCTTATTCCAATTTTAATTTCAATTACGTTAAATGTCATAATTTTAAATCCAATTTCGATTTCAATTACGTTAAATATTATAATTCTAAATCTAATTTCGATTTCAATTACGTTACATATTATAACTCCAAATCCAATTTCGATTTCAATTACATTAATATTATAATTATAATTTTAATTTTGATATCAATTATGTTAAATATTATAATTCTTATTCCAATTTTAATTTCAATTACGTTAAATGTCATAATTTTAAATTCAATTTCGATTTCAATTATGTTAAATGTTATAATTCCAAACTAATTTCGATTTCAATTACGTTACATATTATAACTTCAAATCTAATTTTAATTTCAATTACGTTAATGTTATAATTATAATTTTGATATCAATTATGTTAAATATTATAATTCTTATTCCAATTTTAATTTTAATTACGTTAAATGTCATAATTTTAAATCCAATTTCGATTTCAATTACGTTACATATTATAACTCCAAATCCAATTTCGATTTCAATTACGTTAATGTTATAATTATAATTTTAATATCAATTATGTTAAATATGATAATTCTTATTCTAATTTTGATTTCAATTACGTTAAATGTCATAATTTTAAATCCAATTTCGATTTCAATTACGTTAAATATTATAATTTTAAACCTAATTTTGATTTCAATTACGTTACATATTATAACTTCAAATCCAATTTCGATTTCTTAATGTTATAATTATAATTATAATTTTGATATCAATTATGTTAAATATTATAATTCTTATTCCAATTTTGATTTTAATTACGTTAAATATCATAACTCTAAATCAAATTTTAATTTTAATTACATTAAATTGTTATAATTATAATTTCAATTTTGATAGTTAAATATTATAATTTTAAATCTAATTTCAATTATGTTAAATATTTTAATTTCAATTTTAATTCTAATTTTATTTACATTAAATATTATAATTCTTGTGTTAAATATTATAATTTCAAATCTAATTTCAATTTCAATTACATTAAATGTTATCATTCTAAATCCAATTTCATTTCCAATTTCAATTGTGTTAAATATGTAATTCTAATTACAATTACAATTTCAATTTTAATTACGTTAAATGTTATAATTCTAAATTCAATTTTAATTACGCTAAATATTAAATATTTTAAATCCAATTTCAATTATGTTAAATGCTATAATTTTATTTTTAATTTCAATTACAATCATTAGTTCCTTTGAACTAATTTTATTTATTTATATTTAATGGTATGAGCAATGTCAAATAAAATGTAGATTTTTTGATGTGAGATAAAAAAAATACAAAAATAATCATTTTATATTTTTATATTTTATATTTTTTTTAAATGTAGTATGTGCGGATACCCGTTGCGGGTATCCGCGGATTTTTTACTAAAACCATACCCGTACCAAATCCGTTGCGGGTTTTAATTTTAAATACCAAACCCGTACCAAACCCGCTTCAAGTCTTACCAAATCCTTCCCAATGCGGGCGGATTTTAGCGGGTTTGCGGATTTTTTTGCCATCCCTATTTGTGATAAAAGAGATGGTAGTGCATCTTAAAAATTTTATGTTTAAAATTTTTTTCTCACAAGTAATAAAAAATGTTGTTTTAAAACTACGACAAAGTACAAAAAAAAATTTGATTAATAATTAAGTACTTTTTTTTTATATAAATAAGGAATTTAAACTTGAGATGTAGAGGTAAGTTATATTATGTGTGAAGGTATATTATCTATGTATGACAATAAAGCGGAGAAGCCTTTCTAGTATCCCACCTCATTTTTTATTTTAAGTTAGTATCTCATCTCATTTTTTAAAATATTTAATAAAGCAGGAATAAGAAATTTCCATGCTAAAAACGTCTTTCTCATTTTTGTCCCATTTTTCTATTTTCTATTTATTTACATTAAATATTAATATATATTTACAAATTTTACAAGTTGTGTAGAACAAGAGATCTAAATCGCAAAGTCTATTCTCTTTTCAAAAGAAAATCAGCAGTAAAAAAATAAAAATGGACAAACAAAAAGAGCAACGAGTCTATTGTTGATTTAAAATTAAAGAAGCATTTATATAAATAAAGACACAACTCTTCAATAGATGCATTACGATCGTGTGATTGATGAACAGCTCCCCAATATGATGACATGTCATTAAAAGTTTAAAAATAAGAGCATTCATTCATTAAAACTATTAGGCAATAGTATAATTCTCGAGAAATCACCATATCTAAAGGCAATAATAGAGCCGACTCTAAACCGATGTCCAATCACCACCATAAATTACACATTTACAATATGTGGTCATAAAAAAATCCACTCGAGAAAAATCCACTTGACAAAAGAGTATTCATACCATGAAGACTCATGATGCGAACCATACCTAAAAAGGTGAAACCCAACACCAATACATTGTTAATAAACCCAAAAATACTAAATTAGATTCAAGAAAGAGAACCAAGACCCGTTATCTAATAAAGAGACGAGAACCAAGGTTATGTGATGACTGATAAGTCAGATTTATGCACCACAATATGAATTGGATAAAAAGAATTACAAGTTCTTAAAAGAACAAAGCTGGATAGTTTTTATACTCTCTCGAATTCAAAATAATCAAGTCTGTCGTTTCTAAGGCTTTAACAAGGTATTTATAGCATTTAGAAACCTTAAACTCAAAAAGAAATCTACTTATTCCCTGCCAAATAAGGATTAAACTTAATAAGGAAGGTTCAGCCCTAATCCTTATTTTGTGCAGTTTTAACAAATTCAAAGCAAATAAAATTAATCAACTTAAATAAGGTTTTTTCCTAACCTTAAATAGCATAGGCACGCCCAATATATCTTTAATAACATAATTAGGCTTTATTACTACTATTAGCCTACTAATATTGAGTACAAATATATTATTTAATCTTGTGCTTGAATTAAATTAACCAGTCCTTGTTCTTCTTATGCAAATACAACCCCTTGTGTCTTGGCCTAATTAGCTTCAATAAGCCCCTGCAAAGCTTGACGCACTCTTTTAGCTTTAGCCCTCGTGATTAGACCATCCTTAATGTGCAACGGATCATGGTTGCTTCTATTGTTGCTACCTTGATTTTCATCATTTCTCCTCCCTTCAGAAAGATTTGTCCTCAAATCGTCGTCACCTATATCAAAATGAGAAAGATCAGAAACGTTAAAAGTAGCACTAACATTATACTCACCAGGTAAATCTTATTTATAAGCATTGTCATTGATCTTCTCAATGATTTGAAATGGACCATCTCTTCTAGGATGCAACTTGGAACGCCTTTGTATAGGAAATCTTTCCTTTCGCATATGCAACCATACCCAATCACTCGGTTCAAATACCACTTGTTTGCACCCTCTATTAGCTTACTTAGCGTATTGCTCATTATGTTTTTCTATATGCTGTCTAACTTTCTTATATAGTTGCCTTACAAATTCTGCCTTTTGTTTACCATTTAAATTCGCCATTTTCTTAATTGGTAGTGGAAGTAAGTCTAATAGTGTTAATGGATTAAAACCATAAATAACCTCGAGTGGTGAAAACCTAGTGGTACTATGTACACTCTCATTGTAAGCAAATTCCATATGCGACAGACAATCCTCATAATTCTTCAAGTTCTTTTGAATGATGGAACGCAATAAATCTCCTAATGTCCTATTCACCACTTCAATTTATCCATCTGTTTGTGGATGGCATATTATTGAAAATAACAGCTTAGTTCTTAACCTCTTCCACAAATTTCTCCAAAAATGATTAAGAAATTTAACATCGCGGTCGGACACTATGATTCTTGGCACACCATGCAATCTAACCACTTCTTTGAAGAATAAATCAACAATTTTCGTGGCATCATCAGTCTTGTGACATGGTATAAAATGAGCCATCTTCGAAAACCTATCAACCAAAAAAAAAAAACTATCTCGGCCCCGTTTAAACCTAGGTAAACCCAATACAAACTTCATAGAAATGTTAATCCAAGATTCACTAGGTACAGGCAAATGTGTATACAAAATTATGAGGCATAATTTTAGACTTAGCCTGTTTACAAGAAACACATCTTTCACACAATATTTTTACATCAGATTTCATACATGGCCAAAAGAAATATTTTTCTAAAACATTTAAAGTCTTTTTAACCCCAAAATGTCCCATTAAACCTCCTTCATGAACCTCTCTAATAAGCAACTCTCGTAAAGATGATTTAGGCACACACAACTTATTTTCCCTGAATAAGAATCCATCATGCCTATAAAACTTATTAAAGGCAATTTTCTCATAAGCGTTGAATACATTAGCAAAATCACGATCTTCAGTATACAATTCATTTATGTACTCAAAACCCAATAATTTTGCATCCAAAGTAGTGAGTAAAATATACATTCTAGATAATGCATCTACCACAATATTTTTCTTCCCTTGTTTGTACTTGATTATATAAGGGAATGTTTCAATAAATTCAATCCATTTAGCATGCCTTCGGATGAGTTTTTCTTGACTTTTCAAATGCTTTAAGCTCTCATGATCAGTGTGAATGACAAACTCTTTGGACCATAAATAATGTTGTCATTTCTCTAATGCTCGAACCAATGCATACAGCTCCTTGTCGTAGGTGGGATAATTCAAGGTTGCCCCACTTAACTTTTCACTAAAGTAGGCTAACGGTCGTCTCTCCTACATCAAAACAGCTTCAATACCTACACCTGAAGCATCGCATTCAATCTCAAACATTTTAGTAAATTCAAGTAAAGTTAATAATGGTGCATTACAAAGTTTATCCCTAAGCAAGTTAAACGCCTCTTCTTGCGTCTTTTCCTACTTGAATCCGACACTCTTCTTTATCACATCCGTCAATGATGTGGTTAAAATGCTGAAATCTTTTACAAACCTTCTATAAAAGATTTTCAAACTATAGAAACTACGCACATCCCCAATTGACCGAGGTGTCGGCCATTCCTTATCACTTTGACATTTTCCTCGTCAACTTCAATTCCCTTGGCTGAAACAATAAAACCCAAAAATACAACTCTATTTGTACAAAAGTAGCACTTTTTTTAGATTAACATATAACTTTTCTTGCCTTAAGACATTAAGTAATAATTGCAAGTGTTTAACATGCTCTTCCACGCTCTTATTATACACTAAGATGTCATCAAAGTAAACAATAATAAATTTACTAATGAATGCGCACAAAACATGATTCATTAAACGCATAAATATACTAGGTGCATTAGTTAAACCAAAAGGCATTACTAACCACTCATCTAAACGATGTTTTGTTTTAAATGCAGTTTCCCAATAATCACCTTCACGTATCATAATTTGATGATATCCACTTTTTAAATCAATCCTAGTAAACACACAAGACCCATGCAACTTATCTAACATGTCATATAACCTAGGAATTAGATATCTATACTTTACAGTGATTTTGTTGACGGCACGACAATCAACACACATACGCCAAGATCTATCCTTCTTAGGTACCAATAACACAGGAATGGCACATGGACTCATACTCTCACACACATATCTTTTCCCACGTAATTCACCAACTTGCCTTTCTAACTCCTTCGTCTCATTGGGATTAGTTCTATAGGCAGCTTTATTAGAAAGTTGTGCACTAGGCACAAAATCAATTTGGTGCTCAATCCCTCTAATTAGCGGCAATCCATGTGGTATATCCTCAGGGAACAAGTCCTCAAAATCCTGCAACAAATTATATGCAACACTAGACAAGGAAGAATCAAGGTCAGAGTTAGCGAAATAAATGTCTTTGTACACAAATACATAAATAGATTGTTTAGCCGCGTAGGTTGCCCTCATGTCACTCTCTTTTGCATAACCACTCAATTTTTTCTCATTCTTGTTCTTTTCATTCAAGCTCTCCTTTTTCCTTACACTTCTCTTATCTTTTTCATGCACACTCTAAATTTGGTTTTCTTTCAAGCTCCCGGCCTCACTAGTACTCTCATTCTCCAATCTCTTTTTTCCACTCTCATGTTTTTGCTCCTCTCTCTAATCTTAATCTGATCCTTACAAACTTGTCGCGATGTTAAATGAATGAGTGTGTATGTTTTCCCTTCCTTGGTGAGTGTATATCTATTTTTGTCCCCATTATGCAGTACTCTTTGATAGGGGCGTAAAAGCACTAGTATGATTTATACCCAATTTTTGAATTTTACTCCAAATCATAAGTATTTGACTATTTAATTGTGTTTTCTGATTATAAATAAATGCACAACGAAAATTTTGATACATAGGAACAAATGAGGGGCGAATCGGACGTCAAACGAAGAAGTTACGCTCAAAATACGAAAATAGCGCAGCAAGTGGCTAGGCACCACGGTGCCAAGGGTTGAGCGCCGCAGTGCTCAGCACCCAATGCCACGGTGCTTGTCGATGCCTTGATAGACCTGGTGCTCATGCCCAGTGCCGCGGTTCTGAGCCCCTAGCGCCACGGTGCTCGTGCCCAGTGCCATGGCGCTGAGCCCCCAGCGCCACGGTGCTCGTGCCTAGTGCCAGGTGCTGAGCCCCCAGCGCCACGGCGCTTGTGCGGATGTTTAAATACTCTTCTCAACTCACCTATTCGCGGTGGATTCGAAGTTCCTCACGCCTAGGGTTTCTCTTAGCAATAAAAATACTATTTTGAGGCACAAATAGAGAGATTTCGTAAGGAGAAAAATGCAAGCAACGAATACACATTAAAACTAAGAGATCAAGGTGAATTGTATTAAAGATTGAAGACTAAAGAATCAACTCTTAGGCAATCAAGATAAGAGGAAGAAGAACAACTTAGGGCATCACTTGTGTTATTTTCTTCCTTAGTTTTAAGAGATGATTTTGATCATGATATTTTTATGCTTTTGCTTTGATATTCTTGTTTTGAACATGAGCTAAATACTTTTGATCTAGGATTAGACGTTATTGAACCTAGTATGTAATTAATTCTTTTAAACTCTTAGTTATGAACTTTTATCTCTTAATTGATTCAATTTATCTATGCTTAATGCTTTCATTATACTTGATCACTATTTTGATTGTTTAGGAACCATGATAACTTTGACAAAAGGAATCATGTGTTTAGCCTAGGGTAGATTGATATATGATCATAGGGTAATATCTATGAGTTCCATCTAGGATAGACATATACCTAGGTAGTATGTATAGTTTGATTAGACTTAATCTTAATGAGTTGCATCTTATTCAGATTACCATAAACATATAGGTAATTGTTAGGGTGTGATGTGATATTATCATTCAACTGTCGATAGAAGCTTATGATGAAATCACTGTCTAGCCAATCAATTGATAAAAAGAGAATAACTAAGGGGTTAAAGAGTTAAGTGACCTACTAAGGGATGCGTCAATACCCTAAATTACTTATCATTTTAGTAAATTTTATCTCTAAGTATTTATAATATTTTAATTAGGTTCAGTTCAATAGCAATAATTTAGTTAGTTAAACTCCATCCTTGAAGCTAGTTTGGATAAAGGTAAAATAGAGTAATTTTAGTATTCGATTGAAGAAAATAGAAACAATAGTTTCTGTGGGATCGATAATCTGGACTTAGTCCTATATTACTTGATACAAAAAGCATGCACTTGTGCTAGGTCATTAAATTAGACATCAAATTTTTAGCGTCGTTGCTGGGAACTATTTTATCTAATCTTAGATCGATACTAATACCATACTATTTTACTTTTACTTCAGATTTTATTTTTATTTCATTATTGTTATTGGTCTTTTTCTGTTCTAGTTAATAATTGTAATTGTTTTTTTTTACAATTCATGCGAAGAACCAAAAGTGAAGATTCAGCATCTTTTGATCCTGAGATTGAAAGAACATTCCGAAGACTTTGTAGAGAACAACATCAAAACAGAAACATCGTAGAGAATCACGACAATATTAACAATCTAGTGTTTGAGCCTATGAATCCGCAGAGATCGTTGATGGATTATATTGTTCCTACAACAGAAGGCATTCAGTCTAGTATTCGACGCTCCACTGTTAATGCAAACAACTTTGAAATCAAGCAAAGTACTATTCAGATGCTTAAGAAGTCGATGCAATTCAGTGGAGCTCACAATGATGATCCCAACATGCATATTGTGAATTTCTTAGAGATTTCTGATACATTCAAGTTTAATAGGGTTCAGATGATGCCATTAGGTTGTGACTATTCCCTTTCTCATTGAAGGATAAGGCCAAGAGCTGGTTGATGTTATTACCATCAGGATCTATATCGACGTGGGATAACCTAGCACAGAAGTTTTTAGCGAAAATTTTTCCACCAGCAAAGACAGTTAAGATGAGAAATAACATCACCTCATTTATGTAGATTGAAGGTGAGTCATTATACGAAGCATAGGAACGATTCAAGGACATATGGAGGAAGTTTCCCCATCATGGAGTTTCGAAATGATTATTAGTTCAGACGTTCTACAATGGGCTAGTGGGTCATTTAAGGACAATTATCGATGCCGCTACTAGATGAGCTCTATTGAATAAGTCCACAGATGAAAGATATGAGTTATTAAAAGAGATGACATCTAATAGCTATCAATAGCCTGCTGAAAGAGTTACACCAAGGAAAGTTGTTGGAGTTCATGAGATTGATGCATTTAATGCATTTGCTGTGCAAATCAACATATTAACCAAGAGGTTTGATTCTATGAATGTTATTAAGACCTAGATTGCGACTTGTGACTTCTGTGGTGACAATCACATGAATGGGCAATGCATGAAGTCAGCAAACTATGTGGGGAACTATAATAGACAGCAGAATAATCCACATTTAAATTATTCTAATCCAGGGTTGAGAAATCATCCAAATTTTTCTTGGGGTGGCAACCAAGGGCAGCAGCTTAAACCAAACCCATCCAGATTTCATCCCTTACAAGAAAAGAAAGCAACCTTGGAAGATATGTTTATGCAGTATATGAAGTCGAATGATGCTATTTCATAAAACCATTCTGCATCTTTGAAAACTTTAGAAACTAAAATGGGGCAACTTGCTACAGTACTAAATAATCGAACTCAAAGGACTTTACCAAGCAATACTGAAACTAATCCAAGAGGAAGTGTAGAACAATGCTAAGCTGTCAATTTACGAAGTGGTAAGATCTTATATAATGACACACTACCAACACCACTTCCAAAGATGAAAGAAAATGAGAGGGTTGATCAACAAGAAAATGTGCAACCATATAAACCAGCTATTCCTTTTCCTCAAAGGTTACAGAAGTGCAAAACAAGTGCTGAAACTGAAAAATTACAGCAAGGAAATCCTAAAAGTGTAGAAAAGAAAGATGAACAGCATACAAGTACAGAAACAACCCTGACAGTCATTCACATCTCCTCCACCATTTTCACAGAGACTACAAAATAAGAGATTAGATAAGCGATTCTCTAAATTTTTTGATGTTTTTAAGAAATTACATATTAATCTCCCTTTTACAGATGCGCTTGAGCAAATGCCTAGTTACGTCAAGTTCATGAAGAACATTCTTGCCAAGAAGACAAAACTGGAGGATTATGAGACAGTGGTATTGACAGAAGAGTGTAACGATATTCTTCAGAAAAAGCTACCTTCTAAGCTTAAAGATCCCGGGAGATTTACCATACCATGCTCCATTGGCAATCATGATCTTGGTAAAGCCCTATGCGATCTAGGAGCAAGCATTAATCTCATGCCCATTTCTGTCTACAACAAGTTAGGTTTGAGAGAAGCAAAGCCGATCAATATCACATTTCAACTTGTTGATTGCTCTCTCGCCTACCCATAGGTAATTATTGAAGACGTGCTAGTAAAGGTGGATAAATTCATCTTTCCCACCGATTTTATTGTTCTAGATATGGAAAAAGATAAAGAGATCCCTATCATCCTTGGAAGACCCTTCTTAGCTACAGGACATACGATCATTGATGTTTAAAATTGAGAGATGACCATGAAGATACAAGATGACACTGCAACATTTAAAGTCTTCAAGGAAATTAAGTTGCCAGTTGAAGGTGAATACTGTTGTAACATTGATGTGGTGCACCTAAACACTAAAGAACTCAAAGACATAGAGATATTAAACCCTCACATTAAAAAGAATGTGTTAAGGCATAGAAGGAGAAGAAAGAAGAAGAAGAAGCAGCAGTTCGATGAGAGGATAGAAGAAAATGCCACAAGAGAAACACTTCATCGATCTAAGATTCAAGTCTTTTCAGATAAGCACAAGAAAGAAGAACAAGTTGCTGCCCAAGGTCTAAGTGCAAGAATGTGGAAGCCAAATGAGCGAAAGCCCAGCAAGCTCACATACAAAGATGCTTCTACTATTAACGATTATCCTCCATAAAGAGTATAAAGAACTTCGTCAAGCTGATGACATTAAATCAAGCGCTTATTGGGAGGCAACCCAAGCAAATTTTTATTTTTATTAGTTTATTTTCAGTTCTAATTATGTTAGTTTCTTTATTTCTTTTAGGAATAAAATCAACAAGTCAAGTATTCATGAAAGCAACACAAGAAATTTTAAATGTTAGGAACAAAGGAACATTGTAGTCCAACCAATAAGACAACACTGCTACACTGCCGAAACTTCAATTATCATGGGAGTTTCTCTTACTTTCAAATATTTTTTTTTTAGACATTGAGGACAATGTCTAATTTAAGTTTGGTAGTAGGAAACACACTTTATTGTGTTTATTTTGCTACTTATATTGGTTGATTGTCTTGTTGAGTAATATTTTTTCTTTTTAGGTTGTTAAGTTTTGGTTGTGATAATAATCATTAGTCCATGATAAGAAATAAAATATTGATTGAATTTATTCTCACAAGTCTTTAAGAAATAATATATGCTTAAGATAACTCTTATATCATGATTCTTACGCTGAACTCAAACTTATTTTTGATCACTTATTCTTGAGCACATTGAAATAAGCATGTATTAGTTGAATTTCTTTGCTTAGAGATACTTTTTGCGTAAGTAGTACACCACAGTCTCGAAGATCAATACTCTATAACTTGCTTGATTACTACTTGAGGCGAAATCCTAGAATTCACATGCTTAGGGAAATGACATTAGGCCATCTTTGGATCGTTTGAGCCTTTTCGAGCATACCTTATATGTATATTTATCCCTAGTCACCCCATTTAAGCTTAATTACCCTTTTTTTTCTTTTCTGTTTAACCACATTACAAGCCTAAAAACTTCGAGTTTACTTACCCTAAAACCTACCGGTAGCACTATAAACCTTGAGGTTACTTAGAAATCATTTTCAAATGAAAAAAGTTATGAATGTATGAAAGAAGGGTACCGTAATGAAAAGTAATAAGTCTTGAATGTGCATATCATTCTAAGTTTTGGGGTACATAACAAAAAAAGAAAAAAAATGTTTAAATGCATAATATCCCCAGCTTAAGAAAAAGAAGAAATTCTTTGTAAAGAGGATTAAAAGAAAAATAGAAATAGCATAAGTTTTGGGAGAGATGAATAATCAAAGATGAGAAGAAATCAAAAGGTTTCTGAGTAAAGTCTAAGTGTTAATAGTGTGATTTGCACTTTATATATATATATCTTTATAACCCACCTTTACCTCAGCCTTATATTACAAGCTAAATAAAGTCCTAATTAGATCCCTAGACATGTGTATTTCTATACTAGTAGAGAGTAGTATGAAAAGCAAGCTTATGGTAGTGTTATAATTGAAACTATGTCGAGATATCATCTTTATGTACTTTCTTAAGTATTGAATAAATCTATATTCTATTTATCTAATTACTTGCTTATTACACACACGCAAAAGTGATCATTTACAAGGAAGAATGAAGTACTTGGTTAATGGTATGAGAATTGTTGAAAGTTGCTTATTAATTTCTGAAGAGTCTTGTGTTATTTTTAACAGCCTTAATTTGAGATTATGATGATGATTGTTTAATCAATCGAAGCTGATTTTTAGTTTTTAATTTTTATTTTTGAGTCATGAATAAGTTGTGAATGTTTTTCTTTATTTTTCTTGAGGACGAGCAAAGTCTTAAGTTTGGGGGTAGTTGATAGTGGCGTAAAAGCACTAGTATGATTTATACCTAATTTTCATTTTTTACTCCAAATCATAAGTACTTGACTACTTAATTGTGTTTTCTGATTCTAAATAGATGCACAACAAAAAATTGGATACATAGGAACAAACGAGAGGTGAATCGGATGTCAAACGAAGAAATTACGCTCAAAATACGAAAGTAGCGCAGCAAGTGGCTGGGCACCACGGTGCCAAAGGCTGAGCGCCGTAGCGCTCAGCACCCAGCGCCGCGGCGGTTATCGATGCCTTGATAGACCTGGTGCTCATGCCCAATGCCGCGGTGCTGAGCCCCCAGCGCCACGGCGCTCGTGCGGATGTTTAAATACTCTTCTCAACTCGCCTATTCGTAGTGGATTCGAAGCTCCTCGCGCCTAGGGTTTCTCTTAGCAATAAAAATACTATTTGAGGCAAAAATAGAGAGATTTAGTAAGGAGAAAAATGCAAGCAATGAATACACATTCAAACTAAGAGATCAAGGTGAATTGTATTGAAGATTGAAGATTGAAAAATCAACTCTTTGGCAATCAAGACAAGAGGAAGAAGAATAACTCAGGGCATCACTTGTGTTATTTTCTTCCTTAGTTTTAAGAGATGATTTTGATCATGATATTTTTATACTTTTGCTTTGATATTCTTGTTTTGAACATGAACTAAATACTTTTGATCTAGGGTTAGACATTATTGAACCTAGTATGTAATTAATTCTTTTAAACTCTTAGTTATGAACTTTTATCCCTTAATTAATTCAATCTATCTATGCTTAATGCTTTCATTATACTTGATCACTATTTTGATTGTTTAGGAACCATGATAACTTTGATAAAAGGAATCATGTGTTTAGCCTAGGGTAGATTGATACATGATCATAAGGTAATATCTATGAGTTCCATATAGGATAGACATATACCTAGGTAGTATGTATGGTTTGATTAGACTTAATCTTAATGAGTTGCATCTTATTCGGATTACCATAGACATATAGGTAATTGTTAGGGTGTGATATTATCATTCGACTGTCGATTGAAGCTTATGATGAAATCAGTGTCTAGCCAATCAATTGATAAAAATGGAATAACTAAGGGGTTAAATGGTTCAATGAACTACTAGGGGATGCGTCGATACCCTAGATTACTTATCAATTTAGTAAATTCTATCTCTAAGTATTTGCATTATTTTAATTAGGTTCAATTCAATAGCAATAATTTAATTAGTTAAACTCCATACTTGAAGCTAGTCTGGATAAAAGTAAAATAGAGTAATTTTAGTATTTGATTGAAGAAAATAGAAACAATAGTCTCTGTGGGATCGATAATCTAGACTTAGTCATATATTACTTGATACAAAAAGCGTGCACTTGCGCTAGGTCATTAAATTAGACATCACTCTCCTATTATACTGCCAAGGACGCCCCATCAACACATGTCCAACGTGCATCGGTACTACATCACACAAGACCTCATCTCTATACCTCCCAATGGTGAACGAAACTCGTACTTGCTTGTTCACCCTTACTTCTCCACAATCATAGAACCATTGCAACTTGTATAGCCATAGATGCTTCATATTTGGCAGGTTCAATTTCTCTACAAGAAAAGTACTAGTAACATTAGTATAACTACCATCATCAATAATCAAACTACATACTTTATCCTTGATTTCACATCTAGTATGAAAAATATTCTCACGTTGCACTTTTTCATCCTCCTTAACTTGCATATTCAAAGCACGCCTCACCACAAATGTCATTTGTTCTTTAAGATACTGATATTCTCCTTCAACATCACTACAATCCTCTAAATGTGGCACAGATTCCTCACTCGAATCAGATTTTGTTTCTATTACTTCATTCTCCCTCAAGATCATTACACGTCTATTAGGGCATTGGTTAGCAACGTGTCCTCTTCCAAGCACTTAAATCACTTAATATCCCTAGATCGATCTTGTGACACATCATTCGTAATTTTCTCTTGGCTACTCCCAGCCTCCTTGCTTCTATTTTGATCAAACTTGAATCTGTTTGGTGCTTTATCCTCTCTTTTATTCCATTTTTGCTTCCATGTTAAGGAAGAATTCAAATTTGGACTATACTTTAATGTCGTACTCTTTCCTTTGAGTTGCATTTCAACCTTAACTGCCATGTAAACCATGTCTTCCATCTCCACGTAATGGTGCAACTCGACGACATTAGGTATGTTCTTATTTAGCCCATGTAGAAACCTCTCTATTGTTGCTTCTCTACCCTCCTCAATGTTGGCCTTGCACATGGTAATCTCTATTTCCTTGTAATATTCCTCTACACTTTTACTGCCTTGAGTAAGCATTTGTATCTTACCATAAAACTCACGGTAATAGTGGTTAGGAACAAATCGTTTTCTTATATTTTCCTTTATCTCATCCTAAGTGTCAATTGACTTCTCCCGATTTCTCTTCCTTTCTTGCACCTTTTGATCCCACCAAACTAATGCATAATCTATAAATACATAGGTTGCTAACCTCACATTTTCTCCTTAGAAAAATGCTGGCATTCAAACACCAATTCTATCTTCCTCTCTCATTCTAAATACACATCAGGATCTAACCTCCCTTTGAATGATGGAATCTCCATTTTGATACTATTGAAATCCCTATCTTGCCTATCTTCTCATCTATCAGAGTCCCTTTCCAACCTAGGTTGCCTATATCTATGGGTGCCTCTACCACTACCTCTACAGCCTCTTAGATATCTCCCCAGATTGACATTATAAAGTCTATCAAACTCCTTATCTCTTAAATCTGCACCATTATCATCAACTTCATCCTCATACAGATTCAGAATCATTCTTTGTCATTCTTGTGAAAAATTAGCATTCGCACCATCTTGCTTCTCCAACTTATCTAATCTATCATTAACATTATTGAGAATAATATCCAAACGTTCAAAATGCTTGAACATTGCTTGCAAGGTGAATTGTTCATTTTTTTTCTCCATCGAAAATGCTTTTATCCTGGTTTTGTGACATGATTGAAAAAAGAAGAAAAAAAAGACCTAAACAGAAGGTTAAAACACCTCACAAACACTACCTCACGTGTTTAACCTTACTCCCTCGCAAACAGCACTTAACTCTCGTGTTTAACACTCAATTAAATTTGGGTTTTACCTTCTAATACACTCATACACTCTTGTCTTTTACCTCTCAAACTTTCCTGACTAAGTTCTTTATTGAACTAAGAACTCTTTGAACCAAAATCAGTTTAGCAATTCATAAAACCTAGAGTGATCACGCAAGAATTTCAAGGAAATGCAAGAAACACAATTTCAGAATTGAAAAATAGTAATGTAACAAGGGTCAAATGAAACAATAAAATACTAATTAACGAAACTAAAAAAATGAAAGGAACAAAATTTCAGAAGTAAAGGAATAATAATTAAACTAGGATTAGAAGAAATTACAAGAATCAAGGTGATTTGAGAGGACACAGAATTAATTTTGCACAACGAAACACATTAAAAGCAAATCAACCAAATTAAGAAGTTTTGCGCACTGATAGCAAATTTATGCTGTCGGCTTTTCTTTGAGCTAAGGTTACCTTCAAGTATTATGATTTATAAAGTATGAAGTAAACCGAATACAAGCAAAATCTGTCTCAACACACTTTTATTTCGCTTTTTTTTTTTGGTGTGGGGAATACAAATAATAGAACTAAATTAATAAAGATGTGAAAAAAAAATACTTGAGGTAATTAGAATGCGCAAAGCTTAACAGATAATTAATTGCAAAATTGATGAAACAAAGGATAAGTAAAACCTAATTTAGAGCCAAGCTCTGATACCAACTGATGCGAACCACACTTAAAAAGGTTAAACCAAACACCAATACGTTATTAACAAACCCAAAAACGCTAAATCATATTCAAGAAAGAGAATTAAGACCTATTGTCTAATAATGAGACAAGAACCAAGGTTATATGATGAGTGATAAGTTAGATTTATGCACCACAAGATGAATTGGATAAAAAGAATCACAAGTTTTCAAAAGAACAAAGCTGGATAGTTTTTATTCTTTCTCAAATTCAAAATAATCAAGTTTGTCATTTCTAAGGCTTTAACAAGGTATTTATAGCCTTTAGAAACCCTAAAATCAAAAAGAAATCTACTTATTCCCTGCCAAATAAGGATTAAACTTAATAAAGAAGGTTCAACCCTAATCATTATTTTGTGTAATTTTGATAAATTCAAAGCAAATAAAATTAATCAACTTAAAAAAGATTTTTCCCTAACCTTAAATAGCATAGGCACGCCCAATATATCTTAAATAACATAATTAGGCTTTATTACTAATATTACCCCACTAATATTGTAAACAAATATATTCTTTAATCCTGGGCTTGAATTAAATTAACCATGCCTTATTATTCTTGTGGAAATACAACCCCTTGTGTCTTAGCTCAACTAGCTTTAATAAGCCCCTGCAAAGCTTGAGGCACCCTCTTAGCTTTAGCCCTCGTGATTAGATCAACCTTAATGTGCAACGGATTATGGTTGCTTCTATTGTTGCTACCTTGATTTTCATCAACCCAAAAAAATAAAACGATGAAACAGGTCAAACACCATCAAATGTACTCTAAAGAACATTTCAATGTAGGAACACCACTTACAACGTTTTCAATATCAATAAGTTAACATTGAAAATTGAGGAACCCCTATTTCCCCCATGAATTTATGCCCATAAAGCCCGAAGGCTTTTGTCAATGAGGCCTAAAAGACTTTTGCTCATAAGTCCTAAAAAGATCTCGGTTCATAAGACTCAAAGACAATATCGACCCAAAAAATGTTCTCGAATCATAGGTACCCTCTTCGAGCTGATCAAAATATTGGTTACAACCTGGCTATCTTGTTCAATTAGACTCTAAACAAGAAAAATAATATATACTCTTATCGAGTTGGTTAGAACATTGGTGATAACTTAGCTACCATGTTCAGTTAGACTCACAATTCATTGAGTTGTGACACGTCTAGAATATAGGAGTTATTCTCAAGTACAAGATTGTCGAAGTAATAAATAACCCGATGAGAACGAGGTCGATCCAAAGGGAAGTACAATTAAAATTATAAATTATAAACACTTTTAAGACAATTAATGCTATATAAGATGTTTGTAAATATTAATTCAATTAACTAATTTAAATAAAAGTTAAAGTTAGGGGGATCCACTCTTGGCAAAAGAAGTAAGAATATATTTAATTCTTTTTATAACTCAATTGGAATCCTCACACAAAGAAGGTTCCAACCAAAAAATATAACAATTAAAGTTCACCATCATTTACATATTGATTAGTATTTATTTCTTTCAATTATTAAACACCAAATCTTATAAATGAGTTCAAGTATTTATTATGCCAATCTTTATATTTGTCTACAATAAATCAAGACTCCCACTTTACAAGAGAGGCTATATACACCAAATCTTGTAAATGGCTTTAAGAATTTATTATGCCAAGTATAAAGTTTGTTAATAATAAATCAAAAATCACCACTTTAGAAGAAATGGTATTAATTCTATAAACAAAATAAATACATCATATATAAATTTGCATAACCTAAGAATGAAGCATTAAATTCATGAATAAGTGTTTAAGCATATCTTAGTACCTTACTAAGAGTTTCCCTCTTTCACCTTAGCATAAAAAAAATTATTTGGACATAATAAAACTAAAGAAAAAGAAAAGAAATGGAAGAAGAAATAACATGACTTAATAGTAAATAAGAAAAATAATATTACAAAGAGATAATACAAAGGACAAGTATTTTGAACTAAATTCTAACTTTTTAATTATATGCTTTAGGCATAAACAAGCCACCTATTTATAGAAAAATATGGATAAATCAAGACAAATTAGGAAGGAACCACTTGGATGATGAAAATCAAGAATGGTGGCAAAATAATTTGCATTGATTATCACTAAGGCACCCACTTGATTATCCAATTTGGAATTAATGTGATCCGAATTAACGGTCACTCAAAACATCAAAGTTATAGATAAGTCTTGTATCTTTCAAAATTGAGTTGTCTCATACGTATTAGATTCGTATTACTATAGTTATAGGCCAAATACTAATAACTATTCAAACTGGGCCTGTAGTGCAGATTAGTTCTGTTCTAGGCTATTTTTACCCTCTAAACACTCGAATTTCAAATAATTTATAAAATAAAATATGTTAGCCCATTGAGTCATCTCTTCACAGGATCAAGAATCACTCCAATTAGATCTTTAGGTAGAACATTATGCCCATTGTATCGAACCTACCACAAAACAATTAAAAGATAATTAGGTACAATATTGTAAACATACTTAAGTTAAGAAAATTAAATACACTAGTAATACAAAACAATGATGTAAAACTCTTATTAAATGTGTAGTTTCATGTGTTCATCAAGTTGATCAAAACATTGGTCATAACTCTACTACGCTATTTGGTTAGACTTTAAATAAGGGGAACAATACCCTATCTGCTCTTATCGAGCATAGGTCAAAATTTGACCACCCCGAAAGCTAAAGAAAGTTGTTAAAAGGACTTAATTTATGAGAGTCATAGATAAAATCAACCTTATTTAAAGAAAGATCTCTAAAATTACGATATATGTACTATTAGGGCAAGAAAGATTAAGTGTAATTTCAAAACATCTCTTGTAGCAAAATTCTAAAAATGAAAATCCATGAGACTTCTAAATCTAATAACGATTCCAATGATATTAGTTAAGCTTATATTCCTACCTTATAAATAGAGAAGAAATTCAACACAGAAAGAAGATCACAATTATTATTACCCTTATTACAATCATATACATGAGAATATAAGGGATACACCAAAAACGCACAAATTAGTCCATCTTATTCCTTTTTTTCTTCGTTCTTACACTCTTTTCTTACTTTTTTTTTAGATTATTGCTGATATAAGCATTAGAGTGCTTACACTGAAAAAACCTTTGACATAATTAGACATGGTATTTGTGGTGAAAGAGCGGCTCAATTCATAAGATTCTCACTCTATCCTTGATGTCAAAGTCAAGTTTTTCTAAAAAAACAAATTCAACTCATTGACTTTCGGGTTACTAAAATTTTGGGTCAACAATATATATATATATATATATAGAAAGATGTGATATTTGTGGGGAAGAGCGACTTAATTCAGTATGATTCTCATCCTATCTTTGACATCAAAGCTAAGCTTTTTTAAATAAATAAATTTAACTCGTTGACTTTCAAATTATTTGGGATTGACAATATAATATGTGTGTATAGTAATACTACATTTATATAGTTTAAATATAACATTTATATCCCAATTGATGTGTCACCAATGAGTAACTACTACTTGTAAGGTAGTTGTTACTTTTTACTTATTATCAAGATGCTAATTATAAAATGCTAATCTATAATGTACATATATCACATCAATTTATATCACAACTATATAAACATAACATTATTTGTATATATATATATATATTAAAAATATTTATTGTACTTCTTTTATAAATGAAACTATTGATTAAAGATAGGAATGACAAAATGACCCGCAAGCCTGCTACTCATTCTTGTTGGGAAAGCTTTAGTAAGGCTTGAAGGGGATTTGGTACAAAAAGTTAAAACCCTCAATATGTTTGAAAATGGCATGATTTTGATAAAATATCATGCAGATACCCATTAGGGTATCTACTAATATTTATATTTAAAAAAAGACCAAATGATGTTACTTTGGTTATAATCCTAAATGAAAAAAATAAAATAACGATTTTTATCTTGTTTTCAATCTATCAATTGTTCTTAACTCACTGGTTATATAAACATTATCCCTTATTTTTGTCATATCTGATTCTTTATTCTTACATGACTATTAACTTACGTTCGTCAAATATTTTTAGCTCACTAGGGA
Source organism: Ailanthus altissimus (assembly GCA_946807835.1). Classification (NCBI taxonomy): domain Eukaryota; kingdom Viridiplantae; phylum Streptophyta; class Magnoliopsida; order Sapindales; family Simaroubaceae; genus Ailanthus; species Ailanthus altissimus. Next base: position 24,410,712 of record OX327689.1, read on the forward strand.
CCCCCTCGGCCCCTACCTGATTGGCTGATCGACCCATAACCACGAATAGTGGCCTTGCCTCGGCCCCTATCTTCTGGGCTAAAAATAAGCCCAATGACATTGTCGAGGTTGATATTTTTCACGACCTTCTGAAGACGAACTGGAATCATCGGTGTGACTCTAATTTCTTTTATCACTGCCTCCTTACTTAGTAATCTTACACAAGAACAAGCTAAATTAAGAAAAAGAAGCTCAGACTATAAAACAATTGAAGTTAATCTACTTATTATACACGCAAGGTTCTATTGGTATTGAAGGAACTAAGCCTGATTGTACAAAGTCAGCCAAGGATAACAGGTCTTGCACAGGAATAATGTTAGCAAGAGCAGTCTCTATCCAAACACGTTTGCTCTCAGATACTTTAAAATCAGTCGCCCCAAGTTTCTTAAATTTAAAGTGTTAGTCATAAAAGAAAACAAAAAGTTACACGCTAAGAATCAAAGAAAGAATCAAGAAAAACCTGCGTTCATGGTAAAATTAGAAGGGATAACCCAATTCCCTCTTCTTTGTTTAAGGACTACATGGCCCTACTCGCCCCCAACAGAGAACCAGTTCCTTTTCCAACTCTTGACAGAAGAATGATGACTTGGGATAGGGTATTGAAGACCATAAAATGACAAATAATAAAAACCTCTCTACCCTTCGGCGCTGTTCCTAAAGTGGTAGAAATAGCGCTACACCTCATAATAGGATGAAGACAGCCCTGCCCATGCTCAAAGGACATACAGACTAGCTAGAACCCTCTAAGAGTTGGCACCTAATTGGGAGGGGCCACCTCTAGTCGGGCTAGCATCCTAGCAAATTATGGATGCATAGGGAGCCTAAGACCCAACTTAAGAAATTCCACATGGATGGATACCCCCTATCTATAAGGCTACTCGAAAAATCGTCAAGGGATGGCAAATTTAGAGTCACGGTCTCAGGAATGTTATATGTGGCATTAAGTGAATCCAAGTTGTATTAGGTCATTCTAGACATCTAGTAACTCATGTCCAGCTCGAACTCTATAACTTCTACATCCACTAATAACCCTTGAGCAGGGTCTTCAAGGTCGACTTTAGCTTATCTTCACCAATAATCGAGACCGGCTCTATTTCGGTAACAATAGTAATGAAGGACAAGGCCACGTTATCAGCTGAGCTGAATGCATTACCACTCTCACTGGCCCCACCTGTCCTTCTAATAAATGAGTCCTCAAGGCTGATATCTTCTTCTTCTCCAATAGTTGTGTTTATGGCAATGAGTCCTAAGTTTAAGTTTCTACATCTTAAGGCCATAAAAATGAAGTTTTTCCTAAAAACTAATTAGACACGGAAGGCAAGGACACAGGCAAGCACACTACAAAAGAAAAACAAGCAACATTTAGATTTTGAGCATAAAGAACCTACTAGAAAATATATATATATATATATAGGCAGCAAAAAAGCCATTCTCAAGTTATGGAAAAATATTTACATAAGACATAGCATGAACATTTACAGAAGACATAACATAAACATTGACAAAAGATGTACATGGCATAAGCAAAGAAAGAATGAAGAAAATGGAGACTTACTAGTTAGAAGCATAAAAAGATACACTTGGTTTTTGAAGCGCCTTTGAATGGAGAAATTCAGTTGTCGAAGAACGTTCAAGCAAGAAGCTATAAGAAATGCTAAGGTTTAAGAAAAAATGAAGGTGATGAAGTAAAGAATTGTAGGCAACTCAAAAAAATGTTTTTTTATAGTGTCTAGGCTGAAAAGATCGTGACCTTCCAGACATGACGAATGTTCATGATCATAAAAAAAGTCCAAGCGACCTCTCTTCAAATGACTGGCTTGAGGTTTCGCATTCTCAAGCATTATTAATGCACGCCTCTTCAGTAACTCTTGATGTAGGTTGTTTAGTTCAAAATTTAATGGGTTCAAATTTTCTTAGCTGCCTAAATGTCACTTGGGAATTGAACAGACGTGACATTCTGTTTTCAAATACCTCTAACCACACGATGTAAAGTGAATCAACGACTAAGATCAATTCCCTTTTCCTATATGCCTTTTCATATACAACAGAGCTTACGTTTCGGGATCCATATCACCACAACTAATAAATGCTCAAGATATGAGAAAATTTACAAGATACAACTGAAAAAGTACTCTGCTCGGCATCATCATGGACTTTTAAAAAAGACCGAGCAACTACAATATGACAAAGACAACACCATCAGCATTGAACAACAATCGCGATCAATAACAGAATAACTCATTCAAGTCTTTCTACTACAATGCACATAGAACAGGAAAAATGAAGAAAAATAGAGTTTTCAGTTTTAACTAATTAAAACTAACTGGCGGATCTCTATTCTCTCTTGAAAATCTCCAAAGACTCAATGCCCAAAAGCTCAAATATCAGCCCACAAGAAGGCCTAAAAATGGGCCGATCTAAGGGCCCAAAAAACTGAGGCCCCAGATAGCAGGGTGAATCGCCTGAAGTATCATCAAAAGAACAAAGATCAAAGGCACAGAACCTCTCCAGAGGCTTAATGCCCAAAAGCCCAGACATCAGCCCACGAGAAAGCCTAAAAAGGGGCCGGTCCAAGGGCCCAAAAAATTAAGGCCCCAAATAGCAGGGCAAATCGCCCAAAGCATCATCAAAAGAACAAAGATCATAGGTACAGAACCTACCAGCCACTCAGACCAATTAATTAGGGTAAGATCGACCAGCTTAGGTTCTATCTGGGCTATCTATAAACACGCGGTTAAGTATACAACAACCTACCCAACAGACCAATCAAACTTCAAGTCAGCCAGTGTGTCAGTAATCTATAAGGAGACTGACACAACAATTATGCTGACCCGCCTATATACAAGAGTTTTCAAAGACTGAATAGAACCTCACATTAAAAGCCGAGTAGTATTTAGCGATTTAAAAAAGAAATATAAAGCAACTTAAACAAGATAAATCATTAAAATAGACGATCAATGTTAATTTGGAGATAAAATCGTGCTATTCAGAAATAAATCTCTCAAATCACGCTAAGAGATCAGAAGATTATCAAAAACAACTACAAATCCAATGAAGAAAAGTACAAAAACCCTAAGAATATCGAAACTATTTGAAGAGAGGAAAACGGTTTAAACAAATTTCATTTTGAATCGTTCATCTTAAACCTTAAACTCACCATCTCGTTCTCAGAATTCTAACCATTTTCTCTCAATTTTTCCTTCATTCTCAAACACATACTTAACTTAAGCATTTGAGAGTTCTCGTCGGAACAACCTCCAGCGAGGTCTTAACGATAGATTTTTCTTGTGTTTATAGGCATCACAGCCATCGGAGATTGAGCATGCCAGTGGTTACAGCCCAGCAAGTAAGGTCCAAGGTGTTGATTCCTACAACTAAATAAGTTTAAAGTTCGTTGGCCTAAAAAATAATTTTTTCCAATCAACAAATGTTATAAAACGTTTTTTTAAATTTTAAATCAAATTTAAAAAAATTATTTTTGTTTAATTAAGATGCTTTTTAATTATGTTGTCTAATGTTTATAAAAACTATTTATAAATTACTTTTATTTATTTTTAACTTAAAAATAAGTTTAACTTTGATAGGAAGACTTTTCTTGAATTTAAATTTATAACTTAATTTTGATTATTATATTTTATAAACTTTCTTTAAAATTAATGTTATAATTTTTTATTTTTTATTATATTAATATACAACTCACTTACAAAAATTAATGTTGAATGAGCTCCGATATTTTTTACGTTTATTTCATAATGTTTAACATATCCTTCAAAAGTATTTTTATAAAAATATTTTCACATAAAATAGAAGTTGGAGATCTCCTTCAAAATTTTATAAAAGTCATCAATAAATAGATTTGATGTATGAAATATTTTTGTTTATTGTCCAAATTAAGGGATCTAAAAATAATTTTATTATACTCCCGTAATCCTCCAATTTTATTTGTTACATGTCTTAGTTCTACTTTACATGTGTCATTCTTTGTTGCAAGCTCCTAAAATTTTAATAATTTCTTAAAATATAACACATAAATTTAGAAACATAATATCTTCTTAAAAAAAAAAAGACATAATAAAAAATTTGAGATGAAAAAGAGAGAGAGGAAGAAGGAAGGATTGCATGATTGTGCGGTAATGATATGATCCTATAATTAGATAGTAAACCAGATGCATGAAATCTTAACTTTTGAGTCAAATATATTTTTTAATTAAAAGAAAAATAGCTCAAACTTGCTTAAACTTGAATATACAGACACCGAGTCTAACAGAAGTCTAGGGTCAAAACTAAACCCTTCACCAAAATTCCTCCTCACCGAAGTAGAGAAGCAAGAGTGATCAAAAGAGAGAGAATGGAATATATAGTCTGTGATCTTCAGAGCATTAATTAACTTTATGGGTTAAAGAAAGATGAGCCACACTTGCATTTCCATCCCTCAGGCTCATAATTTGCATATTGAAGTCTCATTTGGTCAGAGGTTGCTGGGATTTGAATGGCATCACATGGCATGCAACCTTCGCATTTGTGACTACAGCTCGGTGGCCTTGACCCAAGTCTGCTCAGCACTTTATATGTTTCTTCACTAGTGGACACAAATTCTGCCATGCTCTTAGGTTCCTTAATTTAATATACAATCGAAAAGAGCAAATTAAGGACAATATAGGTTGATAATAATATTGGCCAAGAGTTTCATGGCCTCGAGCATGTTCAGAGAAATAGAGAGAGTTGAAGTACCTGTTTATAGTCAGAAGCAGCTTGTGGGAAACGTGGGATTTGCTCTGCTTGATGAAAATAAATAATAGTGAATTGAATATTAGTAAATAAAGACATAGCATGTGGAAGCTAAATCACCAAAGCAGAAAGAGACTACGGTTCCATGTGAAAAGTTGTGTGAAATGAAGCATTATTTGAAATCATATCACATGTACAAGAAAAGTTGAGAATGAACAAGCTTCTTCACTTAAAGAAGGACATGTGAATAGCAAAAAAGTGAATCAGACAAATGGGTTGCAGTGAAAAGGCGTATAAGCAAATGATTAACTATCTAACCTCGATGAGAAGCAGCATATGGTGCCAAAGGTCTGTTTGCTGTTACAGAAATTGGACTCATTATCTGAAGAGACGCTACTAGAAAACAGCAGATTATGCTCTTCATTTTCATTAGAATCCCAAATAGTGGGAGGTTATTGATGATGAGCAAGATGGGTACGAGTGGCTCAACTCAATTCAACAGGCGGCCAAAGCGTGACTGTTGAAACAAAGTGCTAGTGTCAAAAGGGACAGAACAAAAAACTACAAGCCTTTTCCAATGCAGGCCTGAAAAGTGAATACAACACAAATATATATGAACAACTCTTCTCTTTTAAAAGAAAGATAAGGGTTTTTCTTGGATCTCTCTTTTTCTTCAGTTCCTCGGGATAGATATTGCTTCTGAGACAAGCGATCACGCCTTCTTGTAAAAAGAAAAAAGTGAAAAATCACTTTTTGTTGCTACTGCTATTGTGACTCCTCACTCGATGAACAATTATAAAAAAGAAAAACAACACCCAAAAAAATGAAAATCAAGTGTTTTTTAATCATATTGACCAACTTTCTCCAACTCAATTCTCACGTAGAGACACTCCCATCAAATAAATTCATAAAGGACTTGGAGTACAAGTAGCGGTGCAAGAAGAACAGTAGCTTGCAGATTGGCACGTGAGTTTTTATTTTTTAACAAGACATCACACTGTTGAGCCTCTTCTGGTAAGTCACAAGTCTCTTGATTCTAATGAGCATTTAATATGGACGTACGCTTTCATGCAAATGTTTATCCCTTTCTTTTCAGTTTTAGCCTTTTAGTATTTCCCAAAAGGTTAAGAAATTTTTTTTGGGGAAAAAAACGAATCATTAGTTTCGATATTGAGAATAATATATATGACATGAAAATTACGTCTCACGATTATCCGCCACACAAAATCAATGGTTTGCCTTCTTGCGGATTCTTGGAGATCAACCTCGTATACGTCTTCTTGATGATGTTTTAGTTATTGTTTTAAGTCCTAATTTAAAGATTTGTTGGGTATAAAGGTGATTTTAGTTAATTATATAAGTCTAATAGCTAAAAATATTTAATAATCATTGCTTTCACTTCACCTTAATTGTTCATTTTATAACAAAAGCTTTAAGGTCAAAATAATGTTGTACTAAACAACTCATAGTGCTACAGTATTAGAGATTTTAAGGAAGAAGAGTCACAGTGTCCCCTTAAGTTTGTAGTTTTTTTTTATTTTTATATTAAAATAATTTGACTTATTTTGATGGAGTTTATTAAAAAAAAATTCAAATAATTCTATTTAATAGAAAGTTGTAACCCTAACTAAAGAAATAAAATAATCAACGTTGGGTCAACATCATACAGGTTGATAGGGAGCAGACAGACGGTCTGGCTTCAATCTGGACCATCCATTAGCTATGATAAAAAATAGAGAAGGGGTGGTGGTGATTGGTCATCTTCATGATCTGTCCAAATCAAATAGAGTAGACTGCAGTGCAGTGTACGTAAGGTACTGACTCACATCGATATAATTATCTCATCTCATCACCAATTTTAGGGTTTACGGCAGTGAATGACCTTTGCCTTTCGTCGAAACTCGCAATGAGGCAACGGGCCTCATTAAATTTAGCTGGAAATTACTTTGACCACATTTAACATGCAAATATTTTGAGAGAGGACACGAACTTTGTGAGCTTTTGACAACGGGGTATTCACGCTCTCACCCCCTCAGCTTTCGTAAAACCACTCCTTGCTGCCGACTTTGGAAAAATTAAAGACTGTACCCCTTCCACTTACCACAGTTAATTGTCGAGCGAAAGTACTCAAATGCCCTCAGGCTCCTTACAAAAAAAAAAAAGAAGCTAAATTATAATGAAAATGGCATTATATTACAATTCTGTCAAACAACTCTCCGCCGGTTACATAAGATGTTTCAGTAATAAATCTCAGCCGCTAGGGTGAAAAAAATATGATGGCAATGAAACAACAAAATTTTTGCATTATTTCAATTTTTATTGTCTGCAAGTAATTCTTGGTCATAGAGCACTTCAATTCACTTGTTAGAGTTGGTCATGTTAAAAGTGTGTATTTATATTGTTTTTGTTGAATAAATAAAATTGCAGTTTTATAATTAAGAAATATATATAGTATTATGTCCTAAATATTATAAATTTTTAGGTTTATTTATGTAACTATAACGTTATTGTATAATTATTATATATAAAAGCATTAAAGATATAAATGATAAATAAAAAAAATTTATAATAAATTAATTAAAATATAAAATTTTTAATTAAATATTATTAATGCGATTCATAAATATTGAGAATTTAATATTTTTATACTGATCACTAATATAATAATATTATGATGTAGATATTTTATATAATATAATTATGCAGGATTGAACCAAATATAATTTGATTTCTTTAAAAAATAATGTTGTTGATTAATAATTTAAATAATGTCAATTGATGATCATATGTAAATAAACTTTAATTTTAATTGATCATAAACTCTTATTTTGTGTTATTGTATTATTTGAAATACTCATTAAAATTTTTTTTAGAGCAAGTCAAGTCATTGGCGAAATAAGATAGATTATTGGCAAAACAAGTTAAATCATATGTTAAGCATTAATTATTTATCTAATGTAATAATATTAATTAATTAAAAAAATTAGGTCATTGGCGGAACAAGTTAGATCATACGATAAGTATTAATTAATTATTTAATGTAATAATATTAATTAATTACAAAAATTTAGGTCATTGGCGGCACAATAGCGCACCATATGGTGTGACTATATGGTTAGCGCCTATGCCGGCACTATGTGTGATAGCTAAAAAGGCATTTTGGCCAATTTTCTAGTCTTCTTGTTCATTTTTTTCACAAAATTTACTTATTTATTGTTAAATATATTCATTTTCACAAATTTTATGCACTTAGACGGGAGATAAGAAAATTAAAGATATTTAAAATTTGGGATAAAAAAGTTTTAAATTAATTTTTTTATAAAATATTAAAAAATTTATGTGTGAATAAAAAATAATACTTCATAAAATTTAGGGTTATTTTCAAAAAAAATTCCAAAAATTTGAGATGTAATAAAAAAAAACCCCGAAAAATTAAGATTGAAAAGAAAAAAGAAATTAAAGTTTTAGAGAGAGAGGAGGGGAGCGCATATAACTTGAGACATTTTCTTTTAGGAGTTTGAGGGTATTTCGTTATTTTTGCTCCAAATAAACTGGCAATAACTCTAGGTTGGTGGAGGGGGATGATAGTGTGTATTCAAGAGTAGCCGCCATCAATGTGTGATTTTACCAAAACCTCAGAGGTGACAGTGTGACAACAGAACAATCATCGACAGAATTATGTAGAAATATGAATTCGGCGAATTATGAATAAGCCCACTCCATAACTTTTTTGTATGAAAAATGTTATGATCATGCAGTGTAAAATTGTGTCCGTCGTTTGGTGGAGTTTTTAGTTTTTAAATAGAGTTTTAAAAAAAAAAAAATTATAAATAGAATTTTTTAAAAATAGAGTTCATATGTAGAAATATGAATTCGGCGAATTGTGAATAAGCCCACTCCATAACTTTTATGTATGAAAAATGTTATGATCATGTAATGTTGAATTCAACTTTGGGTGTCTGCCGTTTCGTTGAGTTTTTTTATATAGAATTTTTAAAAATAAAATTTTTAAAAATAAATTTTTAAAAAATCACAAATTATTTGATTTTTAATTAAAAAAATTCTTTTAAAGTATTAAATTATACATTATAAAAAGTGTTTATTGTTATTAAATTATAAAAAATAATACTTAATAAAATTTATATTCAAATTTAAAATAATTTAAAATTTTTTATATATAAATTTAAATTTGTCATGTATTTTCTTAAATTTAATTATTAAAAAATAATAATTAAGTAAAATCAATACATAGTAATCAATATAAATGATTGTATTTTGTACAAAAATTAAAAATAAAATAATACTTCTTTTTATTTAAAAAAATATCAACAATAAATTTTGGTAGATTCTTGTAAAAATATAATAGTTATAAAAATATTGAGAATTGAAGGTATAATAATTTTTTAAAAAAATCTTAAATATTTTAGTTGAATAGGATTTATTTTTATTAAGGGTATAATATAAAAATAAAAAAGTATTATTATGGTATATATGATATTATATAAATATTAAAAAAAATTCTATTCTCAAAATCACAAAATTTGAACTTTTGAAAATAAAGGCAAAATAACTTTTTTAGTTTCACAAAACTCCTTAATTATAATCAAACATTGTTAAAAAAATTTAAAAATAATTTTTAATATTATAAAAATTCTTTTAACCAATAAAGAAGCACAATCAAATGGGTACTTAATTTGTTACATTATCAAATAAAATAAAATTATTGGATTATATAATAAGAAAGTCTAATCATACTCATAAATACCTTTACCCAAATTATAAGGTTGCATCAATCTTGAGTTAAGACTTTAGAAATTGAATGTGAATTATATATATAAAGAGATAAAATTCGTATGAGATTAATGTTATAGTTTAAATATTAATATCAACATACAAATATAATTAACTAAAATTAGCTTCTTAATAGTTAAAAGAACTAAAATTATATTAATCATTGTTAAAATTTGAACTCTTAATTTAAGGTAAAAGGTGTAGGGACTTTTATCACTAATACAAAGAACTTAGTGCAGGTGCGTTTGAGGGCTGCTTGGCTAGCCTAAATTAGATAAAGGGACAAAATAAATAATATAGTGTTGGAGATTTCACATTAATATAATTCAATCAGTCTGGGCACCTAAAAATATAAACGCTGTAAAAAGTTTTCATGCATTATTTCAGTGACAGAGATTTGGGCATCGCTCAAAAACAAGTAATGAGAAAATCAGGAAAAGAAGTCCGTGTGTGTGTGTGTGTGCGCGCGCGCGCGCGCGTCCCCTCCCTTCCCTACCCTTCCCTGGTAACAAGCCTTGTGCTATCTGTCACAGTCAGTGCGCAGAAAAGCAGAAAGAAAAAAAAAAAAAAACCGGCAGAAAGCGGTTAGCCCCATTATATTATGTTAGTCCTGAAAATTTGATTGAGTTAGCTGGCAATTGGCAATGACATAAGCACAAGAATAACGCATATACCAAATCCTGCATCATTCATCATTGCCCCTGTCATGCCTATGTATGTATGATGTTTATTGGGGGATATTAACAATAAATTGTAATAATAAATTTAAATTTAAATTTAAATTTAATTATATTATTATTATTTATTTAATTTTAAAAAAAAATAAAAATATTTTCATAATTATGTGTTTTTTTTATGATAAATAATTAAAATACTCTTATTTAAAAAATATAATTTATGAATAATTGATTGTGTGTCCTAGGATGGCAAAATGATGAGATTCGTGAGGACTCTTGTAAATAAAGATAGAATTCTTAAGAATGAAATTAGACGTTTTTCGTTCTCTTTTTTATATATATTTTTAGTTATATTTATATATTAAATAATTGATCAAAAATTTATTTTATAATTTATCTATAATTAGGACATAATTTAATGATATATTTTTATAAATAAAAATATATACAATAAAAAACCTCTAAACTCTATTTATTTTATTTATTGTAAATAATAAAAAAAACCTTTGTTATTGAATTAGGCAACCATTAATTTTAATAAAAATATGAAGAAATAAACCTCAAAAAAATTAATTATACTATGCACTGTAATATTATTTAAAATTTAGTTTTTATTTTATTTTATTTGTTATTTATTTAAAATTTTATTAACTAATTACTATTTACATTATTAAAATATATTATTATATCATTCTACTTTGGTAGTTTGATATTTTTGTTTACATCATAATATAAATTAAATTTTTTATATCATTAAAATTTATTAACATAAATTATGATTTAATGTTAATAAATAAATAAGATGTGGATAAGAAAGACATTCTTCGTATGGAGATTCCGTATACTTACTCCGCTAAATTTTTTGAAAAATTAAATAAAAAATTAAACAAGATACAGGAAAAGCTTCCTCACTCCATTACCATATTCTATTATTAATCTACTAAACGAAAATACTGTCTATCCTTTTTAATGTTTCTCCACTATTAAGGCAGAATTTTCCAATTAATTGGCCGTCGGCCTTTCTAAACCTTTAAAATAACTTTTAACACGTATTATATATTCGTTATGTATGATAAAAATTTATTTTAAATTTATTTTACTATTTTGTTTTTATCGACTACCAATTCATAGAAGATTAGATAAAATATAAGAAAAGGAAAAAACTTTTGGTCCCTCTATAAAACATTTTAGTGTTTTTACGATCTCTTAAAAAAAAAACCCACATAAAATAATCAACAAAACCCAATATAAAAATGGGTGAATTTCTCTATATAGAAATTAAAAATTGGCTATTTGAAGCCAAAAAAACAAATGAAGTAATGAAGAACATAGAAGGAATATAGAAAGAAAAAAGAATCGACGTTAAAAGTCAATTTAGTCTCCGTGAATAGACTCAGGTAGCTGCAGGAATCGGAGTCCTTGGGCTGGGAAGGCCCATGTACGCAAGCCTTGGTGAGAGACGAACCTTTGGGCTGGGCCTGGGAGAAGGAATTGGGCCATAGGTTGTCAACGGCCCAGTTAAAGGACGAGGTGATAGGTTAACTTGTTCCAGTGCTCTCGATTGTAACTCAGTAGGGTAGTCCCGCACGCACCCAATGCGGGGCCCAGCACCGGTGGTCCATTTACACGACAGGCGTTTAGCCAGGTCAAACACCTCGGCTTCGCTATTTTTATGGACGTTTGAATTCTCTAATCTCTTAGCTGCATCCGGGCCCACCATGGGCTTTGGTTTTGATTCGTCATCGGCGGCTATGAATGAAGGATTGTCATCATCGATGGCGCACCTCTGTAATGAAAAATTAAAATAGTGAAGCAACATCAGCTATTTTGTCAAAGGAACTCAATAATTATATATTAATTAATCAAATTTTTGTTATAAATAGTACATGAATGAAGATATTAAGTAATTAGACAATATATAATTACCTTAACATTGGTGAGATCTACATGGTTATCCTGAAGGAAGCTGATAAACTCCCGGAAGTTTTCTTCTGTTGGGTGATAGTGACCACTATATGGCCATATAGCCTGAGAAAGTGAAAAAGAAAAAAAAAAATTGCAATGAGACAATGCCCACTCCACTAATATCAGAATGCAAAATATAGAAATTATTCGATTTCGTTCACTAGTAATTACTTGTATATATACGTGCACGTATAAAAAAATTTGTACCTCAAGAATTCCACCGTGAGCAACTAATCTTCCGGCGGCAGTGGTAGCGCCGCCGGAGAGAAAACTGGAATGCTGAAACGATCCTTTCTTTTTTTGGCCAACGTACAAAGCCCTAGTTGTGCTGAGCACAAATATCCATTTGGAACCCTCAATGGTTTCTACAGAAATTCCACTTTGCTTATAAACAAGCTTCCCATTTTCAACTATGACTTCAAATGCTTCTCTTTCTTTCTGCATTGATAGAGACAAATCGGACAATGATTTAATTAAATACACACAAGAAGAAAATTATAAATTGTTCGTGCATATAAGTTTATGTTGTAAACGGAAAAAAAAAAAAAAAAGCTGCAAATTAACGGGCATTATAACTTACTGGTCCAAGATATGTGATGCATTGGCGTTGAAGAACAGTCCTAGGGCATTTCTGGAGATTTACTTCTTTGCCATCTCCAACATCTAACCAGTAGAAGAAAGGTTGGGTGCTCTCGCTATCAAACCATACATCATAATACATGTGTAGATTGTGCCCATAACGGTGTCGTGGATCAATCTGCTCAAAAGATGAAAAGAACATCGTAGAGTGTAATTATTAGGCCATTTGTTCAAAGTGGCAAAGTCGACTTTAGATAAGTAGTTAGCTTTAGCTAGCTATATCATTAAAGTATTATTAATATAAGTGACTTACAGCTTCAAGCCAATGTTGCAAGGCTAGTTTTTGAGCCTTGTCATCCTTTGACAAACCCTTTCCCACTTTGGCTGCTCTTGTTCTAGCCCTCGCCCACCGGGAAACCGCAGTTTCCGGTTTTTCAATGTTGAAAAATGACACTGAACTTCGCTTGAGGGCTGCAAAGTCTAATGCTTTCCACCTACATATAATAGTAGAAATAACAATTAATTAATCATGTGTAGTCAAACAAAGAACTCAAGATTAATAAAGGAGATTATTGCTAAGAGAATAATAATTAATTAATTACCAGAGCTCCTCAACCACAACTGCACAATCAGCAAGGTTTCGCCGAGTTCGGTAGCTCTTGTAAACCTTCTGAAGCTTAACAGCGGCAGCATCAAGCTCACTTACAGGCCTTGGCGAAAACAAGATTGCTGGTTCAGGAAGAGAGAGTACAGGCACTGGCTTGTGCTTCAATCCCTCTTTCCTGTTCAAAGTATTTGAGCCCATGTGTTTGTGATCTTTAACTAGATCCTTGAATGACAAGATTGTTTCAAGCACTACATTCTCAGGTTTGTGACTCTTCAAGTTTCTTGAGCTTCTAGTTTTGGTCTCATCATGTTGAGACTCGACTGGGTTGGTCATGGTTTCTGAGTCTCTTTTCTTGAAGCTATTTACTCTCACAGTGACCTCTCCATCCTTGGAATCGAAACTGATGTTGTACGCCAAACTAAAGAACCTGTGTTTTAGAATTTCTTCCCAGGCTGATAAGAGCAAGGAAAGTGACAAGCCCATAAGGATATGCAAGCACCAAGCTTCTTTAGTTTGTTAGATGAAAAGCTGTACCTGCGCAATAATTAAGTAAATAATGTTAAGTAACCGTACAGTGATGATGAAGCGATAGAGACAAATGAAAATGGAATCATTGCCCCCATAAAAACTGTTTACAGGATAACTGGATAGGTATTTATCCATGAACAATTTCCTGTAAGTTCCTTTTTTATGAGTAGATAGGATTAAGACATAAATCTAACCGCAGACTAAAAGAGATAAAAGCAAAGCAAAAGCACAAGGAAACACAGAACATGCACGAATCCAACCACAATTACTATTCGTACATGGATGTTAAGTGATCAAAATCGAATAATCATTACAAAGCCATATTGCAATTTCCACTAAAATTTACCATTATAATCTCAAATCATCAAGCAAAAAAATTATAACATATGATGCAAGTCCATTCTTATGATCATATTATATGTAGACGACAAACATAGTGCATGTAAATTGACATATTCTCTTTTACCTGGATACAGAACCGGAGCTTCCAATATTTTCCCAAAAGGTCCTAGCTCTTCTTTTTTTTATCTCTCTAGTTAGTCTTTCTGGAAAAACCAAAACCCCCTTCAAGTTACAAATGAAATTGATATTTGTCTGCCCGCCTTCTTTGCTTCTTATTTATAATACAACTACTAGCTAGAAAGCAAGTGGTCAACTAATCAAACTGATCAGATACTGTTGAAGGGAAAAACTTAAGTGGTGGGTTCGATGCAAGGGCTTGGTTTCCTGTCCCAAGACCACGAGGTTTGATAAATTCAAAGCTTCAAATGTTGAATTCTTTTATACGACTCCTTTTGGAATATGAAACTGAAAGAGGCCTGTGTATAATTTCTGTTCTTCCCTTTTCATTCATATAACACACAGTGCGTGTGAATCGGGAAGAGAAATCGAGACACAGATATAGAGCGGTCAAAGAAAGTAAGCCCTTAACAAACTTCCATGAAAAACACGAAATGGCTTTAAAATAAAATCTTCAAACCCAACAAAATTTCTTTCAAATAAGATCTTTTGCTGTGTTTCTTAATAGTCAACAACCTTTCCGGTCATGACTTTGGTCATCCACGCGCCTCTTAAAAGCTATGCTTGTGTAAACATTAACTGTTTCACCTACTGCATTTATATTCCCATCTCCTTTTTTACTTCTATTTATGGTACTAAATTTACTGAATTGTTCATCGATACTTTATAAAGATCCTTTTTAAGCTAAAGTGCTCAAACATGAAAATGTTTTGGCCATCCCAAAAAAATGCTAAAGCCTGTAGTTGCACAGAAAACACGTGTTTAGATTTTAGAATGAATACGAAAGTCGTGTGGCAATGAGGCGAGTGAGGATGGGAATTATAATTTTTATTTTTGCGTATTTGAACGGTGTAAGAATTTTTATATTTATTTTATATTTTATATATGTAATTTAAATTAAAAATAATAAATTTTTAAATAAAAATATAGATGGGGATCAAATGAATATCTCATACTCAATTTTTAAAAAAAATTTAAAAATATTTTTTATACTAATTTAATTTTGTAAATAGTATTGTACTCATACAATTATATTATACAAAAAAATTATAAATATCATATAAAAATATAAATTACACTGAATTTTTGAATCTTCTATTATTAATTTCAAAAATTAGTAACATAAATTAAAATTTAAAAATCACAAAAATTAATAATTTTTTTAAATATTAACATCTAAATCATCATATTTCATTTGTAATTTAAATACTAAATCTCTATTAAAATTCATCACAAACTTATAACATAAAATAAATAAAAATTTAAGTTAGTGAGTGATTACTAAAAAATTAAAAATGATAATAAAATCATTTATCTTTTTTGTTCTTCTTCAATTTTTTTTAAACAAATAAATTTACTTCAAATTAAAAATAAGTGTTTAATATTAAATATAATTAAAAAAATAAAAAATAATTAAAAATAAAAAATATAGATAAAATTTTAAAATATAATCTAAATAATTTTTTATTTTATTTTTAAATCAAATATTTAAAATAATTTTAAAAAATCAACCCTTCTCTAAATTCAACTAAAATTTAATTCAAATTTTAATTACAATGCCCAAACTCTTCTCATCCTTGATAAAATTTTATCGCCCTCAAAACAAGGAGAATGTTATTCGAAGTAAAGTTCACAACGTGGGTCAAAATCATCGATTGAGATTTGTCAAAGTTCGAGACCATCAATCGATGTTTGATTTAATACTATAAGTTATTTCTTCCAAAAGTTGGACGAGACTTTTCAATGCTTTTGAAATTCCAAAGATCACCGGTAATTATCTGTTTTTGACTCAAATTACACCATAATTAGTTAGACCATCTCAAAAGCTTTAATTGTCTCAGTGGGTGCATTTATCTAAAAATTTGTTTTCAAATTTTAAATCAATAACAAGGCATTTTGACTGTTTTATGTGAGATTTGATACAAATACATTGAAAAGTTTTCAAATTTTAAATCAATAACAAGGCATTTTGACTGTTTTATGTGAGATTTGATACAAATACATTGAAAAGTTTCAAGTTATCTAACTTAACTTTGTAAAACAGTAACATTCAAAATTGGAGATTAATAATAATAATAATAATATTATTATTATAATTTCTCAATTGTTTATATTTATAGAACAACATTATTAATTCAGTAATTAAACTTTGTTTACAAACTATTACATAACCATCATAATATATATCATATAGTGAATGATTATGCACTCACCAAAAAATTTCACATACATAGTCATTTAGCTAGAATGTGATATTAAATGAGCTAAAATAAAACAATTTTTTTCTGTTTATAAAATAAGTAAAACACTTATAATCTAAAAGATTTTTACCAATATATAAAGAAATATATACAAATTTAAAGTGGATGCAATAAGTCTTCACTCTCAATAATATTTATCTTTTATAAAAAAAGTATAATTGAAGAACAATTTTGATATAAAAAATATAACAAAAATATCTATTTACTCAAATTTATAATTGATAAAAAAAAACAATGGTTTTCATATTAAATTTAACTTTTTGGATACTTGTTTTACATATATTTAATATGTCTAATTTAAGAAATCAATTTCATGTATCGACCTAAAAGTATTGAAAAGAAAAAACGAATATGCAATTGGGATTTAAATCTATTGCAATATTTAAAGTAAAATCTATTAAAATGATTTTTTTTTTAAAATGATATGAACCAAAACATAGATTATCATGAAAATCCTCAAAACCCTAATCCTTAGAAAAAGTAAACTCGCCGAAGATTACAATATTAGAATACCTCTTTGTTACTACTATCCACAAAATTCCACTTCACATTCTCAAGACGTGTTGTCAAGTGATCTCTTTTGGTCTCTTTCTCTTAAGTCTTAATCTTAATAAATTAAATAGCAGTCATCCACGTGACTAAGAATTATCAACAAATATATATATATATATATTCTTAATTTGATGTCGCCAACCACTCAATCTAACTATTTATATACCGAATTTAAACTTCAAACTTTTTTAATTTATTTAAAATATCTTAATAATTAAACCGACCGAGAGAGAAAATAAATTAAAAAGTCAAAAACCTGTTTAGTTCAATTTTGTTAAAGAGAATCAGTTTCAATCAATTCTATGTAGCCAAAATCGATCTTTTTTTAAAAAAAAATTAAACTAATACTAAATTAAACCATTTCGAAATCAACAATGTCCACAGGTAATTGGTCAAATTCAAGGAAGAAAAAAAAGGAAGGTAAAAAAAAAATAAAAATTACCAAATAATTACAAGAGAAATTGTTTTTTTTTTCATAATATATCCAAAGCGTAATTATGTTTTCAGACAAAATAAAAATAAAAAAAATTATTTTAATATTTAATTTTATAAATATATATTAATTTAGTCCTCACTTTTTTTTATAAATATTATATTAATTCTTACATAAATATTTTTAGTAATTTATTATTATTATTTTCTTTCTTAAATAATAATTATTTTTATTTTTATAAAAATAACATGATATATATTAAATAAGTAAAAATTAAATTAATATATATTTATAAAATCAGATGTCAAAATAATATTTTTAAAAAATTAAATATTATAAAAAGATGGGAGTGAAATGTACTACAAAGTATTAAGTTCCTTCAATTATAATTCAAGTGGACCGACGTGCTTGTCACTTTGTGCCATGGAATACGAAAAGTTCAAGAGTCGAACCAAACAGTACGGCTTTACAATTATTATTATTTATTATTATTACATACAACAACTCTAGCGTCCGAACCGTGGCAATTTAAGTAAATCAACTAACTTGCCAGCTGTTACGCACTGCTGACGTGTACCGCACTTTATTCCATGCATGACCAAAATGTCAACGTCTTCAGTAAAGCTAGAAAGCGGGCGTCCTCATTTCCTTATGATGAACCATCCCTCCAATCATTATGACCACCAAAACTCTAATCCAAATTATATGTGTAATTTAATCTCACCAGAAATAACCGATGTTTATGGATGGAAAAAGACTATAATACTATTCAATAAAATCATATTATTTATTTTAAATATGCACAATTATTATAATTAGTTGATAGCTGAATAATAAGATACAATTGAATGATTTTATATATAATATGGTAAGATCGGATGAAAAATATTTTGTTTATTCAATAGAAAACAAAAAAAAAATTAATGTTTTCAAACAAGTATTTTTAATTTGGATGAGAAGTAGTTGAATTTGGACCTCAATATTTGTAAAAATGTGTGATTATCACTAAAATAATTTTTTTTAAGAAAATAAATATAGTATCAATCTGTCAAAAATTATATATTATCAATGTTCTATTATGACTTGTGATTGATTGATCATTTTATAAACGATTGATGAGTAAGTTATTATAGTAGAATATCAAATCTGAGTAAAACAAAAGTATATATGCACAAATTATCCTCAATAGAGCAGTGTTTTTTAAAATTCAAAATCTATATTTTATATAAAATTATCCTCAATAATAAGGTGGTGGTGTATCTTTTTTTTGGTTTTATAGAAGGCGGTTGAACTATCCCGTAATTCACAGTCCACCTTATTTTTTTGTTTTAAGTTTTATTTTTAATTAAATTTATTGAAGTAGAGATAAAAAAATTATTATGCTGAAAATGTCTTTCTTATTATCATTCTGTTTTTTTTTAAAATTATTTATTAATATTAAATATTAATTTATGTTCATCAATTTTAACAATATAAAAACTAATTGATGTAGTGATTATATTATGATTAAAAAAAAAGATTAAAATAACAAACTTAAAAAATATGTCAACATCCTTTAATAATGTCAAAAAATTTTAAATAAATAATAAAATAATAAAATAATATTTTAGTACCATCAAACATCACTAATTTCTTATTAATTGCTTAATCGACTCTCATTAAAATCTATAAGATTTAAAATCTATGAGATTGAGGCTTCGTCCATTTTATATAATAAATAAACTATTTTTATTTTATTATTAATTTCATTATGTGATAAACTTTATAAATAGGAACAATATAATTAACTTTATAATAAATTATATTTTATATATCCATATATCAATAGGAGTGGATTAAGTGGTTAGTGTTTAACTCATTCTCTCCACCTATTCATTATCATTTTGAGGAATAAATTGTCCCCGCCTCATTCTCATAAAAATCATCTCATCTTTACTATATTTGGGGTAGGTCCATATAAAGCCCTATCTTTATGGGGTATTTTGTCATCCTTAAACTCTTAGGCAAAATAAACGATTGTTTAAATTTTTTTAATAACAATTTTACAAAAATAAATTATTTATTTATTATTGACCTAGATTTTGTATGATCCTAAGCTAACGAATTAAATTTGTATTATGGTAGGAATAATTTCTAAGCTTATTGTTGGGCTTTAACCAGGACACCATATGGCATGTACTAAGTCCTTTGAAACGTTATATTAGTCAAATAATAAAGAACATATATACAAGCATTCGAAAGATGAGGAATTATAGTGATTCAACTTTATAAGAGCTTATATCCACCTTATTGAGCCTTAGCTCACTTTGTGCACTATTAAATGGTGAATTTTGCAATGAAAACATGAGGAGGACAGACCTCTACATATAATAGATTACAAAATAATATGTCTTATGACTATGATAGATTCAAGGGCGATAAGAGCCTTTTGGATGCTATAATTGATACATGGCATCAAATAATTTTCTTAATGAGAACTTGGAATATGGAAAGAGTTCCAAGGAAGAAGAAAATGTGAGAAAAAGGTCTCTTCCCTTTCCATCCTTCATCCCTATGAAAAAGTCAATTTCTTTATTATCGAGACCTTTATTTATATGTATTATTGAGTTTTGATGGTTGAATCCTTTTAAGATTAGCACAAGTTGTTACTTTCTTATTATGGTCACATTACAAGATTATAAGGGGATTTGCTCCGATAATCTTAGGATTTCAAAGATCTCTAGAATAGAGGGAGTATGAGTCTTTAAGCCAGTTGGCTCAAGTTTGGTTTTTGATTTGTAACAGATAAGTGTCTTCTTGTTTACTTAGGGAAGAGGAGTAATTGACTTTGTTGGGAGAATTCGGGTGATATGCTTCATCAATGCTGGTAATCGAGAATACCTCATTTGATACTGATAACCTCTACAGACAATTATAATAATGTCTTAAGGTCATCTCCTTGTATAAACCTTTAAATAGTCATGGGCTATAACTCATGTGATATTCTACATAACAAGCTTAGTCATAATCGACCATAGACCTTGGGATATTTGGGCTCGAGATTCATGGCTTGAGTTGAACTCTCCGAAGAGCAAATTTTTGGGCCAAAACCCTATGGGGGGACAAGGTCCCTTAGTTTTTAGTATTAATTTATTGGTACGAAAAATTTTATAGTGGTTCTCAGCCTAATCTGGTCATTATGGTTAGATGTCAAGTTCTCAGTAAGAGTGGAATGCATCTGACATAAGTTTTATCGGCCCATGTGACATGAATGCCTACATAGTTGTCAAATCGTGCCAGCAATGAAAATTGACATTTGAAATTTTTTTTAAAATTAAATTTAATGTGGGATGACCCTTCGAGAGATATGCACTGACAAACGGCTAAGTGAACAGTTGCATTTCTTCATATTATTAATGACATGGTCAAATGTTTGACCATTTATACTAATATAAAGCCTAAGGAGCACTAAGATCGTGCCAGTTCAGAGGACGTTCCACTTGTGGTAACGTCTTAGTCTTCAAATCTTAAATCGACGATCGCGATTATATTGAGTGCTTTTTATAAATAAGTGGATTATCTTTAATTTTTATTTTTACTTTGTCTAGCAAATTGAAGAGAAAGATTTTGATACTGCTTTAAGGAAAATGAGGCTTTGCATTATTTAAATTTCTTCACTTTACTTTTAAAAGATCTTTAAGCAAGTAAGTAGTATTCCTTGCCAATCTTTATTTCTGGTGTTGTTTCTTTTACTGCTTTAAGTTTTTTTGAGCATTTGTTTTATATTTTGCTAGTCTTTATGGGTTTATACTCTTCAAAACTTGAGTGGTTGGTTACAATAGATTTTTAATAGGTTGTTTCTCCATTTGTCTAGTTATTAGAACATGTCATTCGTTGACGACTCTTAGAATGTATTTATTCATGAGCTTGATAATGTTGATGGGGGCTTAGCTGTTGGAAGTAACTTAGCCCGATAAGTGGACAATGCAAGTGCTTAAGAGGTCGAGGACTCCTTTTGGTTGTTAGAGAGCCTACTTGATGAAGAGTCGCCACATAACTGCTCAAAGCTCCTAGTGACTCCAAAAGAACTTCTATTGATGTATGGTCAAGCAGGGTCTCTTATGGGCAAGTGCCAAATAAACCTAAGAAGAATAAAAAAAAAAGGCACTTGACTAGTGGTTTGTGAGGAGATCCCTTTTGAATTAGACTATTCGCCTTATTATCTTTCAAGTGTATGAGGGGAGAATCTTATTAAGTTAAGAAAAAGATATGAAATTCATACCACAATTACTCTGAGGGTTTTTGAGAAGACGAGTATGCAAGTGCACTACCTACAAGAGATGTGGCCTTTAATCTTGCACTCTTTGACATAAAGTTGAGGTTACCCCTCTAGCCTTATTTCTTTTATATGTTTGCCTACTTAAACTTAGCTATGATAAATGGGTTTAAAATTATGAAAAATATGAGTTGATTTATGGGTGATGTAGTTGAAGATTGGCTATAATGAGTTCAAATAGTTGTAATAGTATAGTGCAAATGTCGATCAAAATAAGGGGGTTCATTACTTCTCTGTTTATGATGGCGAGAAGAAAGTTTCTCCCATTTAAGATTTACCCATAAATAGCCATGATTGAAAGCATTTGTGATTTTTTTTGTTCATAGAGAATGAGGCCAAGTATGTAAGAGTGCTCGGACGTGTGTATTGTTCTTGAGTCTTTTTAAAATTAGATTATTATCTATTTATAACGTTTATGTTTTACACATATGAACATCTTACTATGATAACTTATAACCTGATAGTTTTTTTTATTATTGTAGTGACAATTTGAACATCAAAACTCGAACTAACTTAGGAAGAAATGAGCCAGGTTGCCAAATATAAAAAACAAAGTGGAACTATCAAGGAACTTTTCTCCCAAGAGAATTTAGAGAGTACAAGCTTGGTTGACAAGCTACTTGAGTTCCTAAAGAAGAAGAAAAAAGGAAGAAATAATCCTCACATTTTATTAATACATGGTCTTCTTTTACTCTTTCATGATACTTTTTACCTCGATTTTATTCCTTTTGGCATAAATGGATGACAATGAAAGTAGTTGAAAGCATCTTACCTCCTCTAAAACCCCTCGGTTGAGTACAAAATCCTCACGGCTTCTAACATTTCTTGACTTATAAAGATGAGGATGAAGTAGTGAAGCCGTGATGGGAAGTAGCTTAGGGAGCTTCTCGACTGATAAGGGGACAATATCTTCTGAAGTTTTGGTGGATCCACAAGATTAGTCACCTCTGGTCTTAATAGATATGTTGGAGATTGTACTTACATGTCATTCCGATAAACAATAATCATTTTGACAATAATTGTTAATACATAATTATACGGTAAGAAGATTGTAACGTTTAAAGATATTGTAGATTTAAAAGAGTTTAGATATGATCTAAATGAATTTGGGTTAGCGCTAAAAGTTAGTAATTCTAAAAGTTAGGATCTTTTCTGAAATGAGATAAAGACCCAATAATATATTAGTAATGACATAGTTGTAAGGAGTTACAAATGGTTCTAAAAATGTCATTATATAGCATATTCTCGAAAACATCGTTCATGATCTATAGTTGCTGACACTGATCGATCAGTATTCCTTTCGGATCAGTGTATATCCATATTGGATTATCCAGGTGGTTACTCTTAGTAGAAGCTTGTATGGGCATACAGATATTTAGTGAGGATTGGGTACTGAACAGACTCACGAGAACCTTTAATAGACATCCTATAAAATCGTCAATTAAGGATCTTTTTGACTTGAGTAGTATTCATGGTCCTTTGACCTGAGCGCCACGGTAGACTTATGAGTGATCTATCATACTTTAGTTCTACGCATATCAAAGACCTTTTATGGTCTGACCATTGGGTATTGTTGGGTATGTTCTGATGCTTATAGAGTTTGGTGTGGGCATATATAGAATCCGTCAACTCATATGGGTGAGTGTATATCTTGATGCTTTGAGAATTGTATTTCAGAAAGTCTTTGGCCAAAAAAAGATACCCTGAAAAAAAGTTTTTGTAGGGTTAAATAATATCACAAAGGAGTTTGTGGATATTATTTTACAGAAATACAAATCTAGAGATAAGTTTATGATCGAGCATATAGATATTTGACGATGATGATTTATATCTCCGCTTTTTTAGGGTATAGGTGATGAAGGGATTATACGGATATATTTTAACCTCAACTTATATAGTTCAATGTGTCATATTGTAATATTTGTAACATATATGTGAGGCATCATTCAAGGATTTACAAAAGTGTTCCGTAAGATAAACGGGTGTGAACTTAGAGAGTCTCATAATATGAAGTGTACTCGTTGAGCATTAGGGTAATAGGACGGATCGAACGGAGTAATTCGAAAAGATTTTGGAAAGCACGAAAAGGTTTAAGACCTATCAAAAAAGTGAGAAATATAGTTTATAAATATTACAAATAGGTCTCTATTGTATAAAAAAATAAAATGCACATATAAAATCCATGCATGAAGTTGCATATGACTAATTTCACGTATGCAAAAAGTCTGCATGAACAATTTAAGTAATATTTGTCACTCATTTATGACTTTGCATGATCAAATATTGGCTCTATGATGGACATGTGTCTATAATGGAAGTGTTAGGTTAAATAAAACAAATGAAAAAGTTTTATTTGTAATACAATTGATGTTGAAAGTGCAAAATTTGTGCAAAAGAGTTGAGAGAAAATACTGTGAATGATTTTAAACTTAGGGTGCATGCATATGAGTTTGTGTCTATCATTCAAATATAACATACATGTCACACCCCAGACCCAAAAGATCTGACACACGACATAACTTACATTCATTCAATAATGTGCACTCATAAATAATATTACATAAAATTTCAAACTTTAATTCAACATAGGAATCCTTAGCAAGTTGCTAGTAAGTTCAACACTAAAATCAATCCATAACTTAAAATATAAATATAAACATTTATTGACAATATTTAAACATTCATTTCAATTTTTTTAGATTTCTAACAATTGAATTATGACTGAGGTAATTAGTAAACTGGAGATACGCAGAGTTTTCTCAGAGATTAACACTCTACTATATCACCAGTAGTAACTTTATTATCAAAAGCCCAGAATATATTCATTGCAAATTCTTACTTAAAATCAACCCATAACTATACTCAATAAAATAATATATAAATATTTATTTAATAGGAACAAATTAAATATCTTAAACCACGTGTCCCCAAATGAAACACTCAGCAACCTAGCAACTTAAGGAGCCTAAGGGACAACAAAAGTCTTGCCAAATTCGCTAAGCACACATGTACCTTATTTACCTGAAATCACTATAAACTATAACGAGTATAAAACTTAGTAAGCATGCTAGTTTTTCATATATCAAATACAAATACATATATATACACAATGCATATGTATGATATGCTGTAATAAATCAAAATCAAAATCTTATCAAATTACATATCAGGTAAGCACTTACACATTCTTTCAAAACATATAATAGGAATATCATCACTCAACTGCTACTTAGTATGACTTTCATATCACATATCATATAATGAGCTAAATATCACTCGTAGGTGACATACCGTATGAAAGAAATAGTACGAGTGAGGTTTAAATTACACATATATAATACTTATGCACGAAGGTAAGAGCCAAACCCTCACCCTGATCACCAGTGAATCCTCTCACATGCACCAATATACCACCACATAAATGTGATGACTCAATCTTCCTTTCGGTACTAATAGGATCCTCCTTACATACGGAACACATAACATATACCAATCCCGAAGGAAAGGCCACACATAAAGGCTTCACAAATCACATAAAGGGCATACTAAGTAAATAGTGAGTTCAAGCATCCTCAAAACACAAAACGTATCTCATGGACATTTTTTATTTCAAAAGCTTTCTTTATTAAACACATTTCATTTTAAAAGCCCACTTTTATAAACACATGTATGTCAATGCTCACATTCATAAACATATGTCTTTTACATTTCATATTAAATATGCTTTGGCATAACATAAACATATTTCTAAACATATTTACAAAATCTTACATAGACAATTACTATACTTATTGTGATTTCAGTAAAAGTCTAGTATACTTACAAAATTCACATCAAATCCTCAATTGTACATATTTTTAGAAATTAAAACTTAAAGGAATTAACTAAATTAACACTAAGAAACTAAGAAAGGGTTATAATATACTTCGTAAAGTTTAAATTCTAACTTTCTTCTTCTCTTTCTCTCTTTTCTCACTCTAAAAAAGGTGGTTCGACTAAAATGAGTGAATTAAGGTTTCAAATGTGTATTTTTATACTAAGAGGCTAATTTTTAATAATTATGAATTAGCCCCCAAAACTTTCAAAATATTATAATTTGGTTCCTAAAATAAATCTAAAGTCTTACAAATAAATCAAATATTAATAGTATGTCCTTAATTTATACAAACAATACATAAATTAAGTATTATCCACATACAAATAAAATATGAATATTATACATATATATAAATATTTATTCTTTTCGGTGTTGGATAAGTGGTTACTACAATACGTATCACATATATACATGCACAGCGGATGAGCGGAATATAAATTACTCAATGATAAATACAAATGAACTTTACATATTATCTCATAAATGTAAAATACTTTAAGATTGAGAAATAGTACCTTATCAAACCTTTGGTATATGGTCGAACCGGAGTACTCGCCTTAAAGTTACCCGTTCACAATTCTAGTTCTTCAGTACGGTGGGCTTGAGAAATTAGAATAGCAACTTTTCAACAAATGATTCAACTCTTGAATCCTTATTTCTACCTTATAGTATGAGTGACCAAAATAGAAGAAAAAAAATAGAAGAGTTATGTTTTTGTACTCTTAATACTTTAGAGAAATTTCTAACACTTAGCAAAATTCAATTCTCTCTCTCCTATACTTCCTTTGGCTGAATTTTTTTATTAATTGAGCAACTAATTACTCTTTTATTTGTTTATTATTTTCTTTCATTTCTCACTTAATGACATCCATTATCTAGGTCAATGTTTGCAATTAGTGTTTTGTTTATTATTGTTTATAATAAATCAAATGAAAACAAAATAAAATGAAAAATCATTTAAATAAATTTGGCTTTAATCTAGGCCAAATGAGAAAACACTTTCTCATTATTCAGAAATATTTTAAGGCCTAATATTAACAAATGTTACATATTTATTTTTATTATATCATTTAATTAATATTAAATAAATAATCTAATTATATTAAATCACGGTAGAAACACATGCTAATTTAAATAAAAAATTAATTGTTTGATTTTAATTTAAATAATAATATCATATTATTATTATTATTATTATTATTTTTTATTCAATAAATATTTTAATAAATAAAATAATTATATTATTTGTCCAATAAATAAGGTTATTTTGATAATTTTCAAATCAAATAATAATTGACCCACATGCGCCATGTGTCAACATCTAATTGGTCAACAATTAATTATTATTTAATTGATGCACTTAACTCTTAAATTTTGACACGTGCACGAACAGAGAGAGACCGAAGTAAATGTTCGGTCTGTTAAAATTTTTTAGATCGAACTATTCAATCTGGTACGTTATCTCAGTGTACAACGAATACACTTTATATTACGAAACTCTTTAAGTTCACTCTTAATTTATCAAACAAAATTATTCTATAAATTCGAGATCGATGCAAAAAGTAGATTACTTCATTGAGAAAACTCAAGCGATTTGCTTGGCCACTACTAGTTACTGAGAATACCTTATTTGAAACAGAGAACCTCTAAGAACTGCTGTGATGATATTTCGAGGTCATCTCTTTGTACCTTTCTAGAACCTTTCAATAATTATTAACAACAACTCTTTATGATATTTTACATAATAGGCTTAGTCGTAGTTAGCCATAGACCGTGAGATATTTGGATTCGAGACTCATGAGTCAAGCAAAACTCTTTGGGGGAATTAGGCTTTTAGGCCAAAATCTAAAAAGAAATGTTTATTTTAGTAGTTATTTTGTTCTTAAAAAAACATGAATACTTTTTCATTTAGTAGCATATTTGAAGGTATTCGCAATTTCAAAATAAAATTTTACCTTACTAGTACGTGACCATGGAATATTTTTCCCTCTTATAGTTTTTTTTTTCTTTTCACCTAAAATAAAGAATTTTTTTCTTGATAATTTAAGTATCGATTCTTTGTATAACAA
The DNA here is from genome assembly GCA_946807835.1 of Ailanthus altissimus. Lineage (NCBI taxonomy): Eukaryota > Viridiplantae > Streptophyta > Magnoliopsida > Sapindales > Simaroubaceae > Ailanthus > Ailanthus altissimus. The sequence continues at coordinate 24,438,652 of OX327689.1, forward strand.
GATTATATATATGTTTTTCTAAAGATCTAAGGACAAAATAACTACAATTATTTTTCAGTTTTTATTATTGTGTTACCTTTCCTTAATCTTTTATTGTTCTTTGAACTTTTATTCTTAGTTTTTAAGTGTTATTATTTGTTTCAAAAATGTAATTTTTTTTCTTGTAGTTTATTTATATGAAAAAATAATTAATAATTTTGCATAAATAAAATTAAAAAATAAAAACTTTTAAATAACATCTCATTTATAAATTTTGCATAAGGCCTTGCAGGTTCTTGAGCCACCTATGTAGCAAAAGAAATTTGATATGCTCATGCACATATAAGAATAAATTTTTTGATATGAACTTTTTTTTTACATACTGATATTTTATTTAACATTTAACTATACAAAAATTAGGACTATATCTCATTACTTACGCATGTTGCAACCATATATATAACCCCATTATAAAAGAATATGGCCCTACAACGGAGAACGAAACCCTCCACTAGAAAGAGGTAATTAATTAACAATAAGCTTTTTATTTTTTGAACACTGATATTCTATTTGACATTAATTATACAACAACTTAGAATATATCTCTTTACTTACATATTTATACATGCGCAAATTGTATAATGCAATTATAAAAAAATAAAATCCTTACAAAAAGGGGAGAATGGATTAATATTGCCCTAACATCTGTTAGGACTTAAACTTTATTCAATGATAAAAAAAAATGTACAAATTAAGAATTTACTGTTAACAAATATTAAAGTGTATGAGCTTAAGTTATAGTAAACTTTATTAAAAAAATTGGTAATAAAAAAAATCTCTATTAACTCTATATTTTATAACATTTGTAAGTACAAATAAAAGGTGGTTATAGATGTAACCTAATATTAAGATAAGTTTGAATATTATTAATTACTCCTTTCTAAATAATAATAATAATATTAATAACAAAAAAAAGTCCAATAAAAAAAGGGGAGTGCATAGCACCACTCATTCATAGAATGGGTTGGCCCAAAAGAGATTAGGCCTAAACTTTATGCCTTTTTGTGGAGAAAGTGGCTCGGTCCATCATTCTGCTACAAGAACTTGACCCTAGAATTTGTGAAACTTATCAGCTTTTCGTGATAAGTTTCAGAGATATATAACACGATGCGCGTGGTAGAAGATACAACAAAAAGTTTTTAAAAGAAAAAAAAAAAATGCGACGAAAAGTATAGTATGATCGTATCAAAAATACGTACTAAAATGTTAATTTTTTTATAAAAAAGATACAGTTGTCAGTAAGTGAGTGGCGTCAACTTGTATCCTTACCAAAACCAAACCGCAGAGGATTAAACGGTCATTGTGGTGTGGCCAAAGGTTAACCAGTCCGTGTCCTGTCTGGCAAAGGAACAGAAAAAAGACAAAGCAGAGAAGCTTCAATTCAAAATCAATGGCCGAATCAGAATCAGAACCAAACTCAAAGTAGTCTTTGCCGGGTATGTCTACTATGTTTCCACTCCATTCCATTCATTTGGATCCATTGATTCCGGTGTCATTGTTTATTCTCCATAATCAATACCCAAGTAGATTTCTCTTGTTTATTTAATCGGATTATTATGGATTCCATCATATTTACTAACAATGCAAATCATTTCCCATAATTAATTGACTTTTTCTCGATTGCTTTTCTACGTCTAATAGTTGCTTGAATATGAAATATCTGGCATCTATGTAACGCCCATAGAATCCCACATCGCCTAGTTAAGATTTTGGCATGTGGGTTAATAATCACCAAGGGGTTGTTGCAAACCACCCAGTTTTCCTGTATATAAATATACTTTGGCTACTGAGAAAATGGCGGAAATTTTTTGCATTTTTAACACTGGATACGCTGTTAAATTGAAAGCAGAAGACATGGAGTTATGTTGGACAAGTGGTTATTCGTTTTTTTTTCTATTTTAGTTTACTAGCAACCAAATTGAGAATCTGCCTAACAAAATAAAAATGTTCGCCATATTGTGTCAAAATATTATTGAACTTTGAATTATGTTTGAAAATTTTAAAATCTGGCAGATAAAGATGTGAAAACAACCCGTATACTTGAAAGAGCAATGTAAAAGATTGAAGCTGTATTACATAGTGAAAAAACATATCATCATCACAAAGAAACTCTTGGTAATCGAACTGACATTGATGAAGATACCCCATTAAATGATGTGAAAGCGCTTAATTTGTTTGAAAGAGCAAAGGAGGAGATTGAGGCCCTTGTCGAAACAATCCAGCACAAGAAAGAATCTCAAACTAATGGAACGCGGTTTGGATACTCTTCCTGTTCTTTTGTGTGAAGAGAAATGAAATTAGATTTTTGAGTGGCTTTAATTTGTTGGTTTACTTACTGATATGGGATCATTTATTCATGGATGAATCCACCAAGGCAGCGTCAAAACCAGAAAAACCAGGTTCTTTACAAGATCTAATTTCTCACTATTGATGTATTTGTCTGGTTTGTTGTATAAGAGAGTGCAATTGGACAGTTTTATTGAACTCTCTCATGGGATAAAATTCAATTTTAGTCACTTGAGGGCTTAGTTTTAAGTGAATTATGAGATAGATAGTTCTCTTTTTTACTCTCCAATTGGCATGTGAATGCTTTAGGATTTGATTTTTGTTTCCAGTGTTCTTTGTTTTAGTTTTTCCTTCTGAGCTTGGGTGGATACTTGACACCTTCCCTGTTTTTCATTTTCTTTCAACTTCTCTTCATAATTCTTATCAAAGAATGAATGCAAAAAAAAGAAAGGACAGTTCCACTGGTTTTTGTGCTCAGTGGAGTTCTTTAGTTTATATACACAGCACTCTTCTATTGTGTTATAACAGTTGCTAATCATCCATTATTTATCATCAATTTTGTGGATTTTTGTAGTGTCTTCTTTTGCTATTTGCTCTTTGCTTCAAGAGTTTGAGCCAACAAGTCTTACAAATGTTTTATCTTATCTACTGGAAGAAGTCAAGGCTCCCAATCTAATTGAAAGAGCTAAGGAAAAGATTGAAGCTAGCACACACCATCATCGTAAAGAAACTCATGGAATGAGAGATGACATGATGAGAGCTCCCCTATTGGCGAAGTTAAAGCACCTAATGTATTTGAACGAGCAAAAGAAGAATTTGAGGCACTTGTCGGAATGATCCATCCCAAGAAGGAATCAAGCCAGTCTCTCTTTTCATCTAAGGAGGAAAAGGGATTCTGATCCTCTATCGGTAAGTGGCTGGAAAAAGTATGCTCTCCTATATGCACTAAGAGAGATTAATATTAAGTTATACACACAAAAGACCTGATTGTTGCGGGTTTGTTTTGTTACAATTCAACTATAGGCTAGAAATGAAATGTGATTTTACATGGTTGCAGTACTTGTCATTGCTGAAAGTGTGAGTTCATTATGCTAACTACATTATTTGCAAAATTAGAATAAGTCAAAGGGTAAGCCTGAAAAAAAACCACTAGACGGAAGAGACTGTAACTACTTTTTTCTTTCTTCTAGTGCATCCAGTAGGAATCGAACTTATGAATTTGCCTCCGGCTGCCCTTTGATTCTGCTCGTCTCTTAGGGCTGCCTTTCGAAGTTGAGCTGGCCCGGGAAAGGAACTGGGAAGGAAGACCAGATAATTAGAACCAAAGGACTACTTCTCGTGATGAGCTATTTGGAGGAGCAACTGGGTCTCTCCATCTTTCCTAAACTTCCCCTAGTCTTCGGGCGGAGCTGTATGAGGCAGAAACTCGTCCATGTACAGTTCGGATGCCGAGCCCCTCCCCAGCATTCCATTCTAGGGCGTGAAGCTATCTGTGGACAGGATAGGGTTCGTCTTGAAATGGCTGTGGATTTGAAGCATCACTCTGGAATATTGGCATGATAAATGAGGAGACGTTTAGCCATATTGGTAAGATTACCACGGTTCGTCTCTTGCTGCCCTTCTATTTTGTTTTTCATTTCCATTTCATTGTTGTATGGTTATGCAGTATATTTGTAAATTAAGAGTAGAGATTGTGATTCTTTTTTTTTTTTTTTGAAATCGGCAGAGGTTGTGATTCTTCATATACATATTGTGTGATTGGGAGTACTGAGAGGAGAATTTTTTCATGTGTTCAAATTTTCAATCTGGTCAAGATTGTGTACATAGTTGGATTGATAAATGATATGGCCAATTTTGTTTCTTTCAATCCATCCGATCATCTTCCTAAATTAAGCTTTGGCATAAAAAGGATATGACCTGCCTTTTATTTTTGGAAACATCATTAAATGTAATATCATTAAAAGAATCATTAATATTACATTGTAGGGCTCATGATATAAAATTAGAAAATTACCGAAATATTAGAGATTAGATAGATTTATTATGATTCACTCGGACGTACTGCTCTCACATGGAGAGATACAGACAAACTCCATAACTGGGGACTATCTTAATTAGGGATCAGTACCTCCGTTTAGGACGTTAGAAACTTACCCTGCAGGAGGGACTAAAACAATCCTTATGTAGGAGGGAACACAAACTACAATACATCACCAATTCTTAACATCCTTCGCCATTACAAGTTTCAATTAAAATAGATCACAACACCACAACCAAGATAATAAAATAGTTAAAGCTTTGACTACCACTTGCGGTGATGCAACTTTCAACAGTAATGTTCAGAAAAGCTTGAGTGCCGCTAATGGTTGCTTTGCATCGGAAAGTGCTAGGCTTGACCATTAATGAGCTATGGCTGCTAAAAAACAGAAACTATTTGCCTGATGGTGGTCGGCTCAATAGTGGGTTTAGAGGTGTACTAGAGAGAAGGTAGGACCGGCGACGATGACGACAACGCCGTGAAACTCTCGGCCAAAAACCATGGATGTCAGCAGACACTATTCAGCCCTAAAGCCTTAGGCTAGATGCCAAGAGGATTCGGTCAAGTCAGAGTTGGGTAAGACTCAACGTGGGCTCGACGAGACTCACAATGACCAAGGGAGCTCTACGGTGATAGGAAAATGTTGGAAAAGGCCAAGATGTGCAGTTCAGGCTGGATGGGTCCGCACAAGTTGTGGGGGCATGGTGGCAATTGAGGGGATCACTGGATCGATGTGTAGTTGGAAAAGGATACCAGCCAAAAAAGACAAATATAAAAATAAAATAAAAACTAATATCAAAACAGCAACTGAAATAAAAAAAACCATAAAAATTTATTTGGCCATGGCCTCCTCCTCGATGGAGATGGTTAGGGAAAAGGCTCGACTGGACACAATTCAATTCGGTTTGATTTGATTTTTGCTTGAATTGGTTATATTCAATTTTCTTTTTAAAATTAAAGCTAAAAAATCAAATTGTACAAAAAAAATAAACTAGATCGAATCAATTTTTTTTTTTAATTTAGTCTGGTTCGATTTTTCGGTTATGGGCATAGTTGGGCCTATTTAAAATTTGAACTTTTTTTTTAAATTATGAATTTTTTTAATTTATTTGTTCAAAAAATATATATGTTATTTTAAACCTAATTTGGGCCTATTTTATATTAATTTATTTGTCTAAAAAATATATTGAGTCTAATTTTTTTTTAATTTATATATTAATAATTTGATTTAGTCAAGTTTATCATAAGATTTTTTTTATCCAATGATATTTTATCACGTGGCACATATTTTTATTTAATTAAATAATTTTTTCATTTGGTTCAATTTTTTTATAAAACCGAATCAAAACTAACTGATTTTTTTTAAGTTATTGAAACTGATCGATTTTTTTTAAAATCAAAATTGAACAGTTGAATTTGATCTAAATCAATTTTTTTTCCCACCTCTAAGCTGGACGGCACTATAGTTTATTCCTTAAGTGAGTGAAAATTTTCTGTGCGTGAGATTCACTCCAGCAAGCCAGATTTTGCTTACGACATGACTTGCCTGACTTTCACATTTCTGTAGGCATAAAGATATGCTTGTCTTTATCCTTCATCTGGTATAAAGAATTGGATGATAGCAAATACCAAATTGTTATATATAAAATGATTTCTCTTTTAAAAACTCTTTTGTTGCACCGCCCAATACGACTGTTACTTGACCACACGTTCTGACGATCCTTTTCTTGATACTTCTGGCGGATCATTTTCCCTGAAATTGCGAAGTCACTTGATTAAATTCATAACTGCCCCAGTCCTGATCTTTTAAGATTAATCCACTCTTGCCGTTTTCATTGAAAGCAATTGGGGGGAAGCTTTGCAGCCTTTACTTCATCTGTTGCTTCTTTTACTACCACCAATTGAAAGCTTGAAAACATGGCTATTGGCTGCAGTAGAAGCACTTAAATAAAATATGTTGTTCCTTCAGTTGGAGACATGTTACAGCTATGCTTTTAACCCAAAGTAATTAGTATCGAATACGCCGTCAAAGCAATGGGATTATTACTTTTTTTTTCTTTTACTTTAATACTCCAGAAGAAAGAGTATTTAAATAAAATATAAAAAAAGTGTAATTTCCGTGTGATTTCTGGTGAGATTACATTCAATCACAGAAGCTACCAACGTCCAATGATGATTAATAAATTGAAAAATGGACAAATGAGCATGACAATTTGCTTTGGTTGAAAGAAAGTTTCTCCTTGTCCCTTATAATTATTTAAAATATAATATATACGGGTTCACAATTTATCAGACATGCCCATGGACTCTTCCTTGTTATGCCATCTGTTTTAATTTAGATTGATTTTTTTTTATTTAAAAGGTAAAAAGGTGTGTTGAAGCACAAAAGATTTTATTCTTTTATTTTTTTAGGGTTGAACTTAAGCAGCTTAAGATTCATTTAATTGAATTTTTTAAATAAAATTTTTAAAAATAGAGTTTTTAAAATAAAAATTTTAAAAGTAAAACATTTAAAAAAAAGTCATTAATCGTTTTGTTATTAATTAAATTTTTTTTTAAATATATTAGATCGTTTGGTTATACATTATTAAAAATGTTTATCTGTTCTTAAATTATAAAAATAACACTTAATAAATTTTATATTTAAATTTTAAATAATTTAATAATTTTTTATATATAAATATAAATTTACCATGTATTTTTTTCAAATTTAGTTCTTTAAAACATATGAATTAAGTAAAATAATACATAATAATCAATGAATCAATATAAATTATTGTATTTGATACAAAAATTAAAAATAAAATAATATTTATTTTTATTTAAAAAATAAAATAATCAACAAAATATTTTATTAGATTCTTATAAAATTATTATGGTTGTAGAGATATGGAGAATTAAAAATAATAATTTTTAAAAAAAATATTAAAATAAATTAATTGAATAGAGTTTATTTTTTTTATTAAAGATACACCATTAAAAATAAAAAAATATTATTAAATTATACGTGACATTACAAAAATATTTAAAAAACTTAAAAAAATTTACTCTTTATAATTAAAGATAAAATAATTTTTTTAATCTCTAAAAATTCTTATTTTATTATAACTAAATGTTATAAAAAAATTTTAAAAAAATTTTGACATAAAAAAAAATTATTTTATCCAAAAACTCAACCAAATATGTATTGCACTTACATGACAAACGCTTAATTTGTCGCCAAACAACTCCCCTGATGCCATTTAGTTTGATTTTTGTTTATCCATTTTATAAATATGGATAATGAATAACTGACTTGAAGCCAAGAGGATCGACGACTATTCATGGAAGAACTTTTCAACTAGAATTGAAGCAAATATCAACGACTTTGGTCACTGATGATAACATTAACACCAGAAATATAAAAAAAAATAAAAAAAACAATTATGGCAAAAGTTTAATGACGATATCTGAAAACGGCCGCAGCTCAATTTCTACTCCACATACAATGTTAAGAAGGACAACTTCAATAGCGTTCCTGTAGAGCAAGTTCCATCGTGTTATCTTATATCTTAACTGTAATCTTCATCATTTTCAGTATCAGTCTTTTTCATCTATCATAAGTCAAATTCCATTTGGTTGAAGCCTCATCCTAGCCGTCCGACCCCACAAAAAAAGACAAAAAGGAAAAACATGACGAGTGAACAGAAAGATGAAAGAAAGACAAGTTGTGTCCGAGTGAAGACCAGAAACAGGGGTTGGAGTTTAGGAGATCCTGATGTACGGACGAAAATCCGGGGGAACTCAACTCATCGTGTAATAATAATGACGAACAAAAGCGAAAACGAGGAAAAGCTCTTTACAAGCTCTTATTGCTCTTTAAATGCAATCTTTGTTTTCATTCTTCGTCACCCATGTTACTGCTGCTATCTCTTCAATCCCCACTTGCCCCTTCTCTACTAATCATCCATGGCGGTTCATCATCTGTCTCACGTAGACCCTTTTCATAAATACATGTACAACTCTTGAATTTGATCGAATTGTGTATGTTTTCATCAGTTTTCTTGATATAAACAGTTTTTTTTGGTCAATCTTGGATGGATAATAGAAACGGGTTCTCGGATTCAAACGAGATCAGTAACAATAGCAGCACATGCTGTGTAGCTGCAGCCAGTACTGAGGCTCTCTCTTCATCGGTACCTTTGAACCCTGATGTCTCAGCTCTTCGTATTTTGTCCAACAACCTTGAAACAATCTTTGAGTCAACGGGTTTTGACTTCTATGCCGATGCCAAGATCGTGCTTTCGACCGGCCGCCAAGTTCCGGTCCACCGCTGCGTTCTTTCCGCCAGAAGTGCTTTTTTCAAGAATGTGTTTGCTGGGAAAGAGAGAGGAGCCAAGTTTGAGCTGAAGGAGTTGGTGAGGGATTATGATGTTGGGTTTTATTCGCTTGTTGCGGTTTTGGTTTACTTGTATAGTGGGAAAGTGAGGCCTTTGCCAAAGGGTGTTTGTGTTTGCGTTGATGATGGCTGCTCGCATGTTGCTTGTAGGCCGGCTGTGGATTTTATGGTGGAAGTGCTTTATGTTTCTTTTACTTTTCAGGTTCCTGAATTGGTGGCTCTATTTCAGGTAAGAGTGAATCCTTATGTTATTTGCTTCAATTTTGGTTTAAAATTAGGATTTAATATTAGCATTTTGTTATTTAGTTTTTGGTTAATGTTTGCACATTGTTTATAGTTTATAGTTTGATTTAATTATGTTATAGTAAAACTTATGCCTCAAAGAATATGCTGAACGTGAGAATGGTTTTTATGTCTTTTCTTTTGGCAATACAAATTGTGAAGAATTTCAGTTCTTTCAAGTAGTCTCATTGTTGATGGTAGAGGAGTCATATGCATATGGGGCAGAGCATCCCCTGTCATATTCTTGTTTTGCCAGTGCAAGTTCTTTGTCCTTTATCTTCATTGCTGCATATTTATGTTCAACAAATCTCCTCATGTTGCAACAAAATGTCCTCAACTGGGTAGCAAAATAGCAATCCAATGCTGAGTATAATTAACATATATACTTGATTGATGGCAAGTTAACCAAGATAAGGCTTTGCTGTCTTTTAATTCGCTGCTATGTTGTTCATGTTGTTTTAACTTTATCTATCCCCACATAAAGCTAATGAACATGATAGTTGATATTTTGTGAGATAGGAAAAGAATCAGTTCAAGGAATATATAGGACCTTTCTATCTTTAGTGTGTTCAGCCACTGCTATTAGGGAATGGCTGTCACATTTTCCATTATTTTTCTTTCTGAATATTTCGTCGGCTTTTCTTTTGATTGCAGAGACACCTACTAGATATTCTTGACAAGGTTGCAGCAGATGACATCCTGGTTGTTTTATTTGTTGCAGATACGTGTGGTAAAGCTTGTGAAAAATTGTTAATAAGGTGTATAGAGATTATTGTCAAATCTGATGTTGATGTTGTAACTCTTGATAAAACCTTGCCCCAACACATTGTAAAACAGATCATGGATTTGTGTGCGGAACTCGGCTTAGAGAGACACGAAACCCGAGGCTTTCCTGATAAACATATAAAGAGAATACATCGGGCTCTAGATTCAGATGATGTTGAATTAGTCAGAATGCTATTGAAAGAGGGACATACTAATCTAGATCATGCACATGCACTGCACTATGCTGTGGCATATTGTGATGCGAAGACCACGACAGAGCTTCTTGATCTTGGACTTGCTGATGTAAACCATAGAAATTTAAGGGGCTATACTGTGCTGCATGTTGCAGCAACGAGGAAGGAGCCTAAGATTATAGTATCTCTTTTGACAAAGGGAGCTCGGCCATCAGATCTTACATTGGATGGTAGAAAAGCACTTCAGATTGTGAAGCGGTTAACTAGGGCTGCAGATTACTATAAACCTATTGAGGAAGGAAAAGCTTCCCCAAAAGATCGGTTGTGCGTAGAAATATTGGAGCAAGCAGAAAGCAGAGGTCCCTTGCTCGGAGAAGCTTCCCTTTCTCTTGCTATGGCTGGTGATGATCTTCGAATGAAACTGTTGTACCTTGAAAATAGAGGTAAGTTTTCCTTGAGCCTCAAAGTCCCTCTTTTCCCTGTATCACATTCTAGCTAGATATAATCCTTTTAAAACTTAAAGGTAATAGCTTATAAATCTTCATTTGTTGTAATTTTAATTTCCACTTTGCATTTTTGACCTTGAGAAGTGTTTTTGGACATTTTCCTTACATGAAACTGTTGAGGGAGGAAACGCCCTTCTCCCTCTCGAGGTTATGTTGAAACGAATAACCTCAAGTTCAACCTAGAACCCCAACCTCCTTGCGCAGCGGAATAACTTGTTAATCAAACAAAATAGCAAGAATCCAAAGCAGAAAACAAAAGAGCACAACACAATCTTACGTGGTTCGGCTAATTGCCTACGTCCACGGTGGATCCAAGGATCCTAGCCTCTCTTATTATAAATTCCTAGAGATTTTACAAGGAAAACCCAATCTGAAGAACCCTCAAAAGGACTTAATGTTTAGTGAACCCTTGCTCTACCACGAACAATGATCACCCAAACAACGGTTCCACCCTAGCGCACACAAGCACTTAGTGTTTACCCAGTTCTTTCGCTCTCTTAGAGTCTCTCTTAATGCTTGATCTTAACTAAAGGGTTTACAAGTGTTTATATAAAGTGTATTTCGTGCCTACTAACCCTATTCCTTGTTGGAGTAAAAGTCCACTTGTTTTGGAAGTCCAAAACTAGAAATCTCGAAAAAAAAACGGACTTCTGATGCGTCTGGCGCCGTGGCGCTTGTCCCTGGGCACCGCGGCGCTGAGGACCCAGCGCTGCGGCGCTGGGTTGTTGTCCTGGGTGCCGCGGCGCTCAGCCATGGGCGTCGCGGCGCTCAGCCTTGTACGTACCTCCCACGTTTTCTTCACTTCCTTCGCGTCTTTGAGTCCCGTTTCGTGTCCCACACATTCTAAACTTCTCCATACGTGTCCCACATGTTCTAGACTTCTTGTGACTCTCCACTTTAGTATTCATCTCAATTCTTGTCCAACCAAGATTGTTGAATCACCAATTTTCCAACAGAAACTTAATGGTTTTAATTTCCCTTGAGTTACTTATGATTTGGAGTATCATTTGTTAGTGACATAAATGACACTGGTGAACTCTAACTAGAGTAATTCTTGGTGTTTCAAAAAATTATTATATAGCGCCCCCAAGATGATATTGTTATAACAGTTTACTAGAAACAGTATTGTGAATAGAATCTAAATTTTATTGATTGGTAATAATGATCTTAGTCAATTGAATTTTATTGATCAGTAATAATGATGTTAATCTGCTTGCTAGGGCAATGCTTTTACATTCATTATTTAATCATATAATCAACTGGTCTTATGTAGTGGATACTATGAACCTGTCTCCCTGACCAACCTGGTAGGAAAAAAGAAACTATAACAAGTTTTACTCCCTTGAAATTTGTTGCCATAAGTTTAAGTCCCATTTTTGATCTCAAAGAAACTCCTCTCTCTTTTCCATCCCATGTTCTTTATTTATCTTTTCTCTAGCTAAGTTCAGCCGGTGCCTTACGCTCGTGTCTCTCCATCTGGTTGAACCCTTTGTGAAAGTCATTAATATGATTAATCAATGCCAACTGAAACAAGATAGGTTTGTAACGCTTAACTTCACTGCCTTTTGCTCTTTCCCTTTTTTATATATATTATAAATTTGTTTAGTATGTTGTGCTAAATTATTTCATCTTTTAGCACCTTAACAAATATTTGTGTCAACATATAAGAGCATACTTGTGGAGACCATAATGTTTATTATTTTCCCTGTCCTGACATTTTATAAATGTGCCTTCTCTTTTCTTAGGACAGGATGGTTCTGCTAAAATAACATAAGCTTAGTTGCATGTTAGTTTTGACATTCTTATAGCGTCCAAACTTTCTGTAATTATGTGAGACATTAACTTATATCCTTTCTTATTGATTGCTAAGAGGGAGAACATTCTGTTATTCAGAGCTTCTCATTTTGGGACAAAAATTAGATATGTAATTAGAGATATTCTACTTTTGTGCTGTTTATGAACTTATGTGACAAATGTCTGGACATAAGGTACTGCTTCATATCTTAAAATCTTTTCCTTCTTTTTGATTAGTGCTTGTTAGCCAATCAGGCTTGGTTGGGGACATTTACTTCCAAAACCACTATATGATCTGTGTACTTCAGTAAGGCAAAATATCACTCCTGTTCCCACATTTTTCCTTGTTTGTTTTCTTTTTTTTTTTCCCTTCTTCCTTGAGATAGAAAACTATATAGAGGTTCTGACTTAAGAGTTTGTGGATATTTTTTGTGGAGATCGCCACTTGGAATAGGTTAGTCTCATTTTCTTCTGATTTTGAGTTCAAATGTTAATAACTAGTTGGAGCATAACGTTATGAACGTATAATTTTGAGCTTCTAAGGAAAGTGTACCTATGAGCTTATAAGTCCTTTAGGATTCGTTTTTCATTCCACATGGGATTTAGGTTTATAACACATCATGAATAATTGTTGGATCCATTTATCACAATCCTAAGTGGATGTTTCAAGTAAATTCTGATACTTGTTTCAACCAGCTTAACATGTTTGTGTTATTTTTTTGACTATGTTATTTTCAGTTGGACTGGCTCAACTTCTATTTCCTATAGAAGCAAAAGTCGCAATGGACATAGCCCATGTTGATGGCACTTCCGAGTTTACATTAGATGGCATCAAGTCTATGAGTATGGCTGGTGCCCAGAGGACAACTGTAGACTTGAATGAGGCACCTTTCAGGATTCAAGAGGAGCATCTAAATAGGTTGAAAGCACTCTCTAGAACTGGTAATAATTCATTAGTTATCTATGCTCATGCACAATATGATCTTTTGTTCCCTGAACAAACAGAAAATTTTGGTTAGACATACCAAAGAATTCCCTTCATGAATAAGTTTAGTGGTCTATGTTCTGCTGATATGGAATGTTTTGGGGTTTATTTTATATAAACATGTAGTTTCTTGGTGTTAAGCTTTAAAAATTTCTAAATTATGGGATAATTTTGCTGCCACAAATATCTGATGTTTCTTTAATACCTCAAATACAAATGAGCCTTGTGGAGAATGTATGTTTGATGACTGCTTTTATCTGTTTAGAAACAGACTCTAAATCAGTCCTATTCTATAAATGAAACTAGATTTGTAGATGTCTGCTACTTAAATAAAGTGATGTGTCAAGCAAACATTGGATGTAATAAATAATTTTAGAATTTATATTATTTCGTCACCCAATGTGTGCTTGACACGTCACTTTTGGGATACAGTTTGGAATAAAATTTTGGTATGCCTAATATTACTCTTAAATAAATGTGAGTGACATAAAGACATCAGTAGGGCAATTTACTTGGCATAGAAGGATTAATGTTATCTGAAATTGCTGAAAAGGCCATGTAGGAGCACCAGTTATTATTTCAGAAAATGTCACATTGTTTAGTAGATTCATCAATGTTCCTTGTGCTTAAGTCCGAATATCTTCTTTGATATGAGCAGTGGAGCTTGGAAAACGCTTCTTCCCCCGTTGTTCAGAAGTACTCAACAAGATCATGGATGCTGAGGACTTAACTCAGCTAGCATGTGTAGGGAATGATACCCCGGAAGAGCAGCTCCTCAAACGAAGAAGGTACATGGAACTTCAAGAAGTTCTAAGTAAGGCGTTTAATGAGGATAAACAGGAGTTTGATAGGTCTGCAATGTCATCTTCATCATCAACAAAATCATTAGGGTTGGTGAGGAGGCCTATTGTTGATAAAACTCAACGATTGGGATGATTAAGCCTTGTGCATTATTTTCTTGTATCATAAATTCTTCTCATGGATTATGGTTTTGGAAATCCTACTGATCACAGAAAGATGGGAAATAATTCGAAATGATCTTATGTATTATAGTGATGGTTTTGATGATTGGAGTTTTTCGTGCTCTAAATTTATCTTAAACAGTGTGGAGAAATTGTTTGATTCAACCGATGTATTTTTCTGTATCAACACCATTGATGATATACAGTTGGTTGTCGATATATGATTTGCGTAAATGCCCATTGAAGAAATAAAGCTTTAAAAAGATGAACATATACTTGGACAATTCTAAATTTCTAATTGGGGGAGATGTGTCTGCATGTTTCTTTTTCTATTTTTTTTATTCATGGTAGAGGAGAATCGAATTTAAGAATTATAGGATGCACAGTAAATCCTTAAACCGAAACATTTTAAAGAATTGCGTTTTTTTCCTACCTTAAGATGCTTTAAATTTTTGTTTAAATCATGTGAACAGTTATCTAATATTAGAAGAGAGAGTTTCATAAGTATTCATTCTTTCAATTCAATTAGTCATTTGCTTTTTCAGGCAGGCAACAACACCTAATCTTTAAGCCTCTTTTAATCACATCTAAAGCCTTACCCCAAAAGACCCACCAACCAAATAAAATAGAGCAGCATTAAGCGTCAACAAACACGTGGCCTAAAACTGCACACATATGGGTAATGGGTTTGCCTGAAGTTTCTAGTAAAGATTTATTTGCATACGAGCACTTCAATAAAATTCAAGTGATAGGTGCCCACGATATATATCCACTGTGTCTGATGCTCCGGAAGCGTATCGTTCCTTCCTTTTCTATAGGACTGCTATCTTCTTTCTTCTTTTGGAAAGATTTGATTACGATATACACTAAAATATAAAAATTAAATAAAAATAAATCATCGTTTTTAGCTTTAAAAAAATTACGTTGCATTTACAGAAATAAAGTATCGTATCTACCATGTATGTGAATCGTGAAAGCTCCATCCCGAATCCAATATTACCCTCATTCCCCTTTCCAGAGATTAAATCAATCACCAAAATGTCTCACTTCATTATTAAATTCAATGTCACGCTGCTGAGGGGAGAAAGCAGTAACAGTGACATTCATATGTATCTTATTTCACCTAGCAAGGGACCCATTCTTCCTGAACTGAGATGGCCATAATCAGGCCATTAATCATTATTGTCATCAATCGCTTCTCGTTTCATGCTTAAAAGCTACGAGAGCAAGCAGAACACGCAGTGTGTAACAGGGAGCTTGAAATCTCTAAAATTATTGTTATTTTAACCAAGCGGGCATCATAATACAACAGAAATTCAACCCAAAAAGAACTGTTATTACAACACAAGTAAAGGGCATTCATATGACAACTATCTATTGGTTCTGCTGGAGGACCAAGCCATGCCATATGATTAATTGTATAGCAACATAAATTTTACAATCTAAGAGAAAGGGAAATTGTTACAAGAAGAAGAAGAAAAAAAGAATATACCAAGAAAAAAAAATTGAAGAGAAGAAGTTGGATATATGAACATTCGGTGAAAGAGACCATAACACGGGTCTCTTCAAAATGATTTTATAGGCCGAGGCCTTTCCTCTACCATGCATATTTCAACTGGTCTATGCAGGAACCATCCACATCTCCAGCTTCATCAATATTGTAGAAGCAATAGCGTCCCTCCCAACACATTCCTGCACCAAAATATGTAAATTGAATCACATTCTAAAAAAATTATGAATAAGAAAAATAGCAGAGCTTCATGAAACGAGCAAATGGAATATACCAATGAGATTGATGCATCAAAATATTGATCAAAGACAACCCGCTTGCTCCACTAGCTCGTTTACATAACCAGCCCAACTATGTGGCTTTCCAATCAAATCCTCCAACTCATGAAAAAGTTGTGTGTCATTCACAGCCACTTCTTCATCATCGATCACATTCTCAACAACTGCACTGTCACCAAGTAGGTTTCCCACCAATGAGTTGTAGACAGAAGACGAATCTTGAGTACTTGTTCCATACATTACATTGTCCTTAAGAACCTGAATAGGACTGCACAAGTCATCATCCATAAAAGCTTGGAATGGGGCCTTTTCCGTTGTGTCTGTATTTACACAGTCTGGTAACATATCAGTCAGCTCAGATTGCATTGATGCTAATTGTTCTTGAGCTTGGTTCCTGCAATTGACGTTCTTGGTGGAGTCCACATGCTCAGGCAAGCTTTCAGACTCTTGGGTTGCAAGCAATCTTCGTCTCTTACAGAATTCACCCCCATCAAGCTCTCTTTGTTGTTTTCTCTTAGGGATTAATTGTTGAACAAAGTAAGGGTATTTAGCAATTTTTGCAAGGAAATTCAACATCTGCTGCTGCTTACACTCTGCACATCGGATGCGTTCATCAACAGCTCTCATTTGACTCTGAGAGTCCTCTTGCTGCTGTCTATGTTCAAAGATTTCCAATCTCAGCGTGTCTTGATCATTCTTTAGGGCCTCGAGCTCGACCTCCACTCCGAATTTTGTAGAAGCAACACTGTCTTGTGGCTTGTTAAGTCTATTTCTTCTCTTAATGCATTTTAGCAAATGCTTTTTCCCTCCCAGAAAATTTTCATTCGCAAATTCCCATCTATCTGAATGAATCTTCCTAAAACCCTGAAAAACCATATTTCCCCTGGTGAGAAAGCAACAATACAAACAAACAGAAAACTAATTATTTATAATAATGCTGATCATATGTATAGCATATACACGAAGAAGAAAAATAACCAACAGTTGGAGAATGTACCAAATGAAAAGCTAAAAACAAACAAATACCGCATGCAAATAAATAACCTTAACATCAACTTACAGAGCTACAAACAAAACAAACCTCAATTTCAAAATAAAATAATCATACAAAAACCTAATTTAAAATACAATTACTAGCTTAATCCATAAAAAATACAACAATACTCTCATGAATGGAAACTACAGATAATATAATCAAATTAACCAGGGTGGTTATACAGTGTCGAAATTTTTAGATATCGAGTCTCTTATGCCCTGCTGATGAGAAAAATCTCTTCTTCATTAAGAGTTATAAGCTTAAGAAAATATATATATTTTCTTTTACTCCCTTTTAACGAGAAGTGGAGAGGAGACTTACATAAGTGTTGAGCTGGCGAATGAAGCTGGAGAAATTCCTGTGCTTGAAATATTTCGGAAGAAGATTCTCGGAGAAGTCGTGGGAGTTCCAGACAATAAAGCTACTACGGTTCACGCTCCACGAAACAACTGGGTCGGTCTCCTGATCCTCCACCATCTCGTATATCTTCCTCAAAAATGGCGGCGGACCCATCTCGTGTAAGCCCTCCATTGGCTGAGGCAATGCACCCGTTGACGACGAAGATGAGGATCCATTAATATTAACACTCCCACCGCCATCATCGCCGTTGATGTCATCATCAACGGTCTCTTCTTCTTCTTCTTCCTCCTCCTCCTCCTCCTCCTCTTCTTTTACTCTCACTAAAGTCCGCAAAGATGAAGACGACAAGGATGGCCCACAACCGCAATGATAGCTGTTGTTGTTAAGCGTCGCCGTTTCGACTTGCTCTTCCTTCAGTTCAACTGGGTGTGTTTGCAAGGGTATCTCATTCTCAGTTTCTGCGACTACAACTTTGGTGAAGTCCTGGCTCGGCTTGGGAAAATGATTAGATGAAAATGACGAGAAAGCTCCACCGTTACCTCCGCCGAAGCCGCCGCTACTATCAGTGTGACGCACTGACATTTTGTTTTGCATTTTTTTTTTTGAACTGATGTTTTTGTTTTTGAAGTCGGCCACTGCCTCTACCGACAGAAAAAAAAAGAGATTTTCAGATTTTGTTTGTACGTTTTAATGCAAATGTACACCAGTCGACACGTCCATACGCTTTTGCCATTTGTAGTGGCTATGTATTATCAATGGCCCCCACTTAATCTTCAAAAATTCAATTTTACCCCTCACTTTTGTTGGTTTTTTACTTTTTATTTTTTTTTTCCATTACGGGACACCAATATGCCACGTGTCAATGCGCTGATTTGAACGTCCTTCATTTCATTCTTCTGATGATGAAACCAATACCCTAGATACAGCTCACGTGAGAAACACTTGCCGCAATTGGCTTATTCTCTTTTGTCTTTTATATCCATCTCCACCACGCGCTATTTAATTCTGGTCGACTCACTGCCAGTCGTTAAGTGCCACAGTTGATTGTGGGATGACTTTCAAGGACTCGGGCGCAGAATATAATTTGTCGAGTTTTGGACACTAGCTGGAATCTATCGATCCACCGAACGACAGAAATTGAGACGGTCAAAATCAAGCGGTCTCTAAACCTATCATCCTTATCGTTACTTTTTCGGCATGCATGCCACGTTTCACTAGAGTTCCACGTGTATTCATTTTGGCCAGTAAAAGTTGAAATTTTAACTCTCAAGTACTCAATTTTCTTTTCGACCGTTTAATAATAATGAATAGTCATTCCGTGCACTCCGTCAAATTCATTTTTTTGAATTTTCAAATTTAATTTATAAATAAAATGTGACCTGTTTAATATGTGTATACAAAGGGATTAAGTACTAGGCCTACAAGATTCACTTATTTAATATGATCCATTAGTGCATATTCATGAGCTGAAATGGTACTGCAACATACGGTATCTGATCTCCACAGTTTTCATGACCCTTATTCAATACATAAATCTGCCACGTTGCAAAGTCACATGATTGTCACGTGGACTGTCACTCAAGTAGTTGCCATAAACACGCTGTCCCAATACTGACTGGCTGGCGGGGGATCTTCAGTTTTATTACGACTTTAAGTTGGAACGATGACGACGTACGTAATCCGTTTCTAGAAGGGATAAACCACTGCCTTACAAGTGGCAGTCAAATAAGTCAGTTGGGCTTTGTTTGGGCCAACTTTGATGGCATTTGGGCCCTGGCTAATACGTGGACCAAACCTGTCCCTTAAATGTTTTAACAATTATCGAAGAAATTTAAGTTTTAGGTGCACAATTGATAAGACGTTGCTAGAGTTGTGCTTAAATTGAAAGGGTCATGTTTGTATATGTATGACATGAACCGTAAACCCCACCTCACCTTATCTACATATTCATTTTTGAATCATTAATCATGATTTTTTTTTTGAAGCAAAATCATTAATCATTATTATCTACATTTCTTCCGGGAACAAAGATATTAGCTACAATTGGTGGCGGTTTTTTTTAATTAAATATTTAATTTATTTTAATTTAACTTATTCAATCATTTAAAATTATTTAATTTTATAATTTAATAAAAAATTTAAATCAATTTTCACTTTATTACATATATATTTTTATTTTTTTATAAAATATTAACAAATTTCATTGTGTTGGTAAATTTCACAACTAATATAAATATATATGTACGAAACATACAAAATTGCAATAAAATTTATATTAACATTGTTGTAATATTAATTTGTACAATTAAATATTATTTTATTTATATATTTTTATTGATTTAATATTTAAAATTTATAAATGAATAAATGTAAAAGTATTTGTTTTTACTTGCTTTTTAATTAAAAAAAAGCATATATTCAAATAATTAAATTATTCAGTTTCAACCATTCAAACATTCTTTTTCAAAAAAAAAAATTTCAATATTCAATTCAATTCAACTTCATTCAAGATTTAGTTAAAAAAAAAAAAAACCACTACCTTAATTCATGTTAAGAGTAATTTTTTTTTTTTTGAAACAAACCAAAATTTATATTGATTAATCAATCGAACAAGAAGCAGCCATATTAGCTACAACACTAGACATAAGAGAAAAAAGAGCCGAATATACCCAAATTTGCTCACCTACCAAAGAGAGAGCAATTTTAGCCATACATGAGCTACTATATTAGCCTCTTTGTTTACATGAACAACATTCCGAATAGAAGAATTTGATAACATAGCAAATATATCAGCTAAAACAATATCTATTTCTACACCGAAAGTTGAACCAGATGGACCACCTCCATCATTCTTGTCGAATTAGATTCTAAGGTTGAAGAAAGCTGGCCAAACCTACTAACCATTGAAATTCTCTTAATACGATTAAAGCCTCTATTATATCTTTTTAAGAGAACTAATCTCTTCTTCTATGACTTATTGCCATCTATCTCTATTCTCACTTTTCATAATCTCATTGTACATCTTAGACTCATCAAACTTACGAGTGCAAGTAAAATTAAAAGTATGAACAACTAAATTTGTTTGTGCATACTTGATTGGCAGGATTATCATTCTCCTTAGCTTATTTTTGGCTAGCTAGTACTTTTCAAATTCCATCTCAAGAGATATAGTCTTGCTTTGGATGGACTTGGAAGAACTTGCTGGTGTTCTTAGCTTAATATCAAAGATCTTCTTATTGAAGTGCTGATCTAAGAGCATATTAGATCTATACTTAGACTCTACTTCAACTTCAACAGATTCAGGTGCCAAATCTTTCTTGATCACGGGTTCTTTTTTCTCATTTTTTTTGGGAGCTTTCAACATTATTGTCTTATCGGAAGTCACATCACGACTTATGTTACTTGCACCATACCTTGTATCCTTTCACACCATTAAGATACCCTATAAATATCCTTTTCATAGCTAGATGTTCAAATTTCCCTTACTTCATATGCATGAAAGCTGAGCAGCCAAATATTCTAAGATTTTTATACTTAAGAAGGTAGTTAAACCATTTCTCTTATGTAGTCTTAAAGTTTATCACTAAGGAGGGACTCATATTGATCAAGTAAACTGCTGTCATCACAACTTCACTCCAAAATGCCTTAAACATCTTTGCATTAGTAAGCATGCATTTAACTCTTTCAAATATGGTTCTATTCATCCTCTCAGCCAGATCATTCTACTGTGGTGCTGATCTCACAGTTCTATACCTTGCAATTGTAAGAGTGTGTGGAGCCCACTTAACACCTTGGGTCCACTAGGGTAACAACTGGTGCACCACTCAGACCCCTCATAGGTAACCTACTCCCATAACCAATGTTGAACCTGAGATCTCATCCCTTATAGGCCTTTAAGGTTCGATGGTTGTACCTATTGGGCTGGCTAGCCCTAACCCCACAAGGTTCTGAGGTGGAGCTTAACCTGACTAGCTCGATGGGTACAACCATCGAATCTTAAAGGCTTATAAGAGATGAGATCCCAGGTTCGACATTAGTTGGAGGCATAGGTTACCTGTAAGGGGTGTGAGTGGTGCGCCATTTGACACCTTGGTGGATCTAAGGTGTTGGGTGGGCTCCACATACTCTTACAAAAAGGCTAGCCTTTTTGTCAGACTGTGTGAGGCCCATAAACTACTTGGTCCATCGGCTGGATGACACCTCAGAGCCACTGGAGCACCCACACAACCAACTTAGGTTACTTGCACCCCAAAGGATTCGAACCCCGCCCCCATCTCTATGGAGGCCTTTAGAAGTTCGTCCTTATACCCATCAGACCGATTTATCATAGTTCACAACCTAAATCTATTAGGTGTATGCATGTGGTGTACGTGTCCATTTTAAAATTCATATACATGCACATCTAATATATACATATACAAATCATAAACGCAACGGAAGCTAGAAATTAAATTTGCTAAAATGAACGCAATAAAATTTTATTCATTATATTAATGAAAAAAATATAAAATGTATTAATCAAATTAATACTAATGGTTGAGAATATCACATATCAAGCTTTTAGAACGGATTTGTAACTGGAATACCGCATGAAATCTACCCGTTGGCAGTTCTAAGACTCAAAATGGTGGGCTTGAGTCGCTAAAACAGCAGCCTATATATTTTTAGCTCCGGTTTAACATTTAAACCGTTGGATTAACTCTTAATTCCCATAGCCTAACACTTAGACTATATTCATTTTGTTCTTGATGTATTCAACACTTAAACAAATCAAAATAAATAATTCAAATGCAAAACTAATTGCCATATGTTTAAGAGAAGAAGATGAATAGCAAAACAACTTTTACTATTAAGTTTTCTTATTTTTAACACTTAAAACTCAAAACAAAATTAATTTTCCTTACCTTCAAAATTGGTGGCCATCTTGTTTTTTGTTTCAAAGAAGAAAATGAAAAACATTTTCATCTTCTTCTTTCTCTATGGCCTTGAGCCAACTTAGCTCTCATTCTTCTCCTCTATCCTTTTCTTAAAAGACCAAAATTAAATTCTCTTAGCACAAATCATGGCCAGCCACATTTTATTTGGCCTTAATCATATTGTTTGTTGCAAAAACCAAATACAATGCCAACCACTCCAATCAAATGGCCGGCCACTTTGTTTTTTCTTTTAATAATTATTTGTTTCAAAGACTAAATCATTTCAATGCCAACCACCAAACTAATCATGGTTTGCCACTTATTTTATTATATATTCATCAAATGAATATATATCTTTAATAATTAGAAATATCTTCGATTAATAAATTATTATTAAAATAAATTTAGTTTATTAAATAAACTAAATATGTATCCAACAATTGGATAAGAGTAGGTGGTCGGTCATTTCTTGTCTTTGACAAAAAATTTACACTTAAGTTCTTATAATTTCATTTAATATCTCTTTTAAGCAACATTTACTTTAACTTAATTATTTGCTTAATAAAATCTCATTTTATTTAGCAATTAAGTCCTCAATAAAATATTTACTTTATTAATTTAACCATGAGCTAACAATTAACTCTAATCAAATTAACTAATTACTTAAATCTTAAGTGAGAACAAATATTTAGATTATTTAACACTTAAATAATTAATTAAGGAAAATAACCCTAAAGCCTTTAATTAACCTAACGTGGGTTCTACCTTACTTAATACTTGAGTCAATTTAACCAAAGGCTTATAATGTGTCAAGTGTCACTATTTAATTAGTCAACAATAATTACTAACTAATTATTGTACTTAACACTTAAGTACTGACACGTGCGCATCCTGAGGGTTCCTGAAACAAATATTCTGTTATGCTGAAAATTATTAAATTGAACAATTCAATCCACTATACTGCCTCAGTGCACAACGAGTACACTTCATATTGCGGGACTCTCTAGGTCCATGATGAACACTTGAAATTACATATTTAATAAGAGTTTTACATGATTGTTTTGTATTACTAGTGTATTTAATTTTCTTAACTTAAGTATGTTTACAATATTGTACTTAATTATCTTATAACTGTTTTGTGGCAGGTTCGGTAAAATGGGCATAACTTTCTACCTAAAGATCCAATTGAGGTGATTCTTAATCCTGTACAGAGCTGACTCAATGGGATAACATATTGTATTTCACAAAGCATTGGAAATTCGAGTGTTTAGAGAGTGAAAATTGGCCTAGAACAGAATTGATCTGCAGTATAGGCCCAGTTTGAACAGTTATCAGTATTTGGCCCATAACTATAGAAATACGTATCTAATACGTATGAGATCACTCAATTTGGAAAGATAAGAGACTTATCTACAACTTTTATGTTTTGAGTGACAGCTAATTCGGATCACATCAATTCCAAATTGGATAATCAAGTGGGTGCCCAAGTGATAATGAATGCAAATTATTTTGCCACCATTCTTGACTTTCATCAACCAAGTGGTTCCCTCCAAATTTGTCTCGATTTATCCATGTTTTTCTATAAATAGGTGGCTTGTTTATGCCTAAAGAATGTAATTAGAAAGTTAAAATTTAGTTCAAAATACTTTTCCTTTGTATCCATTTCCTTGTACTATTATTTCTCTTGTTTACTATTAAGTCATGTTATTTCTTCTTCCATTTCTTTTCTTTTCATTTAGTTTTATTATGTCCAAATAATTTTGTTTAAGCTAAGGTGAAAGGGTGAAGCTCTTGGCAAGGTAATAAGATATGTTTAATATTTATTCATGAATTTAATGCTTCATTTTTAAGTTATGTAAATTTATATATGATGTATTTATTTTGTTTGTAGAATTAATACAATTTCTTCTAAAGTGGTGATTCTTGATTTATTATTGACAAACTTAATACTTGGCACAATAAATTATTGAAACCATTTACAAGATTTGGTTTATATAACATTTCTTGTAAAGTGGGAGTCTTAATTTATTGTAGACAAATATAAAGATTGGCATAATAAATACTTGAACCCATTTATAAGATTTGGTGTATAATAATTGAAAGAAATAAATACTAATCAATATATAAATGATAATGAACTTTAATTGCTATATTTTCCGGTTGGAACCTCCTTTGTGTGAGGATTCCAATTGAGTTATAAAAAAATAAAAAGTTAAATATATTCTTACTTCTTATGCCAAGAGTGAATCCCCGTAACCTTAGCTTTTTATTTGAATTGGTTAATTGAAATAATATTTACAAACATCTTATACTGCATTAATTATTTTTAAAGTGTTTATAATTTGTAATTTTAATTCTACTTCCCTGTGGATCGACCCCGTTCTCATCGGGTTATTTATTACTTCGACAATCCTGCACTTGGAAATAACTTCTATATTCTGGACGTGTCAGTCCACTCTTAATTTGTCAAATGAAACTATTTTGTAAGTCTGTGATCGATGCCTCACGCACACGTCACGTGTATTACAAATCAGTGCGTTAAACTATACAAGTTGAGGTCACAACGCATACGTATACATATACGAGCTTCTAGTAAGCTCACTAAGAACAACTATTTACACCATATAGATATAGCATACACGGATCTATATAAAATGAATCCACCGTTAGACCCGCCTTTATGAAACAGGAATATAGTGTTTGAGGACATACTTGCATAATGACATTTTCTAGTACCTATTGCAATTCCTTACAACCATGTCATTACTAGTATACCTTCAGGTCTTTATCCTATTACAGATAAGGATTTAGTTTTTTAGATTTGGCTGACTGTTATAACTTGGCAACTTTTAGCGGTGTTAACTATTAGCATAAATATAATATTCAGCTTTGCTAATTCTTAGCACTAGTCTAAACTCCTTTAAACTAGATCTGAACTTCTTCAGATCATACAATATCTATAATGTAACAAGTATTGTACCATGTATTTATATTGTATTAACGATTATGTGAAATATTTGCTTTATAAATCTTAAATAATTTAATATTCACAAATATTGGAATGGCACGTAAGCACCAACTCCAACAAATTTTCACTTGCTTTAGTACCATTTATACTGATATCTTATATCGATATTTTCCAAGTGTTTCTCAAACACAGTAGGAGTTTAGGTCTGAGTAGGTCCACTACGTCATCCAAAGAATATTTTCTAGATACTATAACATCTTCAATAGCCATGAACTTTTCAATTATGTGGTATTCAGAGTCCACATGATCAGAATATTGGTGTGCCTTATGGCTTCTTGGCTTAAACAATTATTCCATTATTAGTTACAATGCAGCGGGATAAGATCCACCACTGAGCTTGAAACTATTCTAAGTTCTGCAACTAACTTAAATATCCATAGTCTTTCTTTTGCAGTCTTCTCAAGCTGCAACTAATTCTTCTTTAAAGGTAGAATTACGTGTCTAATACGTATGAGACAACTCAATTTGGACGTAAGGTAATACTTAACTTTTATTTATGTATTTAATATTTTATTCTTAAGTTATGTAAATTTATATATAATGTATTTATTTTATTTATAATATTAATACCCTTTCTTCTAAGTAGTGTATCTTGATTTATTATTGACAAACTTTATACTTGGCACAATAAATTCTTGAAACCATTTATAAGATTTGGTGTATATACCATTTCTTGTAAAGTGGGAGTCTTAATTTATTGTAGACAAATATAAAGATTGACATAATAAATACTTGAACCCATTTATAAGATTTGGTGTATAATAATTGAAAAAAATAAATACTAATTAATATATAAATGATGATAAACTTTAATTGTTATATTTTTCGGTTGGAACCTCCTTTGTATGAAGATTCTATTTGAGTTATAAAAAAAGTTAAATATATTCCTACTTCTTATGCTAAGAGTGGATCCCCCTAACCTTAACTTTTATTTGAATTGGTTAATTGAATTAATATTTACAAACATCTTATACTGCATTAATTGTCTTTAAAGTATTTATAGTTTGTAATTTTAATTCTACTTCCTAGTGAATCGACCCTATTCTCACCGGGTTATTTATTACTTCGACAATCCTGCACTTAGAAATAAACTTTTATATTCTGGACGTGTTAAGGGTCCCGATTTATCCCCGTTCACAACCTAAACCTATTAGGTGTATACATGTGGTGTACGTGTCCATTTAAAATTCATATACATACGCATCTAATATATATATATATACAAATCATAAACGCAACGGAAGCTAGAAATTAAATTTGCTAAAATGAACACAATAAAATTTTATTCATTATATTAATGAACAAAATATAAAACATATTAATCAAATTAATACTAATGGTTGAGAATATCACCTGTCAAGCTTTTGGAACGGATTTGTAGCTGGAATACCACAAGAAGTCTACCTATTGGCAGTTCTAGGATTCAAAATAGTGGGCTTGAGTTGCTAGAACAACAACCTATATATTTTCAACTCCGGTTTAACACTTAAACTGTTAGATTAACTCTTAATCCTCATAGCCTAACACTTAGACTATAATCATTTTATTCTTGATGTATTCAACACTTAAACTCATCAAAACAAACAATTCAAATGCAATAATAATGACCGTATGTTTAGGAGAAGAAGATAAATAGCAAAACAACTTTTACTATTAAGTTTTTTTTTTTAATACTTAAAAACTCAAAACAAAATTAATTTTCTTTACCTTCAAAATTGGTGGCCATCTTCTTTTTGCTTCAAAGAAGAAAATGAAAAATATTTTTATTTTTTTCTTTCTCTATGGCCCAAGAGCTAACTTAGCTCTCATTCTTCTCCTCTATCCTTTTCTTAAAAGACCAAAATTAAATTCTCTTAGCACAAATCATGGCCAGCCACATTTTATTTGGCCTTAATCATATTGTTTGTTGCAAAAACCAAATACAATGCCAACCACTCCAATCAAATAGCCGGCCACTTTGTTTTTTCTTTTAATAATTATTTGTTTCAAAGACTAAATCATTTCAATGCCAATCACCACACTAATCATGGTTTGCCACTTATTTTATTATATATTCATCAAATGAATATATATATTTAATAATTAGAAATATCTTCGATTAACAAATTATTATTAAAATAAATTTAGTTTATTAAATAAACTAAATATGTGTCCAACAATTGGACAAGAGTAGGTGGTCGGTCATTTCTTGTCTTCAACAAAAAAATTACACTTAAGTCCTTATAATTCTATTTAATATCCCTTTTAAGCAACATTTACTTTAACTTAATTATTTTCTTAATAAAATCTCATTTTATTTAGCAATTAAGTCCTCAATAAAATATTTACTTTATTAATTTAATCATGAGCTAACAATTAACTCTAGTCAAATTAACTAATCACTTAACTCTTAAGTGAGAACAAATATTTAGATTATTTAACACTTAAAATAATCAATTAAGAAAAATAACCCTTAAGCCTTTAATTAACCTAACGTGAGTCCCACCTTATCCAATACTTGAGTCAATTTAACTGAAAGCTCATAATGTGTCACGTGTCACTATTTAATTAGTAAACAAAAATTAATAACTAATTATTGTACTTAACACTTAAGTACTGACACGTGCGCATCCCGAGAGTTCATGAAACAAATATTCTATTCTGCTGAAAATTATTAGATTAAACAATTCAATTCAGTATGCTGCCTCAGTGCACAACGAGTACACTTCATATTGCGGGACTCTCTAGGTCCATGCCTAATTTGTTAAATGAAACTATTTCGTGAGTCTGTGATCGATGCCCCACGCACTCGTCACAGACATTACAAATCAGCGCGTTAGACCATACAAGTTGAGGTCACAATGCATACGTATAATCCTTCATCATATATATCCTAGATGTGGGGGGATATAAATCATTACCTTCAAATCCCCGTATGCCCATCCATAAGCTTATCTTCAGATTTGTATTTTCAAGAATGATATACACAAATAACTTTGCTATATTGTTCAACCCTTTGGGAAACACCTTTCTCGAGTTAGTACTCGTGGCCATGAGATTTACTAAAATATAATATCGGAGCATCTGGATATACTACTTTCCTATAAGAGCTGATGGATCCCATATCTATACACATCGAACTCTATAAGCATCGGATAATACCCAACGACATCCAACGGTCACACTATGAAAGGTCTATGACATGCGTGGAACTAAAGTATGATGGATCACTTACAAGTCCACTGTGGTATTTAGGTTAAAGGACCACGTATACTACTCAACTCGAGAGGACTCACCATTGACGATTTTATAGGATGTCTATTGGCGTCCTCGTGAGTCGTTTCAGCATTCAGTTCTGACTGAATATTCATATGCATATACGAGCTTCCGATAAGCCTATGGTTGGTTAAGAACAACCATCTATACCGTATATTTATAGCATACACTGATCTATATAAAATGGATCCACCGATAGAGCCGCATCAGTAAAACAGATTAGGAACATAATGTTTGAGGACATACTTGCATAATGACATTTCTTAGCACCTATTGCAACTCCTTGCAATCATGTCATTAATAGCATAGTTTTGGGTCTTTGTCCCATTACAGATAAGGATCTAATCTTTTAGATCTGGTTGACTGTTATAACCTGCCAACTTTTAGCGGTGCTAACTATTAGCATAAATATAATATTCAGCTCTGCTAATTTTTAGTAATAGTCTAAACTTCTTTAAACTAGATCTGAACTCATTCAGATCATACAATGTCTGTAACGTAACAAATATTATACTATGTATTTATATTGTATTAACGATTATATGAAATGTTTGCTTTATAAATATTAAATAATTTAATATGCATAAGTATTGGAATGGCAAGTAAGTACCAACTCTAACAGCAATCTCATACTTAGCACAAATTTCATCAAAATCCTTGTTGCAAAACTCGAGGTCATAGTCATTCCTTAGCCTCTTAACCTTTTTGTCAGTCTGATTCTCAATAAGGGCTTTCCAAGTTTTGAATATATCAAATACTTGCTCATTGTTCTTTAACACGTAAACTCACAGTTTTCTCGAATAGTCATATATAAAAATGAGAAAATATCTAGCTCGACCATAGGTCACTGTCTGCGGTAATCCCAAAAGATTTGAGTATATGTAGTCAATAGTGTTGGGTGTTGATTATTCTAGAGTGCTTGCATGTGAGATGTGTTAATCATACAAAAAATATACATATCTCATACATATATGTGCACAGCGAAGATTAAAATTAATACAATGAACACATGTAATACATATTTATCAAATGAGAAATAAGATTGAGAAATTTAACTCATGAAGCCTTTGGATTAATTTGCTTGAAGTCCACCATGAAATAAAATTTTGATTAATCCTAGCAATCAACAATGGCGGGTTTGATTGTCTAGAATAGCAGTATATTAATCCAGCATTTATTTTAACTCTTAAACTTGATTCAAAGTTAAACTCTTTAACTTAGTTAAATTTGTTTTTCTTTTTATTCAATTCTTGAATAAAAAAAAATTTAATTCATGTTTTAATGGCTAAATTAATTTGAGAAGATGATGAATAGAAAATATTTTCAACTCTTGAAACACTTCAATTTTCATTCTTTATTTCTCTTTTAATTTTCTAGCCAACAAAAAACACTTATCATTTGTTTTAATCAAATCAAATTATTTTATTTATCTTTTGTTCAACTCTTAAATAATAAAAACAAATCTATTTTAGTTATTACATTTAATAACCATTTATTTATTTGTTTTGTTATTCTAACATTTAAAACACAAAATAAATAATTTCAATTTCTCAAATTGAAATGGTCACCAAAATTGTAAAATTTAAAAACTTTTTAATTTTGAATTTCATTTCCCTTTATATACTAATACATAAATTTCAAACTAATTTGAATTTTATTTGCATTTAATTTAACCTAACCTAACCATAGTTAATATTTAACCTTAGTTAGATTAGTTTAACTTAACCCTTAAGTTAAATAAATATTTAAATATTCTAACTATAGTTAACTAACTTAACCATAGTTAGGTTAACATTTACTAACCATTAAGTAAAGTTAACTTAACCTAACCATATGGTTAGCCTTTAACCATAGTTAAGTTAATCATTTATTTAACAAATAAATAAATATTTATTTTAATTATTTAACAATTAAATAATCATTAAGTAAAATTACATTTATATCCTTACTAGGTTATCAAGTTAACCTAAAGTGGATCCCACTATTTAACCATATACTTTAGTTAACTTAACCTTAGTAATTTGCTGAATTATACAGTATTAAACAATTCAATACGGTAAACTGCCCAAGTGCACAAAGAGTACATTTCATATTAGGACTCTTTAGGTCTACACCCGATTTGTCCACTGGAACTATTCCATGAATCTGTAATCGATGCCCCAGCACATGTTACGAATATTATAAATCAGCGTGTTAGACCATACAAATTAAGGTCATAACGTATACGTATAATCCTTCCATCATTTGTACCCTGGATGTACGGAGATATAGATCAGCACCGTCAAATCCCTGTAAGCACATCCTTAAACTTATCTCCAAATTCGTATCTTGATAAACAATATACGTAAACACTTTTGTTATATTGTTTAACCCTATGGAATAATCTTTTCTCGGGTTTATACTTGTGGCCACAAGACTTCATGAAATATAATCTCGGAGCATCGGATATATAACTTACCTACGTAAGTTGACGGATCCCGTATCTACGCACACCAGACTCCATGAGCATCGGACCATATTTAACGACACATAGCGATCAGACCATAAAAGGTCTCTGATATATGTAGAACTAAAGCATGATGGATCACTCATAAGACCATCATGGCATTCAGGTCAAAGGACCACGAATACTACTCAACTCGAGAGGACCTTTCTTTGACAGCTTCATAGGATATCTATTGGGGTCCTCGTGAGTCTGTTCAGTATCCAGTCCTGACTGAATACCCGTATGCCTATACAAGCTCTAAGCTCATGGTCAGTTAAGAAAAACCATCTGAACCAGTCAGATATAGACATACATTAATCTATATTATGTGATTCACCAATAGACCCGCATTGGTGAACATAGATTAGGAACATTATGTTTGAGACACACTTACATAATGATATTTCTTAGCACCTATAGTAACTCTTTACAACTATATCATTACAAGTATACTCTCAGGTCTTTGTCCCATTATAGATAAGGTTCTAACTCTTTAGACCTCGCTGACTCTTATAAACTGTTAACTCTTAGCATTTATAACTCTCAACTTTATTAACTATTAGTTCTGATCTAAACTCATTTAGACCAGATCTGAACTTCTTCAGATCAAATAATGTCTATAATGTTACAAGCATTATACTATATAGATATGATATTAATAATTTTTATTCGAAATATTTATTGTATAAATATTACACAATTAATATTCATATAATATTGGAATGATACGTAAGCACCAGCTCTAATAAATAATTTCCTTAATTCTGTGTTTTTTGGTACTAAACCTTACTCTATGTGCTTTCGTTAGCATAAAATGCTGACAAACTCAAGTGGTTGGAATTTATCCTCACCAAATACTTTTTGACTAAATAGCTCCTTCAAGTTTCTCACTTAGGTATACTAATCTAAAATGCCACAACTTGATTTACATATTCTCATCAATCATAGAGAATGATGCAGAGCTTTTACCATCAGTAAAGACTAAAGATTCTGCGTTGTCGTAGTTATCATCATAAGCAAGTGCAACATCCACCTTATTGTCTTTGATTTTCTTCTCTTGACAGTTCTTTATAAAGTGCCCCTCTTTCTTGTAGTAATATTAGTTCCTGAGAGTGCCCCTGAGCTTTGATCTCGAGCCATTCTTCTTTTCATCTCTATGTGAGGCTCTTCCTCTTGCAGATAATCTTTCTACATTAACCTTTATCTATCTTCCCAATTGCTTTGAGTTTAACAATGATTTCACATCACTCATCGTTAAACTCTCTCTGCCATAGAGAAGTGTATCAACAAAGTGCTAATAACTTTTGGGAAGTAAACTTAGCATGATGGTCGCTTTTTCTTCATCCTCTATCTTTATATTGATAGCTTCAAGATCAATGATGATCTTGTTAAAGGAGTCTATGTGGTCTTTTATTGGCGTCCCCTCTAACATGGACAGCTGATACAACTTCTTCTTTATATGCAATCTGTTGGCCAATAACTTCTGTATATAAAGAGAGGCAAGCTTTTTGTAAAAACCAATCATTGTCTTCTCATCTGCTACTTCTCTTAATACTTCATCGCTCAATGACAGAATGATTATACTGTGAGTCATTTTTTAAATATCTTTTCTTTTTACTTCAACTTTAGATGACTCTAGTGTCTTTTCTTCCATACTAGATGGACCTGTAGTTTCCTCTAACTCTGAGCCTAATAGTTGGCTTACCAATAATGTTGTTACCTTTATCTTTCACAGATTGAAATCATTTGATCCGTTGAATTTCTCTACTTCACATATAAGTATGACCGTGTCTACTAAGAACCAAGCTCTAATGTCAGTTTGTTAAACCGGAAGCAATAAACTCAAGCAATATAATACAATAACAAGCAATTAAGAATAAATAAGAGAAGAAAGTATGAGAAAACATACTGAAATTTATGTAATTCAATAACTTGCCTACGTCTATAGCAGAACAAGATCTTACTTCTCTTATTAATGAATCACAAGACACTCACAAAGTATGCCTTTTATAAGAAAGAACTTAAGCTTTACAAAAAACTCTCTCAATTGCACTCACAAAGAACATACAATTGATCTCTCTTATAATCTATAGGTTTTGTTCTCTTGTGTTTGTGTTGTGATTGTTGTGATTATAAAGAGTTATAAGGGTTTATATAGTGTTAATATTAACCCTAGAAACTCTAAACCTAGTTAGAATAAAAATCCTTACTTTTAGGAGTCTAAATCTCACTTAAAGAAGTCAATTGAGTTAAAACAAAAAATATTCATATGTTGCCACATAAATAGTACCTCAAGCATGAATAGTACCTATAAACAGTAACCACCGCGTGAACAAGACCTTGCTTTTGGTTTTTTATTTTATTCTTTCTTAGCACGACCTTCACGTATTAGACTTCTTATTAATTTTTCATTAGTATCTAACTCAAAATTAAAACTCATCTTTAATTTTAAATTCTCAATTTCCAACAAACATAATGTTCATCGATCCATACTTCCCAATATTTGCAGTTTAGGCATATTAAACCAAAACTAAGGCAATAACAAGTGTCTAAAACTTAAAAGACCATAAAAAATACACATTTCATCAGTTCAGTTTAATTCGGCAAAATTATTCATAACTTGTAAAAAAAATTTTTAAAAAAAAATCAAACATAACAGTAGTTCAATTCAGCAAGTCTTTCGTTGAATAACCCCGCCAGCAGCGCTGCCTTTGTCAGTTCAGTCACACAACACGTGCATAAGGATGTTCAATTCTGTTAATTCTCGTTCAGCCAGAGTTATAAGACAAAGATTGAAACATGTTTAGTACTATACCACCATTAGTGTTGGGCCATAGCTTGGGGCCCTGGGGTGTGCAGCTTCCTTCCTCGACGTGCTACGGGGCATGTCTTCTTATAGTGTCTTTGCTGTCTGCTGTGCGAGTAGCGACATACACTTGGCTGATCAGCGTGGCATGCATGAGGATTGATGGCATGATCTCCGAGAGATTCAGGAACATTGATAACCTCTGGCAAGGCGTCTTCCCCAGCTCGCCGAACATTGCTTGGACCTGGCATGTTGAGCGGTGGTGGTCTAGCATCTGCATTACGGTTCTTCGCTGTGTCCAAGTCGATTATGAGGTAATGAACATCCAGGACAATGCATCGGCCCTCCAAGTTAATAAAGTCCTCCATGGTTTGCATTAGCACCCTTTCACCAGTCCGTGGTGTGATCATCGTGGTCCGAAATTTGGAGCTTTAGGTGCCGCTATTCGTTTTCCCATTAGTGGCCTACTGCACGGAGGATGCGTTATTAACACCTCTAACCTTTTCCACTTAACGTCAATTGCATATGTTCAATATTGTCTTAATACCTCGGAACTCGCTGAGTAATACGTCGATAAGAATCAATTGCACCTACATGCAACATTTTACTTCTCTCAACAGTAATTTCCAATACAGTACAAAATTCCACCTACTCTTTTCTAACAACTATTAAGCTCGATCGATCAAATTACTTTGTTTGGAAGTCTCAAGTATTCACTGCAATTTGAGCTAACAGACTTGAAGATCTGATCAATGGTGTATAAAATTGTCCAGATCTTGAAAGTTGTTAAAGTTGATCAAAATAAAAGAAGTATGGATCCAAGTTTGCAAGAAGTAATAAATCTAGATTTTGAGATCTAGATCAAGCAAGATCAATTTCTCTTGAGTTGGCTTTATTCAACTATTAGTGTGAATATATTAGGATTGGTTATTGATAGTAAATCATCCTATGAACTCTAGAACAAGATCGAAAAATAATTTGGCTCACAATATAAAGTCAAAACTATTCAATTGAAGTACAAATTATCAACAATTAAGAAAAATTAGTTAACAATGTCAAAATATTTTTTGAAGTTGAAAGAAATTGCCAATGAACTTTCTGTTACTAGTTATGTTCTTAATGAAGAAGATTTCATCATGCATCTAGTTTGTGGAATTGAGTTAGATCTAACTATGATTTAGTAGTAGTTTTAATCTCTAGTAGTCTTAGTTCTATTAGTCTTAATAAAGCCTAATTGACATTGTTGACTCAAGAGAATAGGTTGTTACAAGGCAATTCTGTTAAAGCTAATAACCAAGCAAATTATAGTGCTAATGTTGCTCAGAAAATGCAAAAGAAAAATTGTAGTTCTGGAAATGGTGAGGAGATTTTAGTAATGGCGGCTTTGGAAATAATCAGAACAATAGCTATGGTACTAATAATACCTATAATGCTGGTTAGGGAATGTGTGGTTTTCCTGTGAATAAAGGAAGAGGTCAAATGCAAAGGGGTGGAAGGAACCTTTTTGGTAGAGGAAACATAAGGCTAATATGTCATATTTGTGAAAGACATGGTCATTCAATAGCCAAGTGCTACTATAGATTCAATTCTAAATATGTGCCTAAAACTACAAGTGATTATATAGGAAATAGTGATCGTCAAAATGCAAATGGTCCTGGAAATCAAGGCAATTCTAGTTAGAGAATGGCTATTGTAGCAGCACAATAAGCTTAGGAAGGCATAGTAGAAGAAGGGTGGTACTTAAATTCTGGAGCCACTCATCACTTGACTAATAATGCATCAACTCTTAACAACAAATTGAAGTACTCATGTATGAAAAGATTACTAGTTAGTAATGGCTAATGCTTGGATATTTGCTTAATTGGTTAAACAAAACTTCAAACTAAAACTAATCAATAGTTAATTATCAAAAATCTATTGTTTATGCCTGCTACAACCAAAAACTTAATAAGTGTGTCTAAACTTGTTGCTGAAAACAATGTGTTTATTGAATTCTATTTTGACTTATGCTTGATAAAGGACGAGAAGGAAAGAATTGTACTGCTGAAAGATGTGAATGTAAAGAGATTATATAGATTGCTGTCACTTGGAACAAAACAATCACTTGTAAATCCATAAAGTTACTCTCTTTAATGTATCAAACACTGTCAACCAAGGTCTATGTTGTCTTTATTTTTTAAAAATGCATTTTCTTGTAATATAAATAAGAGTCAATATAATGCAGCTAATCCACTCCTCAATTCTATCATGTACAATTCTAGGAACTGATATGAGTCTTATCTCACCTCTTCAAAGAGTCGTTTGTTGAATCAAAATGAGTGTAATCTTTGGCACAAAAGACTTGGACATCCAAGTCCTTAGATAATGAAATCTATTCTTAAACTTTATAAAGGAATCAATACTTGCAATAGAGATTGTAAAATTGATTTTTATTATGTATGCCAACTTGGAAAAGTACACAGAAACCATTTTCCTTCAACTTATATTAAAACAACAAAGTCTTTAGAATTAATCTATACAAATATATAAGGACAAGCTCCAATTGAAAATAAAAGCCTTAAATGTCTTCATTCAGTTTCAAAAACAAGTAGAGAAACATTTTGAGTGTCACATTGAAGCCTTACAATTTGATTAGGGAGGTGAATTTAGGAGTTTTTTTTTTAATATTTGAAACAAAATGTTATATAATCTAGAATAACTTGTGCTCATACTCATCACTAAAATGGGGTTATTAAGAGAAAACATAGACACATTATTGTAACTGGTCTTACTTTGCTTGCTCAAGCAAAAATGCCAATTTTTTTCTGGTGAAAAGCTTTTCATATAGCCACTTTTCTGATAAACAGGCTGCTAACATCTATCTTTACATATCAGCCACCTTACTCCAAATTATTTCACTCAATACCAAATTATACACTTTAAAAACCTTTTGGTTGTGCATATTTCTTTTGTTTAGACCATATAAGCATAAATGTGATTTTCACATAGCCAAGTGTGTGTTCATTAGCTACAACCTCTTTCACAAAGGGTATAAATGCATGCATTCTTTAGGAAGAGCCTATATGGCAAGAAATGTATCCTTTAATGAAAATTCTTTCTCTTATCTTGACCTTTTTCTTTCGAAAACATTAATTACTAAGTCTGGTCAGTGTGATACATTAACTACATCATCATTTGTTATTCCAAACTTACCTGGTTACATCAGTAGTAGTAGTCCCCTTTCACACGGCATTTTAGTAGCCTCTAATGAATCAGCACAAGGTATAACACACTCACCAACTTTTCAAAATCCTCTAACTTTGAACTATAGCCATGATACTTAAATTTCTCATTTTTATACAAACACTTCAACTTCTATTGATAACCAAAATACAAGCACCATTCCAAAACAACAATCCTTACTTATATAGCCAACACAATAATCCCCATCTACATATTCTATGACTACAAGATCCAAGTTAGGAATATTTAAGCCAAAGGCCTATTCAAGACAATCTGGATGAGCCAAAAATAATTTTAAAAGGATTTGTCATATCATAATTGGAAAGCAACAATGCTCTTATTAAGAATAGAACTTGGACCTTAGTTCCAGCTACAGATGGGTATTTAGAACTAAATTCAATGCAGACAGGTTAGTAGTAAAATATAAAGCCAGATTAATAGCAAAAGGCTTTCTACGAACATTAGTTATAGATTATTTCAAAACTTTCAGTCATTTTATTAAGGCATCTATAGTCAAATTGGTTCTAAGTTTGAAAATAATGAATAGGTGGTCAATAGGACAAATTAACATCAACAATGTTTTTCCAAATGGTGAGTTAACTGAATCTGTCTACATATCACAACCAGAAGGCTATGTGAGTACTCAATTCCCTTATTATGTTTATAAGTTGAATAAAGCTCTCTATGACCTTAAACAGGCCCCAAGAGCCTGGTATGATAAGCTCAAGCAAGTATTACTTTAGGGAATAAACAGAACTTTAAAATAAATTCTTCTCTGTTCTTTAAAAATATTAATGACAGACTTATAATGGTACTCATATATGTAGATAATATCATCATCACAGGCCATTCATCTACCTATCTTTAAAAAATTTATCACACAGCATGGATCTACTTTTTCTTTGAAAGACTTGGGCAATTCAAACTACTTTTTAGGAATATAAGTTCACCTTACTACCAACGGAATACATTTAACTTAGACCAAGTACATTTATAACCTGTTATCAAAAGCCAATACGCTGGAATGTAAGGGGTATGATACTTTAATGAGCTCAGGTTAAAAAGTCTTCAAAGATGATAATGTAGCTTTTACAGATCCAACAACCTACAGGCGCATAATTGATGCCTTGTAGTATGTAACTTTAACAAGGCCTAAGTTATTATACTTAGTTCATAAGCTCAATTAATTCTTAACTTGCCCTTCAGTCAAGCATTGACAGGCCTACAAGTGCATTCTAAGATATATTAAATCGACCCCTACTCATGGTCTGGAAATTGTTAAATTAGGAACTTTAAACTTAACTACTTACTCAGATGCTGATTAGGGCTCAGATCCAGGTGACAAGAGATCAATTGGGGGCTATTATGTCTATCTTGGACAAAATCACATTTCATGGTCATCCAAAAAATAGAATATGGTGGCTAGATCCTCAATTGAAGCTGAATATAGAGCCTAGCATAAGCTTGTTCAAAATTGTCATGGTTAAAATCCTTACTTTTCAAGTTACAAATTCAGCTTACTCACATTCCAATTATATGGTGTGATAATCAAAGTACTCAAGCATTAACACTTAATCCAGCGTTTAATGCAATGACAAAACACATTGAGTTGGACATACACTTCATCTTAGATAAAATAGCTGCTAAAGAAGTGGATGTTTGATTTGTTCCAAGTATTGATCAAACAACCAATATCTTTACCAAGCCACTGTCATTTGACAGATTTTCTTACCTTAGAAATAAGCTTCAAGTCTCTGCACGACCCCCAACTTGAGGGGGGATATTATAACATATGATTTAATCATTGTTTCTGAACTAAAAATGGATGGTTCGATGGTCAGAGGTTTTGATGGCTATGATGAAGCTTATCAACTTTTGATGGATCATAGTTAAGTCAGTTAAAATAAAGGGTTGATGAGTGAGCAATTTGTTAAAGAGAGTGAGGGATAGTTTGTTAAAGTTGTTACATAAGTAGACAAGTTTGTTATCAAGTTTATGTCAAAAATAATAATTAGTTAAATTATTTCATTTTATTTTTCTTGTAAATTCTTGTAATATAAATACTCTTATATGCGTGCTTTATTCATGATTCTTTAATAATAAAAAAGAGGTTATTCAGGTTAATATCTTAGAGTGCTATTTTATTCTTTTTTCTTTTTCATTTTCCTTCCAAACAAACAAGATCTCAAAACTTTCATAAAGTCTCTCATCAAATAAGTACTAGATGATCTTGCCTTTCTTGTACTATGTCTTTAGACTTCTATTAATGTGTTTGTCACCTATTACCGTATTGGCTTATATTGTATTCACTTTTCTTTCATTTGATGTACTCATTCCCTTATGTGCCTCGTATGTTAAAAATTACAACATTAACTTTAGGCCTATAACAAAATGTATACTATAAGGCCCAATCCCAACATATAAAGCATTCTAGAATCAAGGCCTAAGCCCAATATATAGAGTATTCTAGAATCAATGCTCAAGCCCAATAGATGGAGGATTCTAGAACCAAAGCGCAAACCTAAGTTCTAAAAATATCCAAGGTAGGTGGAGATATTTTTAAAAGAGATAAGTATGGAAAAATTGTGTGGTTGAAATATTTTTTGAGAATATTTAATTTATGTTGTTTAGATTTAGTGACAACAAGTATAAATACCTTCCCTTCTCATTTGATTTAGGCATCAAATGGAAAGAACTTGATCTAGTGTAAAGAAGCAATAAGTATCTAGTAGCTTGATCAAGTGATAAGAAGTGATCAAGTATTATGAGAGTGGTAGTTTCCAAAGTTTGTATTGTAAGTTTTGTGTTTAGTGTTTGGTGTATTAATAAAAGTGTTTCATTTGTGATCCATTAAGTTCAACATTTGGTATTAAAGTTGTGGGTGCTAAGATCCTAGAATCTAATAATTGGTATTAGAGCTGTGGTTGCTTGGATCCTAGAGAATCCAATAATTGGTAACTATTTGGGTCGTAGAACAGTAGTAAGAGTGCTATTTATATAGGTATCATTCATACTATTACTGTTCATATAGGTACTGTTCATATATACAGTACTATTATCAGAGCCTGGTGTAGTTATATGAAGGGTGCATGTTTACAAAAGTTCTATCAAAAAGGCTAATATTGCTTAAAGAGTCTAAATTTTAAGTGGGATCGTTGTGACCCCTCCAGTCTTTCTTAAGAACTTTTCTGGTGTACAATTCATATAAATAAACACGTATGCATTATTATTATAATGTTGGTGAAAGCGTTGTTAAGAATAATAGCATGACAATTAAAGATTGACCTTGGTGGAGCTTCATTTGAATTGTGAAGAGTTTGGAACTCTGCAAGCATGCAGTTCGAGATAAAGCTTATTCAATATTATTTAAGTCTTACTGACACGATGAGTGTCCTTTAAATAGTTAGAGGAATTAAGAAGCTCAACAACTAAAATTACAATACATGAACGACGTTGATAGAGTCTTACTTGCAAAGATTTTTGGGAGATCGTTGATGGGAATGAAGTAAAACAGCCAACGGACAAAGCTACTTTAAAGAAGTAGAAGGTGAATGTTGGTAAGGATATGTTCGCTATTAAGACCACAGTTGAAGAAGAAATGTTGGAGTACATAAAAAAGGATAAGACGCTAAATAAAGCTCAACGCAACATGACGATTAATTAATACTTCATAAAGGTAAAGTCCTTGTACCACGAAATATCTGAGTTAGATCATGCCACTGTTATTGCTGAATCTAGGATGAAAAGAATTATCATCTATGGTTTGAGGCCTGAATATAGAAGTTTTGTTATTACTGTACAAGGCTGGCTAACCTAACCACCTTTTATTGAATTTAAAAATTTACTTGGTGATCAAGAAGTGATTGCCAAGTAAATAGGTGGGGTTTCATTAAAAGGCAATGAAGAAGCACTCTTTGTCGACAAAAGAAAATGTCAATTTAAACGACGTAATGGTAGAGGATCTAAAAGAAATGATGACAAGATAAAGAGTTATCAATAAGAAGGTAGTTTAAAAACAGGGGGGGCATCGAGGACTTGCGGCAATGATAGTTAGTCCAAGCAAAAGAAAAAGTTTGAAGGAAAATACAATAATTGTAAAAAAAACCAGCCACATGGAAAAAGATTGCTAGTCAAAGAAAAGGTTTGCTGAGGATCATGTTGCCACATCAAACTTAGAAAAGAAATATAAAGAAGAGTAAGATGCTGAAGTGTCATTCGTTTTAGAAGAGGAAGACTTATCACTCTCAACAATAATTCATGAATTGAGTGATTGTGAAAATGATTG
This sequence comes from Ailanthus altissimus, assembly GCA_946807835.1. NCBI lineage: Eukaryota > Viridiplantae > Streptophyta > Magnoliopsida > Sapindales > Simaroubaceae > Ailanthus > Ailanthus altissimus. The sequence continues at coordinate 24,480,062 of OX327689.1, forward strand.
GACCATTGGCAAATAATGTTCAAGTCATATAAACATGAAGAAGCTTTGTGGTGCTGTAGAAAAGGTAACAGTTCACCATGATGAGTTAGAACAATAAGTGGAGGAGGTCGAGGTGGACTTTAATACTCAAAGGGATGAGTTGTGCTCATTTATTGACATATTTATCGTGAGTTGCGCTAGTATATAACAGGATTGGACCAAGACTTATTAAGAAGAGGTCAATTCCACTATGAAAAAGCTTTAAGACCAAGTAGAGAATTATATAATGGGTTTAAAGATGTTAAAAAGGATATGGTATTATGTAAGCAAGTGGTAGATGAGGTTGTTGTCGCTCAAGTTATAATGATTGTACTAAGAGTTGAAACTCCTAAGCCAAAGGAGTTCAGTAGCAAGAAATATGGCAAAGAGGTTAATGAAAAGGTTAAGTCTTATCCTTAAGAAAAGAAAAAAAAAATCTATAGCACCCATGTTCAAAATAAGTTATAATTAGGCATAACGTGCTAAAATGATATAATCAAACAAGAAAGATGTAAAATAATGTCAAAAGGCGAATGAAGAGCTTGCAAGAGACAAGAATGGAAAAAATCTTGTAAAATTAAAGGAGTTGAATAAGCGTACACAAGTAGTGGTGTTTGATGATGGTACCTCTAAGAAGAAACACTTGAGCTATAAGCATGAAAGGTCTGATTGAGATGCCAATAAAGAGAATCCTACAAATGAGCCTAAAGAGAACACCTAATGATAAGAATATGATTGCGGAGGAATATGAAAAGATACTTGGGAAAAAAGAAAAACTTTGCTCATGTTAAAGACTGAAAGAAAAGAGAAGGAAAATGTTGCAACAAAGAGAAAGTTGGTGTTGAAGGGGACTGTTAAAAATTACAACACCAACTTCAAGCCCAATATATAAAGCATTCTATGATCAAGGCCCAAGCCTAATATATGAAGCATTCTAGAATTAAGGCCTAAGCCTAATATATAGAGTATTCTAAAACTAAGGCCCAAGCTAAAGATATGAAGGATTCTAGAACTAAAGCCTAAGCTCAAAATATGGAAGATTTTAGAACCAAAGCCCAAACCCACGTTCTGAAAATATTCAAGGTAGGTAGAGATGTTTTTGGAAGAAATAAGTATGAAAAATTGTGTGGTTGAAACTTTTTTAGAATATTTAATTCGTGTGGTTTAGATTTAGTGACAACAAATATAAATACCACATTCCTTATTTGATTTATGCATCAAGTGAAAAGAACTTGATCTAGTATAAAGAAGCATTAAGTGTTTAGTAGCTTGATCAAGGGATAAGAAGTGATCGAGTATTATGAACTTGATCAAGTAGAATGAAGTGATCAAGTGTTAAGAGTTAAACTTTGTTAGAGAGATGAGAGAGAGTAATAAGCTCAACAAAGAGTGTGTGAATATTGAGTTGTGAGTGTTGCGTTGTAAGTGAGAAAAAGTGATAGTTTCAAATGTTAATATTATAAGTTTTGTGTTTAGTGTTTGGTGTATTAATAAAAGTGTTCCATTTATGATCCATTGAGTTCAACATTCGATATCAAAGCTATGGGTGCTAGTGTCAAGCCCTAGACCCAAAAGATCCGACACACGACATCACTTACATTCATTCACTACATGTGCACTCATAAATAATATTACACAAAATTTTCAACTTTCATTCAACACAGGAATCCTTAGTAAGTTGCTAGTAAGTTCAACACTAAAATCAACCATAACCTAACATATAAATATAAACTTCTCTTGACAATATTTAAACATTCATTTCAATTTCTTTCAGAATTATAGCAATTGAATTATGACTGGGACAATTATTAAACCGGAGATACACAGAGTTTTCTCAGAGATTAACACTCTACTACGTCACCAGTAGCAACTTTGTTACCGAGAGCCCAGAATATATCCATTGCAAATTCTTACTTAAAATCATCCAATAATCACACTTTATAAAACTTAAACCAAATCCAATCCACACACAATGAACTAATACATAAGTATTTATTCAATAGGGACAAATCAAATATCATATCCCACGTGTCCCCAAATGAAACACTCGGTAACCTAGCAACTTAGAGAACCCAAGAAACAGCAGAAGCCTTGCCAAATCCGCTAAGCACACATGCACCTTATTTACCTGAAATCACCATAAACTATAATGAGTATAAAACTCAGTAAGCATACTAGTTTTTTATATATCAAATACAAATACATATATGTACACAATGCATATGTATGATATGCTGTGATCAATCAAAATTATAATCTTATCAAATCACATATCATGTAAGCGCTTACACATTCTTTCAAAACACATAATAGGAATACCATCACTCAACTACTACTTAGTAGGACTTACATATCACATATCACATAATGAGCCAAATGTCACTCGTAGGTGACATACCGTATGAGAGGAATAGTACAAGTGAGGTCTTCAAATTACACATATATAATGCTCATGCCCGAAGGTAAAAGCCAAACCCTCACCCTGATCATCGGTGAGTCCTCTCACATGCACCAATACGCCACCACACGAATGTGATGACTCATACTTCCTTTAGGTACCAATAGGATCCTCCCTACATACGGAACACATAACATATACCAATCCCGAAGGAAAAGGCCACACATAAAGGCTCCACAAATCACATAAAATGCATACTAAGTTAACAGTGAGTTCAAGTACCCTCAAAACACAAAATATTTCTCATGGACATATTACACTTCAAAAGCTTTCATTATTAAACGCATCTTATTTTGAAAGCTCACTTTCAAAAATACATGTATATCCATGCTCAATGTCAATGCTCACATTCATAAACATATATTCACATTTTATATCAAAATATACTTTGACATAACATAAACATATTCTTAACCCCATTTGCAAAATCATACAAAACAATTACTATGTTTATTGTGATTTCAGTAAAAAGTCTAGTATACTTACCTCTTAACACTTTCAGCTACAAGGCTTAAATCTCCTTAACCTATCAATGGAGATTAATCCTTTCATAAGCCTCACAATTCACACAAAATACTTTAAATAGCTTACAAAATTATACACAATGCATTTATCACATCAAATTGGTCTAAATACTTAGTTTCTCAAAACCTGTCATTCTGACCACTTACACTTAACAAAATTTTCTAATAAATCAAATGATGTCCAATTACTCCAAAATCAGAATATATCATTCTTGACTCCTTCTTATATATGAATATTATATCAAAATTCCTACACAATCCATTCCATACATACCATCGAATCCAAACTACTAACCTGACAAGATCAAGATACTTACTGAACAGTATTCAATCTCCCGATTTTATAAAATCATATACTAACTCAAAAATTATAAAAATATCATATAATTACTCTTAACACATATCTCAGTCCATGATAAATATTTCACTTCCAAATCACTGCCAAAAGTATTTTAAATCTATTTTATTTCATAACTTTAAAAACTTGTTAATCAAATACTGCAATGAGCTGATACACTTTAAAAAATCATAACACTTCAACCACATTGATCTAAATTCTCATTTCTGAGTATATCACATTAGACATATAAAATTATAATATTCCATAAATTCGTAATTTTTAAAGATCATTCAGTAGGTCAAAAATTATTTTCCACTGTATTATACTGTTTACACAGGAAATTTCTAGAATTTCAGGGTCATTTTGGTAAATTCACAACAAATTCAATTTCTAGAATTTTGAATCGATTCAAAGTCTCAGATGATCCTAAACTTGTCTAATTTCATATACTCAAAATTCAAAACCAGAATAGAATTACAAAAATTTATAAAATTCCTGGATCAAGAGACTATCAAGCAGAAATTCCACAATTCATCATGATTTATCAAGCTATCTTATAGATCATCATCAATTCTCACAATATCAAACGAAATACATATCAAATCCTCAATTATACATATTTTCAGAAATTGAAACTTAAATAAATTAACTTAATTAACACCAATAAATTGATAATTAGTTGTGATATACCTCTAAAGATCCAAAATTCCAATTTCTTCTTCTTTTTTTTCTTCTTCTTCTCTTTCTCTCTCCTCTATTTCTCTCTTCTCTCTCTTAAAATGGGTAGCTTGACCTAAAAATGGTAAAATAGGGTTCAAAAGTGTATTTTTATACTAAGAGGCTAATTTTTGGTATTTACGAATTTGCCCCCAAAACTTTCAAAGTATAATAATTTGGTCCCTAAAATAAATCTAAAGTCATACAAATAAACCTAATACTAATCGTATATCCTTAACCTATAAAAATATTACTAATAACAATATATAATTCAAGTATCACCAACATACAAATAAAATACGTATATTTATACATATATAAATACTTATTCTTACCAGTCGTGGATACTGGTTACTACAATTCTCCACTCCTTATAAGAATTTCGTCCTCGAAATTCATAACTTAAGCAAATAGATGAGGATACTTAGATCTCATTTCCTCTTCTCGTTCTCAGGTTGCCTCTTCAACTGCATGGTTTCTCCATAAAACCTTTACCAAATCAATCTTCTTAGTACGAAGAATTTGCTCCTTATTGTCCAAAATCCTAATGGGCACTTGTTCATAAGTGAGATCATCTCTAAGTTGAAGTGGCTCATAGCTTAACATATGTGAGGAGTTTGAAACATATTTTCGCAACATGGACACATGGAACACATTATGAACTCCTGATAATGATAGAGGAAGGGCAAGTCTATAAGCCACATCACCTATCTTTTCAAGGATTTCAAATGGACCAATAAATCTTGGACTCAACTTTCCTTTCTTGCCAAATCTCATGACTCCTTTCATTGGAGCAACCTTAAGAAATACTTTTTCACCCACCTTAAATTCTAGATCTTTTCTTCTATTGTCTGCATAGCTTTTCTGTCTACTCTGAGCCACTTTCATTCTTTTTCTTATCTTCTCTATAACCTCACAAGTTTGCTAGACAATCTCTGGCACTAAAATTTTCCTTTCTCCAACTTCATCCCAATGCACAGGAGATCTACATTTTCTTTCATACAAAGCTTCATATGGGGCCATACCAATAGTCAATTGATAACTATTGTTGTATGCAAACTCTACTAATGAAAGGTGTTTGTCCCAACTACCTTTAAAGTCTAACACACATACCCTCAACATATCTTCTAGAATTTGAATGGCCCTTTCAGATTGACCATCAGTCTGTGGGTGGAATGCAATACTGAAGTTCAACTTTGTGCCCATGGCATTATGTAGGCTCTTCCAAAATATTGAAGTAAATCGGGGATCTCTATCAGATACAATTGACACAGGTACTCCATGAAGCCTCACAATTTCATCAACATATAATTGGGCATACCTATCCATGGAATAAGTGGTGCATATTGGAATAAAATGTGCTGATTTTGTTAGCCTATCAATAATCACCCATATGGCATTGTAGCCCTTTTGTGTACTTGGCAACCCAACTACAAAATCCATGGCTATATGCTCTCATTTTCATTCCGGTACCAATAAAGGTTTCAATAACCCAGATGGTCTCTGATGTTCTGCCTTAACTTGCTGACATGTCAAACATTGCTCTATAAATTTTGCAATCTCTCTTTTCATATTAACCCACCAATAAACAGCTCGTAGGTCTCGATACATCTTGGTACCTCCCGGATAGACAGTATATGGTGAACTATGAGCTTCAACCAAGATCTCATTTTTCAACTCATCATTATTAGGCACATAAAGTCTACCTTCAAAATGTAGAGCTCCATCATCAAAAATAGCAAAGTTAGGCCTTTTACCCAGTAAAATTTCTTCCATAATTTTCTTCAGATGCACATCATTACCTTGTGCTTCCTTAATTCTCTTAATTAGGGTAGGCTGAATGGACATACTTGCAACATAAGCCCTATCATTAGATCTTACCACTTCAATGCCAAGCTTTTCTAAATCCAACAAAATTTGCTTTTGAGTAGTCAAAAGTGCTGCCATATGTCCTGAAGATTTTCTACTCAAAGCATCTGCTACAATATTAGCTTTTCCCGGATGGTAGTTAATCACACAGTCATAATCTTTGACTAGTTCCAACCATCGACGTTGCCTCATATTTAACTCCTTTTGAGTAAAGAAGTATTTAAAACTTTTGTGATCTGTGTAAATTTCACACCTTTCTCCATAAAGATAATGCCTCCAAATTTTAAGAGTAAAAACTACTGCAGCCAACTCCAAGTCATGAGTAGGGTAATTCTGCTCATAAGTCTTTAGTTGTCGTGAGGCATATGCCACTACCTTTCTATCATGCATTAATACACACCCAAGCCCTTTCTTGGAAGCATCACTATAAATCACAAATCCAGCAGAAGCAAAAGGGATGGTTAGTATGGGAGCAGATACTAACCGATGCTTGAGTTCTTGAAAACTTTTCTCACATTCTTCTGACCACTGAAACTTGACATTCTTTCTTGTCAATTGAGTTAAAGGTGAAGCTATCTTAGAGAATCCTTCAACAAACCATCTATAATATCCTGCCAGCCCAAGAAAACTTCGAATTTCCCCCACATTAGTTGGTCTGGACCAATTCACCACTGCTTCAATTTTACTTGGATCCACTAAAATTTCTTTTGAGGAAACAACATGTCCCAAAAATACCATTCGATCTAGCCAGAATTCACATTTCTTGAATTTTGCATAAAGCTGCTTCTCTCGTAACACTTGTAGGACTTTTCTTAAGTGTTCTTCATGTTCTCCTTTACTCTTAGAGTACACTAGGATGTCATCAATAAACACAATAACAAACCTATCCAAATAATCCTTGAATACTCTATTCATTAGATCCATAAAGGCAGTAGGTGCATTTGTCAACCCAAATGGCATAACAATAAACTCATAATGCCCATATCTGGTACGAAATGCAGTCTTTGGAATGTCTTCTTTCTTGATCTTCAATTGATGATAGCTAGAACGAAGATCAATTTTTGAGAATACACAAGCTCCTTGCAATTGATCGAATAAATCATCGATTCTTGGAAGTGGATATTTATTCTTTACAGTCACACGGTTCAATTCTCGATAGTCAATACATAATCTCGTTGAACCATCTTTCTTCTTAACAAAAAGAACTGGAGCACCCCAAGGTGAAACACTCGGGCGAATAAACCCCTTCTCAAGTAATTCACATAGCTGTTCCATCAACTTTTTAAGCTCTACTGGTGCCATACGATAAGGTGTTTTAGATATAGGACTGGTTCCTGGCAGAAGTTCTATAGTGAATTCAATCTCTCGATCTGGTGGAACTCCAGGTAAATCTTCAGGGAATACATCTATAAACTCATTCACCCCTGGAACATCTTGAATTTTCATTTCTTCTTTCTTTGTATCCACTACAGTCGCTAAGAAACACTGACAACCCTTCTTAAGACTTTTCCAAGCTTGTAAAGAAGATATTACTTTTGGCAAAGAGCATAACTTAGAACCAATAAAACTAAACTCAGGCTCCCCGGGTGGTTGGAAAACAACTTCTTTCTCAAAGCATTTAACATTAGCATGGTACATAGACAACCAATCCATGCCAAATATAACATCAAAATCATACATATTCAAGATAATCAAATCTGCTTGTAGCACCTTATCTCCTATTTCAATTTTACATGATTTTACCACATTTGTAGCACACATCAAATCTCCAGAAGGAGTTGCAACATATAAATCTACACCCAAAGGTTCTGGCATAACCTCCATATTACTAACAAATGCATGGGATACAAATGAATGGGTAGAACCCGAATCAAAAAGAGCTAAACCATGCTGGCCATATATGAAAATTGTACCTGTCACCACAGAAGGTGAATCATCTGCTTCTTTTCTGGTAAGAGCATAGACTCTTGCTTGAGCTTTTTGATCTTTTTTAAATCCTCCCTGATCATTCTTCATCTCTGGACAATTTTGAATAAAATGACCAGTCTTTCCACACTTAAAACAAGCTCCACTCTTCCTAAAACACACCCCTCTATGTTGTTTCCCACATGTATCGCATAATGGGAAATCCTTCTTTTCAATGTCATCATTCCTCTGCCTCTTCTTTCCTTTCCACCTGTCAAACTTTTTATGATTATTTTTAACCCAGGGTCTCTTTTCTGATCTATGATAACCCACATGTTTGGACTCAGATGGTGCTGCCAATTCTTCATCCCTTGCTAATATTTCAGCCCTCTGTACTACTGCACTATATGTCTGTAAATCAAGGACAGAGAGTAACCTCCTCACTTCTGGTTTAAGACCCATTTGAAACCTCTTGGCCTTACGTGCTTCTGTGTCTACTAAGTGGGGAGCAAACCTAGACAACTCCTCAAACTTCCTCTCATATTCTGTTACTGACATTTTACCCTGAGTAAGGTGGATAAATTCTGCTTCTTTCTCATCTCTTAGGGACTGGGGAAAGTATTTTTCATTAAATAATTCCTTGAATCTTTCCCATGTTATCTGGTTCTTATCAACATTCAGTGTCCGCATGGTCATCTCCCACCAATGACTGGCTCCCTCCTTGAGCATGTAAGTGGCACAACTTACTTTATGTGAATCTGAACAATCGAGGAGGCTGAATATCTTTTCCAACTCACGGATCCACTCCTCAGCAACCAACGGGTCTTTTGAGCCTTCAAATGATGGTGGTTGCAATTTTTTGAATTGCTCAATAACATGGAATTTATCATTATGGTCTGCTTTGGGTCGTTGTTGTTGAAGCACATTATTCACTGCTTGAACAATATTTTGGATGGTAGCAGGGTTTTCTCCTGAAGTACTCTCATTCACAGTATCAGCACTTCTAGTAATTCTTGGATTACGCCCCATCTTTTCAAAATCACAAAGATAAGTAAGTAAGATATCAAATAAATCAATATACATAAATAAGCACACATACAATCTTAAGGATTTGGCATCGGCTGGGTTCCCTTGACTAGACACATAAAGTCTACAGAATCATATCTTAGCTCTGATACCACTAAAAGCTGTCACGCCCTAGACTTAAAAGATCCGACACACGACATCACTTACATTCATTCACTACATGTGCACTCATAAATAATATTACACAAAATTTTCAACTTTCATTCAACACAGGAATCCTTAGCAAGTTGCTAGTAAGTTCAACACTAAAATCAACCATAACCTAACATATAAATATAAACTTCTCTTGACAATATTTAAACATTCATTTCAATTTCTTTCAGAATTATAGCAATTGAATTATGACTGGGACAATTATTAAACCGGAGATACGCAGAGTTTTCTCAGAGATTAACACTCTACTACGTCACCAGTAGCAACTTTGTTACCGGGAGCCCAAAATATATCCATTGCAAATTCTTACTTAAAATCATCCAATAATCACACTTTATAAAACTTAAACCAAATCCAATCCACACACAATGAACTAATATATAAATATTTATTCAATAGGGACAAATCAAATATCATATCCCATGTGTCCCCAAATGAAACACTCGGTAACCTAGCAACTTAGGGAACCCAAGAAACAGCAGAAGCCTTGCCAAATCCGCTAAGCACACATGCACCTTATTTACCTGAAATCACCATAAACTACAATGAGTATAAAACTTAATAAGCATACTAGTTTTTTATATATCAAATACAAATACATATATGTACATAATGCATATGTATGATATGCTGTGACCAATCAAAATTATAATCTTATCAAATCACATATCATGTAAGCGCTTACACATTCTTTCAAAACACATAATAGGAATACCATCACTCAACTACTACTTAGTAGGACTTACATATCACATATCACATAATGAGCCAAATGTCACTCGTAGGTGACATACCGTATGAGAGGAATAGTACAAGTGAGGTCTTCAAATTACACATATATAATGCTTATGCCCGAAGGTAAAAGCCAAACCCTCACCCTGATCATCGGTGAGTCCTCTCACATGCACCAATACGCCACCACACGAATGTGATGACTCATACTTCCTTTAGGTACCAATAGGATCCTCCCTACATACGGAACACATAACATATACCAATCCCGAAGGAAAAGGCCACACATAAAGGCTCCACAAATCACATAAAATGCATACTAAGTTAACAGTGAGTTCAAGTACCCTCAAAACACAAAATATTTCTCATGGACATATTACACTTCAAAAGCTTTCATTATTAAACGCATCTTATTTTGAAAGCTCACTTTCAAAAATACATGTATATCCATGCTCAATGTCAATGCTCACATTCATAAACATATATTCACATTTTATATCAAAATATACTTTGACATAACATAAACATATTCTTAACCCCATTTGCAAAATCATACAAAACAATTACTATGTTTATTGTGATTTCAGTAAAAAGTCTAGTATACTTACCTCTTAACACTTTCAGCTACAAGGCTTAAATCTCCTTAACCTATCAATGGAGATTAATCCTTTCATAAGCCTCACAATTCACACAAAATACTTTAAATAGCTTACAAAATTATACACAATGCATTTATCACATCAAATTGGTCTAAATACTTAGTTTCTCAAAACCTGTCATTCTGACCACTTACACTTAACAAAATTTTCTAATAAATCAAATGATGTCCAATTACTCCAAAATCAGAATATATCATTCTTGACTCCTTCTTATATATGAATATTATATCAAAATTCCTACACAATCCATTCCATACATACCATCGAATCCAAACTACTAACCTGACAAAATCAAGATACTTACTGAACAGTATTCAATCTCCCGATTTTATAAAATCATATACTAACTCAAAAATTATAAAAATATAACATAATTACTCTTAACACATATCTCAGTCCATGATAAATATTTCACTTCCAAATCACTGCCAAAAGTATTTTAAATCTATTTTATTTCATAACTTTAAAAACTTGTTAATCAAATACTGCAATGAGCTGATACACTTTAAAAAATCATAACACTTCAACCACATTGATCTAAATTCTCATTTCTGAGTATATCACATTAGACATATAAAATTATAATATTCCATAAATTCGTAATTTTTAAAGATCATTCAGTAGGTCAAAAATTATTTTCCACTGTATTATACTGTTTACACAGGAAATTTCTAGAATTTCAGGGTCATTTTGGTAAATTCACAACAAATTCAATTTCTAGAATTTTGAATCGATTCAAAGTCTCAGATGATCCTAAACTTGTCTAATTTCATATACTCAAAATTCAAAACCAGAATTGAATTACAAAAATTTATAAAATTCCTGGATCAAGAGACTATCAAGCAAAAATTCCATAATTCATCATGATTTATCAAGCTATCTTATAGATCATCATCAATTCTCACAATATCAAACGAAATACACATCAAATCCTCAATTATACATATTTTCAGAAATTGAAACTTAAATAAATTAACTTAATTAACACCAATAAATTGATAATTAGTTGTGATATACCTCTAAAGATCCAAAATTCCAATTTCTTCTTCTTTTTTTTCTTCTTCTTCTCTTTCTCTCTCCTCTATTTCTCTCTTCTCTCTCTTAAAATGGGTAGCTCGACCTAAAAATGGTAAATTAGGGTTCAAAAGTGTATTTTTATACTAAGAGGCTAATTTTTGGTATTTACGAATTTGCCCCCAAAACTTTCAAAGTATAACAATTTGGTCCCTAAAATAAATCTAAAGTCATACAAATAAACCCAATACTAATCGTATATCCTTAACCTATAAAAACATTACTAATAACAATATATAATTCAAGTATCACCAACATACAAATAAAATACGTATATTTATACATATATAAATATTTATTCTTACCAGTCGTGGATACTGGTTACTACAGCTAGAATCCTGGAATCCAACATCGTACATGTTCATTCTCTCCTACTCAAATTCACCTAAGCTACAATAATGCAAAACAACCGAAAGGTTACCCCGTACAATTAAGATACAATCCCCCACATTGTACCAAAAATCATTAATGTCTTATTGTTGTAGTTTTTCCTTCCATTCGACATAATATATTTAACTATTACACATTTGTTATGTTGCAACCTTCCTACTTAGTATTAATTCCTAAACCATTTGTTATTTTTTGTTTGAGTTTTGTTTAATTCTTTTATCGCATTGATCTTTGTGTTTTCACAGAATGTTAGGATCATCTTCCCTATATTACACAGTACACAAGCTTCAGTTCTCAATAATCGTATATATAATCTCAAGTATTTTGCTAGTATACTAACTATTACATATGTATGCAATTGCTCAAATCTTTTTTTTTTGTAGTCATTAACTTTTTTTTTCCTCTCATTTCTTGTTTCCTTATGGGACTTTTTCACATATTTTTTATCATTTAACTATCATATAATATGTAAAACAAATATCTACATCTACTGGCAATAGTTTCAATCGCCTCACCTATTTGACCCATTGCCACTATGACACGATACTGCCTCTTCTTCAACAATACTCTGCAACAACTGCATTTTTTTTTTATTCTTATACCAATATGCATCAACCTCATTGTTGTCAACATACCTCGTTACATTCTCAAACTTTTCATCTTCCTCATGATCTATAAAAGACACTTTAATAATTAATTCCATATTTGTGTTTTACTACCTCGCAAAAAGGTTCCTGCCTAGTGTCACAGAAATTTTAAGAATCGTGTAGCTTTAGATGCGTTGTGTACTAAGTAGCCTAAAAAACACTACATAAATAAGCAATGAGAAAACACGCACAGAAGGTGTTTGAGAAAAAAGCTCTCTATATTATTGAAGACATTACAAGTTATGAGGTGCTTTGTACAACTGAGGATGTCCCCCTTTTATACTACTAGCTCTACATAATCAACAGTTAGGATCTAAGATGTTATACAACAATCTAACGGTGAACATACAAGATTGAATAATATGTTACAAAATATTTCTAAATGCCATTACATATTCTATAGAACATTCTCCTTCCAAATAGGAGTTTACAACCTTAATAAGTCGCGGGTTTAGCCCGAATCTTCAACCATGTCAACGGGTCTTCTAGAAGCTCCGGCCTGTGAAAAGCTCCAATGGCCTATATAGCCTATAAGAGGCTTTGTTGAGCACCAAGTGTTCAAGGAAATGCTTATGTGCTCTTGTATTCCCAGCGTGCTCTAATATCAAGCAACCTTTTTCACTTGATAAAGTACTTATGCCATGAAGGTGGAATCTTCTTCTGTACCATCCGTCCATTATGGATGAATTTTGCCTCTTTGTCGTTCCATGTAAAAATCCCTAAAGGTTCCCGTTTCTACTCCGCGTCTTCTGTACCCCCTCAGTATAGCTTCAAATAGCTCTAAAGAAACACCAAATTCAGTTTCTATCTCAAAGGTATCCCCACCTTATGCGAGACGTTGCCAACCCTCTTGGTAATAAGAAATGACCTATCGTCCCTATGATCAAGGCTTTTGTGAAGTAGGCATGTTGTCTTGTGTTATAGTGGAAGTACCGTCTCCATCACTAAGTCCTTTGCACGATGCTTAACATGCCATTTCTTGTCTTTACCCTACTTCTTGTGCTAAAAGTGCATACCATGTGATGATTTGAGTTGTCGAATGATACTCGTACCTGTCAACTCCTTGAGCTACCCCCGTAACTCATTTGATTTCGGATGAGGCGTTTGTGCTATAGTTGGAAGCATAAACCCCAGCTCCAACATTTTTCATGTTTAATTTCACCTCTTTGTGGTTACTTCTATGGTATGACAGTTGGCAACCCCTATTCGTAGCTCATCCTCACCCATTTTCGCCTTATTATCTATTTTTTACTGTGGCTGGATGTGCTTCCCTTTTGTACTCAACAGCTCCCATTAGTTGAATAGCAGAAAAGATTTTAGTGTTGACTTTTGGCTAAGATTGCCCACCCTTGGGCTTGTCTATCGTCAGTATTATGTAAGGTCCTCTCTCCATGATGCACATATAACTGTGTCAAGGAAGTGGCACTAATAGAGGTTAATTAAGTCTAATATTTTCATCTTCTAAACTTAATATTTGTTCGTAGAAATTAAGATTATTTGACTTTTAATGTATTTTATTATTATTTTTGTAAGTTTGGAGTCAATTGAGTAAATAGGGTCAAAAATCTAATGAAAATAAGGCAAAAACATCAAATTGCTACAGTGCATAGTGACGCAGCACCCAAGCTTCAGCGCCGCAACGCGCGAATAGTGGTTGTGAACAGTAATCCTACTTTGACTTGTATTTGATGTTTAACCCTAATTTGATGGCATAAACCTATAAATAAAATGCCAAAAATACTAATGAAAAAAAAGAGGAAAATAAGAAAATAGGCAAAAATTTAGAAAAAGAATTCACAACGCAAAATTAAATATCAAAGCCAAAGATTGAAGAACCAAGATCAAGATTCAAGTTTCAAGTTAAGATTGAGCAAGAAACACATCAAAAAGTCTCTTTGATTAGTTTTTCTTCTCTTTCTTTATCATTATGTTCTTATTCTTGTTGATCTTTATGAATTGGTTAGATACTTTTGATTTTGTGATTAGATAAATTGTTTATCTAGGGTTAGACTATGTAAACATAGTATAGATTTGAATTTTGTTAATTTTTAGTTTATGAATTTGATACATTCAATTGATTCATTCTATCTTGTGTTTAATGCCTTTATTATACCCGATCAATATTTTGAATGATTGAGGAACCACGATGAACTCGATGGAGGGATTTATGTGTTTAGCCTAGAATAGTTTGATGCAAGATCATAGGGTAACAACTATGAGTTTCATCTATGATAGACATATATCTAGGTGGCATATATGGTATAATTTAGACTTGCAAAACCCTAGATTATCTTTATTTGTGAATTTTATCATTTACTTTTGTTCAATTTAATTGATAGAGCAGATTAGTTAAATAAATTTCAGATTGTGATTTTTTGAATAAAAGTTAAATAGGTACAATTTTAGTACTTGATTTATAGAATTAAATGGTATAGTCCCTGTGGGATCGATATTTGGACTTAAAATCCTATATTATTTGATATGATAGCGTGCACTTGCGCGTAGCTAGTATAGCATACATTAGGCACCACATCGTATTGTCTCAAGAACTCCATACCTAGTACCACATCAAAATCATCAAAAGGTGTTACTGAAAAATTTACCTCGCCGTGCCATTTTCCTAGATAGATATTGACCCCTCGAACCACCTCATCCAGTGGTTTGGCTGCAGCATTTACTGATTTGAGGAATTTCTCATCTTTCTCCACGTAAAGTCTCAAGCACTTCACCTCCGCACACTTAATGAAGTTGTGCGTTGCATCCTTATCTATTAGCACTTGAGTCTTTATAGAGTTGATGTAGGCTTTAACATATATAAGCGCCTTTCCCATTAACTTGCTGGCATTCTGCTTGGCTTTCATCGTATTGATCAGCTACAAAAACTCTATTTAACCTTACTCGCAAGCCTTGTATGCCATAATCATTGCGTTGAAAGCCTTATTTTTTTATAATCCTTGACCCAGTAATCCCTATCGTAAAGAAAGATGTCTGTCTTCGATCTATTTCCTTTATGGCCATTTTGCTTCTTCTTTTCCCATCTAGATAGCTTACATTTCTCCTCCTCACCCTCTGAAGGATGAAATTCCTTAGCGCCTCTACCTTTGCTGTGATTAGATCTCGAATTCTTAGACTTCCTTGAGTCACCCTTGCGATAATCCATGAGTGTTTTGTTAATGTAAAAGCGTTGGATATTTTTGTCACTCCGCACCACTTTAACTCATTGGATGCCCATGTTTGTAACTCATCTAATAAATTAAACAACAAGTATTCTTCGCTCATATTAGAGATTTATAGCATCAAGAGCGAGTACTCCTCTACGTACTCACTGATAAACTTGGTTTGCTTCAATTCTTTTAACCGCTTTCGAGCATCGTGCGCTACATTCTCCAGATATAACTGGCTCTTCAACTCCCGTTGTAATTCTGCCCAGGTGTTGATGGTGTAGGTACCTTTGTGTATCTCCTCGCTTTTCCTATGCCACCACAGAATTGCATGATCGAAAAGACATAAGGTTACGGTATTTACTTTGTCTTTATCCTGAACGCCCATGGTATCGAAGTATCTTTCCATTTTTCAAAATTAGTTCTCAAGCTCCTTAGTGTTCCACTTGCCACTAAACTTCTTTGACTTAAGAGCCTCAACTTTTGGTGCTCATTGAGCAATGACATCCTCATTTGTTACCACCCTCTTGCACAACACCACATCCTCCTTGACAACATCCAACCCTCTACGCAGCTCCTTCACTTAGGCTTGAACTTTGTCATGGTTGTGTATACTTTTTCTTGAAAAGCCTGGACCCAATCACGTTGCCGATCAGCGTAACTCTTGATGGATATGTCGATGAGGGAGCCCAGTTCGTCATTTTGAGTATCGAGTCCCACCTCGAGCTTCTCTACTTGCTGCACCAACTCCCCAAGACTATTCGTCGCCTTTCTTACAACGCCACCAAGCATTTTCACCATGTTCCCCAACTCATGACCTGGATCAACAAACTTGTCACAAGGTACACTGTCATGCCTCTTAGCTTTGGGGTCCCTACCCCTCTCTTTCGTCAACTTTGACAATGTTACAGCGTCTTTGCCCATCTTCTTTGAACTCGCACTGATACCAAATATCACAGACCTTTCAAAAATCATGCGATTTTAGACGCATTGCATGCTAAGCAGCCTAAAAAACACCACACAAAGAAGAGATGAGAAAATACGCACACAAGGTGTTTGAGAAAAAAACTCTCTATATTGCTGAAGAGATTACAAGCTATGAGATGATTTGTACAACTGAAGACGTCTCTCTTTTATACTACTAGCTCTATACAATCAATGGCTAGGATCTAAGATGCTATACAACGATTTAACGGTGTACATACAAGATGGAATAATAGGCCACGAAATATTCCTATATGTCATCATATATTCTATAGAATATTCCCCTTCCAAATATGGGTTTACAACCCTAATAAGTCGCAGGCTTGGCCCAGATTTTTACCCATATCAGCGAGTTTTTTAGAAGCTTTTGCTCGTGAACCGCTCCAATGACCCACATAGCCTTTAGGAGGCTTTGTCGCGCACCAAGTGTTTGAGAAAATGCTTGAGAACACTTGAGGCGTGACACTAACCTTACCGCACATATTTTCCTACCATTTTCATAACTACTTGAAATTGCATGCTAATTCATCTAGCTTCGCAGACATCATTTATACTTCAACAACTTGCCTATTATATATCTTATTAACTTTACGTGAATCTGCCCCTTCTCCACTTGTTCCAATGCTATGGTAACATGGTCCGCAGATGGATACCTACGTTCCAACAACCCTAACACGTTATTAGTGTTTTTATAACCTCAACCATCAAACTATACTACTCTCAAGGGGTAGTGGTATTTCGTATTTATAAATTCACTCTCATCGCAAAGTTTGTACATATGATGCATACTTGTTTGCTGGCACATCCTCCACGTTTAAGGGTAGCAATAGGGCGAGTGTTATCCCCACCCTATACATCCGAATGGTGTGAAAATTTTCATACTCATCATATACTCGATATATGTAATTCAAGTTCAGGACAAAGGATTCCATGGGTACTCCATACCCAATTTTTTTCAAATTTTTTAAATATTCTTTTATTTGTACCGATTTAATTTTTTAAAATAATTTTTCACCTGGTACAATCATAATATATCAAAAACATTTGTAAAAAGAAGATGAAAATATAAATTACATCAAGTCTTCAAGTCTTTAACTACTAATTTAAAATTTTAATAACATGAAATAAAATTCAAAAATTACATAAATTAACGATTTCTTTGAATTTTGGTATCTAAATTATTATGCATTTGTAATCCAAACATCAAGTCTCTATTAATATTCTTCACAAACCTATAATATAAAGTAAAAAAAATTTTGAGTTAGATAAATAATGACTAAAAAATTAAGAATAGTAATAAAATTATTTATTTTTTTTGTTTGTTTTTCTTTATCTTTTTTTTACTCTTTAACAAATAAGTTTACTCCAATTTAGAAGCAAGTGTCTATTATATATAATTAAAAATAAATAAATAAAGGAATTAAAACTAAAAAAATGAATAAGAATAAAAAAATTTAAAAAATATAATGTAAGTAAATTTTATACCTCTAAATTTAACACGTAGCTAATTTTAATTTGTATAAATAAATAAATTATTTTATACAAAATTTTTATTTTTATTTTTAAATGATATTTTGAGTAAATATAAAAAAATCAACTTATCTTTAAACTTAAATTTAATTCAAATTTAAATTATTATATTCAAACCTACCCCACCATAAAAAAAAAACCTAAAATATAATATAAATTACTCTTTATTTAAATAAAGCAGTCCCCACAAATACTCATTTTATAGAGAATTCTACCACCCCTGTCTAAGTTTAAACTCCACACAACCACGGTTAGAAATATCACATCTCTTTTTACATTACGAAATTTTAAATTTAAAAAGCTGCATGATTAAAACATACATAATTAGCATGACAATTATTTATAATATTGTACAAAATTGTCATATTATTTTAACATGTCTACGTACCCAACATATCTTTAAAAACAAGTTGCAACCACTAATATAACCCGCATATCTTCCTTAAACATGGTTACACCTTGCACAAACTTGGTAAAGCAAAACGATGACCAATTTCTTTGCCAAATGAGGTTGATGTCTGTCAATGAATACAAGAAAGACCCACTAATGTATGGTCCACTTAGAGTGTATAAAATTATAGCCTGTGTAAAAAGTGTGAAGCATGCCTAAAAATCATCATCGGCAATGTTGTCGTTCACTAATATTTCCTCTACGTCTTTAATGTGTATGCACTTGTTTGATGCACGACATGTACATCTCAATCTTTCAATCTTTAATAATGGTTCACCATCTAACTGCAAAGGCATTCATTCATCATTTATGTTCATTATTGCCAAAAATGTTTTAGGAATGACAAGAAGTTGTTCATGATGTGCTCTAATTGTCAACTTTGCAGTATTAAAGTTTTCAACCGACGCCAAATAAAGCTCCTCTTCAATCAACCGCATTTTAGTTGTATATTCTCGTTGTTTATTGGTTAAGAGTCGAAATCACTTCCACAAACTGTTCAGGAGCGCATCTTATTTCAAAATTGGGCTTCTCTAGTTATATTTTTCTCGGTCTTTTACAATTCGTGTAATACTCCTCTTTTAGTCCACCCGCATGCTTTGATATGAAAGCCCTATTTCCTTCTCTACCTGTCAATAACATACTCTAATTACTTATTTTACAAACTTTGTTGGTGTTATTTATATTGTAATACTTTTAACACTCAATATTTGAACTCACCTCCCACCTTCCTTGTCATCGTCGCCATCATTGACAAACGTGAACATATATTGTATTAGCACTGTATACATTACAATATGCTCAAATCAATTTCACACAATTAAAGTTTGCATAGCCTTACAAATATGTGACAAAACCGTATTTGTTCGCTTCATAGCCCCTTCCTTTCACTTCCGTTTCTAATATCATTTCTCCGCCTATCTTCCCCTATTTCAATTACTTTTCTCATTGGACCGTCGTCACCATCGTTGGGACATCCATTTTTCCCATTGTTCAAATACCTGTTTTCCCCTCCTTCGAATGTTACGCTTTGCAAAACCCACATGTCTACGTCACGAAACATAAGAACCCTTAACAAATTGATTCAACCAAATTTTTTTAATTTTTTTACCCATTGCGCTACCATGCCTTTTTCTAAAAGAGTTCATCCCGAAAGCCGCTCTATTCGCTTTAAATAGATAAGAGATTTTAACGGTTATAATATATTTGCGTCTTTTACTTCTTTCTGACGTCAGAATTCTCAATAATGAAATCTTTTTTATGGATTCGGTGAAATCACGACTATGTATGGCTTCTCGATAGTTTCCGTTGAACTTTGACGTTTATTAACACAACCAGCTATACCGGTTGTCTCTATTCCACACTATTCCCCCACTTAGTGTTTGATTTAGTTTTGTCAGTATTTCAACCAACGGAATTTCTATCCTATTAAGAGTCAACAAAAAAAAAATTCCTTACATACATTTTGATTTTGTTTTGTTACTCTATAAAAGTACACGATGCAGAGCATATTTTAAGAGAATATTCTTTTATTTCTTTTTTTTTTTTTATGAAACCCCGTACTGTTAGAGCTATTTTTAATTAATGACTCTTCAGCAGCTGTGAATCATTCTTCTTTTTCTTGTCCGTGGACATTTAGAAGATTTTTGTTTCGTTTACTGGGCAATTCCTAGAACCCTAAAGAACCATCAATTATTGGCACTCATTATAGTCACAAAGTGTTTGATTTTTGTTAGAATCCCACTGGCGACTTCAATAGGGAATGGGGGGTGATGGGGGCGGGGCATTAGCGGCGGTAGAATATGCTCTAAAGACGACGTCTGTATCAAGACAGAAGACTAGGACGGATTGTTTTGCAGGTTCTACACTGAAGGGAACTTTTAAAACGCTGCACCTACACTTTGAAACAAATTCATGATATTAAAGTTCCCTTTGAGATTGTGGTGTTGTCACTTTAAAGTCATGATTATTATAAATAAAAGTATTTAGCTGTAAGTAAAAATAAATAAATGTTTGGTAAACATAATTTTTGAAATAGAAGATGAATATAATTTTAAATGCTTTTTTATATAAGTTTTTTAATTGAATAATTATGGTGTAAAATCAGCTTATTTTAAAAACAAAACTATAAATATATATATGAAACACTTAAAGCTGTTTGTACTTTCAAAATTTTGTAGAACCACAACAGTTCCAATCGAAACTAAAATTGGCTAGCATCGTAAGAATTTCACCTCTTCATTATGAGGAAGGAGGCAGTTTTATGGCTCAATAGGCTATCAGCTGTTTTCGATTCCATTACGCCAATAACTGAAGAGCGAATACTACAGATTTCGGCATGCCCAAGAACTGGTTCTTTCAGAGAGAACATGTACGCACATAAGAGTATTGACATGGCAACATATATAAACTAATATAGGCATAAAGCCTGCATATCACACAAACCAAAGCTACGTAATGCAGAGTATCCGCTTCATAGTGGTTACCTAATAGTGCCCAAGCCAAAACAATCTTATTCAACATGAATGAATTGGTAGGATGAGCAATGTGCACAGATTACTGTAGGGCAGGACTAGAGAAAGCATTATTGCAATCTATCACTTGCTAAAGAAATCCAGTTTGAAACCAAAGTTTGAACCTCTGACTGTGTGGTTGGAGACAATGAATGAGGAGTAATAGCAACCTGCCATGCAAAATGGTTTAAGAAAAACTAAGCTATTGAAACAGGAGGTTCATGAAGAAATAGTAAATAAGGAACATCTCAACTCACAAATCCATCATCAAGCGCTCTAGAATCTAGGTCTTCATCAACGTTTTCTGGCTTCTGCTCCAGTAACTGTAAAGAGAGCACAATGACAGCTCATTGACTAGGCTCCTTAAATGTAACCAAAATTAATGCCATGGAAAAGGAACTGAGAGCAAGAGAGAGATGATAATGAAAAAGCAGCAATCAAACAGTGAGTTCAAATATTTTTGGGTTATTCCCTTTTCTGTAATAAATTTTAGAATGGAGGTGTTTGCTGAAATTTAGCAATGCATGTAATTTGTTTATACCTCTAAACGGAAGTATTTTTTAACCGTTTGGTGAGCGTCAGACTTTCCTGCAGCCCCAACTGATTCAATCTCAACATTCTTCCGATGAGAGTTCAAGCGGCGTGCCGCGCCCTGAGAAATCCAAAAATGAATAAGTTACTTGGTAAACAAGGTCAAACGTTAATATTATGTAATTTCACTTCAAAACTGTAGCATTTTTTATATCACATAAGAGGAATTTACAGCTGCAGAGGCATCTCGGCTGAGCTGTGCAAGCGTAATACCAAGGCTCTGATGATTGGACATGAAATGGCCAGCGGAAAGGTGTCTATTTGCTGATACAGCTTGCCAGCTCAAAGAGGACCTCCGCATACTCCATTTAGTCACTTTCAAGCCCTGTCAAACCAGATAATACAGTAACCATAAGAACCACTCTGTAATTAGATTCTTAGAAAGCATAATATTTACATTATGTCCAGCATAATCATAAAGTAGAAAGTTGATGAATTTTGTAAGTCTAGTTCTTGATATTCTTGCCATTATTTCAAGATGACACGTCTTCATGTCAAACAGAAACCAAGAAGGCCCCAAAAGTAAATGATATATCCAAACACATGAAAGGGAGATTCAATCATGGTTAGCTCAACAAACTTTTCTCTTTCCTTCTCATTACAGAACAAACACATTTGAAATGTGATAGGCTA
Organism: Ailanthus altissimus; assembly: GCA_946807835.1. Classification (NCBI taxonomy): domain Eukaryota; kingdom Viridiplantae; phylum Streptophyta; class Magnoliopsida; order Sapindales; family Simaroubaceae; genus Ailanthus; species Ailanthus altissimus. The sequence continues at coordinate 24,502,494 of OX327689.1, forward strand.
TATGAAATCTCAATATTTTCCATTGCATTTAATTCAGATTACACCTTCCAACTCTGGATTCCTAAAACCTGAAAAATTTTATGCCTGCCCAATTGATGGAACAATAAGATGGCCTTGATGAAGAAAATAAAAGCTTGGAAGTCATAGATAAAACATTAACACTTCTTGATTACTCATCCTAACTTAACCACCATATGGATGCTTAAGCCTACTTCACATTTGCGAATGCAATGGCTAACAAAATTAAGCCAAACTCTTACTGAGCTATACCACTTGCTCATAGTAACACTTGCCAACTTTAGATTTTAATTCATAGCCTAATTGAAAATAGGCTATGAATTACTCATCCTAACTTAACCACCATATGGATGCTTAAGCCTACTTCACATTTGCGAATGCAATAGCTAACAAAATTAAGCCAAACTCTTACTGAGCTATACCACCTGCTCATAGTAACACTTGCCAACTTTAGATTTTAATTCATAGCCTAATTGAAAATACAGCTTTTAGTTTTCTTCAAAACCTTAAACTGAAAAAGAAACTTAATTATCAAATAAGTGGTCTTTGATATTTGCATGACATCCAGACTTGATACTTATGATCCAGATTATGAAAAGACATATGCTTAAATACCTTGCAATTTTCTACACCAACACCATGTTTATGTAAACTCATTGATACATGGGTTGAAACTAAGTTCATTTGAATGTAGATAAAATGAAAAATGAGTGAGAAGATGATGAATACACTATTCAGAAATTCCGTTTTCATTAATTAAAACTTGATACAGTATTTAAGAATATGATGGACTAGCTAATTTTCCTTCAATCAAAATACTTGAACTTCAGTATTAAAAAAATAATAAAGAAAAAAGGGAGAGGAAAAAAAACCAGCAAGAGGAGACTCAAAGAGGCAAACCTTGTTTCTTAAGGGACAAGTAGGGATATCTACATTCAACAAACAATGTTTTGGAAAACTTCTTTTCTCAACATCTTCTACAGCTGCATTTATTAATGGCAAACAAACACTGGCTGCATCCTTTAGATCTGTTTCACAGCTCACATCCTGCTTCCTGAAAGAAATAGGAAGATCTCCAAGATATAAATGCTTGAAAAAAGTAGAAAAAGAAGCATAAAATAGAATAAAGCAAATTTGACATTCACCAGTTTAGTGAGATGCAAAGAGATGGTACACCACACATCAGTGCCTCTCTAGCCCCAGCAAAAGCCCCAGAGAAGAACCTATAAAGTCATGAGCATTGATAAATAAAATTAAAATTTGATGAATGGACAAAATAGAGTTGTGATAGCAAGAAAAAAAACTCAAAAAAAAAAAAAGAAAGGCCATTTACAAACAGCTGCCCGACAGCAGTTAGATTTAAAAACCTACAATAACACAGAATGATAGACAGTACACAACTTACATTTTGTGTCCACAACTTGATCCCCTGTTTATTCCGCTAATAACCTGTATTTTGTAATAAAATAAAACCATTGGCATGGAAGCCTAAGTAAAAAAAAAGAAACTCAAAATAACAAAATCATACCAAAACGGTTTTTGACCAAGAAAACAATGCACCAGATAAAGCTAAAGAAACACAATCGGCAGGAGTCCCTGGTCACAAACAGCAGCAATTAATATCAATTTTCCCCATAATTAGTCCTATACTCATTGTAGTCGCAATAACATACAACTCATTCTTAAAAACAAAAGAATATAAAATTACCAGAAACTTCGTATGCAGTAGCACCACTTATTTCAACTGAACTCACAGCTAGAGTCTCTCTTACCGTCACAGAATGGCCTGACGCTGATTTATCCCTACGAAATCAACATGGTCGACAAAATATTATTCAATTAAACAAGACACATCGACTAATGAGTTTGGGAGTGCTTTTTGGATAAGCACTTGATAGTGATTTTTATTATATTTTTTTTGGTCATTCCGCGTTAATGAATCATAGGATGTGCGTTTGAAGTGCTTTTTCAGAAAAACACTTCGACAGGAGGTTTTCCGGAAAGCACTTTCAAGTTAGCTCGAAAGTGCTTCCTATACGAGCAATTCCAGACACGTCGTTGAATAAAAAGCATTGTCATAATTTCAAATTCAGAGTTTTATAAGCTAAAAATACGTGTATATAATTAAAGATGAGCTTTGAAAGGAACTGACGATTGAGGAGCGCAGACATGAACGTTGAAACGACGATCTAGAACCAGAGCTTCAACAAGCAATGTGAGACCAGGAGACTCTATTCCCTCGCCATTGGTCACTAATATCACCGGCTTTTCACTATTCTTCTCTATCTCCTCCTGAACATCACTTGAACAGCATTTACCGTTCAATTCGCAGGACTCCTTAATAGACTTGGACTGTTCCTCCACCTCCACGGCGCCGTTTCTGCGGATTAGTACTTGTTGTAGATTCGAAATCAGCAATGGAGGCAGGAAGTTATTCTTAACGGACGTCGGCATGGTCAGATTGGTGATTAGAAGGCCAAAAAAAAAAGTGCTTGTTACTTGAGAGTAGCAGATTTGTTGCAGAAATGAATATAGTTGCAACTTATATTTAAACGGCCGGTCCAGAGAAGTTACTGGACCGGTCCTTTCTGTAAGCGAAGATACTCCCACGTGCCCGCGAGCTCAAGAATTCGAAGAGACGGATCATTAAAAGTGTGCCACGTATTCCTCAAGAATATTACAAATCCCTGATTTTTCGGTTATTAAATTTAAACTGTACCCCACCCCACGCCCGCAGTAGTAGACAAGAAGTGTCTCCAGTATCTGCCAAGTTAAGCCAATCACGTTTTACGTGAAATTTTAGTTGGCCAAAGAAGTAAAATTAAAATGAAATAGAAAGATACTTCATTCAATCTATTTAAATCTAAGATATACGGCTTAAATATTGTATTTATACCACATACAACGCATTATTTTTAAAAACTCTTAATGTTTCTGTCTATATAAAGCAAATACTTATAACTGATCTACAGATTTCACTATATGAGTCATTTTAATGATATTTAAAGTAATGTAATGGAGGAAACGTTAATGTTACTTTCAGTCCAAAAAGAGAAAGAGAAACAGAAACATAATCTAAAACGAAAAGATGTATATTAAATTATTAATATCAAGCGGTATGTGGAGGTAAGGGTAAAGACATAATTACAAGCTCCACGAGCCTCGTGCTCGTCTTCAGTACATCCATTAACAAGGGTTCATGATTTTTGCCACCATTTTGTCATTGTCCCGGGCAAGGACATCACATTTTCATATCATTGCTATCTAGCTAGCTACTTTTTTAATCTATCAAATTCAAATAGACTTTTTTGGCTTTAGGCTCGTGGCTGTTATGTAAAGAGAGCACATGGACTGCCTTAACGACTAACCGCGATTACCGCGCAAAAATGAAGGGTGTTAGGTTCGTAGAAACGTATTTTCTCTAATACAAGCGAAAGCCAAAAGAAGTTAATAACATGTTTGGTGAAATCACATGTTAACTATTGTGATTAGTCAGCTTAGAACATATTCGTCTAAGTAACGTTAATGCATGCTTCCATTGCTAGTTTAAGAAGATCAGCACTAGTCAGCTTCAGAATGCCAAAAAGAAATAACATGAAATGCTTCCACTTTATGTTCTAATACAGCAAAGCGAGAAAAAAGGAAAATCAAAGGTCGGCTGCTTACCATCATCATCGAATTTGAAAATGCAGAATACTAAAGAAGTTTTAACTGCAGAATTCAAACAAATTTGAATCTCGCAAAGAAATTAAACAAAACAATTGACAGAGGTGACCACAATCATGCGCTCTTTTGCTTTAACTTTTCACTTTTCTGAATAGTGATCAGTCTTTTCATGATGACTGCAATTTTGATCAACAAGATCAGCCCCATGGCACATAAAGTTGTAAACACACAAAAGGAGGCCTCTTCTGGACCCCCGTTAAGACCCATCGACTGATTATATTGTCTACACACCTCAATTGACTTTTAAACCAAATTTTAATGCTTTCATGCAAATTGAAAGCTAATGGCTCCACATTTCCAGCACAATATGTTCCGTAATTGCATAATGCATATCAGTTCACATGGAGGGCAAACATGAAAAAGCCTGAATCTTATATAATTTTAATCAGTACTACATATATGGTACAAATCAGATTCAATTTTTGGTTCCTAAATGTGAGACAACATTCACATGGAAATTTTTATTAGCCTTCATCAGATCCAAGGCTACAAGGACTGTTAGCATGCAGCATCCTGATATTAAAGACACCACTAAAAGTTATAAATAGATACTGTTGTCTGAGGCTCTCCAACAATACCAATATTTTAATTACCTTTGGCGGTTGAAAACACAGGAGCCTTCACATTATTGCAGATACAGCACAAAAGATTGTGAAAAATAAATCCTCCAGTACTTCAAAATGAAGGAAAGAGGTGTTTTTCCACTCAAGGATATTGCTTCAAGAAATACCAACTGCTCATTCGTGATTGTTATCCACTTTTACTGTAAACTCACCTAATAATAGAACACCTATGTACCAATCATGGGAATATACAGCTAATACCACAGCATATGTATACTTACAACTCGAATGTTATCTTTCTGTTGAAGCAAGCCAAAATCCGGAATCTTTTCTCCCTAAAAACTTGTTCATCAAACTTAAAAGGATAATATCAAAACCTGCCATAGAATTCCCAAACGGAAAGAGAATTAAATTTCCTTTATAAAAATTATTTTTAAAAAATAAGAATATATCAACTATACAGAGTTGGCTCTAGAATTAGTAAATGATTGCAAGTTGTCATTGCACAAGAGGAACCTATTTCCACGTAATCAGAAATAAATGCAGCCATTACTGTAGAAAGATACATTTTTCTTTGCTATTAAAGTAAGGTTTGCCTAAAGATAGCATCATAACTACTGAGGATTATAACCAAAACAGAAAAACAAAAAAAAAAGTTCAAGAAACTTGCAAGGGCTCAATCTTAAGGTGATAGTCACATTAGATTGGATTGTCAGTTGGTACTTTGTGTAAATCAACTAATAATACAAGGCATAGTTGGGCAATCTAAAATTTATTGAGCTGGAAAATCTTGAGCCACTGAGCTTGTACCCTGCTTGAGAATGCAATAGCCCTCTGAGCCTGTTAATAAACTCATCATTAGAATATCTGGTCGTATGATATATGAGCCAGAATTTCATGTGGAATAAATAAGTTTCATCTTCATTTACTTGCAAACTGCAGTGGCGAAATTTCCACCTGTATCATAAGATTACTTACAATAGAGCCCTGTACTGTAAACCAACAGCAACTAATCAATGTAAATGGTTGAATCACACAGATAGGAGTGAAAAGTATACCTGCTTATGTTCTGAATACAAGTAGAATGAAAAGCCAAATCAAAATGCCAATAAGTGCTATACAGATACCAAGACTCCAAAAAATCAGCCACATGCATCTCATGCTATCCTCTCAACTAAAAAGATGGCAATCATGTATTTACTGCTTTGTTTTACTACCAATACCAGACAAGAACTCCAAAATTTTTGAGGCATTAGCTGAGCCACTGAATGAACTTCCACTTCCACCACTACCACCATCACTACTACTAACCCTTGTTGCATTATTGACACCAGTACCAATTGCAGATAGATTTATCTTCTTTTCAGATTCAATCTTCGCTGCAAATGCTATAGTAGACAAGAGTGCCTTCTGAGCTGAGGTTGACGTGCTTTTATAGAACCCATGTGCTGAGTTATCTGAAGAGTGACCTGAAGCAAGTGGAGAAACTGGCAGCCTCCATGGAACTGTACTTGAGTTTTGATGTACATTGGGGGTATCTTGACTCTCTTGAAGAGATCTATCAATATCATAACCCGCACTAGAGGGCGAACTAGCTTGTTTATTACCATTGCAGTTATTTGTTAAGGTGTTTCCAATTGAAAGAAGGTTCATTCCAGATGGTGTAACCACAGGTTGAGTTTTATTCAGCATATCATTTGACTTTTGAACTGTGGTCTCTTTTCGAACTTTGGTACTATTTTCCCCATAGAGAGATGAGCTAGCTTTTTCATTCAAACTGAACTTGTTTGATAGGGGTGATTTGGCACCATTTTCCCTATTCAAAAACAAGCTAGTGAATTTCTTATCACTAGAGTTCCCCAATGGAACATTGCCAAATAAGAGAAAATTTACACCCTTTGCTGCTGCTGGAGTTCTCTTTGGGGTTTCATCCATATTTTGGACGGAACTAGATGCTTGTTCAGTCTGACTTGTGACTTTCCCAAAGTCATTCCTCTTTGGAGATGAACTGCTTTGTCCAAGTTTACTGGATTCAAGCACTGATGACTTCCCAAGAAAGAGACAGCTAATACCTTTGGGTGCAAGAGCAGGTGGTCTTGGTATGCTCTTTGCCAATTTCTGCTCTGTATTTTTGGAAGAAGAAGCTTTCCCACAGTTGGATAATGCATCAACATTCCGAAGGGAGACTTGATCAATGTTTGATTGCTTTGAAGAATTAGAAAAAGGCAGCCGCGATGGAGGCTTCAGTTTGGGGGTGCAAGCATTTGAAGCAGATGGGGTGTCTTCCTTGGGGGGTATCTGAAGCAAAGAAAGTTAGGTAATCAATTCACTAATCCTAGTTCCTTAAACCAAACTGCTCAAGAAATTATGCTACACAGTAAATCAATGATGATAGTGGCAAAAATGAACCCCTTGGAAAAGCAAAAGAAGGTACCTTGTGTGAGAACAAACAATCGTCACCTCTGTTGCAAAAGCCTTTGGAAATAAAATTGTTACAGGGATACTTAGAAAGCTGATGATCAAATGGACAGTCCTCTCCTTTCATGCATGACTTCCGTGCAAAATGACAGCATGGCTGCACCATTAATGCAAGAGAAACATAGAATTGAGCTTCCGAGAGCTTGAAACTTATCAAAGAAAAATAAATCTAATTGAAGAAAAGCCTAAAGTAAGCATAGTAACTAAACTGAATGAGAACTAATATTTCTAAATTAAGTGTCAAGAAACATTCGTCATAATTATAAATTCAGTTTATTGAATATATATTGATTGAAATGCAAGTGTAGATGTGAACAAAGAGTTATTGGTCATAGTGACAATCGACAAATCAATTAATCATAGTCAAATCCAGATAATCAGCCTAAAATAGTTACAGAAGTAGATAAAATAATGAATCAGATTAAACTAGTACCACATGAGAATAATGTATCAAGTAAAAGGGCCATACCGTGGACTTCGTCAAAGGTATCGTATCATGTGAAAACTTGCAATTGCCACCCTGTGATACCACACAAAGAACAAGGGATTAAAATTAGCCTACAGCTTAGGGAAAACAACAGAAAAGACTACATCATTTGATATAAACTTAATAAAATGTAAATTCTTTGGACACGCATTCTGCAAAAGGAAATTGTTGGGAAAGAGACAAGAAAAAGATTTTCCTTTCCCTCCCCTTGTCTTTGAACCAATCAATTACTTCCCTTCTACTTGTGTCCCACCTACCAAAACTGAATGTAATGGGCCACATCTCAAGAATTTCTTAGATACATGAAACCCATAATTACCACAAGAAAAGAAAACAAAATTTGGAGGAATTTTCTTTTCCTTTTTTTATCTGATAGAAAAGTTGAAGTAAAAGCATAACTTACCCAAATAAAAAATGCATAATAGTGATTTATTAAGTCAGTATTTTGAATAGAAAATGTAGTTGCCTAGAAACACCAACATACGCTAATAACATGATATATGTCCAACTGATGCAATTCAACATATAAAGTAAACTAAAAAATTTCAGCATAGGGAGATAGCACAATTGATCATGGTAAATGACAACAAATAAATCAACTACAACCAAATTGCAAATGCATCTTTGTATGCAGAGATGAGTACAAATCTGTTGCAGAACAATGAATAGGCAATATAAACATAAATTAATAAAATCTGGAAAATAGGACTACCTCCTGGCATTTCCCCTTGAGATAATGGTGGCAATATGTTACAGTTTTTGGTTTCAATACTGGAAGCAATTTCAACCTTTTAACACCAAGCTTTCGGTTCTTTTCTGCACGTTTCCTCCGCTCTTTTTGCTGAAAATAAGAATTCCAAGGTTAAACTAGCTATATACTGCAAAACGGACATAAAAACCCAACAAATCTTCATGGTGACTCTTTACCATGGGAAGTATATAAAGCATTCTCTCAAACAACTGTGGATAAAAAATAATTAATTTTCTACTGCATTTCATGCATCAATCAAGAATTAAAGAACTGAATTGACAAACACATACTTTCAAACATCTGAAGAATCAAAAGAGAAATGTGTAAACCTTTTTCTTAGCTTTCTGTTCCTTAGATGGAGCACTTCGCTTTTTCTTTTTGCAGACATCAAAAGCCGGCTACACAAAACCAACAAAACACCAATGTTACTAGTGGACCAAAGTCAAAAGAAATTTTATCATGGGGGAATTATTTTAGACCTTTTGCTTTTCAGCCTCGCCAGCAATCTTTATAGCCAAACACTTCAGAGGAAGTCTAATTCTTGCACGTGTGTGTGTGTGTGCGTGATAGATAGAGAGAGAGGTATCAGTGAGTTCCTACTAATTTGCACCCTCAAAGTAATTTATTCTGACAAAGTCACACCAGGTTGAGATGAACAACCATAATCATGACATTCCCCTTCATTTGACTCCAATAACTATGAGTGCTATTACCTATGAAATATGTAGATAATGGAGGGGATGCTCATAGCTAGAAATTGCCAAAAATCATGGTCAAGAGTTTCCTCTGGAATCATATGTCAAAAGTTAAGTCCACAAATTAAGAGTTATCCATTTATAGAAAAAACAGAGAGCTGCACACCACAGACAATGAAAAATCGTCCCTTGGGATAAAGTTGGCGCATGTTATATCATCACATGCAAGAGAAAAAAAAATAGGTCCAAAATATGCACCATACAAAAAAATGGAGCACATTAAGAGCTGTAGTGACAAAGGCCATGGCAAAGCAGAGATAGGAACTCATAAATTGAGTGCAGTAAGAAAATCAAAAAATAAGAGTATACCTTCTCTTCAGATGTAATTACTTGCTTCCCCTTCTCCCTTTGATCATTGATTTCACCATGCACTGATGAATTATCAACACATACTGGAAAACTGCCAATATCAGCAACAATTTTGGACGTACATAGCGTCTCATTTCTCACAATTTCTTTGAGTTCCACCGCTCTACTGTTGTTATTGTGATCAACAGCATTCATGTTGAAAGCAGTGGATTCAGAAAATATTTCAGTACCTGCATTTTGTTCACTACAAGGGAAGTCTCTTTTATCAATTACATCTTTGGAACCTTTCCTCCCATCTTCTTTCTTCTCGGTTGATAACATATCATCGTCAAATATTGTATCAGCTGGTACTTCATCAACCTCAAACCCACCAGAAATTTCACCTTCTTCAACCTCTACATCTTCAGCTCTACAAGTATGGGCACCAATTGAACCTTTTGAAGGAACTAATTTTTCCACTTCCATCTCTTTCTGCTGCATTTCATTCTCCATGCCCAATGCATAAGTACTCAACAAACAATTTTTCTCTTCACCATCCTCAAACAGTTTTAAAACTTGACAATCGATATTTGTATCTACAGAAGAATCAAATGATCTAGAAACATCTAAGGTATAATCTACTTTATTTATTTGTAGCTGTGCCTCACTCCTAGGTTCTTCATTAAGAGTTTTGTGAGCATCAACATGTTTTTGTTGGTCATTCATCAATGTATCAACACCACTCTGATCATTGCCCATTGATGTAGCTGAGACACTAATACCATTCCCTTGAACAGAGATTTCATCTCCTTTCATAATATGCTCTAACTCCTCCATTAACATTTGTTGCCGATCAAATCCTTTATCATTGTTACTAGTCCCTTCAACACTGTTACCAACTGTCAACTCGTGTTTCAACAAATCGTCATTTCCTTCTATTTGCATGATATCCTCTATATCATCTATTACCATTTGAGAGTCACCAAACACTCTATCTTGTATTCCAACAGCTTCAGAGCTCTCACTCGCAGCAGTGCCTTTCTCCGCTTGAGAATTCTTGGGCACAGCATTACCAGGACCCACCAAGTCACCACGCTCACAAATTTCTTCATCAAAAGAAACAATATCAACAATAAAGAACATCATAATCAGAAGTCAAAACTAAAAATAGCAGAAGCATGTAGAAACATGAGGATTTTAATATTCAACAAATTTCAGATCGCGTAATTTGAAAACATACAACTCCTAATAAAAATCAAGTGAGTTTCTTAAACCAAATTAATCATTCTAATAAACTGAAGAAACCGTGTAAATCAAGTACCTGGTGTTGGCTCTTGAGGAGCGGAAACTTTAGACAGATCGTAGCAATGCGATAAGATTTGAATTAGAGTGCGGTAAGTTTCACTCTTGAGATGACGATGAGGAGGGAAACAGATTGAAGTCTTTTCAATTTGTGACTTCTCCATTTGTCCCCCGGAATTTCGGAATCGTCGGAATGTCAGAATCGTAAACCCTAGTAAAGGTTTTTGAAGTCTCGAAACGTTAACAGCCCCGCCGGCGTAGGCGGTTTTCTTATTTTTCTTTAAAAGTTGCCCTCTTTCGAGTCGAGCTGGAGTGTGCTCAATGGCGGCGTGTGTGTAGGACTTTTTAGTCTTTCTCTCCGGTTGCAAGACGCCATTTATACAAAATTATAAAGCATTGTCAAAAAAATAAATAAATGAATAAAATAAGTTAATAGAAAACGTCGTGTCGTTTCAAGGACTAAAACCATAAACCCCAAGAGACAATAAAATGGGAGAAACGGCATCGGATTGAATGTTGAAACCATACGATAAACCCCAGCAACTGTTCTGTGCCCCTCACTCACTTCCTAAACAGTACCGGAATTTCTGAGTTCGATTCGCAAAGAAAGAGAGCCAAGAAAATGGTGGTGAGGATCCGTTTGGCGAGATTTGGTTGCAAGAACAAACCGTTTTATCGGGTGATGGCAGCTGATAGCAGATCTCCCAGAGATGGCAAGCATCTCGAAGTCTTGGGCTACTATAATCCCTTGCCAGGTCTCTCTCTTTCCCTCTTATAATTTTAGCTTGTGTGTGTTGAATTTAATAATTTGTTGGTTGTGATTTTGTTTTGACCTGCAAATAAATTCATATAACTTCTGTTATTTGGGTTTTGCCTTGTTTTTGGTACTCTATTTGGTTGCCCGGTGTCAAGGCAACACAAAAGATTAGATAAATTCACTCGACTGAGCTGAGTTTAGTTTTTTTTTTTTTCATAAATATAATCTTTTAAACAAGGAGACCTCAGGTTCATGATAATTTTTTTCATTTGAACAAGGATATCGACAGAGTTTTTTTTTTTCCCCTAATTCTTTCTTTGTCATGGCAATGATACATTGATAGTTTGTAATGGATGTTGAAGCGGCAAAATGACTGGCAATAATAATGCTTCTATTTTCTTTTCCCTTGATTCAATTTCAATTGCAACCAACCAAAGAGTTTGCTTGGTTACCTGGAAATTGTTTTAAATGGATGAATTTGGAACATTGGTTCTTGGTTTTGTTTGTCATCCAGGATACAGTACGAGAAACAAGAAGTTGACTTTTATGAGACTAATGTCTCAAAATTGAGTGCTTAGTTTTGGAATCAAAATGAACAAGAAAATTAGGGCTTCATTCAGATCCTGAAAGCCTAAGGCAAAGAAGAAAACTGGTTGCGATTTCTTAGATATGGAAGTTATACATAAATTTTTTTTAGTGTTTTTCCATTTCTCACAAGTTCAAGTTCCTATTGGAGCCTTAAGAACAAAAATATCTTATATCCTTTCTCCACTTCAGTAACAAAATCGAGGCTTTTTATCTGGCAGTCTACTGATTCTTTGCCAATGTTTATTCTTTTAGGTCAAGACGGCGGCAAAAGAATGGGTCTTAATTTTGATAGAGTCAAGTAAGCCATCTTTTTGTCTCTTTTTAATCTATTGAGTTGAAAATTTTTGTGAAATATATGTTATATTTTGAGATACTAATATGATGGATAGAAATAATTGGAAGACTTTAGTTCTAATTTATGTCAGTAATCAAGTTCAATTGTTTTATTCTGTATTGAGCAATATGACATATTTGTATTAAGGAATTAATATGCTGTGAAGCTGATAGCATTTTTTTGTCTTAAATGTTATTCATGAGAAGTTTTTTTTTTTCTTTTATTTCCATGTTATCAGCTGGAGATATGAAATATCTTTGAGATGGTTGCTTTGATTATTTGATGTGTAATGCTATCTATGTAAAAAAACTTGAAATAAAAACCGTTGCTGATGACCTTAAATACTAGGGGCCTGCTAAAAGCAGATGGGTGGATCATTTATCATCCGCAGTTGATACAGTGAATGTGTTGATGTCCTTGTCAAGAACCTTCAAAATTGACCCTGCTTTTGAGCTACTCACATGACTCTCCTTGAAGGGGCTTTCCTGTCATCAAATGCCCAGTGCTTTGCCTTGTGCTTAAAACTCATTGCTCATTGACATATCGGTGTCTGTCAATGCTGAAAATTGGATCACATAGTGCTTTCAACTAATGTCTTTCTTAGGAAATTCCTCTGACATTGTTTGAGTAGTTCTCATTCATGAAGTTAGTATTGAAGTTCAATTATTAAGTATTTCTCCTCTGATCAACCATGTGCAATAATTTCTTTGTTGACAGTGAAAAACATCTGTTGTAACGTGTAAGCTTGCTTATTTTATTGGTAAAATCGTGGCAAAATCTAGTAGTAAGATTAGTATGGTTGGTGGAATGGATTTCCGTAGCTCAAAATTATCTTATCTATACTTTTTGGTACTGGTGCATTGGATATTTTCATGGAAATTTTTGGCGTTTTTGAGGAATAAATGATCCTTAGCCAGGTATTTTTCTCTTCTGTAGTTTGTTTATACAAGAATCTTCAAGGCTTTCCCAAGGTTTGCTTTGCTGATATTGTAAGTTTAGCACCAATCAAAATAAAAACAATCTTATAAAAGAATAAAAATAATCTTATAAATTGTCAGTCAATGTTGTATTAGTTGCAGCCATAAGGAGACTCCCTTCTCATTTGCATAAGCTTTTTTGATAATGATTTGTCCTACACAGTGTTATAAGATAAACTGCATAAAACATCTCAATGCCTGCATCCAATTTCTTTTTTCCTCTTATCCTTTTGCAGGTATTGGCTCTCAGTTGGTGCTCAGCCATCAGAGCCCGCACAACGCCTTCTTTTCAGGGCAGGGGTACTGCCTCCACCGCCTATGGTTGCAATGGGACGCAAAGGTGGACCACGCGATACACGTCCAGTTGATCCTATGACAGGGCTTATCTTAGATAATCCAGTCAATACCAAGCAAATAAAAGCTGATGTAGGTGATGGGGTGGAAGGAGAAACTACCCCATGAAACCTTTTATTCTGTAGTTCTATTTGCAGGAAAGAATGGGAGAGTTGTGGTTTGGAAAAATCTGCTTTTGCTCTAATTTCCTGTTCCAAAGTTTACAGACGTCTTTTTGCTGACATTTTAGTTTCTGTAGAGATGTTTTTATTCTATACATGGAGAGATCATGTGTTATTTAATAGTATCCTAGTTGACTATTGACTTTTTCTGAGAAATGAAACTTGTTATGCTTTTCTCTGCAAATCCGTCTTTATGGCTCATAAGTGAAATTTATTGATATCTGACATTGACTGATCTTTTTGTTGCCTGTTATTTTTGAAATCCATTTTGTGGGAAAACTATGAATCTGATTCTACGAAACTGCATTGTTCCATTCATTTGGGGATTTCACCTGGCCAGAAACAGGCAACAGGGTTGTATAGATTCGAAGAATTTGTGACTCAATTGTTAGGAATTGTTTATGCTATAGTTCAAGTAACCAGATTTCTGTAACTGCTGAGGATTATGGCCATTGCCTCCCAGCTGTAATAAGGTATTCAATAGGGGAATTTTCTGTAGTAGTCCAAAAAGTTTGGACCTTTTTTGATTTAGCCCCAAAATATAGTTTTAAATTTTTTAGTCAAAATGTTTTTAAAAAAATAGGGAAAAAATCTTTTCAATGAATTTAATTTCATAATTTTCTTTCCCATTCAATTTATTCTATAGTACTCAATTTTTTCTCAACACTTAATTTATTTATCGCTATCAATGAGAAGTAAAGGCGATGTGGATGGCGGCATTGTTTAATTTTGTAACTTGAAATAAAATATTTGATGAGTTTGAAATTGCTAGTTTCAATTATTAGTTATAATTGTAAAAAATAGAAGATGAAATTAGAAAGATAGTGTGGAAAACTTTTGGGAATTTTAGTGAAATGGAGGATTATAAAAGGGTGGGAAGTGTATTTGATGGAAAGATAGCTTCGTTTTGGGAAGAAAAAGGGGGTAGCGCGGTGGTTTGACCGATCAAATGGTTGCTTGATGTGTGCAATTTCGTCGCATTGCTAATCGTCTAGAGCGATTCTAAAATTGTTGTAGGCAATTATCACAGGCCTTATCGCGCGCCTATCGCGCTAGGTTTTGCCTCCGCAACTTTTGTTGGGGGTTTTTTCCCTTTGTTCATATGTATCAAAAATTGTTTGCATTTAATCCACATTTAACAGTGTATTTTTTTATATGATTTGTATGACACTATATCAACGTTTTCATATATTTACTAAAATAACAAACAAATTTCATCTAACTATTGACATCAGCGTGATTTTATTAAAATAATACAAAATTAAACCAAAAAATACATAATAATTTTACATTAACTTCAAAAGTGCAATATAATTTGGTCGAAAAATTAAATTTGAAGCTCTTTATGAGTGTAAGTAATTTTTTTTTTATATTATGAAATGCAACATTGAGTTTAATTTTTAAAAGTTTGAAGGATGAGATTATATATATATGACAGGGCTTTTTAGTTTATTAACATAGAATTTTGGCTACAAAAGTTAAAAGGTTGGAAAGAGAGTTTTAGTATTTCTAAGTATATTACATCTTTTTTTTGACTCAAAAATTTATGAAAGTGCCTCGAGTCCAATAAAAAAAAAATCCTAACCTTTATAGTTTTCCTTCGTCGTCAGAGAGAGGGCCATTAGCCTCCTCTCCAACGACACCCTCTCTCTCTCTCCTGCTTCCCTTAGTTTAGTAGTAGCAGTGTAGTCCTTTTAGCCTTGTTTTTTCTTTTCTTTCTCCAATTCTTTTTTGTTTGTTTTCCTCTTTTGTTCTTCATCCGATGGGTTTTCCAATCGACCAACTTTTTGCTAAGTGTCACGATGAGCTGCTGCCCCGTTGGCCTTGTTTATTGGAGTCTACTGTCAACCTACACTGGAGCTTCCTCGGCTCAGCCAAGTAGTTCCGATTGCCATGGTTTCCATGATTCAGTCGTGACTTATCGATCTGGTCGAGCAACATGCTCAACGGCCCAACCCCTTGAACCCCTCATGAACGATCAGCCTTTACTGACAACCTTGGGTTGGTTGGCCTTAGATATGATTCATTCAGAGTTGCCCTCAGCCCGGATCTGGCCGGCCGCCGGAGCAACCTATCGGACTTTGTCAGCACCACTTCTCTGCTCTTTTTAGTCGCCTATTCTAACCCCCACCACTGAGGTTGCCCATCGTGGGAGAGTTGCCACTTTCATTCGAGCTAGCCATGCTCACAGGCAGACACTTTGTATTTGTAATGCACTCTTCGGTGATTCATTTCGACACCCAACTAAGGGTTTAGATGTTAGCGGCGGATCTAATATATGTAGGTGTATGCATGTGTTATTGTGTCTATTGCCTAACGTAGTGAAAATATATAAATTTTATAATAAACACAATAAATAAATATATTAATCACATTAATATATTTTTAAGTTAGAGAACTTATCATAACGGTATTTGTTTTTGGAGTCTGCATGAAGATCAACTTACGGGTAGTTTTAGTCACCAACACGGTGGGCTTGGTGAGTTAGAACAGCAGCCCTCTACGCAACACTGAGTTTAACTCTTAAACCCCAAAATAATCAGTTGTGTGTATTTTTTCTTTTCTCTAAAAGAAAATGAAATGAAAATTAAAATAGAAGTAATTCATAATTGCTTCTATTGGCACCACAAAAAAAAAATAAAACAATTTTATTTTTTATTTATTTATAGTTCTTCTCGGCACCAAGATGGGAAATGAAACAACCCTTTCCATTTCTTCACTTCTCAGCACACAGACACAAAGAAGAAAATGAAACCATTTTTCAATTTTTTCTTCTTCTTCTCAACAGAAATGAAACATTTTCATTTCTTTATTTCTTTTCCATTTCACCCACATTTCACTTCCTTTTCAATTTCAATCTCTCTTTCACTTTATATATCTAATATATAATAATATAAAATTAATAATGGGTGCCAACTATTTAGCACTCAATAAATATAATATTAATATATTTAATATTTAATAATAAAATATTATATAATATAATATAATAATATATTATATAAAAAAATGAGAGAGATATTTTAATTATTTAATAATTAAATAATCAAAGTGTGAAATAATTATTTTGCCTCTCATAAATAGTTACCAAATCTACTTCTAGTGGGTCTCACCAAACCCACACTTGGGTAAACTCAACCAATGGTCCACAATACGGTACGTGTCATGATATTATTAACTAATTGTTGTATTTAACACTTAAATACAGACACGCACGCATTCCCGTGGTAATACTGAATATTGCTGGATTAAACAATTTAATCTGACACGCTGCCCCAATGCACAACAAGTACACTCCATATCGTGGGACTTTCTAGGTCCTACGCCCGATTCGTCAAATGAAACTATTCTATGAGTCCGTGAGCATGCCCCACGCACACGTCACGGATATATAAATTAGCACGTTGAACCATGCAAGCTGAGGTTACAACGCATACGTATAGTTCTTCTATCATGATATTCTGAATGTACTGGGGATATAGATTATCACCGTCAAATCTCCTAGTGCTCATCCATGTCTTATCTTCAGACTCGTATCTCATTAAACAATATGTGCAAACTCCTTTGCCATATTGTTCTACCCTGGCGGAACTCTTTCCGAGGATTAATACTTGTGGCCACAAGATTTTCTAAGATACAGTCTCGAAGCATATGGATATCAAACTCCTTATACGAGCTGACGGATCCTGTATCTATACACACTGGACTCCATAAGCATCGGACCATACCCAGCGACACCCAGCGGTTACATCATGAAAGGTCTGTGACATACGTGGAACCAAAGTATGGTGGATGACTTACAAGTCCACAGTGGCACTCAGGTCAAAGAACCACGTATACTACTCAACTCGATAGGACCCTCTGTTGACGGCTTATATAGGATATCTATCAGAGGCCCTCGTGAGTCTATCCCATATCCAGTCCTAACTGGATATCCATATGTCAATACGAGCTCCAAGCTTATAGTCAGCTAAGAACGACCATCTATATCCTATAGGTATGACATATGCTGAGCTATATTAAAAATATCCACCAACAGACCCGCATCGGCGGAAATAGATCAGGGACAATTATTCGAGAACATACTTACGCAACTTGTATTTTCTGGCACCCGATTGTAACTCTTGCAACTATGCAGTTACTAGTATATTCCCAGGTCTATGTCCCATTATAGACAAGGCTCCAACTCTTGGATCTGCTGAGTATTATAACCAACTAACACTTAACTGTACTAACATTTAGCAATTATATGTCTCAACGTGGCTAACTATAAGCCCTTATCTAAACTTTTTAGATCTGATCCGAACTCCTTCAGATCTACAATGTCTGTAACGTTACATGCATAATACCATATAAATGGGTATTAGCGATTTAATGGGAATGTACACTTGTATAAATACACAAGTATATGTACATTCAGGGATGGCACGTAAGCACCGACCCTAACATTAGATTGGACCTTTGATTGAATTGGTTGTAGGTTCTGGATTTGGGGTAGTCTTGGACTTGTGAGTTGGGTGTTGATTGTAATAACCTCATGTGCGAGGATGTTTTGTGCTTCTTAAATGATGTTTTTGTATTTCTCCATCCTATACAAGGGTAGTTTTTCTCCTCGTGAGATAATTTTTTTCTTATTGTAATTTTTCTCTTTATGATGTAGTAAAATCCCTCTATAAGAGGGTAGGACTCTCCGTCCTCAATAGATATAGTAAAATTCATCTGTAAGAGGTCCCCAATTTGAGATTGTTGTCACCTTTTATAGAAAAAATTTTAGGTCAGAATATTTATCAATAAGTCTGTATTTTATTGTTCCAGTAGTCCTTTAATTCAAAAAGTAGTAGTCCTATAATATCTTTAATTTTATCAATGATATTAAAAATTACTTCAAAAAAAGTTAAAATATTGCATATTTAGTTAAATTAGAAAATGACCAAAATTTTTTTGTTATTCTTGAAAATTTCTCTTATTTAATATGATTATAAATTAATATCCTATAGGTAAAATTTTTTTAAAAATATCCTTAGGGTAATGGATAGTGAAAAATAATTTTAAATATTAGAAAACATAAAAAAAAAGTTTGTTAAAAGTGATGGATCATGCTTTAAAAAAAATAGTATTGTTGACCTCGAATTTTGGGCTATTTTAAGCTAACAAGTTGAATTTATAAATTCTGTAAAATAGTGATTGAGCCTATTAATGGGTTGGGCTATAGTGATAGTTTGGTAGCATATATTCCCAACCTGGTTTGCATTTAGGCTTTGAGGCATGTGCTAAACTTTTAATTAAGATAATTTTATGGTTACTTCGATACATATGTCAAGCTATTAGAGCTTTAGATTCGATCAAGATCAAAGAATAAACAAACATGAGACAGGATTATAGTGGAAAAGCTCCATAAAAGCCTACGTCTACTTTATCAAACCTAATTAGCTCACTCAGATATACCATTAAAGATGATTTTTTTTACAGAGGTGTAAGAAGGCAGAGCCTCTATAAAGTAATCATATTTACAAATATATTTCATTTGAATCTTTTAGGATTGGAAATAACTCTTCAAAGCTTTGATAGAGCCTTTGGTGACTATAATCTACTGGGAAAGAGCTTAATTGAAAGAAAAAGATTTTAGAGAATAAGGTTTCTTCTTGTAGCCTCAAGGTAGGGAAAAACCCCCCTAGAAAGAATAAGAATGCCCCCCATTCTTTGTTACTTAGTATCTTTTTATAAGCATTTTTATGTTTGGTTGTAGAGTCCTTTTAGAATTAAGGTAAGCCTTTACTTTATTAATTATGACACATCCCGAGATTATTAAGGTATAATTTATATTGGGAATCTAGGGATCTAAATTTTTTTGGGACGATGGTAGTTTTGAGTCCTCGTGTTGGTTATGAGTTTTTAATATTCAGTTAATAATGAATGGGCACCTTTTTACTCGAGGAAATGGGTGGTCAGCCTTATAGTCTTATTAACTTACGGTTCAGCCTTGACTATATTGGTTATAGGAATTGCTTATTAATATCGAGGGCTTTTGGGACTAAGTATGTTTTGAGAGTGTTCAAAGATGTTTCATTGAATAATTTTAGAGCTTCCTAGGGGTGGGTCGAAGCTTGCGACATATATAGTGGGCTTCGTTGTAGACTTTAAGTGAGGAGTTATTAGAAGGGTGAAACCTCGAAGTTTATGAGACGTGCTAAGTATTTTAGGAGATTGACTTTAGGTAGAAAAACCAAAGGTAACAAGTATAATATATTAAGTTTTGAAAAAATCATTTTTGAAATTATGGTTATTACCAGATGCAATTTTCTTTGAAAAGAAATGACGTGTACAGCTTGTGAAGGCGTAAGATAAGTGTCAATAATTAATTGTTTTGAATTAACTGTTTCGGGTTAGCAAGAAATGAGTTAATTTTTGTGGTGCCAATTGGAAAAGTTGTATAATTGGTGACTGAGACATCTGTAATAGGTCAAGGCTTAACAAACAATAGTGCTAGTAACAAAAATTGCTAGGTAGGAGAGAGAAAGTCTATAGTTGGGTTAGGGAACAAAACATTTCTAACATATCAAGCTTAAGAGAGTGGACCGTTAACTATGACAAAGGAGAGCAATAACACAAGCCTAGATGAACCAATTTTAGGTCAGCAGAATGAATCAAACAAAAAAGCAATTGAGGCCCAGCAAGAAGAGACAATAAGAGCTGAAGGAAAAGACTAGGCATAAGCTTACAAGTGGAATAGGAGAGTCTAGATTCGTGGTGAAGTTTCAATGATGGAAGAAATAATAATTGGTCTGAAAAAGAAGTCCAATAAACCTAGAAGATATGTTCAACCAAAAAAAAAGCCCAAGACAAAGCTTGTCCTATCTGAAGTTTTGTTTCCCTCAGCAAGCCCTGAGAATGTAACACAAGTAGATAAAGATACAAAGCAAAAATCTCATAATATAGTGGCAAATGCTATTGAAGAATGGCGGAGGCTAAAAGCTAGTCTCACTAGGAGAAATGAATCTAGTTTGTTGGAACGTTTAAGACATGAGGAATCCTCAAACGTTTAAGTACGTATCAAAAATTCTCTAAAAATATAGTGTAGATTTATTTTTCTTTGTGAAACTAAATGTTATGGGCTCGGATGGATGTGTTTAAAAATAAACTAAAATATGATCATTGTTTTAGTGTTGATATACAATGACTAAAAGGGGGCTTAACCTTACTCTGGAGAGAAGAAGTAGAGATAAAAATTATGTCCTATAGTCAACATTATATAGACTGCTTTATTTAGTGCTTAGATAGCTCTCTTTGGAGATTTACAAGTTTTTATGAAAGCCCTGAACAGTCCATGCAAAAATATTCTTGGACTTTGATGAAAAGATAAGCAAGCATTTTCTCTCCTCCTTAGTGGTTGAAAGGGACTTTGACGAGATTACCAGCCACAAAGAAAAAAAGATATGGATTCTTAAGATATATAAAGGTAATGTATGAGTTTAAAGAGATTATTCATGACTGTAACTTGACCGAGCTAGATTATTCTAGCTCTTTCTTCACTTGGTCAAATAAGAGGATTAGAAAAGATCGAGTAGATGAAAGACTTGACAGATTTTTAGTTTTTTTTTTCACTGGAGAAATATTTTCAAGGACTCAAGGGCCTCGGGTCTTTTCACGAGTGGCTTAGATCATAAGCCAATCTTATTAGAGATTTTTAAAAGTAAAGGAGAAGAGGGGAAAAAAAAGAAAGAACAGTTATAGTATGTTTCACTTTGATGCTATTTAGAGCAGTTTTGAAGAATGCATAATAAAAATCCAATAAATCTGAGATCATCATACAAACACAAGTAATAGGTAGACGATTTGCAAGTTCTCTCAAAAGTAAAAAAAAACCCGAAAGATCTCAAATCATGAAGCAATGAAAAAATTAGTAAGAGAATGCAAGAAATTCAAAAGTTGGAAACAAAGCTTAGAGAGATAGAGAGAAACCAAGAGGATTTGAAGGATCAAAAGAAGTTTAACCAAACTAAAAAAGACCCTTGAAACCTTATTGCTTGAAGAAGAATTTCATTGAAAGTAGCAGGCCAAAGCATTCTGGCTTAGGGAGGGGGATACGAATACCCACTTCTTTTATGCCAATGCCAATGTAAGGAGGAGAAGGAATCTCATCAATGGTCTCATGCTGGACATAAGAGGATGAGGATTTGGAGAACATCATATGTACTCATTTCAAAGAAATCTTTGCATATTTCAACCCTAGGCCATAATGCATAGAAAAGTCTATGATTGGTTTAAAACTCACTGTCACCAAAAGATGAACAATTAACTTGATAGGCCTTTCACAAAGGACGAGATCTTCAAATCTTTTTCTAGATGCATCCAATGAAGTCTCCAGGACTTGATGGGCTATTTACGATTTATTTTTCAAAATTATTGGAAGGCTACCCAAAACTCAATATGGAGTGTTTGTAACTACATTTTGAATAAATTAAGTGACATTTCCTTGTTAAACCACATATTTATAACTCTCATTCCTAAATATAAGAATCCTAAGAAGATTAGGGAATATAAACCCATTAGCCTTGGCAATGTGGTTTACAAAATTATAGCTAAGGTCATAGCTAATAAAATGAAACACATGTTGGATGATTTGTTACTTTTTAACCAGAGCGCATTCATTCCCAACAAATTGATTTCTGATAATGTTTTAGTGGGATATAAGTTTTTGCATAAAATCAGAGGCATTAAAAGAGGGAAAATAAATTAAGCAGCTTTAAGACTAGATTTAAATATGCCCTATGATAAGATGGAGTAAGTATTCTTAGAGATTGTTATGGATAGATTTTGTAGTAACCAGTATCCACGACTGGTAAGAATAAGTATTTATATATGTATAAATATACGTATTTTATTTGTATGTTGGTGATACTTGAATTATATATTGTTATTAGTAATATTTTTATAGTTTAAGGATATATGATTAGTATTGGGTTTATTTGTATGACTTTAGATTTATTTTAGGGACCAAATTGTTATACTTTGAAAGTTTTGGGGGTAAATTCGTAAATATCAAAAATTAGCCTCTTAGTATAAAAATACACTTTTAAACCCTAATTTACCATTTTTAGGTCGAGCTACCCATTTTAAGAGAGAGAAGAGAGAAATAGAGGAGAGAGAAAGAGGAGAAGAAGAAGAAAAAGAAGAAAAAATTGGAAATTTGAATTTCAAGAGGTATATCATACGTATTTCTCAATTTATTGGTATTAATTAAGTTAATTCCTTTAAGTTTTGATTTCTGAAAATATGTATAATTGAGGATTTGTTGTGTATTTCGTAAGATCATATGAGAATTGATGATGATCTATAAGATAGTTTGATAAATCATGATGAATTATGGAATTTCTGCTGGATAACCTCTTGATCTAGGAATTTTATAAATTGTTGTGATTCGATTCTGGTTTTGAATTTTGAGTATATGAAATTAGACATGTTTAAGATCATCTGAGACTTTGAATCGACTGAAAATCTCGGAAATTGAATTTGTAGTGAATTTACCAAAATGACCCTGGAATTCTGGAAATTTCCTGTGTAAACAGTATGATACAGTGGAAAATAATTTTTGACCTGCTGAATGATCTTTAAAAATTACGAATTTGTGTAATATGATAATTTTATATGTCTAATATGGTATACTCAGAATTGAGAATTTGGATCAATGTGGTTGAAGTGTTATGAATTTCTAAAGTGTATCAGCTCATTGTAGTATTTGATTAACAGATTTTTAAAGTTATGAAATAAAATAGTTTTAAAATACTTTTGGCAGTTATTTGGAAGCCAAATATTTATCATGGACTGAGATATGTGTCAAGAGTAATTATGTGGTAGTTTTATAATTTTTGAGTTAGTATATGATTTTATAAAATTGGGAGATTGAATACTGTTCAGTAAATATCTTGATCCTGTCAGGTTTGTAGTTTGGATTCGATGGTGTGTATGGAATGGATTGTGTAGGAATTTTGATATAATATTCATATATAAGAAGTATATATGAGTCAAGAATGATATATTCTGATTTCGGAGTAATTGGACATCATTTGATGTATTAGAAATTTTTGTTAAGTGTAAGTGGTCAGAATGACAGGTTTTGAGAAACCAAATATTTAGACCAATTTGATGTGATAAATGCATTGTGTATAATTTTGTAAGCTATTTAAAGTATTTTGTGTGAATTGTGAGGCTTATGAAAGGATTAATCTCCATTGATAGGTTAAGGAGATTTAAGCCTTGTAGCTGAAAGTGTTAAGAGGTAAGTATACTAGACTTACTACTGGAATCACAATAAACATAATAATTGTTTTGTATGATTTTGTAAATGGGGTTAAGAATATGTTTATGATATGTCAAAGTATATTTTGATATGAAATGTGAATATATGTTTATGAATGTGAGCATTGACATTGAGCATGGACATACATGTGTTTTTTTGAAAGTGAGCTTTCCAAAATAAGATGCGTTTAACAAAGAAAGCTTTTGAAGTGTAATATGTCCATGAGAAATATTTTGTGATTTGAGGGTACTTGAACTCACTGTTAACTTAGTAGGCATTTTATGTGATTTGTGGAGCCTTTATGTGTGGCCTTTCCTTCGGGATTGGTATATGTTATGTGTTCCGTATGTAGGAAGGATCCTATTGGTACCTAAAGGAAGCGTGAGTCATCACATTCGTGTGGTGGCGTATAGGTACATGTGAGAGGACTCACCGATGATCAGGGTGAGGGTTTGGCTTTTACCTTCGGGCATAAGCGTTATATATGTGTTATTCAAGACCTCACTTGTACTATTCCTCTCATACGGTATGTCACCTACGAGTGACATTTGGCTCATTATGTGATATGTGATATGTAAGTCCTACTAAGTAGTAGTTGAGTGATGGTATTCCTATTATGTGTTTTGAAAGAATGTGTAAGCGCTTACATGATATGTGATTTGATAAGATTATGATTTTGATTGATCACAGCATATCATACATATGCATTGTGTACATATATGTATTTGTATTTGATATATGAAAAATTAGTATGCTTACTGAGTTTTATACTCATTATAGTTTATGGTGATTTCAGGTAAATAAGGTACATGTGTGCTTAGCGGATTTGGCAAGGCTTCTGCTGTTCCTTGGGTTCCCTAAGTTACTAGGTTGTTGTGTGTTTCATTTGGGGACACGTGGGATAGGATATTTGGTTTGTCCCTATTGAATAAATACTTATGTATTATTTCATTGTGTGTGGATTGGATTTGGTTTAAGTTTTATAAAGTGTGGTTATTGGATGATTTTAAGTAAGAATTTGCAATGGATATATTCTGGGCTCCCGGTAACAAAGTTGCTACTGGTGACGTAGTAGAGTGTTAATCTCTGAGAAAACTCTGCGTATCTCCGGTTTAATAATTGTCCCAGTCATAATTCAATTGCTATAATTCTGAAAGAAA
The DNA here is from genome assembly GCA_946807835.1 of Ailanthus altissimus. Classification (NCBI taxonomy): domain Eukaryota; kingdom Viridiplantae; phylum Streptophyta; class Magnoliopsida; order Sapindales; family Simaroubaceae; genus Ailanthus; species Ailanthus altissimus. The sequence continues at coordinate 24,527,490 of OX327689.1, forward strand.
TTGAAATGAATGTTTAAATATTGTCAAGAGAATTTTATATTTATATGTTAGGTTATGGTTGATTTTAGTGTTGAACTTACTAGCAACTTGCTAAGGATTTCTGTGTTGAATGAAGAAATTGAAAATTTTGTGTAATATTATTTATGAGTGCACATGCAGTGAATGAATGTAAGTGATGTCGTGTGTCGGATCTTTTGGGTCTGGGGCGTGACAGATTTGGTTTCTCCTCCAAATGGGTTAGTTTAATTATGAAGTGCATCTTTTATCTCTCTTATTTAGTGCTAGTAAATAGTACTCTAAATGGTGTTATTATCCCTCAGAGGGGCTTGAGGCAGGGATACCCCTTGTCCCTTTACCTAATCCTATTGTTAAGTGTAAGTGGTCAGAATGACAGGTTTTGAGAAACCAAATATTTAGACCAATTTGATGTGATAAATGCATTGTGTATAATTTTGTAAGCTATTTAAAGTATTTTGTGTGAATTGTGAGGCTTATGAAAGGATTAATCTCCATTGATAGGTTAAGGAGATTTAAGCCTTGTAGCTGAAAGTGTTAAGAGGTAAGTATACTAGACTTTTTACTGAAATCACAATAAACATAGTAATTGTTTTGTATGATTTTGCAAATGGGGTTAAGAATATGTTTATGTTATGCCAAAGTATATTTTGATATGAAATATGAATATATGTTTCTGAATGTGAGCATTGACATTGAGCATGGACATACATGTGTTTTTGTAAGTGAGCTTTCAAAATAAGATGTGTTTAATAAAGAAAGCTTTTGAAGTGTAATATGTCCATGAGAAATATTTTGTGTTTTGAGGGTACTTGAACTCACTGTTAACTTAGTAGGCATTTTATGTGATTTGTGGAGCCTTTATGTGTGGCCTTTCCTTCGGGATTGGTATATGTTATGTGTTCCGTATGTAGGGAGGATCCTATTGGTACCTAAAGGAAGCGTGAGTCATCACATTCGTGTGGTGGCGTATTGGTGCATGTGAGAGGACTCACCGATGATCAGGGTGAGGGTTTGGCTTTTACCTTCGGGCATAAGCATTATATATGTGTTATTCAAGACCTCACTTGTACTATTCCTCTCATACGGTATGTCACCTACGAGTGACATTTGGCTCATTATGTGATTTGTGATATGTAAGTCCTACTAAGTAGTAGTCGAGTAATGGTATTCCTATTATGTGTTTTGAAAGAATGTGTAAGCGCTTACATGATATGTGATTTGATAAGATTATGATTTTGATTGATCACAGCATATCATACATATGCATTGTGTACATATATGTATTTGTATTTGATGTATGAAAAACTAATATGCTTACTGAGTTTTATACTCATTATAGTTTATGGTGATTTCAGATAAATAAGGTGCATGTGTGCTTAGCGAATTTGGCAAGGCTTCTGCTGTTCCTTGGGTTCCCTAAGTTGCTAGGTTGTTGTGTGTTTCATTTGGGGACACGTGGAATAGGATATTTGGTTTGTCCCTATTGAATAAATACTTATGTATTATTTCATTGTGTGTGGATTGGAGTTGGTTTAAGTTTTATAAAGTGTGGTTATTGGATGATTTTAAGTAAGAATTTGCAATGGATATATTCTGGGCTCCCGGTAACAAAGTTGCTACTGGTGACGTAGTAGAGTGTTAATCTCTGAGAAAACTCTGCGTATCTCCGGTTTAATAATTGTCCCAGTCATAATTTAATTGCTATAATTCTGAAAGAAATTGAAATGAATGTTTAAATATTGTCAAGAGAAGTTTATATTTATATGTTAGGTTATGGTTGATTTTAGTGTTGAACTTACTAGCAACTTGCTAAGGATTTCTGTGTTGAATGAAGAAATTGAAAATTTTGTGTAATATTATTTATGAGTGCACATGCAGTGAATGAATGTAAGTGATGTCGTGTGTCAGATCTTTTGGGTCTGGGGCGTGACAGCTATTAGTGGTATCAGAGCTAAGATATGATTCTGTAGACTTTATGTTTCTAGTGAAGGGAACCCAGCCGATGCCAAATCCTTAAGATTGTATGTGTGCTTATTTATGTATATTGATTTATTTGATATCTTACTTACTTATCTTTGTGATTTTGAAAAGATGGGGCGTAATCCAAGAATTACTAGAAGTGCTGATACTGTGAATGAGAGTACTTCAGGAGAAAACCCTGCTACCATCCAAAATATTGTTCAAGCAGTGAATAATGTGCTTCAACAACAACGACCCAAAGCAGACCATAATGATAAATTCCATGTTATTGAGAAATTCAGAAAATTGCAACCACCATCATTTGAAGGCTCAAAAGACCCGCTGGTTGCTGAGGAGTGGATCCGTGAGTTAGAAAAGATATTCAGCCTCCTCGAATGTTCAGATTCACATAAAGTAAGTTGTGCCACTTACATGCTTAAGGAGGGAGCCAGTCATTGGTGGGAGATGACCATGCGGACACTGAATATTGATAAGAACAAGATAACATGGGAAAGATTCAAGGAAGTATTTAATGAAAAATACTTTCCCCAATCCCTAAGAGATGAGAAAGAGGCAGAATTTATCCACCTTACTCAGTGCAAAATGTCAGTAACAGAATATGAGAGGAAGTTTGAGGAGTTGTCTAGGTTTGCTCCCCACTTAGTAGACACAGAAGCACGTAAGGCCAAGAGGTTTCAGATGGGTCTTAAACCAGAAGTGAGAAGGTTACTCTCTGTCCTTGATTTACAGACTTACAGTGCAGTATTACAGAGGGCTGAAATATTAGCAAGGGATGAAGAATTGGCAGCACCATCTGAGTCCAAACATATGGGTTATCATCGATCAGAAAAGAGACCTTGGGTTAAAAATAATCAGAAAAAGTTTGACAGGTAGAAAGGAAAGAAGAGGCATAGGAATGATGACATTGAAAAGAAGGATTTTCCATTATGTGATACATGTGGGAGACCACATGGAGGGGTGTGTTTCAGGAAAAGTGGAGCTTGTTTTAAGTGTAGAAAGATTGGTCATTTTATTCAGGATTGTCCAGAGATGAAGAATGATCAGGGAGGATTTATGAAAGATCAGAAAGCTCAAGCAAGAGTCTATGCTCTTACCAGAAAAGAAGCAGATGATTCACCTTCTGTGGTGACAGGTACAATTTCCATATCTGGCCAGCATGGTTTAGCTCTTTTTGATTCGGGTTCTACCCATTCATTTGTGTCACATGCATTTGTTAGTAATATGGGGGTTGTGCCAGAACCTTTGGGTGTAGATTTATGTGTTGCAACTCCTTCAGGAGATTTGATGTGTGCTACAAATGTGGTAAAATCATGTAAAATTGAAATAGGAGATAAGGTGCTACAAGCAGATTTGATTATCTTGAATATGTATGATTTTGATGTTATATTTGGCATGGATTGGTTGTCTATGTACCATGCTAATGTTAAATGCTTTGAGAAAGAAGTTATTTTCCAACCACCCGGGGAGCCTGAGTTTAGTTTTATTGGTTCTAAGTTATGCTCTTTGCCAAAAGTAATATCTGTTTTACAAGCTTGGAAAAGTCTTAAGAAGGGTTGTCAGTGTTTCTTAGCGACTGTAGTGGATACAAAGAAAGAAGAAATGAAAATCCAAGATGTTCCAGGGGTGAATGAGTTTATAGATGTATTCTCTGAAGATTTACCTGGAGTTCCACCAGATCGAGAGATTGAATTCACTATAGAACTTCTGCCAGGAACCAGTCCTATATCTAAAACACCTTATCGTATGGCACCAGTAGAGCTTAAAGAGTTGAAGGAACAGCTACATGAATTGCTTGAGAAGGGGTTTATTCGCCCGAGTATTTCACCTTGGGGTGCTCCAGTTCTTTTTGTTAAGAAGAAAGATGGTTCAATGAGATTATGTATTGACTATCGAGAGTTGAACCGTGTGACTATAAAGAATAAATATCGACTTCCAAGAATCGATGATTTATTCGATCAGTTGCAAGGAGCTTGTGTATTCTCAAAAATTGATCTTCGTTCTGGCTATCATCAATTGAAGATCAAGAAAGAAGACATTCCAAAGACTGCATTTCGTACCAGATATGGGCATTATGAGTTTATTGTTATGCCATTTGGGTTGACAAATGCACCTGCTGCCTTTATGGATCTAATGAATAGAGTATTCAAGGATTATTTGGATAGGTTTGTTATTGTGTTTATTGATGACATCCTAGTGTACTCTAAGAGTATGGGAGAACATGAAGAACACTTAAGAAAAGTCCTACAAGTGTTAAGGGAGAAGCAGCTTTATGCAAAATTCAAAAAATGTGAATTCTGGCTAGATCGAATGGTATTTTTGGGACATGTTGTTTCCTCAAAGGGAATTTCAGTGGATCCAAGCAAAATTGAAGCAGTGGTGAATTGGTCCAGACCAACTAATGTGGGGGAAATTCGAAGTTTTCTTGGGCTGGCAGGATATTATAGACGGTTTGTTGAAGGATTCTCTAAGATAGCTTCACCTTTAACTCAATTGACAAGAAAGAATGTCAAGTTTCAGTGGTCAGAAGAATGTGAGAAAAGTTTTCAAGAACTCAAGCATCGGTTAGTATCTGCTCTCATACTAACCATCCCTTCTGCTTCTGCTGGATTTGTGATTTATAGTGATGCTTCCAAGAAAGGGCTTGGGTGTGTATTAATGCAGGACGGAAAGGTAGTGGCATATGCCTCACGACAACTAAAGACTTATGAGCAGAATTACCCTACTCATGACTTGGAGTTGGCTGCAGTAGTTTTTGCTCTGAAAATTTGGAGGCATTATCTTTATGGAGAAAGGTGTGAAATTTACACAGATCACAAAAGTCTTAAATACTTCTTTACTCAAAAGGAGTTAAATATGAGGCAACGTCGATGGTTGGAACTAGTCAAAGATTATGACTGTGTGATTAATTACCATCCGGGAAAAGCTAATGTTGTAACAGATGCTTTGAGTAGAAAATCTTCAGGACATATGGCAGCACTTTTGACTGCTCAAAAGCAAATTTTGTTGGATTTAGAAAAGCTTGGCATTGAAGTGGTAAGATCTAATGATAGGGCTTATGTTGCAAGTATGTCCATTCAGCCTACCCTAATTAAGAGAATTAAGGAAGCACAAGGTAATGATGTGCATCTGAAGAAAATTATAGAAGAAATTTCATTGGGTAAAAGGCCTAACTTTGCTATTTTTGATGATGGAGCTCTACATTTTGAAGGTAGACTTTGTGTGCCTAATAATGATGAGTTGAAAAATGAGATCTTGGTTGAAGCTCATAGTTCACCATATACTGTCCATCCGGGAGGTACCAAGATGTATCGAGACCTACGAGCTATTTATTGGTGGGTTAATATGAAAAGAGAGATTGCAAAATTTATAGAGCAATGTTTGACATGTCAGCAAGTTAAGGCAGAACATCAGAGACCATCTGGGTTATTGAAACCTTTATTGGTACCGGAATGGAAATAGGAGCACATAGCCATGGATTTTGTAGTTGGGTTGCCAAGTACACAAAAGGGCTACAATGCCATATGGGTGATTATTGATAGGCTAACAAAATCAGCACATTTTATTCCAATATGCACCACTTATTCCATGGATAGGTATGCCCAATTATATGTTGATGAAATTGTGAGGCTTCATGGAGTACCTGTGTCAATTGTATCTGATAGAGATCCCCGATTTACTTCAATATTTTGGAAGAGCCTACATAATGCCATGGGCACAAAGTTGAACTTCAGTACTGCATTCCACCCACAGACTGATTGTAGTAACCAGTATCCATAACCGGTAAGAATATGTATATTTATATATATAAATATACGTATTTTATTTGTATGTGGGTGATCCTTGATTTATATATTGTTATTAGTAGTGTTTTTATAGGTTAAGGATATACTATTAGTATTGGGTTTATTTGTAAGACTTTGGAATTATTTTAGGGACCAAATTGTTATACTTTGAAAGTTTTGGGGGTGAATTCGTAAATACCAAAAATTAACCACTTAGTATAAAAATACACTTTTAAAAACCCTAATTCTCTCATTTTGGTCGAGCTACCCATTTTTAGAGAGAGAATAGAGAAATAAAGGAGAGAGAAAGAGAAGAAGAAGAAGAAAAAGAAGAAGAAATTGGAATTTTGGATCTTTAGAGGTATATCACAATTAATTATCAATTTATTGGTGTTAATTAAGTTAATTTCTTTAAGTTTTGATTTCTGGAAATATGTATAATTAAGGATTTGATGTGTATTTCGTTTGATGTTGTGAGAATTGATGATGATCTATAAGATAGTTTGATAAATCATGATGAATTATGGAATTTCTGCTGGATAACCTCTTGATCTAGGAATTTTATAAATTGTTGTGATTCGATTCTGGTTTTGAATTTTGAGTATATGAAATTAGACATGTTTAAGATCATCTGAGACTTTGAATCGACTGAAAATCTCGGAAATTGAATTTGTAGTGAATTTACCAAAATGACCCTGGAATTCTGGAAATTTCCTGTGTAAACAGTATGATACAGTGGAAAATAATTTTTGACCTGCTGAATGATCTTTAAAAATTACGAATTTGTGTAATATGATAATTTTATATGTCTAATATGGTATACTCAGAATTGAGAATTTGGATCAATGTGGTTGAAGTGTTATGAATTTCTAAAGTGTATCAGCTCATTGTAGTATTTGATTAACAGATTTTTAAAGTTATGAAATAAAATAGTTTTAAAATACTTTTGGCAGTTATTTGGAAGCCAAATATTTATCATGGACTGAGATATGTGTCAAGAGTAATTATGTGGTAGTTTTATAATTTTTGAGTTAGTATATGATTTTATAAAATTGGGAGATTGAATACTGTTCAGTAAATATCTTGATCCTGTCAGGTTTGTAGTTTGGATTCGATGGTGTGTATGGAATGAATTGTGTAGGAATTTTGATATAATATTCATATATAAGAAGTATATATGAGTCAAGAATGATATATTCTGATTTCGGAGTAATTGGACATCATTTGATGTATTAGAAATTTTTGTTAAGTGTAAGTGGTCAGAATGACAGGTTTTGAGAAACCAAATATTTAGACCAATTTGATGTGATAAATGCATTGTGTATAATTTTGTAAGCTATTTAAAGTATTTTGTGTGAATTGTGAGGCTTATGAAAGGATTAATCTCCATTGATAGGTTAAGGAGATTTAAGCCTTGTAGCTGAAAGTGTTAAGAGGTAAGTATACTAGACTTACTACTGGAATCACAATAAACATAATAATTGTTTTGTATGATTTTGTAAATGGGGTTAAGAATATGTTTATGATATGTCAAAGTATATTTTGATATGAAATGTGAATATATGTTTATGAATGTGAGCATTGACATTGAGCATGGACATACATGTGTTTTTTTGAAAGTGAGCTTTCCAAAATAAGATGCGTTTAACAAAGAAAGCTTTTGAAGTGTAATATGTCCATGAGAAATATTTTGTGATTTGAGGGTACTTGAACTCACTGTTAACTTAGTAGGCATTTTATGTGATTTGTGGAGCCTTTATGTGTGGCCTTTCCTTCGGGATTGGTATATGTTATGTGTTCCGTATGTAGGGAGGATCCTATTGGTACCTAAAGGAAGCGTGAGTCATCACATTCGTGTGGTGGCGTATAGGTACATGTGAGAGGACTCACCGATGATCAGGGTGAGGGTTTGGCTTTTACCTTCGGGCATAAGCGTTATATATGTGTTATTCAAGACCTCACTTGTACTATTCCTCTCATACGGTATGTCACCTACGAGTGACATTTGGCTCATTATGTGATATGTGATATGTAAGTCCTACTAAGTAGTAGTTGAGTGATGGTATTCCTATTATGTGTTTTGAAAGAATGTGTAAGCGCTTACATGATATGTGATTTGATAAGATTATGATTTTGATTGATCACAGCATATCATACATATGCATTGTGTACATATATGTATTTGTATTTGATATATGAAAAATTAGTATGCTTACTGAGTTTTATACTCATTATAGTTTATGGTGATTTCAGGTAAATAAGGTACATGTGTGCTTAGCGGATTTGGCAAGGCTTCTGCTGTTCCTTGGGTTCCCTAAGTTGCTAGGTTGTTGTGTGTTTCATTTGGGGACACGTGGGATAGGATATTTGGTTTGTCCCTATTGAATAAATACTTATGTATTATTTCATTGTGTGTGGATTGGATTTGGTTTAAGTTTTATAAAGTGTGGTTATTGGATGATTTTAAGTAAGAATTTGCAATGGATATATTCTGGGCTCCCGGTAACAAAGTTGCTACTGGTGACGTAGTAGAGTGTTAATCTCTGAGAAAACTCTGCGTATCTCCGGTTTAATAATTGTCCCAGTCATAATTCAATTGCTATAATTCTGAAAGAAATTGAAATGAATGTTTAAATATTGTCAAGAGAATTTTATATTTATATGTTAGGTTATGGTTGATTTTAGTGTTGAACTTACTAGCAACTTGCTAAGGATTTCTGTGTTGAATGAAGAAATTGAAAATTTTGTGTAATATTATTTATGAGTGCACATGCAGTGAATGAATGTAAGTGATGTCGTGTGTCGGATCTTTTGGGTCTGGGGCGTGACAGATTTGGTTTCTCCTCCAAATGGGTTAGTTTAATTATGAAGTGCATCTTTTATCTCTCTTATTTAGTGCTAGTAAATAGTACTCTGAATGGTGTTATTATCCCTCAGAGGGGCTTGAGGCAGGGATACCCCTTGTCCCTTTACCTAATCATTTTAGGAGTTTAGGTTCTTTTTTCCTTCCTTGTGGATGCTGAGAAAAAGAATCTCATTCATGGTATAAAAGTTCCCTAAAGAATTATCATTAACTCATCTTCTTTTTGCTGATAATAGTCTTATTTTCTCAAAGGCTTCACTAGATGATTGCAGAAAACTGAAAAACATATTAAATACCTACTTAAAGGCCTCGGGTCAATATATAAATATGGAGAAATCCTCAAAGATTTTTAATCCTAACACAAGCCAAGGAAGGAAGACAAAAATCTATGACATCCTAGGGCTGAGAGCAATATCTATCCATGAAAAGTATATTGGTCTCCCTTCAATGATTGGGAGAAATAAAATATCCTCTTTTCAAAGCTTAGAACTCAAGATTCAAATTAGAATTTATAGGTGAAAATTTAAATGGTTCTCTTGGTGAGGCAAAGAGATACTAATCAAAGTAGTGGCCCCAAGCATTCCAAACTATGTAATTGAGTGTATTCAAACTGCCTATAGCAATTTGTGAAGGTATTCAAAAGCAAGTTAAAGCTTTTTGGTAGGGCAGGAGTGAAAAAAGTTTACTAATTCAGTGGGTGTCCTGGAGCGCTCTTTGTGTTAAAAAAATTTTGGAGAGGAAGGGAGGGGGGTGGGCGCTTGAGTTTAGAGACATGTAAGCTTTCAATCAAACCTTACTTTCAAAGCAAGGATGAAGGATTATTCAGTTCCCAAACTCCCTAATTTCCAGAGTACTCAAGGCTAAATAGTTTCCCTATAAGACATTTATAGACAATAATGTGAGAATCAGACCCTCATATACTTGGAGTAGTGTTTTATGGGGTAGAAAGGTGCTAAGAATGGGAACAAGATGAAAAATTATGAAGGGATATTAGGTCAGAGTATATATAAATAATTGGCTTCCTAGACCAAAGAGCTTCAAACTTATTTCACCACAATCTCTACCAAGCTGCACTAAGGTTTCAGAACTTATTACTATAGAGAGTCAATGGGATATAGAGCTATTGTCCAACCACTTCAAAATAGAAGATATGGAGATAATTCAAAGAATTCATATCCCAATAGGGAATAAGCAAAATTAGTTTATTTGAAATTATGACAAGAAAGAATTCTATACAATGAAAAGTGGTTATGATATTACTTGGCTGTTGAAGAATCCAAACCAACCTTCAACATTCAACAATCAATCAAGATGGTGGAGCCCTATGGAACCTGAGCATCCCATCAAAAGTAAATATTTTTGTCTAGAAGGCTTGTATCAATAAGCTCCCAACAAAAATAAGCCTCTAGAGAAGAAAAATTACAGATGATTCTATTTATAGTAGGTGCAAAAGACAGAATGAGGATGTTTGCCATACTTTGTTGGGTTGCAAACATTCTAAAAAAATATGAAATCTTTCTCATTTTTGCCCATGCAATTGCCAAACATCCAAATGATCTATGTAGGCTACTATGTGAAAGCTTAGAATGGCTGCTAAAGGACCAAGTTGAGCTGATGATGATGATTCTTTGCTTGATTTGGTAGACAAGAAATAAGTTTCAGTAGAGATAGTTGTTAAAGATCTAGGTCATGTTCTAAATCAAGTGGAAGCCTTATTAGAAGCATAACAAGAAGCAAAATATGCAAATTCAATTTCAAGCAATAGTAGACAGATAACTCCCCAATAAACTTGGCAACCACCTAGCTTAGGTACTTTCAAATGTTGATGCAGCCTTAAAGGAGTCTGAATACAAGGCAGGGGTTGGCATTATGATCAGAGATTCTGTATGAGACGTCATGGTTTCAGCAACCATCCCAGCTCAGTTTAAAGTAAATGTAGAGTTCATGGAAGCCTAACTATTCTGCTAGAAATTAAGCTGGCAATAGAGGTAGGTTTGGCCCCAATCTAAGTTGAATTAGGCTATTTAAATATCGTCAACTACATTAAGCATAAATCCTCCCACAAATCTGAAGTTGGTAATTTAATTGTAAAGATTACATCATTTGCTTGCAAATTAAGCATTATAGATTTTCTTTTTTTTTTCCCCAATAAGCTATAAACTTGTTGCTTACAAGCTGGCAACATTGAGCCTAAATTTCACAATTCCTTAAATCTACATTGAAGAGAATCACAATGAAGTCTCTTCTATATTGTAACTCTTTGCCTTTAATAATCAACATTTATTCAAAAAAAAAAAAACTATTTGGAGCCTGTCATAAGGAACGTGTCTTGCTTTTGTATATCAATGGTCGGTTATACTAATTGCAAAGTTGAGAGAGTTTCAGATACAAGCAACAACATATGATAAAAAGTCAAATGTGGGTCATTATTACATAAGACTAAAACTCCCATGGAAAATTTAAGAAATAAACGAATGAATACCGTTTTGAAATTTTATATATAATATTGGGTTGTAGATTTTGGTATGAATGTTCTCCAAAATATTTTTTTAGAAATTTGATCAAATAAAGACGAAGATTTATGGAATATTGTTAATTGTTTTTAGAATGATTTCATATTATATCATTGAATATCATCAAGATATATATCAGATACCTTTAATACATAGATCAAAGGAATGACAGAGTAAGATAAATACATTTTGAGATCATCTGAATCAAGACTCTTGCAAAGAAGAGTAGCAATCTTACCCATATTGGGTAAGAATAATTATGAACTCTTTCAAACGAAAAAGATACAAACCTTTCAGTAGAAAAAAATAACATACCTTTTAGCAAAAAGAGATAACAAATCTCACGTAGGAGGGAGATACAGATCCCTTTGACAAGGAAGAGATTATTATTGCATAAAATTGAAATTAAGTCAAATAATCAGCATAAAACCATCAATAGTGACCAAGCAAAGCCACATATTCTGGAACTAGAATAATAAGCTATCGAGCAGAGCCCTATCGGACAGAAGCACAGCTGCTAAAAGCAATGATTGCTCAACAAGGCAACGAGTTCAGAGAGATGGTTGGAGGATTACCCATATCTCGCGATAAGCTCGAACGACAGGAAATCCAGAAAACCAAGAAGTCGCGTATAACTTAGCATCTGGCGGTGGTCGACGTAGTTAAGACAGGCCTCAGTCGAAAATGGTCGAGAAGCATATCAGTTCCACCTTGTCCCAGAGAGGCTCAGTACAGGCTGGGAAGAACAACGACGACTAAGGCATACTGACTCTGCATAAATGGCAAGTAGCTCTAAGTAGCTGTAATGCTGTATATTGAGGGGCGCCAAATTTGCTTCAACTCAATTTAAGCGAGGAAGAGGCTGTGGGAGCAACGTTGCACTGGTATAATGGATGGATGTCTGACGGTTGTCGGCGTGGCAGAGGGTTGAAAAGTGGTCAAGGATGAGGAGAGATGGGCAGACAGTTGAGTCGGGTTTGGGTTGAGCGAAGGGCGTTGTAGTCAAGTGATAGAGAGGGTGGCGCGTCTGTGACAGTCAAGGGATCACGAATGTCAAGCAGGAGCTCGCTGGTCAGGGTACTTGATTTCACCTGAAACAGAACAGGAAAAAAAACTACAAAAAAACATAAAGGAAAGATAGAGAACGAGCTTAAAAGGGGAAAAAATCCTTCGGAGAAAAGCCAACGGCCTCTCTTCGGAGGGCTATGGCGACTGTGGCTTCGGGGCTTTGGGAGCTTTTTTTTCTTTCGGGTGTTTAGGGTTTCAATGTCCATAGAATATTGTTAATAGTAGCATGAATATATGCACTATTCAACTAAGATATTCTTTATATTCAAAATCTAGCATTGGGAACAAAAAAAAGTATTTTCAAGTTTATGACATAGTCCAAAAGGAATTATGGGTACAATAATAATACTACATAATATTATAAAAGAAATTGACACTTATTTGCGGATTTTAGTGTGTACTCTAAAAACCTTCTAAGCATGTATGAAAAATTTCACCCAAATAATAAGAAAAGAATAAGATAAAGGTATAAAGCAATCACACAAGAAAGTTACGTGGCCTTCGTATTGCGATCTCTCATGTCGTTTTGGGTTTGTAATTTCAGTCTTCAAAGATATAAATACTTCTTACCTAGGGTGGCCTTCGTATTGCGATCTCTCATGTCGTTTTTGACATCATGACAATAATCCTTTGATGGCTAAAACTTATTCTTGCAATCTGCACCCTTTTCATATATTCTCTTTCGACCCTTATCACATTGGTGACTAAATCTCCAATGCTGCCTTGTGGTCTGCATTCCCTTAACAACTCATGTCGAGCCACCTATAGCATTTCCTTTAAGCACATACAACCATTTGTGCTTCTCACCCTTCGTCATTACCATAGATCCTTTTACTACCTTCAGTATTCTCTTTTCTACTTTGAATGAATACCTCTCTTAATCTAGCAATCTCATAGATATTAGATTCCTCTTAATGCTAGGAATGTGCTTTATAATAATTAACTCCTTAATATTTCTATCATACATCCTCATCCTTATATCATCAATCCCAAGACTTCACTAGCTATATCATTAACTATTAGTACTTCACCCTTAATGGATTTATAATTGGTAAAAAAAAATCTATTGTGGCACATATGAAAATTGCAACCAAAATCTAGTATCCATTCTCCATTATACTTCCCATTAAAAGCTACCAAAGATTCTACATCCTTATAATCTTCCTCACAAACTATTGCAACATCTCCACTATTTTTTCTTTCTGGATAATCCTTTATCAAGTACCATTCTTTCTTTATCAAGTACCATTCTCTCTTGTAAAGATAGCACTTCTTGAATCTGCTCATTGATTGATTGTTCTTTTCATTTCTTCCTCTTGCAACCAAACCTGTTATGCTATCAGACTTAGATTTTTTTTTTCAATTCTTTTAAGTTCACGAAGCATTAACATCATCCATTGTTAAAAGTCTCTCTGCCATGTGTACATGATGTGCTCGTAACTTGGAGGTAAAGAACATAACAATATAATTGTCCTGTTTTCATCTTCAATTTTGATATCTATTATCTCAAGATCTATGATTATCTTATTGAAGGCAACAATACGGTCTTTAATTAAAGTTCCTTTAGCCATAGACAACTGATATAACTTTTTCTTGACATATAGATGATTCGTCATGTAGAGGGCGTCAAACTTTTTCCAAAAGTCAATTGTCGTCTTCTCTTTAGTTACCTCTATTTTAACTTTATTACTCAATGATAAAACTATGGTACTGTGGGCCTTCTTCTAAATAGTTTCTCTATCTATCTCAGATCTAGATGTTGCAGCTATATTCTCTTTGCTGGTTGTTGCTTGAGTCTCTTCAAGGGTTGAATCTAACCATTAACTCATTAGTAGAGCCATAACCTTCATCTTTCACAAATTGAAGTTATTCCCCCCATTGAACTTTTCAACCTTATACTTGTGAGTTGTCACGGATGAACAACTTATGTTCTTGATATACCACAAAGTTATTCTCTTTAACCTTGGTTTTGATACCAATTTGTTGAAATTTTTAGTGTGCACTCTAAGAACTTTTTAAGTACATGCGGAAGACTTCACCCATAGTAAAGTAAGAATAAGATAAAGAGATAAAACAACCACACAAAAAAGTTACGTGATTTGGTAATAAATATCTACATCCATGATGAATTATAAAATCCTAGACTATTTTATTAGTTCACTAAGAACTTAGATAACAAATATCTCTCACAAGAGATAATCAATGAATATAATTAATATATGAGTTCTCAAATATTTATTAGTGCTTTATTTATTACTCAAATCTCAAGTACTTGTATGACACTCTCTTGCGCACTCAACATTCAATATACTCTAACTCTCTATTTTCTCTTTAGTACTTAAATAATCTAATGAGGTTATAATAATTTATATAATATTTAAAAATATTCTTATAAATTCTATTTCTAATTAAAATAAAAGGCAAAACATTGTAAGAGTTCGAAAACTAACTTTAAAGCATACTTTTAGCTAAAACAGAAAACTACCCCACATTGTCGCCTAGGCACTAGAAGTTGGTCTCAACACCAAAGCTTACATTCACGAAGCACTTTTGCCTCCTCTTGTGTTCCATTTTTATTTTTAATTTTCGTTTTCGACCCTTTTCTCATCCGTCTAATACGTTATCGATCTCGTAATAACTTTTTATTGATTTCTCGTTCAAAATCATACTTAAATATAAGTTTAAATCACTAAATTTTAATAATACTATTATGAAAATGTCAATAAAATTTAAATTACATTTTATTTAATTTAAAAACAAAACTTGCAAAAATACCCATCTCCTAAACGATAAAAAGTTAAAATCCTTTTATACATAGTAATTCACTAATGCTTATCGATTACTCGATAAGAGAGATATCGATGAATTATAATTTTATAATGAAGTTAAGATATTGTGTTGTATTTCCCTTTCAGAAAAGAAAAGAAAAGAAAAGAAAAACTATTATTGTATTTGTGCGAGAAAACATCAAATTGGAAGATAATTAATAACTTTTGCGCATGATTATTAAAAAAAAATTAATGAATTATAATTTTATATGAGAGTTGAGATATAATTTTTTTTTATATGAGAATACAATACTTACAATCAAATTATATTATTAATTTTTTTTAACAATATGTATATTTCTAAATACATTTTACTTGAATTATTGTATTACCATTAGAAGCAAAATATATATATAATTTTAAATACATTCCATTAGATTTAAAAAAACTCAAAAAAAAAAAAAAATTATCCTAACACTCACAAAATTTGTTAAGACTTAAACCCGACCTAATTAGAGAACTTACTTTACGAAAGGATGCTTGTCAACCTCAAGCGCAGTTGAGATATAATACTATTATTTGGCGACAAAACTCAAGGTGAATCATACTCTTATTCTTTTGTATTTTTTTATCTAGCAAAAGAAAAACTTTTTTAAAAAACGGAAGTCCGTCGATTATTTTATGATGGAGCAATTGATGCACATTATTTCTTCAAATGTTTTAAAAACCGATATATACTTTCATTTTGAAAATTATGTCCATAAAGAATGAAAAACGCTGGCAGTGTACTTGCAAAACTGTAGAGTAGTCAACCGAACTTCAGTCTTCAGGCGTTATATTTGTTGCCAGCTAAATCTTTGATTAAAGGATAATTATGCTTGTCTTTTTTCCTTCTTTTTTTTTAAAAAAAAATTATTTAATTGATGCGATAATGGTCTTTAATTTGCCAGCTAAATCTTTGATTTTCCTTCTTAGGTTTGTCTTTTGAAAGGGCAGCAAAAATATTTGATTAATACTATAATTATCTTTAATTTTTGCAGGCTAAATGATTGACTGGTATGATAATTAATAATTATGCTCTGTTTTTGTTTTTCCAAAATGCTAAGAGGTTTGGTAATGGTGTATGTCAATTATCAAATAAAGCCATATTCATATTCGAGTACTAGAAACAATACAATATAAATAACTACATTTTAATATTGTAATCGCGAATCCACTCGATTAATTATTGCCACCTCCTATAACGGAAAGTTTAGATAAAATTGGTGGTTAAAGTCCCTCACATCTGGGTTTAATCACTGTTCTCTCCTTTATTTAAATTACTAATATAAAACATTAAGCAATTTTAGATTTACAAAATTTGATTATATGTTATTTATTAATGTTATAATTATATAATATTAATTAATAATTGATGCATAAAATGATACATTAATTTATTTAAAAAAAATATTATATCAGTTGAAATATAAAATTTATATTATAACATTTTAAATTTAATATTATTAAAAATATAATATTAATTTATATGCTGCTTGAATTTGAAAGTTATTATAAAAAAATCAAAATAAAATTATACCACTTTTTAAAAAAAATTTATCTCTCACCTAATAACTAATTTATTAATTCTAAAACCATTGTATATATTCTTTAAAAAAAAGTGAATTCTTTTTTTTTTTTTTTTTTTTACACGTTGAAAGTAACATTACGTAAACTTCTCACAATTTTGAGATATTTAACGTTGCTTTTTCAAAACTCTAACCTCCAGGATAATTCCGTGGGAAGCAATAAGAAATCAAAGACAGTGTGTTTTCTCTTGGTGAATGGAAGAAAGGAAATTATTATATTTTTTTCTTTTCATTAAAAAAAACATTGTTTGTTTGTAATTCCAAGTTGGTGGTAACCAAACACGGCCTTGAGAAATAGTAAAAAGACAAAAAGGTGCCGACTGGAGCAATAAAGAGAACAATCACTAGGTTTTTAGGGCGAGGGGAGAGGATTTAAGCGAGGCCGCGATTTCTTCAAACGCCTCTCAGACCCTCAACTCAAATCCTTTTTCCTTTTCCTTTTCCCTTCCTTTCCTTCAAATCCCTTCTTATTTCTTCTCCCCTTTTAGGGTTTTAGCCAGTCCCTCTCTAAGCTCTCGTTTCTCTCAATTATCCCACAATGAGTGCCGATAAAGATAACTTCAGCGTGGCCGATCTCAGCGCTTGTGAGTAGTTCTCCTCCATCTTCAAAAACCCTAATTTCTGTGTTCCTCTTCTTTGGCCTTTGGTTTATTCGATTATTAACTAATTATCTGACTCGTTTCTTGTTATCTGTGCAGCTCTTAACGAAGAGGATCGAGCTGGCCTCGCGACTGCTATCAAGGTAAGCGATTGGCTTATGATACTTTAATAAATTGTGTAAATGTTTGTGTTTTTGGCCTTAATGGTTGTGTGTTATGTGTTGGGATTTGATGTAGTCTTCGTCTGTCTTACAGAATAAGCTTCAGAACCTGGCCGTGCAGCACACTGATGTTCTCGAGAACTTGACTCCCAAAGTCAGGAAGCGTGTTGAGGTTCTTAGGGAGATCCAGGCACGTGTTTTGTTGTTAATTCTTCGGTTAAAGTGATTTGGTCTGCAGTGGCCTTGCATTGTTGATACTATGTGTAATATTAAGTGTTGTATTATTTTGTTTGACGGTGCACTATGCGAATTGTGTGGTTTGGTTATTGATTGATATACGACTTGTTCTGTTGGTGCCTTGAAGCCTTTAAATTCCTTGTCTGTTGAGCTTACGGATGTTTTGGATTTATTAGTTGATAAACAGACTAGTTAGTTGAGGGTGACTGTGGTAAATGTTTTAGTATCTATTTTGTTAATGACCAGTATTCTTAAGATGAAAGCCACATACAGTAGGGCAGTCTCTTCCTTTTACTTAGTTAATGTGGGGTAGAGGTTTTATATGATGTGATGTGTTTTGACATGACATTTTCCCTGTTACTAGTTTATTAATCATATCACTGCTTTATGATGATACTCAAGCTTATAATTGATTTAATTTATTGATCTTAGTAAACCTTAAGCCAGTATTTCCATGGGGATTTGAAATCTTTGTAAAAGCAAAATTTGTAATCAACTGTAAAAACACTGAATACTTTCCACATTTGAGGGATGTTTTACAAATTTTTGTATTGTTTTCTTTTATGTTGGGTTCTTTTTGCTCTTTGTAGTTTGTTCTTTTCCCCTGATTTGAGTAACACATGAGAAGGAAATGTGATTAGCAATTTTTTTTTCGTGATTTACAGAGCCAGCATGATGAATTGGAGGCTAAGTTTTTCGAGGAGAGAGCAGCGCTTGAAGCCAAATATCAAAAACTGTACCAGCCGCTCTACACTAAGGTATTTTACCATGTATATAGCTTTCATGTGTATAAATAGGTCAGTAACATGCTTGAGAGGTAAGGACATGGAAGATAAGCATATTTTGAAGGAAAGGAACAATGAAATGCATGAAGAAAAATCCGAGTATGCATGTCTTTTTTTTTTTTATCAACTACTCCATTAGGGTTTTTCTTTACATCATATCTATGGAATATCCTGGTGGTCTGTTGATGCTAGGTTTCTAGTAGAGGAAGTGCCTTAACTGATCCCATGCAAGGGCATTGCTGGTGGTGATTGCATTCTATTTTATATGTTGTGTGCCGTTTTGATGTGATTTTTGTGGAGAATGAATTAGTTTTCTTTCCCTAATTACTGTCTGTTTTTGCTAATTTGTAGAGATACGATATTGTCAATGGTGTTGTTGAAGTAGAAGGAGTTACAAATGAAGCTGCTATGGACCAGGAGGACAATAAAGCTGAAGGTGCCCTTTGAATATCAGCATAGAAATATTTCTCTATTGTGGCATTTGTCTTCATGGGTTCATATTTGATATTATTGCTCTTAATGCAGATAAAGGAGTGCCTCACTTCTGGCTTACTGCTATGAAGAATAATGAAGTGCTAAATGAGGAGGTATGTCATTTGATTACAAACATTTTGTTTTATTTATTATTACCACAATCAAAAACTTACTGTCCTAAACTTTTTCCTTGCAATTAGATTACTGAGCGTGATGAAGGAGCCCTCAAGTATCTTAAAGACATTAAGTGGTGTAGGATAGAGGATCCCAAGGGATTCAAGCTTGAATTCTTCTTTGACCCCAATCCTTACTTCAAAAATGCTGTCTTGACAAAGACTTACTACATGATTGATGAAGACGAACCTATTCTTGAGAAAGCTATAGGGTAGATTTTGTTATTCCCTTACATTTTGTTGACAACTACTAACTATTTAGTTCCTATGTAGTTTGATTATTTTCTTTTCCACTTTTTCTATCATAGAATAATAAAATTTCCTTGGTACTGTTGCTCTGTAGCACCGAGATCGAATGGTATCCAGGAAAATGCTTGACGCAGAAGCTCCTCAAGAAGAAGCCCAAGAAGGGAGCAAAGAATGCTAGGCCAATTACTAAAACGGAAGATTGTGAAAGTTTTTTCAACTTTTTTAATCCACCTCAAGTGCCTGAAGACGATGAAGACATTGATGAAGATACTGTATGACTGGCATGGCCTTTGTATAGTTAATTGATGATAATTGATTGATTATTTTGTGTTTTACTTTATTTCCAATATCTTGTGCAGGCTGAGGAGCTGCAGGGTCAAATGGAGCAAGATTATGACATTGGGTATGTACTCTTAGTAATTCTTTTTTAAGCTTTCAAAATATTAGTTATTGGTCAGCAACTGCAATCTTCTTGATAATGCTTCTTATAGCTATATATGGGTTCTGCCATATTAAAATGGTGGTTTTGTAGCATACATTGTTATAACTTTGCAAAAAAATGGAGTTAAGTTTGTAGGGTTGGAACTTATTTGGTACTTTGTGCCCAAATTTATCTTGTAATTTCTCTGAATTCTGTTAGGGTTGTAGGATACTATACCAAAATTTTGATCTCCATATTGCCACTTATAATTCGTTGCTGGACTCTACTGCTTTGTGTAGGTCAACAATTAAAGACAAGATTATCCCCCATGCTGTTTCATGGTTTACTGGCGAGGCTATGCAGGAGGAAGAGATTGAGATAGATGATGATGATGAGGATGACGAGGATATTGATGAGGAGGATGATGATGAGGGGGATGATGACGAGGATGATGATGATGATGAGGATGAGGATGAAGATGAAGGCAAGACCAAAAAGAAGGTATGCAATTGTAGTTTTATGCAACAATCTCCCCCTTAATGCCAAGATTGTTTTGAGATTTTAAATGGGCTAGTTGCGCTAACTCCTTTTTCTTGTTTTGGCTTGAAATGTTGCTCCAGTCATCAGCTGGCAAGGTATTATACTAGTTTAATTTTTAGAGAATATAATTTACTGTCTACCTCTTCCAATTGGTTCTCTGATTCTCTCTGTTAGAAAGACTTGAACTGCCTATCTTGACTTGGTCATTTGTGTTGTTAATTGTAGAAGAGTGGAAGATTGCAAGCTGCTGAAGCTCAGCAGGGTGAGAGACCTCCAGAATGCAAGCAGCAGTAGAATTTGGTTGCCGCAGCATGATGTCACTAGTGTGGCTTAGAATTGTAAGGTCATTAAAATGTTTGATTTGAAAGAGAGGGGGAAGGGGGGGTTCGCAGTTTTGGGTGGTTATTTATTGTTTACATTTTTTTTCTTTTATGTTGTATTATGGATTATTATGGTTTTCGAGAATCCTTCTTTCCTTTTCTTTGTTGGTTTGAGAAGACATGGTCTGATAGTTTTTAAGGGGTGCGTGATTTGTTAATGTATGTCAGGGATTATGCTTATGTGAATGTCTCCAGCAACTTAAATTTACATTTGTTCTTTTTTTTCTCTTTGATTTCCACCCTATTCTCTTTTGGTGAAAGATTATTTCCATCATTGATTACCTTAAAGTCGGTTGTAATTGTAATTTTTTATTATTTGGCATAACAATTGTTGGGTTTTTGGGTAATAAGCAATAACATGTAATTAAAAAAAAGGGGTGGTTTTGGAAATTGTGATTCGCCTACTGTTTAATCTGTAATGTGGGGTTGGTCATGGGTGATCAAAGAAGTAATTAGAAGGTGTATTGACTGCGGCCTAGATTGGAGTGTAGGTATAGAAATGTGGTTTAAGGAGCAAATAGTTATTGAAGCTTCTTTGGGCCGAGAGTTCCCTTGCAGTTTTTTTATTCAACATGCATTAAAAAGTAAAATATAAGCATCGGATTGCAGGATGTGTTTCGAGGATAAAAATAATTATGCCATTTATACTATAGTGATAATAATATGATAATAATGATTCGTTTTAATATTGTTAAAGGTAGTAACATAATAATAATTCTTGCAATTGGTTAAGTTTCACAGTGAATGCAACTAGTGTGTCTACTTTGTCTTTGAGTTTTGAGTTTTGAGTTTAGGGAGTGGGACGACACCATGCAATTCAACAGTGCCCTAAGTTTTTAGGTTTTGAGTTTATTTATTTATTTACTTGTTTTGACTACATAATCAGTCCTAAGTTTGTTTACGCGACTAGACTGCGTGAAGTCAGATTAGCTAATAAAATCATCTATTTATTTGCCTTTATGACGATAAATACATTCTTGGCCTTGTGATGGAGTTGAAGGTCCAGGGGATCAATCCCTCTCATCGTCAATTTTTAAAAAAAATTATGCTTAATTGGCCTTTGTGCTTTAAAAGATCTTGATAATGTTACAACTATGAACTCGATAATAGTTTCACTTATTATTATTATTCTTGCCTTTTAATTAATTTTAACCAAACATCTTTGGGGATAATAATGTCAACTAAACATAAAACGGAGTTACTAATAAGCTAGAATTTTACCTTGAAAGTATTGAGGGCCTGAATTAAGCGGGCACTCGTGGACGTGGTATTAATATTAAAATAAATAAATAAATAAAAATCGGCACTCGTGTAATTTTGACCGGGCAACACCAGTGTCAACAGTCAAGTTCTCTCTCTCTCTCTGTCTCTGGACACTCGGGCAGAGGAAATATAGCGCAGTACATGGTTCAAAAAGGAGGCAAACCAAACCCTCCAAAACCCTAAAATTACACGGAGCACTCTTTCTCTCTCCCTCACCCTCAAATGGATTAATACCTCTCTTCACTCTTCATTTTCCATTCCATTGCCTTTCTCTATCGCAGGTACGAGTTTTTGTTTTTGTTTTTTGCCCTCTGGGTTTGGTTTTCACAGCGGTTCTATGGCGAGGCTTCTCCGAAACGCTTCTTTGCTGAAACGCGCTCTTCTCCCACCACAGGTTACATTCTGTTTGTTTTCAGTCCTGAAGCTTGTTTATTTATTTTATCTATTTTATTTTGCTTGTTTCGTCACTGATAAAGTTTAGGAAGTAGAAAGAAATTGTATTCTTCAATCGCTCACACTTAATTGTTAAAGCAGCAACTGTTTCCTAACTATGTTCTCTGTTTTCAGAGAAATCACTTTTTCTTTTCTTTATATATATACATATATATATATATATATATATTATATGTATTTATTTCCTCTCATTTACTGAGTTTCAGATTGCTGTTAAATTTTTTCTTTCGTGGGTGGTTAAAATTCTTTTTACATTGTGTTTACCGATGCTTAATTATTTGTTTATTTATTTATTTTTGCTTTGCAGTGCTTTAGGAGGGGAATATTGGAAACTTCTTCTCAGACATGCAACTTTTCTACCAAAAGTGCGAAAAGATTAAATTCACTCTTTTGTGGAGTTTTAATTGTTTTATCAAGTCACATTTGGGCAGCATCAAAATTTATAATTTGAGTTCAAAATGCACTATATGTGTGGTTCTATTACAATCTTGTGCATGTAGAAGGAGGCAGAGAAACAAATATGAATTATCTATTTGCGAATTAAATAATAAATCTTCTAAATGACAACTATGCTAGGGCGAGTGCATGACGGGTTGAGATGGTCAGTGCTGGTGAATTTCATCAGTGTGTTTCACTTGTAGTAATAAGTTAAATATTGTTGCCTGAGTTGTGAATTTGTCTCATCAAGTCTTGCTTGGCATAGGTTTTTATTTAATTATTATTTAAATGATTTTTATTTTCTTCTTTGTATGCGTCAATCTTAAGGAGATAATAATCTTAATCTATATTTATTTGAAGGTAGAAGAAAATCCAAGTCAGATGGAAGTGACTCGAGCGAAGAGAATATGTCCAAGAAAGAGTTGGCCCTACAACAAGCTTTGGATCAGATTACTACTGCATTTGGGAAAGGCTCTATTATGTGGCTTGGTCGGTCTGTCTCTGCCAGACAGGTTCCTGTGGTGTCCACGGGTTCTTTTTCATTGGATATAGCACTAGGAACTGGTGGGCTTCCAAAGGTATGTTGCAGATCATTTGGTTCATGTTAGCTGCTCAACCTCAGTTTATGCAAATTTCTAGGCCTCAACTTTTCTAACTTGAGATTATACTGTTACTAAACTCATACGTTGATCCACGAGAAAAGATTCTGGAACTGCTTGCTAAGTTTGCTTCGCAGAAGCTTCCTACCACATTTTGTTTCGTAATTATAAGACTGTTTTTAGGGCACCACTTGAGTAAAAATCTGTTAACTGGGAAAAGCAGGACAAAGTTATATCTCAGAGTGTTTGGGTTAAACATAAGTCTTGTTTGTCCATTCTCTTAAATGCTTGAAATGGGCTTCGAATGAGACCTGAGAGATTGTGAGAGAGAGTCTAATCCCTTATTTCACCTGTGACTCCTATTGTTTAAATAACTACTGATATCTTACTTTAATGTATTGGCTGCTTTTGACGTACTGCTTCTTGATATTTTAATATTTACAGGGACGTGTTGTGGAGATATATGGTCCGGAGGCTTCTGGGAAAACAACTCTCGCACTACATGTAATTGCTGAAGCACAAAAACAAGGAGGTTGCTTAGCTTCTTAAGTACTTCATTGTTTACATACTTCCACTTATATATGTTGTGAAAATAGCTGTTTGCTAATTCTTTAGTTGTAGGGATAAGAATTTTTTATTTATTGGATTTTCAAATTGCACAAGTGGACTTCTTTACCTATTGAGTGTTCATTTGTAATGTATGATTGATTTGCTTGCACAAAGGGCATCTCAAATTCTAGGGAGAGAATAATTTTAAAGCATCATATTACATTCTGAGTTTTTTAGTTTATTTTTCTTAAATATAACGAGGACAAGCAAAATATGTCGGTTTATGAGTTTGGTAGTTTTTCTCTAAACTTTGGACAAGTGTTGAATCAAAAGATTTTTTTAATTATTCTTTTGGTTTTAGCTTCTTAAAGGATACTGAGACATTTGTGTATGTTTGCAATGTAGGTTATTGTTTGTTTATCGATGCTGAGCACGCTCTTGATTCATCCCTGGCTCAGTCTATTGGAGTAAACACTGAGAATTTGCTTCTTGCACAACCTGATTGTGGTGAACAAGCTCTCAGTCTTGTAGATACCCTGATACGTAGTGGTTCGGTTGATGTGGTTGTTGTTGACAGTGTAAGCAAGGTTTCTATTGGTGCATGCTTTCTTCACTTGGTGAAGCATCTGCTTCACCTTAACTATAACTGTCGGAATATGTTTTATGAAAATTTTTTATTTTTCAATAACAAATATTGCACATTTCCATTTTGACTGCTTTGTAATGCTTCTATCATCTCTGTTTGGTATTTTAAAACCAATATCTCTTCTTGTGCATCACATTGACATACATGGCATTTCCACCTTTGACGAGTTAAAAGTTTTTTAGAGTAGGTTGTCAATATAATCAGAATTTGGTTATTGCAAAGTAAGTACTTATTTACTTTTTGATGTTTTCTGGTTTTGATATTGTGTCTATAATGACAGGTAGCTGCTTTGGTGCCCAAAGGTGAACTTGATGGTGAGATGGGTGATGCTCACATGGCAATGCAAGCTAGACTGATGAGCCAGGCACTACGCAAATTGAGCCACTCTTTATCATTATCTCAGACCATTTTGATTTTCATAAATCAGGTGACAAATTCGGATCTTGATTAAATCATTGACGAGTGTTGAGGCTGTTTGTAACTCATCATTTTGTTAATTGCATGTTTGTTAACCAAAATTTTTAAAACCCTACTTTCTACCAGATTTTGAAGTTCTTTGTGAAAGATTGTTATGATTACCAAGTATTTAGAATTTTGCCTCTGTGGTTCTTTCTTTTCCTTTTCCTTTTCCTTTTTTCCCATTTCAATTATATTTTAATTTTCATGCCCCGTCTTTTCTGGTTAGATATCGTCACGGTTTATTATTAAAATGGATTTGCTATGTAAGTGGTTCTTGTAGCTTTGAGAATTGACTGGTCCTAACATTTAGTGAGCTGGGATCCACAGGCTTCATTGTATTTGAGCTGACCATGGCCTCAGTTGTCCAAAGTTGTGTCACATGTTTGTGACAATATTATCTTTGTTTTCACCTTCTTGTTAGAAATGTTTTGAGCTGTCTTTTTGACTCTCTAGCTACCTTGCCAGCAAAGTTGAACATTAACTTAAATAAGCAGCGCCTTTTTTCTTTCTTTCTTTTCTGTAGTGTATTTTGCACTGCCAAGTGAAGTTTATCTCTTAGTAAAGAAGTTGAGTGACCACACTTATTGATCTCATCAATATGCAGGTGAGGTCAAAGCTCAGTACATTTGGAGGCTTTGGTGGGCCAACTGAAGTTACGTGTGGCGGTAATGCCTTAAAGTTCTATGCTTCAGTTCGCTTAAATATTAAGAGAACAGGGCTCGTCAAGAAAGGTGAAGAGGTATAAACCTTCTCTATATCCATGATTTTGCATGTTGAATCTAAAGCCAAAATGCTTCTGTGATATTTTCACATGTATTTAGTGGTGTCATCAAACACTTGCAAACGCCGTTAAGCTATACTTTGTGTGCCCCAAAATATCTCTTTGTTTGTAATTACTGCCTCCTTTTCCTGTGCTGAAAGATATGAAAAAGACATAGTATTTAGTATTTCATTTGCATGAGCCAAGAAATATATTGTTCTTTAGCAAAGTACATGCTATTATGTTTGGCGGCTTAAGACACCCCAAGAGGGTCTAGATCTAATCCTACAAGGGCAATTAAAGAATTACATGGAAGGGCACTGCTAATCTGGATAACTCTGAGGGTGGTTAACTGTAAGCTTTTTGTCTTTCCTGGGCATTAGACAGTATTGCTCTGCCGCTTCGGCATGCTCACTCAGGCATAAGAAGGCTCTCATTTAAACTATTGGCTTATTCAATATGACTAGTGAATGAACTGATCCAGTATTTTGTTATCAGATCATTCTATAATTGTGTAGATATCTGTATTGAGATGAATATTGAGGTACAACTTATTTACTAATGGTGGGCAGGTGGCAAGACACTTTCATAATATTATTGCTAAGATCTATATTTTTATGGTGCGTTTCTTGGTCTGAAGTGTCCTTTTGATGTTTTGTATTGTGCAGACTGTTGGAAGTCAAGTTATAGTGAAGATTGTTAAGAACAAGCTTGCCCCTCCATTTAAAACTGCCCAGTTTGAGCTTGAGTTCGGCAAGGGAATTTGCCAAGCTTCAGAGCTCATAGAATTAGCATTAAAACACAAGTTTGCAAGTAGGGCTGGTGCATTTTACAGTTTCAATGATCAGAATTTCCGTGGTAAGGAAGCCTTTAAACAGTTTCTGTCTGATAATGATGATGCAAGAGAAGAACTTAAAACGAAGCTCAAGGTGAAGCTTCTTAATGTTCACAAGGAACCGGAGACTGCAGCTCCTGATGTAGACTCTACGGAAGAAATTGTTTCACCTGATAGTACTGATGAAGAGGCAGCTGCTGCAGTTGAAGCTTAGGTTTATAATTCTTCTGAATGGTTTAACGATCCCACCACACCCGCGCTCCACAACCCCCACACACCACACCACCCCCCCCCCCCCCCCCCCCCCCCCCTCCCTCTTGTTTGGTTGGTGGGATTGGTTCCTCCATGGGATCTTCAGGTGCCTCCCAATTGATTGGTTGTATGTGGATACTTTGGTGGGCAGTGAAGACAAAGACGAGTTGATAGAATGATCAGGGAGGCCTTCTGTTCATTTTCTGCATACTATACTCCTTGTGGTCATGTATCAAATGTTTCTAAATGATGCTAAGTTTGATTTATTAGTGTAAAATATATTTTGTGGGCCAAAAGGATCAAGTTGGGGAAATGCAGTTCCAATTTTCAGAATCAAATAGTAGCTGATTATTAAATGTGCAGCTAGCTCGTTTATGTTACTGATGATTGTTAAAAGTGTCTCCCTTTCTCCTGAGTTACGCGTCTTTTCTCTTTATTGGATTTTATGTTTGATTGCTCCTATTTTCTTTTTTTTCTTTAAAAGAGAAATGTTACTGCAGCCAGTGTTTATATAATAGTAGTATAAGTTGGAAGTTCTGAAAGTTATATTTGTGAAAGCAGTGGCAGAGCAGAGTGAAAATATTCATCACCTTGGAGTTCAAGCAGAGGACAAGGGAGAAAAGCTTTTACAATCTGTATATTCCTGAGGTTTTAGAAGAATTTGAGTTAGGGCGGGCTAGTGAAGAGGCGACTCTCTGATCTCTATAAGAAAGATGGTGGCTAAAACTCTATACCTCAAGATGATCTAGCTAGTAGATCTCTGGTATTTCCTTAACATCCAAAAAGCTGAATGGATTAGATATGTTACTGATGTTGCCAAAATGAGCACTTTTGAGATGGGATTTGGTGTGCTATTTGATTCAGTTAAGGCTTTTTTATTAAAAGAAAAAAATGTTTTTTCTTGTTTCTATTTCAAGTTAGTTGATTATGGTCCGGGCCCCCAAAGTTAATCATGTTGGCTTTGGTTTAATCCGTGGAGAAGATGGAGGACGTGGGAGCAACAATATTAGTTGATTTAGTATATGTTCAGGATTGAGGTTCTGACGTCTGATATACAATTGTTGTGTGACAGAATCACTAATCGGATGAATTAGCGGTAAACATTAGCTGCAAAGTAAAAGTAGGTGTTTATCAAACACTCAAAGAGTCATAGCAAAGACACTTGTTGAATGCAACCAGGCTAAAGAGTGGAGTGAAGATGAGCTTGAGCAAATTGCTCGAGAACTTGGTTATGGGGCTTGGTAAGTTTTGGAGATTTTTTTTTTTTTGAATTTAAAAAGATTTTTCATTTCTCCGAAAAGAATGGGAAAAACTCTCGCCAAGTGGCAGTACAATTTTGCAATTTTATGAGCACATACATTATAATTTATAGAAACATAGCCAATAGAGGCCTGATTTTGATCTCTCATTTCTTTACGAATGTCCTCTACAATCCATTTAATTTCTTTCAAAGAGATAGTATTCCCCGTAACTAAATCAACCACATTATTTGCATCAGATTATATCATCAGGGGTTTGAAATTGTTTGCCTTAGCCACCTGCAAGCCAAAGAGGGTGGCTACAGCTTCAGCCTCTTCCACATCTCCTCTAAAAGTTTCTTTGGTGACTGCCATAAGCTGTGTTTTTCCTTCAACATCCTTGATGATTATCCGTAGGCCAGTCTTTCCATCCTTTGCATCAATTGCTGCGTCTACATTCATCTTCAGATGTCCTTGTGAGGAGGGGGGATGGCTTGTTAGTTTGCTTAGAGCAGCTTTGGAATTTTGCCTTGCTACTATTGCTTAAAGCTAAGTAGACCTCTGCTCTTGCAATTAGCCTTGTAGAATCTTCATGTTTTCCATGCTTTAAATAGTTATTTCTTGACTGTGAGTTCACCAAAAAAGCATTGAAATTCTCTTTAACTCTTCCTTACTAGTAATGGCCATTAGGTTTTGGAAAAAGCTCCAGAAGTCCATATGCTGACTTCCTTTTATGAGTTCTGCATATTGGGAGCATTTATATATATATATATATATATATATATTTTCCATTTTGCACCTGCAAATTTCTTATTCTCTAAGGCATCTTTGGCAAAAAAATGGTGCTGGTGACTTTCTTTGACAGAAAAGCGGCAACAGTAGGCAATAAGTTGGACAATGCTCCCCATAAGAAGATTTTAACTTTTGGAGGTACTTAGATGGACCATAGCATCTACCATTCTTTCTCAAAGTTTTTTTTATTGTCCAGGCTTCTTAGATAGCTTCTCCTTCAGGGCTACATAGGACTCGCTTTTGACATAATACCGTCATCTCTTGTTAAAATGCCATATAAAGTATCCTCAGTTTTGACTGAAGGCAAAAGAATATTTAGGATTTGATTTGCATCCTCTTCCATGAAGAGTTGTCTTATGAGATCATCCCTTCATGTGTTGTCTTCATTGAGGAGGTTCTCCACTTTATTGTCATTGGGAAGTAGCTTTAGGGATACTGGTTTGAATGTGCTTGGTCTAGGAATCTAGTTGCTTTTATAGATCTCTACCTTGTCTTCTTTTCCTATCAGCCACCTCATTACTTTCTCTAAAACATTCATACCCTATAAGATGTTTCTCTACACATATGAAGGATTGTGACCTGGCTTCAAGGAAGTCTTTATTCTTGAAATATCTAGCCTTCAAGTTTCTTACTACCAAAGATTTTGGATTCTATAACAGCCTCTATCGTTGCTTTGCTAGAAGGGTTTGGTTGAAGCAACTTAGATCTCTGCAATCTAAACTACATTCTCTCTTTTCCAAACACAATCTTTTTCGTCCAGCCTAGTGAATTCTTTTTTCTCATTATCCTTATCCTCCACAGAATTTAGTGAGTTGCCTTTGCATATCCTTACACATGCTGATGTGTTGTACTTAAGCGCAGGTGCACGCTATTACAACAAATAATATAAAATTTGAATTCAAATATCATTTCCAAGATGAATTGTTGTTATTAATATGCTAAGTACTAAGATTGTGTTTTTTTACTTTTATTCAGATGAATGAAAATCAAGAGATAGTAACCTAAACTAAATAAATAGAAAATTAACAAGATATATAAAACTAAAAACAACAAGATAAAGACACCAATAACCGATAAAACCTAGGATTATAACTATCTCTCGATATATTGCTTGAACCAATTAATATTTTCTTAAGTTAGTTTCTCAATATAAATTATTGGGTAGATGTTTAATATCATTACAAGTTTTTGTTGATGGTTAAGTAACTATATCTTTGTTGGAGTTGGTACTTACGTGCCATTAAAATTATTATATGAACATTTATTTATTTAATATTTATGCAATAAAAATTTCAAATAAATCATTAATAATTAATTATAGTACTAAGTTTGTTACTTTTCAGACATTGTAGATCTAAAGGGGTTTAGATTTGATCTAAAAGAGTTTAGGTCTACGCTAAGAGTTAGTATTCTAAGGAGTTAGAGCCTTGTCTGAAATAAGAACAAAGACTTGTGAATATATTAGTAATGAGATAATTGTAAAAAGTTACAAATGGTGCTAAAAATTTTCATTATATCGTATGTTCTTGAAAAATATTGTTCTTGGTCTATGATTGCCAACACAGATCGATTGGTATTTCTTCCTAATTAGTGTGTGTCTATATTTGGATTGTTTATATGGTTAGTCTTAACAGACCATGGGTTTAGCGAAAAGCCAATATAACCATACAGGTATTCAATAAGAACTTGGTACTGAGCAGACTCACGAAAATCTCCAATAAACATCCCATAAAGTCGTCAATGAAGGGTCTTCTCGAGTTAAGTAGTATTCATGATCTTTTGACCTGAGCTCTATAGTAGGCTTGTAAGTGATCCACTATGATTTAATTTTACGCATGTCAAAGACTTTTCATGGTCTGACCTCTAAGTGTTGTTAAATATGGTCTGATATTCATGGAGTCTAGTATGCGTAGATATAAGATCCATCAGTTCATATGGGTGAGTTGTTTATCCTGATGTTCCAAAATTGTATTTTAGGAACTATTATGGCTATAAGCAGAAATCTCGAAAAAGAGTTTTTCGTAGGGTTAAACAATATCCACAAACTCTAATATTGCAAAGGAGTTTGCAGATATTGTTTACGAAAATACAAATTTAGAGATAAGTTAATGGTCAAGCATATAGAGATTTGACGGTGATGATCTATGTCTCTACTCTTCTGGGATATAAAAAGTGGAGAAGTTATACGAATATGTTATAACTTTAACTTGTATAGTTCAACACATCGTTCTGTAATATCCGTAATGTGTATGTGGGGCATTATTCATGAACTTGCGAAAGAGTTTTGTAAGATAAACGAGTGTAAATATAGAGAATCTCACAATATAAAGTGTACTAGTTGAGCACTAGGATAATGGACTTGGTCAAACAGTTCGATCCAGAAAAATTTTAAAAAATAAAATTTATTTCATGATCTCTCGAGAAGTATACTTGTCAAATTTTAAGTGTTAAACCATATTTTATTAGTTAAAGTTGTTAACTAATAAAATCTTGATACTTGATTTTATGCATAGAAAAGTAAGTGGACATTTGGCATTATGCATGAAAATATAAATGGACACTTAAATTTATACATGAAAAAGTTATTGGACACTTTGATATTATGCATGGAAAAGAAAGTGGACACTTGACTTTATACATAGAAAAATAAGTGGACACTTGACATTATACATGAAAAAATAAATGGATAAGTGGCCATATTGCATGACAAGATAATGGAACAAATGACTTTTGTATGGCCATTTAATGTGATAAGTGATCTTGTTTAAGTGGATTAAATAGACAATTCGATGCAGTTCACAAGTTTGGAGCTTATCTTGAAATGAATCGTTTGACAAATCTAGACCCCAACTCTAGTAAGATTAAAGCTTTAAAATGGTAGTCCTCTTTTGATTTACAATAAGCTTTGGTACTTAAAATACTTTTAAGTCCTGCTTAAACTCTTTAAGCTCCTTTACTTGTGTTTCTTGCTTAAATACTTTAACTATTTTATTTTAAGATGATGGAAAAATAGATTTTGGAGAAACAATTGTAACTTTTATAATTTTTTTCCCTTCACCATTGCCATGGCCAAACCTTATATTTAGGAGAAAAAAAAAATGCAACACTTTGCTCTCAATTCTTCAAAATGGATGAATCATCTCATCTTCCTCCATCAAACAAAATGCAACACTTTGCACTTTGATATTTTGTCAAATGAGATATTCCCCACAACCCATGCCTCATATCTTTAAATAATGCAAAAATACTTTTCATTATTTAATCCATCTTACCTGTCTAACAAACAGTCCATTTGTTGGCAAAATGTCAATAAATCAAAAGGCCATAATTTTGTCACATGTCACAATTTAATTGGTTAACTAATTAAATAATATATTTAGCATTTAAGTTTTAAAAAGTGTGCACCTTTAGAGATTCTGAAACAAATTTTGGTTTACTAAAATTTTCTAGATCGAACTGGAATTCACTACCTAGTGTTTAATAAGTATACTTTATATTGTGGAACTCCTTAGGTTTTTGCTCAGTTTGTGTTAGGGTTTGTGCTTGCATACCATCCCTGTTTGTATGAATATTTTTTTTGCAATATTTATACAATGAATATTTTATTAAATTATTAATAACCTTTATTAAATGGTAATAAAGTTTGTAACACTATAAACATTTTATGACATGAAGGAGTTCAGATCTAGTTTAAAGGAGTTTAGACCAGAGCTAAGAGTTATAAATGCTAAGAGTTAAAAGGTTATAAGAGTCAGCAAGATTTAAAGAGTTAGAACCTTATCTATAATGCGACAAAGACCTGAGAATCTACTTGTAATGACATAGTTGCAAAGAGTTGTAATAGATGTTAAGAAATGTCATTACATAAATATGTTCTCAAATATAGAGTTACTGATCTATGTTCACCAATGCTGATCTATCGGTGAATCACCATTATATAGATTAGTGTATATCTATATTTGTATTATATAGATGATTATTCTTAGTTAACCATGAGCTTGGTGGAAGCTCATATAGACATACAGGTATTCAGTTAAGACTGAATACTGAACAGACTCACGAGGACCCCAATAGATATCCTATGAATCTGTCAAAGGAAAGTCCTCTTAAGTTGAGTAGTATTTGTGGTCTTTTGACTTGAGCGCCACGGTGAGCTTGTGGGTAATCCACCATACTTTGGTTCCACGTATGTCTGAGATCTTTTATGGTCTGACTGCTACGTGTTGCTGGGTATGGTATGATGCTTATGGAGTTCGGTATACATAAATACGGGATCTGCCAGCTCACATAGGTGGGTTGTATATCTTATACTTCGAGATTATATTTTATGAAGTCTTATGGCCGTAAATAATGAGCCTGGAAAAAGAGTTTCCTACAGATTTGAACAATACAGCAAAAGTATTTGTATATGTTGTTCATTAAGATACGAATTTGGAGATAAGTTCATGGATGAAATTATCAAAATTTGACGGTGATGATTTATATCTTGCTCATCCACGATATAATGATAGAAGGATTATATAAATATGTAGTAACCTCAACATGTATGGTTTAACGCGTTGATTTGTAATATCCGTGATGTGTGCGTGGGGCATCGACCACGGACATATAGAATAGTTTCATTTGACAAATCAGACATGGATCTAGGGAGTTCCAATATGAAATATACTATTTGAGCACTCGGGCAGCGTACCGTATTAAATAGTTCAATACCGTTAAATTCAGCAATTTACTATAGTTAAGTTAACTAAAGTATATGGTTAAATGGTGTGACCCACTTAAAGTTAACTTAGTAACCTAGTAAAGACATAAATGTAATTTTACTTAATGATATTTAATTATTAAATAATTCAATTAAATATTTATTTATTTAAAAGTTAAATAAATAATTTAATTTAATTATGGTTAAGAGTTAACCATATGGTTAAGTTAAGTTAACCTTTCTTAATGGTTAAGTAAAGGTTAACCTAACCATGATTAAATTAATTAACTATGATTAGAATATTTAAATGTTCATTTAACCTAACTAGAGTTAAGAGTTAACTATGATTATATTAGGTTAAATGTAAATTGAAATTAAGTGAAATTAAGTATAATAAATTAAAATTAAATTTATTTGTATATATTAACCAAATGTAATTAGATTCATAAGTTGTTCATTTTATTTTTTGCTAAGAAATTGGCTAGCCATAACAAGAAAAGAAAAATTATTTTTTTAAATAAGGATTCAATTGTTAAATTTATATTTTCTTTTATAAGGTATTAAAACCAATTAAGCAAAAATAGACTTTTGATTAATTGATTAAGTGTTAATAAAAAAAAATCAAGAATATAAGTTTAATTTGTTAAACTTTTGCTAGATCAAATATTATCATTCTAGATAATTAATCCCACCATTGTTGATTACTATAATTGATCAAAGATTGCATTTCGATAGACTTCAACAATTTTGATCAAAAGGCTTTAAGGGTTATTTCTTAATTTTATTTTTGTTAATTTGATTAATATGTAATAATTGTGTTTAATGCAAAGTTTTATGCCTCTGCTGTATTTATATATGTATAAGATATGTATATTTTATTGTTAAACAAATACCCTATATGCAAACACCTTAGATAAATTCACTCCCACAGTTTGTCATATGAAACTTTTTTATAAGTATGTGAACATACCCAATACACATTATGAATTTTACAAAGCAGCGCATTAAATTATACAAGTTGAGGTTACTATATATATATATATATATATATATTCTTCTGTCACCTATTTTAGAAGAGTAAAGATATAGATCGTTATCGTCAAATCTTTATCTGCTCGACTATGAACTTTTTCTTTAGATTTATATTTTTATAAACAATATCCGTAAACACTTTTGCGATATCATTTATTCTACAAAAAACTCTTTTTTGGGGTTTAGACTTGTGGCCACAAGACTTCCTGAAATACAATCTCAGAGCATCCAGATATACAACTAACCTATATGAGCTGAGAGATTCCATATTTATGCACACTGAACTCTATGAGCATTAGATTATACCCAATAACCTTTAGAAGTTAGACCATGAAAGGTCTCTAACATGTATATAATCAAAGTATGGTGGATCACTCACAAGCCTACCATGACGCTCATGTCAAAGGACCATAAATACTAATCAACTTGTGAAGAACTTCTATTGACGACTCTATGGGATGTTTATTGGAGGTCTTTATGAGTCTATTTAGTATCCAGTCCTCATTGAATACCTGCATGCTTATACGATCTTCCACTAAACTCACGGTTTGTTGAGACTAATTATTTGGACAATTCAAATATAGACATATACTAATCTGAAAGGTTCACCAATTAAACCGTGTCGGTAAAGATAGATCAGGAATAAGATCTTTGAAAACATACTACATAATGATATTTTCTAGCACTATTTATAACTGCTTACAACTATGTTATTACTAATGTATTCTCCAGTCTTCATTCCATTTCAAACAAAGTTCTAACTCTTAGCACGACCTAAACTTCTTTAGATCAGCTCTAAACTTCTTTAAATCTATAATATCTTAAAAGTAACAAAGTTAGTACCATATATTAATATTAATAATTTTATTCAAAATATTTATTATATAAATATTAACTGATTAATATTCATATAATATTGGAATGGTACATAAGCACCATCTCTTATACTATTAATGTAATTAATTTACATTCGATATGTGTTTATTGAATAAAAAATTAGATTTTCATTCCGTTGCGTATATGTATACTTGACATACATTAAATATTCAATGACCACATCACATGTATGCACCTATTATGCACTTCAACAATCTTACCTTAACAGTTATATATATGTTTATGGTAATAAGATAAAAATAAGATTCATTAAGAACTGATCTATTAATATCATATATGTCATGTAGGTATATACTTACCCCACAAAAAACTCATAACTTGTTTCCCTGTGATATATATCAAATTATTCAAGGCCAATACCTATTCTTTTGTTAACTTCATTAGGGTTTCTACAACAATCTAATTAGTGAGCAAGTAATTAGAAAATATTAAGTATAAGATAATTGAATAATTTTATATTGAGTTCATAAAAAAAACTTGAATTCAATTATATATCAAGTTCAAAGTTATAATCCTAGATATAAAACTTTGCTCGTAATGAAATAAAGAGTTTTAGAACATAAATTAATAGACATAACAAAGAAGAACAAAAGATACACGTAAGAGATTAAGAAAATATTGATCAATGTCTTGGTTCAACACTTTCTCTCTCTAACTTGTAGTTGAATCCCTTCTTTAATTTTCAAATCTTGATTTAAACTCTCTAGGACTTATTCTTTCATGTTCTCTCTTGTTTGTCAATGTTTTTGACTTCAAAAGTTTTTTATTTATAAGTTTGATGGCTACAAATTATCACAAATTTGTGTCCAATGTGAATTAGAAGTCTCTTTAGTCGCATGGGCATCACGATGTTGAATCTTTTGACTTTGGCGCTATGTCGCTGACATTATAGTAAAGTACTGCAGTGATTTTGATAATTTTGCTTTATTTTTATTAGATTTTTATTTTTATTTGTTTTATTAATTTCAAACCTACAAAATAACAATAAAGCATATAAAAAGATAAATAATCTAAATTTAAATAAATAAATAGTAAAGTTGAAAGATAAAATTATTAGACCTAATTAATCTCTATCACATGTTTCTAGTAAACTTGAAAACACTCATAGTGTAAGTGAGGATTGCTTGGGAATTTTCTGAGAATTTTCTTCATTCTAATTGAGAACAATCTTCCCTGCCGTCCTTTGATTGTTTTGACTACTCTTATTCTGACTTCATTTGAGAAGAGGCTCTTGTTCCTGCCAGCTATGGATGGCAAACCTAGATACTTCTTATGCATTAACACTACCTTGAGTTAGAAGATATCTGTTAGCTGTTGTATTTGGTCCCTTGGCACATTTTTGCTAAAGAAGATGGAAGATTTTTCACTGTTGAATAATTGTCAAATGTCTTGCCATAGCTCTCAAAAAAATTTTTAAGTTGTGAGCAATCCTAAGTTGTGGCCCTTGCTAAGATTAATTAACACAAATTATTTTAGGAAACAAAGTTCCTAAACAAAACTGATATTTTTTTAACTTCTTTCCTGTACATTTTTGAGTAGGTGTTTAGTGTGCCCTGCATGTTCTGCTCTACGAAGCATCAGCTGTGATCATGAAAGAAATGCTTTGATTCTTGCAATTGTTAGACTCTATAGACTCTTCCTTTACTGGAAAATAACTAAAATTTTTCTAGCAGATAAAATTCCTAAACAAAACTGATGTTTCCTGAAGACCTTCAACTGCTTTGATTCGAACCATGAGCAGTAGTCATAAGTTTAGTTTTGACCCTGAAGACCCTTCTCTTCTAATTGAAGGCTTAGAACAACTAATGGTGAAATTTTACTAGAAATTTACCCACGTGATCGAATAATATTTTATTTCATGATAATCAGATTCTCTGCCACTAGGTAACCATTTCTAATCCAATGATCCTTAAAGTCTTTTCTGATCTGGGAGGAACATAAATTTGTTTATATTCTGAGGAGCCTTTCTGACTTGCTTCCTGTTTCCCAGCATGGAATTTTTACTGGCTAAATGCTTCCTGGAATCCTTTTGATTCATTGAATAATCCCATCTAATCACATCATGGATCCATTCGGTAGAAAAGTAAGAAGAATTGGAGAAAAAAAAATGGTTTAAGAAAGAATTTCATCATGTCTAGCTTTCTGATGTGACATCAGAAAAGTAAAATGTCTGAAGCCAATAATTCAGGGAAAATTCAGGAGTTGATTTTAGGGCTTAAAAAGGCTTCAGGTTTTGGTGCATTGTTTCGGGACCCTCTAAGATTACAACTCGTGAAGCTGAAGGGGAAGTTTGAATTTTTCTGTCGCTTTTTCAACAAACTTTTTTCCTCTATTGATTTTTTTAGTAAAAATCGTCTCATGCTAGAAACCTATTGGAACAGGAAAAAAGAATTAATCAGTGAGTTAGTTTTAGGCTCTCATTGAAATTGTAGTGTTGTAATTTTAAAGTTATAATCGCTATAAAATTAAAATAATAATTGTCAAGTGAATCTAAACGGTATTTAGTAAATATAACTTTTAATATAAAATTTTAAATACTTTATATAATACAAAATGTTATATCAAATTAGATATAAATTTTATGAGTATTATTATTTATTAAATATAAGTGAAAGAATATTAAATTATATTAATTTAACTTTGAAATTAATTCAAATTTTATATAAATGCTTGCTAAATATTTTAATCGTTATTTTTCAAAATAAAATAAAAGCACGACAATTTACAATGAGGCCTTAATCTTGAAAATTAAAAGAATACTACCACGCACGACGTTGTTGTACCTTATTTTAATGTTGGTATATTCTTTAATAATTTATATTGAATTTCATGGTTTTAAAATCTATTGTCAATGGATAGATTATCTAAATCAAAATGGTGAGAAATATTAAAAAAAAAACTATAATACTCTTGTAGTTTATTTATTTATTATTATTATTAGAAGTGCATGTTCAGATAATTCTAATAGGTGCTTTATGGTTGGTTTTTGTGATCGCCTTTTTATTCTGCGATGTTTAAAATATAGAACCCGCTATATGAAGTGTGTAAAATGAATTAGGAACCCACTTTTAACACTAAATTTTGGTCAAAGTTTCATTGCAGGTAATGTCTAGATTTGCTCATTCCTTTCCCATATATCAAGTTGCGAATCTCTAAATATTTATTTAAGATTACTGCTGGTCGAGGTTTGTTAAAAGCTCTATGCCATTGCCTTGTACAAGTTTCAAATACAATTCTCATGTAATATAAAATATTGACGTTCATGGACATGCATCGCATACTTGTATATTCAAGATTGAATTCAACAGAAATAATATAATAATAGTAATTATTGATCCTAAAATTTAGTCATTTGGAAGTTAACAAATTAAATTTTATTGTGTTTATTAGAGACGAGATCGATATTAATAAAAAATAAAAATAATAAACACAATAAAATATTAAATTTATAATTATTTAATTTAATGTGAGCTTATGTCTATTTTATTGAATTTAATGAATTCATTCTTATGATATTAAATAATAATAATTTTATAATATGAAGACTAAACCTTTACAAGATCAGATATAATACCAAAAAAATTATAAACATATCACCCTTCCTTTTCTCATTGACATATCAAAAAATTTATATTTTTTTGTAAAAATTCATGATTGATCATAAAAATTTTATACTCCTTCAACGATTTTATTTCATATTTATAGGATAGTAGATATATAGGTAATAGAATCTAAATTTAAAATAAAGATGATAATTCTTTATTTGTTTGAAAATATTTTAAATAATCGTAGTAAAGGTAACTCTTTTTTTTTTTACTCATTTAAAAGTCTTTTGATAAATTAAATTATAGGCTAAAATCTAAAGAGGACCAGTAATAATAATAAACAACTTGAACTTTTAGAAGAAAAAAAAGAACTGTATAAAAAGAAATGAATAAATTATGTTAGTGTTCCATTAGTTTATTCTTAAGAAACCTTACATAATCATATACGTATGGTAACCTATGAAAGCAGATTAGGTGGGCAAATTATTTAAATCCAAATTACAAAATTAAGGTCTCTTCAAAATTCTTGAGATATTGTGACTGAGAAATTGTCAGTCAAAACTGCCGTCTCTAGGGCCTTCCGATTTTCCTTGTAAAGAAAAAAAAGAACGAGCGGAGAAACTATGCAAGTAATATCGTCTGCGTGGCCAAATGATAAGACACACTTGAGGCTCTAAATCAATTAGATTATTATTAGTAAAAACCAATACATGAATTAAACCATGAAAACGACGTGGGTTTGGTGGGCTAATATTGAAAATACAAAAAGTGTAATTTTGACGTTGGACCGTCTTTGAATGCATCTATCAATCTTCGTTGGAACTTTTCACAGTCTCAAAACTTATAAAATTGCAGTCAATTTGGGCGACACATAAAATTCCTTCAAATAATAACCATAAATTTGATAATACCCATTTTTCAAACATATCATAATTCATATTAATGGCTTTTTTTCTCTCTCTCTATATATAATAGAAGAAACATATTTGTAGTATGGGATGATGGATCACAACGGAAGTAGTGGTGGAGATGAACGGATGTGATGGGCTGAAAAAGAGGGGAGCCGCATATGCCATGCTGGGTCACCACCGCACGCCAACATCAGTTGACTGTTAAAGTACTTATTTATGTGTAAGCCGTCACTTGTCATTGTGCCAAGTCAGCAACAACTCTTCTAACTGCTTCCTCGAAGACCGATTCGTACCAATCGTTTCCCTACAAACAGCATATTAATTCAATTACCAAATGTATTAAAATATATATACAATTCTATATACCTATATGAATTAAATAGTTAAAATGATTTGATACGTACCTCAATTCTCAATCTCAAGTTTAAATGACGGAAAGAACTTGATTCTGCTATCTGGGTATTGGCTTCCATGGACACTAAGCTCACATTTCGAACTTGTTTCAAGAATTCTAGTATGCGAATTGTTAAGTCAAGGGTCGGGCATTCTCCTCTCACAGTAACCCTTAGGTCGGCGAGTCTCCCTTCCGAAGTTGATTCAGGTACTGGAGTGACACGTACTTGAACTCTTTCATTGGAAGAAGAACTTGCTTCTTCAGCTGCTGCTGGTAAAAGCTGCGCCTCCAATATCTGGTTTCTTCGGCTAAGCTCATCAATTTGAGCTTTCAAAGAACTTAAGTACTCTCTTGTACTAATAAGCAGAGATGCTTTGTCTTTCTATAAAAATCAAAGACCAAAATGTGTGAATTCAAACTAATTAACAAAGTAAATATTGACAGAAAATGCACTTATATATAATGATAGTGCTAAACAACTGAAGGTAGATATAGTAGTGTACCTTAGTTCCTGGAGGAAGCAGTGATCTCAATGCTTGAAAGCTTTCATTAAGTTTCTCGCGCCTTTTGCGCTCTGATATCATATGTTGTAATTGAGTGCCCGTGGGGCGGCTTGCAGCGGCCGCATATTCACGTCTGGCGATATTTAACCTTCTATAATAAGAAATTGCTCGTTTCAGCATACTTTGCGGACGTAAATTACTACTACTGGTTCTCATTTGTGATGTTGGGGCTAAAGCCAAGTTATAATGCTTAAAAGCACTAGTTGGGTATTTGGGAGGTAGGCTTTGCTGGGATTGTTGCGACGATGACGATGAAGAAGAAGAAGTTAGAACAGCAAGAATAGCTCTTGTCATTGCAGCATGTTCACTCTCTGGGGTTGGTAATTGAATGTTTCGGAGTTGAGCAAATGCTTGCATGGCTTGTTCATTTCGGCTAGTTGTGCTTGTGCTTGGTATCATCAACGGTTGCAATGAGGGAACATCTGTGAGGGTTTCTGGTATTTGGGAAGTGCTTGGAATGTTAAAGAGAAGAGATGAATATTCTGATGGGCCAGCACTTTCAGTAGATAGTGATCTTAATGATGATGAAGATGATGAAGGTCGGCCAGGGTCAGGCTGAGGCAGTGGAAGCTCCCTTGCTGGCGATTGCTGATAGAAGTCTCTTTGGAACAAATTCCTCATCTCCATTTCCATGTTAATCTGATCATTTCAATGTGAAAGTTTGAGAACCACGTGCTTTCATCTAAGATCAAATTTGACCAAGTATTTTGGTATGGGATTAATTCTTACTTGTGTTGCTCCAGACAAGCCTACCTCAATTTCTCCACTCTTGCACGCCATGAATACTGCAGTCTGCAATTATAATATGGAAAATAAAGGAGAATTTAGTCATATCTTCTGATCTGTACATGTTATAAAACTCAAAAGTACGTGGGAGTACTTGTTCTTAACGAAAATTTGAACAGACCTTAATCCTCGCTTCCTGTGAAATAGAAACATTTGGCATTGAGTTAGCTTTGTATATATTTACATATCTGCATGATTTTTAACACAAATGCAATTAAAATTGAACTCTATCTGCTAGTGTCATTGATTATTACCCGATAAAATAGACGCTGTGGTTCATTTGACGCCAATCTTTGAAGTTCCGATTCATTTAGCCCGAGGTACTGCTGAGCGTTCTTGAAAGCAAGTCCTGGAACACGGCTGCTACATTTGAAACCATCATAAATATAAGCATATTTATAATTTGTAGATTAAACATCAATCTTGATAGCAAAAATTAATTTAACAGGGATATATATACGTACTCATATTCGACAATGGGGAATATTGATTGATGACAATACTTATCGAAAAGGCTCCGAGCTAAACTCCCGGAAGATGAGCTTGGTTGGTTGTT
Source organism: Ailanthus altissimus (assembly GCA_946807835.1). Taxonomy (NCBI): domain Eukaryota; kingdom Viridiplantae; phylum Streptophyta; class Magnoliopsida; order Sapindales; family Simaroubaceae; genus Ailanthus; species Ailanthus altissimus. The sequence continues at coordinate 24,569,799 of OX327689.1, forward strand.
CTCCTCATGATAAGATCCATCCAGGAAAATTAAACAGCTGGTAATAAATTAACAATCAGAACAGAGGCGCCCAAATCATTTTTTAAATAGAGGTACAAACATTCATAGTGTTTCTGTTTGTATTCAGAAATTGAGAGAGAGAGAGAGAGAGAGAGAGAGAGTTGATTACTTTGGTTGTTGTAAATATGACCATAAGCAAATGTAAGTGCAGCCAAAAGTCTGCATTACTGATCGGAAAAAGTTGGCACGAGCTATCTCATCATGGAATGCAGCGTCCATGAAGCGAAGCATGCATGAAGGTGTTGGCTAGGATCTTTGCAATTGATCCCTCGACAATTGATCCCCCGAGATGATCATGTTAATAGTTCGGACGAACTCATTAATTTAGAACTTTTTGGGCTAAAGGGCACATGATGGGTCTCTCTGTGATTTGCTAGCTAGGTAGGTAGCCCGCCAGCCAGCCAGCCAGACCCTGAAAGCTAAAGATGCGAGATCAGAGGGGCCTCAGCTCAATCAAGCATAATGATCAGAAAGATATAGTACTAGTGAAAAAATTATTAACATAAAGGAAAGGTGCCCCGACAAAGAGGGCAGCTTGGGAGAGGTGAGGGAGAGAAATGTCAGTGAGGGGGAATTTGAAAAGTAGAAGGAAAGAGAAAGAGAGAATAGGAATCAAGAAGCAGCCAGCCAGCCAAGGCCAAACGGGAAGAGAAGTTTAAGGCCGAGGCTTGATCTTGAATAAGAAAAGTAAAGGTCAAAGTCCTCGCTCGCACATGAGTTTGAAAAGAGTCAAGGGAGGAAGGCACACTGTCTCTTTCCCTTTTTTTCATTTTTCAATATTTTTTTTTCTTTTTGAATTAATTTATTGCTGGTTTGCTCCTCCATCATTTGTCAAAGTTTCTTGGGAATTTTTTATAATGGACCAAATTTTAAGCTAATATATTCTTTTAACTACAAAATAATAAGCCAATCTTTTATTAGTTAAAATTGTGCAAAATGAACATAATTGTTCTTGTTAATTAAAAATAATGAAAAAAAAAAGATATTTGAAAAAAATAAATGCACAAAAAATCACCTTTTTTTTAAAAAAAAAATTTCTAGAGAAAACACACTCCAACATATAGAGGTGAAGCTCTAAATAAAAATAAAATGAATGGAAAAAAAATCACAAATTTGGAGAATCTAATAAATTTTGCAAATTTTGCCCCATATATTTATCTCATGATCATTTCTTACATGTAAAAAATGGGCATAAATCATTTCATTCGCCATTTCTCTCACACAAAAATTGTCGTGTGAGACCGTTTCTAATTCAAATTAATTTTTTTTATACATCTTTAGATAAAATTATTTAATTAATTTATTATTTAAATAAATTTAAATTAACTAATTAAATAAGTATTTAAATAAAATTATAGATAAGTACTGATTTTTTTTAATAATATAATTAATTACTTTCTATAATTATAAATTATTTCAATAAAAAAATAAAACAAATTTTAAAACAAGAAACGACATGTGAATTGAGAGGTGTCATTTTGACATCCAAAACGAGGAGCATGCACGCGTGCCACATGTAAGTAGGAATGACAAAATTACCCACAAATTTATTAAAATTTGCTCGTATTGTAAAAGATTTAATAAAGTTTAAAATGAGTTTAGTATACAAAATTAAAATCTGTAGTGAATTGGGATGGGTACAAGTTTAATAAAAATTGTAAATACACGTATTGAGTATTCGTAGATATTACATTTTTTTCTTAATTTTTTTAAAAAAAAAGGTAATACGTTGTGCATTGCATGCCTATTGCGCTTAACCTCCGTGCTATAAGTGCACATTGCACGCTTAATATGGCCTCTTAGCCCTCGAGCTAAGCACTAGGCGTGCAGCGTTGCGCATTTCATATACACTCTTAACACACGTGTTAAGCGCTAGACATGTAATGTTGCGTATTAGGTGTACAAAATTGCACACTTTTAGCATTTGCTCCTAGAACGTATACTAAGTGTTGTGTGCTTAAACATGCACTCTTAACACATGTGTTAAATGCTAGACCCGCAATATTGCGCACTTAGTGTGCACTCCTAACACGCATGTTAAACTTTAAGCGCACAACATTACGCACTTAGCGTCCGCTTCTAGCACACGTGCTAAATGCGTTAGGTGTACAGTATTGTGTATTTTTAGCGTTCGCTCCTAGCACATATGCTAAGTATTGTACGCGTAGTGTGCACTATTTACACATGTGCTAAGCATGCAATATTACATACTTTTAGCATTCACTCCTAGTGTAACACTCTAGCAAATCTCACATCGCCAAGGCACGAGAGAGATGTTAGGCTTATAAGGGGTGACCCACACCTTAATTGGCAAGACGCGTTTTGGGTGAAAGACGCTTGCGTGAAGCCCAAGAACAAAATCGTGCGAGCTTGGGCCAAAAACGAACAATATCTTACTAGGTCTGAGTTGAGTTATGACACTTAGCCCACATGCTAAGCACTATGTATTTATTACAAACCCACTTAAAATTCACTAATAATCCATTGCAGGTTTAGTAATGAGTATATATCCACTAAAGCGGATTTGGTATTAAAATTTTAAACCCACAATAAATTTGAGAAGGATTTAATATTTTATTTTTAAAGTGGATATGAATGCGAGTTTAAGGGTATCCGTCTTAAACCCAACCCACTATCATCCTTATATACAACAGATGCATCATCCATTTTGCGCATCTCAAGTGTGCATTTTACATGGAATTCTAGTATGATGTACTTACTACTTTTGTTAACTTTTTTTACTAACTTTGTTTCCTTTTCATTTCTTTTTTATTTATATTTGTATAACTTATTTTATTAAGTTAAAAATCTATTATTTATATACGAGAAGTTCATATTAATTTCAAATTCAAAATTATGTATAAAATTTATTTTTGAGACATGTGTCTATAATTTTATAGTCATTTTTAAAAAATAATTCTATAGCCATTTGTATGTTAGTGAGATTGTCAATCGGTATTACATGTCCGATTATATGTCATACCAACAAGTAAATTGTCAGTCTAAACAACATTTGTTGTGTTTTATCCAAACTGAAATAAAACACACAAATGGATAAGTTACATAACCTAAATGTGGTTTATAACTTTATTTATTTTCTTACTATATTTTGACTTGTTTTTGCCTAGAAGAAACACGTTTGAAAATGCTGCATCGTTGGCTTCATCTGATGTATAGTATCATCTCGTACCCAATCAACCCTTTAAAAAATTAACTCTTAGTCTTGATCCATTTTTTGCATCAGCTCAACTTTGCTTATATCAATTTTTGTAGCATCTATTCCTATAGTTGTTCAATATTTTGTACAATATCATAATTGTATAATGTGCTATGTTTAAATTATATATATAAAAAATAAATATAGTCAATGTACACTTTACTACAATAATAAACTAATTTTGTTAAACAACTTAATACGTGTAAAAAAGTAATTAAAAATATTGTTGCTTTAGAAACTTGAGGGGTTTATTCTTCATGACCACCCTTAATATCTATATCATCTTAGGAGTTAGTGAAACGGAAAAAACCCCATTTGACTTTATGCAACACCATGAAGAATTGGAAGGTTCCCATTATAATTATCGATTAGAATCCCTAAATATTTGATCAATTGAATGCCCCTTCTCATTTCTCATACTTTTTTTATACTAACTTATGGTGTAACTCTAAGATTTATAAATAATTTAAAATTAGGTAACATATAAGTGTTAACAAGAATTATAAAATTATATGTGAATAAATTAAAAATATACTAGACCTTTCTCCAAAATTGTTGGCTTAACATCCGTGAATAAGTGAGTCTCCCTGCTTTGCCAATTCAAAATACAAAGAAAACAATTATTCTCACGTTTATAAAAAATCTCATCACAAACTACTATTGCCTCATAAATCAATACCTGAGATAATAAAAAATAACAAATTACTTTCAATAAAAATAAATTATTAAGATCAATAATAATTAAGAAAATTATTACGCATCTAAAAGGCGTACAAAAATTTGTAAACATTATATTTCTCTATCCTTTCATAATAGGGACTCTTTTTTTTTATTTTTATCTTTGCTAACTTCTAGAAGGTTTTTTTTTCAAGTAACTTATACAAAACGCTCCATGTAATATTGCTCTATAAATAATTGTTAAACTCATCAAAATTGTCAATTATACTTAACACAAAGTTTTGAAATCCCTCTACATTCATCGCATGATCATCAACACATGACGAACAAAATTAAATAAATTTAATTTCACTATTTTTTTATCGTTGACTTGTTCTAAGTCCATAGCAGTGAACTAAGTATCTACATACTTATAAGTCAAAGTCTTTCTACTCGAAATGTCGTTTCCATAATCGATTAACCAATTTTTTCTCAACTTCTGAATAGGCACTTAATCTCTTATCTTTAACTTCATAATTATAACAAACTTTTTTAGAGAATAGAATGCACTTTTTGCCAATATAAAATCTCATCTTCTCGTATAAATTGATAATTTCAATTTTTTGTAATAAATTTTCATAAATCAAAATCCTAAAAAAGTAAGATTCTGTATATTCAAATATTTCCCTATACAAGTCCCCCTATATAATTATGTCAGATTGGGTGTTAATTTCTATTTGATAAGATTAATGGCTCACATTTTCAAGTAACATATAATCGATATTAAAAAAACTCAATCTAGATGGTTCAATATTCTTTAAAGATATTATTCTTCACGTAAAAATAAATGACAAATAAATTAAAATAAATAATCTATTTTAAATAATTAAATTAAATAAACTAATCCTAACAAATATATTTTAATAATTATTAAAATTAAATTATTAAAGTTAAATAACTTATTAAACAAACTAATATATTAAATAATTAAAATTAGATAAGTTATTAGACAAACATATTAATAATTAATAAATTATTAAACAAATATATTAATAATTAAAAATAAATAAATTATTAAACAAACTTTTCACATCTTGTTGTAGAGTTTACTTTCACTCATGAAGTAGCGATGCACACAGAGAGTAGAGTAGGTAGCATATTAATAATAAAAATAAAGTAAATTATTATTTAAATATTATTTCATACTTATTAATTATTTTTTAACAATTAATTAATTATTTAGTATGTTATTATTTATTTAAATCAAAATTAAAATTAAATTATGTTTGTTTGATCAATATGTTTACTAAAAGTAAAAAATTTATTTAATTAAATTATATATTTATTTATTAAGAGAATTAAAAATTAAAAAAAATTAAAATTTAAAAATACTCGCACACCTGTGGGCGCTTTGCATGCCGCAAGGCACCCATGTGCAGGATGCCTATTAGGCACCCGACGCATGCTTCCACCTACAAGAAGTGTTTCAATGCAAATGGTGGTTGTTTGCCTCATTAATCACTGTCTTCATTTGAAATTTTACATTTTTAAGGCCATGTTTGATTAAATTTTTACTTTTTTTTTTCTTCATATTTTCAATACATTTTCTAAACAATTTATCCATTTTTTACTTATTTTGTTTACAATCTAATCATTCTCAACACAAACTACGAATGAGCAAAATATGATCTACACAATGTCATCTCTAATATCACCAATCTACACAATATCGATTTGAGACTTTTTTAGACAAAAAAAATGTTTGAGTTTGAAAGAGAGTGTGTGTGTTTTTTAGTTTTTTTTTTTAGGTGGGGAGGGAAAACAAAATACAAGGTATAATTATCTAATTTAAAATTTGTTAATTATAAAAGATTAACTTCTACTTTTAGAGTAAAAAAATATATATATTGACTTAAAATTTGAGTTATTTATAAAATTTTCTCTTATTTCTTTGTGCCAATGGTTGCCCTAATTTTATAGTCCCCCAATCCGTTCAATGATGATTTGGACTTTGGGATCAATATGTCTACTCTAGTACTTAATTGATTTCATGTATTTTTCTTCTTACAATTAATTTAGATATTACTAATTTTTACACATAATATCATATATTAATTATTAGACCACAAAAATCACGCAGACAGATATATAATTTTAGTACAATTGATTATATAAAATGTTACATCAATTAATGTGATTTTGATAAAGGGCCTTATTTTGATTTTTCTTTTTCTAAATTTTTATATAAAAGTCAAATATAATATGTTGATTTTTATTTTTAAAAAATAGATTCTGTTTTTCTTTCTTGAAACACATTTTTGGAATCATTGACCATAAAACTCTTCTACTTTGCAATTGCAATCTTAGTGACGCACAGCACAGGCATAGAAAAGCTGAAGCTGAAAGAAATTAATTTGAAGTCCGTCCACGACATGGGAATAAATCATTCTTTAATTCACATTTACTACGCTGAGAATGTCGTTAATCAAACCTACTTCATATCCAGTTCCATATGGATACTTTCAATCATTTATACTTTAAAACATAATTAAAATTTAGAGGATTCCAAGTCTCAATGTATTTTTTTTAATTAAAAAAAAGACTCGTGATTTTTCTTTTATATTTGTTTTATACTAGCAATTTTCGTAGGTTGATTTAGCTTATATATAAGACTTGTTCTTAAGGTAGAGTTCTTTTATATTTGATTTTTCCTTATAGTATGTAATACTATCAATTATTTTAGGAGATTTCTTATATATATATATATATTTTAGGTCTAAATTTATTATAAATAGACTAAGCATCCTGAGGCGTGGTCTAGTAATAAATTAGGCGTTTGTTATATAAGTCATCCAAGTTCAACCCTAAAAAAAATAAGAGGGTAAAACTTTTATACTCAAACATATTTCTTACTTTTTTTTATAAAAAAAATCAATAGACTAAAATAACTCAATAAATCACTTTTCAAAAAGAAAAAAATGATAAGTAATAACAAGGATAGCAAGATGAGTCTCTTTTAAAAATTTTATTTTCTTAAAAAATAGGAGATGGAAATTTTTTATCCCAAAGCGCTTTAGCTACCGCTTTTCCTTATGGCAGATAGATAGGGTTTGATAGTTATTCGACATAATGATTTTTTATAATTTCATCCATAGATATTGATGAGATTATCGCTTGATATGCAAATATAGAGTTAAAAGAGAACTCGTTTTTTATTTCACAACCTGTTCAATCTTCTTATCTTGCTGAGGGATGAGCGTATCTCATTCTCTCTTGTAGGCAAATCCTATGCTCGAGACTTGTGAATTGAGAAACGTTTATAAATAATATGTGGAAGATATAGCCAATTGCTAACAAGTTTTCTATTAAAGTTGTTAATCCTAGTCAATTCTTATTTATGTTTTCTTTTCACATGAAATCTAGAAAAAAGGCAAATAATAATATGAGGGCCATAGATGTTTGACAAATGCTTGATTGTGTTTACAAAGCCAACAGGCCTGAGGTAGTTGTTTGACCTATCCTTTAATAGGTTTTTTCTCTTAGTTCAGATTCATGGACTTTATTTATATTTTATGAACATAGAGGATGGCCAAGATTTAAGGGCTCTAATAGGAGAGGTTAAAGACATAGACAAATGAGCTTCTAAGAAATGTATTAGTAAGTTTATTCGTTCCAAATCAGCATCAAGATTTCAAAGCTTTTTGCGAGTGGCGATAAGAGGATCCAATAAGGTGGTGACAATGTTATTGTAATACGAATGCTTATCGAAACTTTGTTTTAAATGTAGTCATTTTGGCCATCTAAAGAGGGAGTGTATCTTATGACAAAAAGGGGGACTGACATTGGGAAAAGGCTTTTATGAAGATTGGATTTATGTTAATGCTCCTCTTAAACTTAATTATGAGGGCCATAAATAACAACGGGATAGATTAGATTGACAACATAAGAGTATTTTCTTTTCAACAATCGCATTAAAAGAAAAAAAAATCAAGCGAGTCTTTTATGAGTAAAGATGTTTATGGTTGTTTCTCGACCAAATGGTAATAAGCCAACATCTCCTTATTAAGCAAAGGGAGATCTACATGAAAAAACCCTAATTTTTTAAAAAAAAATTCTATACCAGGCCTTAGGAAAAGAAAAGAGCCAATTGTTTCATAAACCATGAGTGAGTTGCATGAGGAGGCTTATAGAATGAAATGTAGTACTATAACTCCAATAATTGTCGAGGTGTAAGTGTAAGCCAGTGACACGTCCAGAATATAGGAGTTTATTTTTAAGTGCAGGATTGTCAAAGTAATAAATAACCCGGATAGAACGGGGTCGATCCACAGGGAAGTAAAATTAAAATTACAAACTATAAATACTTTAAAGACAAATAAAGCAATATAAAACGTTTGCAAATAATAATTCAAATGACCAATTAAAATGAATGCTAAGGTTAGAAGGATCCAGTCTTGGCATTTGAAATAAGAATATATTCAACTCTTTTTATAACTCAAATAGAATTCTCACACAAAGGAGATTCTAATTAGAAGACAGAACAATTAAAGTTCATCACCATTTATATATTAACTTGTATTTATTTCTTTCAATTATTATACACAAAATCTTACAAATAGGTTTAAGTATTTATTATGCTAATCTTTATATTTGTCTACAATAAATTAAGACTCTTACTTTACAAGAAAGGGTATTTACGCTAAATCTTGTAATTGATTTCAAGAATTTATTGTGCCAACTATAAAAATTGTCTACAATAAATCAATATACACCACTTTACAAGAAATTGTATTAATATTACAAACAAAATAAATACATCATTTATAAATTTGCATAATTTAAGAATGAAACATTAAATTCATGAATAAGAGTTAAGTATATCTTATTACTTTGTCAAGAATTTCATCATTTCACTTTAGTAAAAAGAAAAATACTTGGATATAATAAAACTATAAAAAAAAAAGATAACATGACTTTAGAATAGTAAACAAAAGAAATAATACTATAAAGAGATAATACAAAAGTTAAGTATTTTAAACTAAAATTTAGTTCTCTAATTACATCGTTTGGGTATAAACAAGCCACCTATTTATAAAAAAATATAGATAAATCAAGACAAATAAAGATGAAATCACTTAGATGATAAAAGTCAAGAATGGTGGCAACTAATTTGTATTGATTATCATTAATGCACCCACTTAATTATCTAATTTGAAATTGATGTTGTCCAAATTAGCTTATACTCAAAAAATTAAAGTTGTTGATAAGTCTCTTATTTTTTTAAATTGAGTTGTCTCATACGTATTAGATATGTATTTCTATAGTTATTGACAAATACTGATGATTGTTTGGATTGGGCCTGTGATTAGTTCTATTCTAGGCCATTTTCACCCTCTAAACTCTCAAATTTCAAATGCCTTATGAAATACAATATATTAGCCATTGAGTCAGATCTTTACAGGATTAAGAATTACTCTAATTGAATTTTTAAGTAGAAAGTTATGTCTATTTTACTGAACCTACCACAAAATAGTCAAAAGCTAATTAGGTACAATATTGTAAACATAATTAAGTTAAGGGGATTAAAGACACTAGTAATACAAAATAATGATGTAAAACCCTTATTAAATGTGTAATTTTAACTATTCATCAGCCAGTATGAGGAAAACTGATGTGGGTAGGGATGCAACAGTAAGAAAACAATGGGAGAATGTTAAGGTAACTGCAACTATTTTGCTAGTGTATCCATTGCAACCAACTAAGTAGATATGTTAGAAGGTGATTATAGATGCTCAAAACACGCATTGTTTAGAAATAATGAATGGTCCTCTGTTTGATGTACAAATACAACAACCTTTCAAATTTCAAACATCCTTACACCAGTCCATTAAGGGCACTGGTAAACCAGTGAAAATGGGGACAAAGTTAAAATCCAGTCCAAAGATATAATGAGGACTTAAAAAAATTCTAATAAGAGTCGAGGGAAGTTGTCGTTTAAGCTTGCTTTAACCATATCGACTTGGAAACCCTCAAATTATAAGATTAAATCTCCTTCTTACATAAATTCAATGATAAGAGAGGCTCTGGAGGGGAGAGAGGAAGACGAGTATTGAAGCTTAATTTTGATATAGATGACCAAGTGAGTGAAAGTGAAGGTAAGGATGGTAATGTGAAAATTATATAGAAAGAAAAAACTAACTATAAAATGGCACATCCTACAGAGATGTAGGGCTGTCGATCATTATAAAAAAAATTTATTGGATTGTTTGGGGCATGGATAATACTTAGATATTTCAGATCCTGTATAAAAGGATACATGAGCATTACCCAAATGTGGTGTTTCTGAGTGAATTACTCACTTATCAGACCTAAATGGAATATTTTAGAGTGAAGCTTTAATTTGTAGGGAAGTTAGTGATTGAGAGACATGGTCAAAGTCGTTGTTAAGTATTGTTCTGGTTAGATAACAATGAAATTCATCTTTTATTTTTTTTTCTTGCTTTTATATTGTTGTTTGTGTTTTCTCTCATAATGGGAAGTTTCGAGGTTTAATGGATTTTATGAACATCCTAAAACATCTTAAAGGATTCATACTTGGACATTTTTGAAGAGACTTTGTAATTTATCCCCATTATTGTGGCTTTGCATTGGTGATTTTAATAAAATTTTAGAAAGTTCTGAAAATAAATGGGGTGTAGAAAACCCTTACCTCCTTATGAAAAATTTAGGGCAACCTTAGATGAATATGGACTTATGGATATAGGGTTTAAAGGTGATCCTTTTACATGGTGCAATGGGAAAAGTAATGAAAAATCTATTTATGAGGGATTAAACAAGTTGTTCAAACTAATAATTAGGTTATTCTTTTTTTGTATCCAATAGTACAACTCTTAGAGATTTGAGGCCAAATCATAGGCCATTATTAATATTGTGAAGGTCTCTCCCTCAACCCAACATAAAGAAAAATGACTTTTTAAGGTGAGGCAGTCCATTTTGAGAAGGTCTGGGCAGCTGAACCAGAATATGAAAAGATTATCAAGAATTGTTGGCAGGTCAGGTATAATCAGATTCCCTCCATTCAATTTTATATTTCTAACTTTGGGTGTTGCTTTACTAGAGTGGAACAAATTTTTTATCTTGATTTTTCTAGGGACCCCTAAGGTAAACAATAACTTTTGAAAGTTTTAAGGTAAAATATTAATGCTGCAACATGATAAGAGGTGAAATGAGTTGAGAAAATGGTGGATGCTTTGTTGTACAAACAAGAAATTTATTAGTGTAAGAGGTTTAGAATTGCTTGTTCATAACATGGTGATCGTAACTCGCGGTACTTTTGTCATAAAGCCTCTAAAAAGAGACGCATGAATCAAATATATGGCCTAATAGACGAGGACAATGTGTGGCAAGACAATGAACAAGAAGTGGCTAAGATTTTAATTGGTTATTTTATGAATATCTTTTAATCATTGTTGTCATTATAGATGATATAGAGATGATTACGAACTGTGTTATAGCAAGATTATCTGAGTAGAATAAGATGTTTCTTGATACACCATTTCAGTCAAATGATGTCTAAAAAGTAATTTTTCAGATGTACTCGACTAAAGTCATTGGGAAGGATGAATTACCGGCCTTTTTCTATAAAAAAAATATATTGGAGTATAGTTAGGCAGGATGTAATAAAGGCATGTTTAGAGTGTTTGAACAATGAGAATGACTTGGGACGAATAAACAAGACTTTTATAGCTCTTATACTGAAGGTTGATCAACTAGAGTGACCAAGTGAATTTCGACTGATTAGTTTATGTAATGTTCTCTAAAAGATCATTGCCAAATGTTTAGCCAACATAATTAGAGTTGCTATAGGCAATTTAATCTTTAAAACTCAAAGTGCTTTTATCATAGGGAGATTGATTACTGATAATGCGATCATTGGCTTTGAGTGCATTCATGCTTTGAAGCATAGAAAATCTAATGGGTCTTTTATGGCTCTTAAATTAGATAGGTCAAAAGTCTATGATAAAGTCGAGTAGAGTTACCTAGATAAAATACTACAATAAATGGGATTTTCTGATAAATGATGTAGAAAAATTGGTTAATGTATCTCTGTTGTTTCCTACTTTATTTTGGTGAATAGAGATATACAATGATTGATTCAACCTTTATAGAGGTCTATGATAAGGGGATCCTTTATCTCTATACCTCTTTCTCATATGTGCAGAAGGCCTTTCAACACTAATTACTAAAGTAGAGTGAGATGGGCAGATTTAAGGATTAAGTTGCAATCGACAAATACCAACTATCTCTCACTTATGTTTTGCGGATGACACCTTAATATTCTTAAAAGCTAACCTCAATAACGGCTGGGCTATAAAACAGATTTTACAGTAATACAAAGTTACCTTGGGCCAGTGCATAAACTATGGTAAGTTAGTAGTTTATTTTTGTGGTACTCTAAATGATAGTTTGAAGGGAGATATTGTTCAAACTCTTGAAGTAAGGTAAGTGAGTTCCACAAAAAGTATTTAGGTCTTTTGAGTTTTAATGGTCGTAATAAATAATCTATGTTGCAAAGATAAAAGACCAAATGTGGACTAAGTTTAATGACTGGAAGTCAAAACTTTTTTAGTAGAGGGATGAGAGATTTTATTAAAAATAGTCATTCAGTCCATTCTAGCCTATACAATGAATCTATTCTGCCTACTCGTTTCTTTAGTTAAAGAGCTCTAATAATTAAGTGCATGATTTTGGTAGGGTAGTGATGATAGTTTATAGAAGCTTTATTAATGTTCTTAGGAGAATCTTTACCAAAACAAGAATGAGGGTGATTTAGGATTTCAGAACCTCCATATTTTCAATAAAGCTATGCTTGCAAAATAAGTATAGTGCATTATCCAAAAACCCAATTCCCTGATGGCAGGAGTCATTAAGAACTTTATTTTGCTAATATTTCATTTTCATAGGCAAATAAAACTTCAATAGCTTCTTTTCTTTGGAGAAATGTTCTTTGGGGTCGAGAAACCATCTTACTAGAGTGATTGCCTAGACCGTATTCTTTTAAGCTTTTATATCCATATAAATTGTCAGAACATATGATTTGAGAATTAAATTAGGTGGATGGAACATTAGCCTTATTCAGGAAGCTTTTTCAGTTGAGGACCAATATTTCATTCTTAGTATCTTGTTCGTGCATCAAAGTCGAGTGCTTTATGATTCCTTAACATGGCATTTTGATCAACGTGCAAATTATTCTACTAAATCGGGATATTGGTAAGAGTCTTATTTCAGAAATAATGCAAGTAGCTCAAACATTTTGGCCTTTCAATTATGGTGCAAGAAACTAACAGTGATGATTATCCTAGGGTGTATGTATGTGAGTAATGTGTTCATCATTACAAATATGTGTATCTCATACAATATTCATAGCAGCAAAAGTTGAAAATCTAATTTTTTTAGATTGATAAACATAATAAAATTTTTATTTAATAATATAAATAAAATAATAAAGATTGATAGAGTAATCACCTTAACAAGTCTTTTGAATCAGTTTATGTGGAGTCCGCCTTGAAACGCACTTGTTATCAATTCTAGCACCCAACTTGGTGTGCTTAGGTAGGCTGCAATAACAGCTTGGCTCCAGCAAAGATTTAACACTTTAAACCCTAATTTAACACTTAAACTTTGAACTACTACAAGTTATAAATGATATTTGTTCTACTTTAACATTTAAACAACAAAATTTTATTTCATTTTCACTTGTAGTGTGGCCGGCCAATCAAGAACAAGAATAGAAGAAAATGAAAGTGTTCTCAACACTTGGATAACTTTTCCCAATTCTTAAAAAATAAAAGACTTCACTTTCTCTCACTTGTAATGGCCGAATTTCTTTCTTAGCCAAAATGAACAACTTTTGCTTTTTTTATTTGCAACAATGATTTCCCTCAAATTATCAAGCATTGGCCCCCACGTGATATGGCAACATTTGCCTTGCCATTTACTTTTGTTTTGTAACAATTGTTTACATTAAATAATTGATAAAAGACTAATAATACAAGTGTAATGGCTGAATTTTGCTTGTTAGACTGGTAAAATAATTTTATCAATTCTTGCATATTTCGGCCCACATGGAATGACAACAAATTGCATGTATCTCTTATTTTATTTAAACAATTTAAATGGTTAAAAGACATGTGTCAATTACATTATTAATACATAATAAATTGTAAGCCATTTAATCAAATAAATAATTATTTTTTGACTTGCAATAATAATATTAATTATTATTATTATTATTCAAAAAATAATTTTATGAATAAAATAATGATATTACAGATCTTATAACTGAGCACACCGAACTCTATGAATATCAGACTATACCCGGTGACATCTAGCAGTCAGGCTATGAAAGGTCTCTGACATACATGAAACCAAAATATAGTAGATCACTCACAAGCCCATCATGACGTTCAGGTCAAATGACCATGAGTACTACTTAACTCAAAAGAGCATATCATTGACGGCTTCATAGGATGTCTATTAGGGTTCTCGTTGAGTCTGTTCAATATTCAGTCCTCACTTAATACCCGTATGCTATATAAGCTTCCATTAAACTTATAGTCAGCTAAGAACAACTATTTGAACTATTCAGATATAGTCATATATTGATCTATGTGAAAGAGTTCCCCCGATAGACCCATATCGATGAATTAAACCAGGAATATTATATTTAATAATAGACTTACATAATAACATTTCTTAGTACCTATTAAAACCCTTTACAACTATATTATTATTAGTGTACTTTCAAGTTTTTGTTTCGTTTCAAACAGAGTTCTAACTCTTTAAATTTCGTTGATTATTATAATCTGTTAACTTTTTAGTATTTATAATTTTCAGTGATGCTAACTCTTAGCGTTGATCCAAACCCTTTTAAATCAGATCTGAACTCTTTTAGATTATATAATATCTATAACGTTACAAGCATTGTGTTAGGGTCGGTGCTTACGTGTCATCCCTTAATGTACATATACTTGTGTATTTATACAAGTGTACATTACCATTAAATCACCAATGCCAATTTATATGGTATTATGCATGTAACATTATAGACATTGTAGATCTGAAGGAGTTCGGATCAGATCTAAAGAGTTTAGATAAGGGCTCATAGTCAGCCACCCTGAGATATATAATTGCTAAATGTTAGCACAGTTAAGTGTTAGCTGGTTATAATACTCAGCAGATCCAAGAGTTGGAGCCTTGTCTGTAATGGGACATAGACCTGGGAATATACTAGTAACTGTATAGTTGCAAGAGTTGCAATCGGGTGCCAAAAAATACATGTTGTGCAAGTATGTTCTCGAATAATAGTCCCTGATCTATTTCAACCGATGCGAGTCTATCGGTGGATATCTTTATATATAGATCAGCATATGTCGTATCTGTCGGGTATAGATAGTCGTTCCTGACCGACCATGAGCTTGGAGCTCGTATTGGCATATGGGTATCCAGTTAGGACTGGATATGAGACAGACTCACGAGGGCCTCCGATAGACATTTAATATAAGCCGTCAACAGAGGGTCCTCTCGAGTTGAGTAGTATACGTGGTCCTTTGACCTGAGTGCCACGGTGGGCTTGTAAGTGATCCACCATATTTTGGTTCCACACATGTCACAGACCTTTCATGGTGTGATCGCTGGGTGTCGCTGGGTATGGTCCGATACTTATAGAGTCCGGTGCGTACAGATATGGAGTCCGTCAGCTCCTATATGGAGTTTGATATCCAGATACTTCGAAACTGTATCTCAGAAAGTCTTGTGGCCACAAGCAATCATCCAGGAAAGAGTTCCGACAGGGTGGAATAATACGGAAAAGGAGTTTGCGCATATTGTTCATTGAGATACAAGTCTGAAGATAAGATATGGATGAGTATAAGGGGATTTGACGGTGATAATCTATATCCTCGTATATCCTGGATATCATGACGGAAGGACTATACGTATGCGTTGTAACCTCAGCTTGTATGGTTTAACGTGTTGATTTGTATATCCGTGACGTGTGCGTGGGGGCATTGCTCACGGACTCATGGAATAGTTCTATTTAACGAATCGGGCGTAGAATCTAGGGAGTCCCGCGATATAGAGTGTACTCATTGTGCACTGGGGCAGCGTACCAGATTAAATTGTTTAATTCAGCAATATTCAGCAATTTTATGAGAATGCGTGCGTGTCTGTATTTAAGTATTAAATATAATAATTAGTTAATAAATGTTATTTACTAATTGTATAAGGACACGTAACGTATTATGGACTCTCAGTTGAGTTTATCCAAGTGTGAGATTTGGTGGGACCCACTAGAGGGTAAACTTGATAACTATTTATGAGGGGCAAAATGGTCAACTCTAATTATTTAATTATTAAATAATTATTTCTCTCTCTCTCCCTTTTATATATTATATTATATTATATTATATTATATTATATAAAGAAAGCAAAACAAAAAAAAGAAAGAGAAGCAAGAATTGAGAAGGCCGAATTCGACTGAGAGAGAAAGAAAGAAATGGAGAGAAAGGAAAGGAAAGGAAAAAGAAAAGAAAGAAAAAAAAAACAGGAAAAAAAAAGGAACAAAGAGGAAAAATGAAATTGTTTCATTTTTTCCTCTACTTCTAATTATAGTAATTATAAATTGCTCTAAGTTCTCCATTTCTTATTCTTTAGGAGAAAATGATTTAAATTCACTCCCGGCCATTTTGGGGATTAAGAGTTAATCTTAGGCTGAATATGGAGTTGCTGTTCTAGCTCACCAAACCCACCGAGTTAGTGACTAGAACTGCACGTGAGTTAGTCTCCATGCGGACTTCAAAAAAAATACGTGTATAACATTACACGTTTGATGAGTTCTCTAATCTTTTTAATATATTAATGTGATTAATATATTTATTTATTATATTTATTACAAAATTTATATTTCTGCTGTGTTAAGCAATAAACATAATTGCACATACTTAGATCCTGCTGCGCCAACACATTATACTATTTAAATAATATAATTAACGATTATAATAAAATATATATTATATAAATATTATAAAATTAAATATTCATACAATTTAAAATAACACAAATCTTAACAAAAACTCTAGAAAGTATCCATCTTGGCAAAGCTCAAGCTCTTTGCATTGAAAGCATCTCACGATTAGTTGCCTACAATGGTAAATTTAAAGCTACACCACGTACTGGATGAAGAAATTTTCCCTTTGTGTGAAAGTGGAGTGCAGAACACGATCCATGCACTGTAGTTTTGTAAATTTCCCAATGTTGTATGAAAGTGGTGTGATTTCATGGGAGGGATATCTTGTAGTCATCAAACATCGATGCAAGAATTCTTTATTCTATGCATGAATCAACTTAAATGTGTAGATTTGGAGCTTTTAATCGTTGTTCTTTGGCATGTATGATATGCGTGTAACCAAAAGTTCAATCGGCGAGCTAGCATGGATCCTAAAGCGATGGTTAAATAGGCAAAGGATTACCTAGACGAGTTTTTGCTGCAGGTTCATTTCAAGGCTCCAAATGAGCAGCAACAATTGATAACACACTGGAGGCTGTCTGTTGTGGGGAGTATTAAGATAAATACAGACGCAACATTGTATAAGAACCACAATTTGACTGGCTTAGGCTTTGTCTGTCGCGATAACTCAGGCTTAGATCTTCTCTCGGAGGCTGCTAACTTATCACATTATTACCTGTTCCAATTGCTGAAGCTTGTGCTATTCGACATGACATCTTACAACTCAAAAAGCTCGGTTACTCTGAGATGGAGATTAAATCAAATTCAACGACAAATATCAATGGTATTTTATCAATTTTCAAGTCACCTTCGTAGTAAGGGCTGGTTTTGACGGATATTTCTGGACTTTTGAATTCATTTCAGCATTTTAATTTATTTACACCCCGAGATTCGAATCGGGTTGCTCATGAACTAACAAAATATGCTTTAGCCTTTTCTTCTGATTATATTTGGGTTCTATCTCATATAGAACATCTTCTTGTAAAGGATTCCGATCCTCAAGTCTTTGCTTAATAATTCAGATATTCTTTTTCAAACAAAAAAAAAAGAGACTAAAATAACTCCTTTTTTCTTTTTTTTTTTAAATTTCAATAATATTTTTTTCAGTTCAATTTTCTCGAGAAATTTCTACTGATTCCAAAGTAAGTTGTTTCCCTTTATATGTATTTAGGTGTAAATTGAGTCTTGATAATTGGTTCAAACTTTTACAATTTTTGTTATTTTGTAGATGATATGTTTATTTATTTATTTATTTAAAATTCAAAATTTGGAATTTAAGGTTAGGGGTTTGGTTGGATGAGTAAGGTATAACGGATCATTAAGATTTATGATTCACAACAATTAGTTTCTTTTTTTTTTTTTTTTTTGCCTTTTCATGAACAATTTTCTTAGATTTTCAGTTTATGAACAGAATACTTTTGACCTTCATGCCGTTTGTATTCCTCGTGTCTAAACATATATATTTGACGAAGTGAAAGCACTCTTAATTTGACTATTATCACTAGGATTTAGAAACGTCCATAAATATAAATATTGTTGAAACGAATAAAATTAAGAAATTTATATAATACTAAGTTTGATAAAGAAAAACTAAACTAGAGCAAAACATACGGAATAGGGAATCAACTTAATCAAAGCTTGGTTCTTTTCCCTCTTGATTTGCAGCTCAGTTTGTGAACCTAATTTCACAACATTAAAAATAATTATGAGTGATCACAAATTATAAATGAATTCTTCTTCTAATATGGACATGTAATCCTCTCGCAAATCTTTCCCCAACATTGTGTTTTGAGCATTAATTTTCATTTATGTCATTTTTACATGAGTTGACCATCAATTTGCTCGATGAACCTTTCTTGGTTACCATTACAGGGGACCAAATTAATTTTGTTCAGAAATTTCTCAAGGCAACAGTTGACGCTCTTGCCACAAATCAAAGAAGCATAGCCACCAATTTGCAACTTGGTTGATTATTCCTTTTTTTCAAGTGCTATGGGAACACATTAGCTGAGAGATGACTAGTAGTTATTACTAACATGTGATGTGAACATAATACGTTAACATAGCATTCCCACTCTGTGTTCTAATCATTCAACTCCATTCACATTTGCAATATGATAATTACTTTGATTAATCCCAACATGATTGTAATTGTACTATATGACTTCTTTTTTAACTAAATAAACTAGATTAATTTTTGAAAGACTAAGCTTAATGAAAGATTAACAGTTCTTTTTACATACCGATTATAAAACTTTTTGTAAACCATTAGAAGAATTCATTTTAAAAGTTTATTTTTATATTAACGTGTTAATGACCCCTAATGTGCGTAATTTTAGTAACTTTTTGAAATCAAATTTTAGTAATTGAAAGTACATAAAGTGATAAAGAAAATTAAAAAATTTAGTTTAATTTAAATTTATTTATTTTAAGAATTACTCTTTTTGACTTTTTAACCTATTAGGTTTGTTTTTCTTTTTTTATTTTAATTTATTTTTATTAAATTTATCAATGAGATGTATAAACATTTTATGCAAATTATTTCATATAAATATAGTGACCTACAAATATTAACCCACATAATTTATTTCAATCTATTTCATTAATTTTAATATTTTATTCAATCAATACTTGCATGTCACATTAATTTGTATGGGAAGTTTATATATATAGTGTTACTCATACAAAATTATACAACATAATTTTGTTTTTATTTAAATAAACATTAATTTTCAATAAAAAAAATTACAAATATTTAAGAGTAATTTTCAATTAACGTTAATTTGCATTGCCTGAGTGGCAATATCCGTGAGGGTTCAAGTCTTGAGAGGTCAAGAAGTTTTATATTTATCTGATTTGTAATTTGAAATATATTAGCAATTGTGTAATTTGAAATATATTGACAGTTGTATATTGAAGTTGTAATTATTTTATTTTATTTTCTCTAATTTGTAGTTTAAAATAAATTGGCAGTTGTGTGTATTGGAGTTGTAATTTGAAATATATTAGCGGTTGTGTGTAGTTGTAATTTGAACATTTGTAATATGAGATATGTTTTATAAATAAATAAATAAATAAATCCACCCCACAATTTCATAGAAAATAAATCCTAACCAAAAAAGAAGAGAACAAGAAGAATGGGGATCATTACAAAAAAGGCGTACGGATTTATCGTCACCCGCAGTTAAGAAATTTGAGTTGGGTTTGGGTCTATTTTAAGTTGATGGTCCTCAACCAGTGGCCCAAACCTAATGGGCTTACTTTTCACTAAAATGAAAAACGTGTTAGATATTGAAAGAGTTTAATTAATTAAAAAAAATAAAAGAAACACTAATAGTATATAATCATCTTCATTTACTTGGGGCCAAAGAAATCCCTAGAGAAAAGAAGAAGAACAATTGTGTGGAGGCGTTGTAGCTCTTCCTCCGCCGCTTCTTGCGGTCGCTTTCGTAGACAGACAGCAGGTGAGTAACAGGACATAGTAAACCAATGCTTGTTATCTTCAAATAATTAAGTAAATCAAAATGGGAATCTTGTTGTTTAATTTATGATATAGTTCTCGCAAGTTCGTTAAATTTCAAAAAAGCCCTCCCTTCACTAACCTTTCCTCTTCACAGGGTACACGCTTCCAATTGCATCTTCAGAAGATCCTTCAAAATGTCTCTGTCTAAGTCTTCCCAGAACACAGGTATCAAATTTCATCATACATTCATTCTTTTTTTAATTTTCTGTTTTCTTTTTCAAAGTAAAGTCTTTCAGTGTGTATATCAAATGAAGAGATTGTTGCTTACTTCCACTTGGCTGATATTGCTTCTAGTTCTTGTACATTGTTTTATATACAAGTAGAAAAATGTCTATAGGATAGTTGCTTGGTCCTCATTTTATTTTTTTTCCCTTCTTTTTTAATATGTGAGATAACATTGCAAATTTTTATTATTATTTTCTTTAGCAAAACTACGGCATGCGCGCGGCTTATTATCATTCAGTGCCTTTTTTTTTGTCTAATTAATTCTGTAGTTTGTATTTCATTTGAGTTTATACTTGTTGTTTCATTTAGATTATGCTGTAATTGTCTCTCAATAGTCACTGATTAACTTTTCTTGTCTCAGTACTTAAGCAGCAGAAAGTTGTTGTCCCAAACAAACATGGGGAAAAGCTTGTGGGCATATTACATGAAACTGGATCTGCTGAAATTGTTGTATTGTGCCATGGTCACCGAGCCAGCAAGGTTGGTGATTTTGGAATTTCAATTGTATTTTATGTAGCTTTTTAGTTCATTGTGCACTGGCTTGATTAAGTGCGGAAGCCTCTTGGTTCTTGTGATCAATACTTAAAAAGGGGCTCAATTTGGATAAACAGTTTGTAACTTTTCTTTTTTAAAAGTAAATGTTAATTATTTTGTCAAAAAAATTTCATTAAAGAAAATTTTCATTTGAGAACCTGCCTTGTAGGTGATACAAATATGTATTAATGTGGCTGTTCTTCATATTACTGAAGTGCATATTCACTCGTAACTGGACAAAAATGATCAAAGGTATTACAGCTTAATCTTTTCCACCTGCAGGAAGACTTGAGTATGATCAATCTTGCTGTTGCATTACAAAATGAAGGAATTAGCGCCTTCCGTTTTGACTTTGCTGGAAATGGGTATGTCCTGCTATACAGTAGATATGTGACTTTTGGAATTTATAAATTTGTTATTCTATGTGCCACATTACACTTTGGACATAGCCCATCATGTCATGTAGAATTGCCACTTGGTAATGGACTGTATAGAGGTTTGTAAGAGTAAATGCTTTAACTGTCAATGTAACGAGGTACCTAAACACAGAGTTTCATGCTTGCTGGCTCATGCTTTCTTAGATGGTCTCATCAATCACAAAAGTGGCTGTTGGGAAGTTACTGCTTATTGGTAGTTTGAGGATCATGTAAAAATTCATCTTCTCTGCCTTAATGTTTACAACATGCAACTATGTTTTGATCCAGTTCCCAATGTCAGTCTTGACAATTCTGTACTGTTCTCTATGTTTTATGTTGATTTATTTCTAATGCTATGCTTTCCAGGGAAAGTGAAGGTACATTTGGTTACAGCAACTATTGGAGAGAGGCTGATGATTTACGTGCTGTAGTTGAATACTTTTGTGGAGAAAATCGTGTAATAGGTGCAATTCTTGGGCACAGCAAAGGTGTGTTGAATTGTTGTAAGCATTGGATGCCTTGAAATTTTACAAAATTAGATGCCTTGAAATTTTGCAAGATTAAATGAAATAGAAAAAAGTTGTGTAAGTGGTAAACATGATGAGTTTTCTTTATGGATTAGTTCAACAAAAGACTGTTTGGTCTTTTGTAGATCCATTGTTACAAGTGGAGTCCACTATTGTACTTTTAGCCCCCTATGTCAAATTACTGGAACTTGGTTTTATTGAGTTCAGGTGATAGTTATTGATATGCTAGAAGATCTGCTATGAGGTTGGGAACAGCATAAACAGACAAGTATGTGACCATGTATAAGTAGGTCAAATGTATAAGTATTGACACGTTCATTGCTTTGGCATACTCCACCATGTATACGTAGGTTAACTTTCTAGTCATCTTCACCCTGTTCTATGTGCTAGCTGCTAGTTTTAACAATGAAGGTAATATATAAATCTCCTCAATATTCAAAGAAATTATCACTGTAGTAACCCACACTTGTAGGTGTATGTGATTATCATTTTCAGTGTAATAACCTATGTTGCAATCGCGTGTGTTATGATTATACTTACAACACCAGATTGAAGCATATTCTAATTATCCCTACATAGTGCTGCAATGTAGATGATTAATTCTTAGTACACTGGAGCCATGTGTAAGGTTGGTTATCGGTGATTATTTGCTGATATTTCTTGATTTAGTATCCTACATATTCATGTTTTCTATGAACTTACAAAGTATTTTATCAATCCTGCCAGAAAGTGATGGCTTCGGAATTCAAAACTTTATTATGTGGAATTTCATCAAAAACTTGTGAACAAAGTGCATCTGCATTTATTATGTATACATGCTAACCTAGGGTTTGTGGAAAGTAGATTGAGTAAAAGTAAAATCAAAATCCAGTGCTGATAACATAATCAACAAAATATGTGGCAAGTTTTCTTTTTATTTGGAAATTGGAATTGGTTGCATCCTGCTATAATAGTAGGTAGTGCTGCATGTGTTAGTTACTTTGTTTCTTCATTCATTTTTGATAGATATTGTCAGTATGAAAGGCTTATACTGTGGATAAATCATCATTTATATACTTTTGATTTAAGCCACTTAACATTCATGTATTTGCAGGAGGTGGTATTGTGCTTCTATATGCTTCTAAGTATCATGATGTCAACACAGTTGTAAATGTTTCTGGCCGTTACGATTTGAAGGGAGGCATTGAAGATCGCTTGGGGAAAGACTATATGGAAAAGATCAAGCAAGATGGATTTATTGATGTTAAGAATAAAACAGGTAAAGTTTATTTTGTTCCAACATACTTGTGGTTTCTTGGGCTAGATTATATGTGTGACCTATGATGATTGTATAAATTTGACCATCTTATACATCAGTTTAGTTTGGTTCTTGTTTTGTTTTACTTTCTTAAAATGAAATGTCATTATTTACCTTCTGAATAAATTACCTACAATGTTGTTGGTAAAGCATAAGTTTCGAATTCTTCCCAACGTCCTCCTTCAATCACCCCCACTTAAAAATCTAGAATAGGGGGTAATGCCATCATCAATGGAGTGCTGATGCATTACATCTCTGTCCACAACTGTGTATAGACTGATTTGCATAGTTCCTCTACAAACAAGCACAGAAAAGCTTGGCATTGTTTTATGGTTGTACATATACTTGATCAACGTTTGACTTCTGCAGGAGATTTTGCATATCGTGTCACTGAGGAGAGTTTGATGGATCGCCTAAATACAGATATGCATGAAGCATGTCTCCAGATTGACAAGGCATGCAGGTAAAATGAAAATTTTGGCTTGACCAAATTTATGATGTGTTGGAAGACTATAGAAAATAATCTTTGATAGAGAAACAGATTGGCGAAATGTTTACTGTTAATCCTTGATGCTTAGTGATACTATATGTTGTACACCTGTGAATAACCAATGACTGTGATGCAGGGTCTTGACAATCCACGGATCTGCTGACAAAATCATTCCAGTTCAAGATGCACGCGAGTTTGATAAAATCATACCAAACCACAAACTGCATATGGTGAAAGGAGCAAATCATGGATACACTAAACATCAGGCTCAACTAGCATCAGCTGTTCTGGATTTCATAAAGGCAGGCCTGAAGCAGGATCAGAATACCTTAACAATCCAGGTGCCTTTCATCCCCATTACATCTTAGTGTTCATATTTATAATTATTTTTCAGAAGTTGATAGCGAATTTTTTGGGGCATTAAGCTTACTGACCTTGCTCCTGACAACGCCTTTAATTTGATACAGGTGCCTGATGGAACATATAAGCAGCACAGCGAGAAATGTTGAAACTAAATTTTGCCCGAGATTTTGGTGGCCAGGGAAATATTACAAGTTGAAGCCAAAATTCTGAAGCACTCACTGCCAATAGTCTTAGTAGCAGGAACTCATACCAGAAGCTTCAAACTTATAAATACCATATTTTCAGTGATTTAGATATCTCATTATGCTAAGTTGCTCTTCAAAATAGGGCATTAAATGAAACAAATAATTTCTCTTCTTTTTATTTTTTCCCATGAATTACTCCGATTCCAAGCAACTTTTTTAGTTTCTGCTTTTAATATCGAAGTAGGCTTAATGAAGATATTTCAGGTAGTTTAGCAGCAAAACTTGAGCAGCTGAGCCTCTTCATTACAACTTTTTTTTTATAAAAAAAATTGAGGTAATAATCTTCAATAATGAACAATAGACCTTAAGTATTTATATTAGATCAAGTCCAACAAGTCTTGCCAGTTGAACGACTATTACCAACACTGTAATTTATTAAGATAGTTGCTTTTCTTTTCTCTTTTTCTAGTTAATTTTTATTACCTATGAAGTGGCTTCTATGTTACGTGCAGATCTAGCTACAAGTATTCAGAGTGAGTGACATTACAAAAAAAAGCCCGATCTTGTGAATTGTGATCTGATGATTGTTGAAAATAAAACACTAATCTTATAATGTATGTCGTAAGATAATATTTAACATGGTTGTATGAATGTGGAAGCTTTTAATCTATACTAAGTATGTGGCGTCTTAGGTCTTTTTTCTGGGAGTACGGTACTAATTTACGCCCTTTTTTATGGGGAGAAAAAAATCAAGTAAAACGCTGTCGCCTGCCGCTCCGAACCGTCGCCTAAGGTGCTCTTCTTCTGTTGTTCCTCATGTCGGAGGGTTGAAGGTCGCTAGTTGCAGCCAACCTGTTGTCGTCCTATCCTCGTCGGGGCTGTCTCCGGCGTACGTCGTAGGTGACCCTCTGACTACTGCAGATGCTTCTTCTTGGTCAAGACATGGTCATGCAGACCTGGCAGAGGTGCTGCCGTCCGTGTATCCCGCTGTCTCAGAACTGGCCAAGGGGTTGCTGATCGTGTTTGCTAGTTTCGCTACCGGTGAAGCTCTCACATGCTCCGCCTCGACGCTCACGAATGGCGGCTGTGCCATGACGAACTTGGCCATTGACGCAGGCTTCTGCTGGCGATGGTTCTGGGCAAGCTTTCACTGGTGCTGGGCAGGTTGCCACTGGAGCTGTTTCTAGGCTAGCTCCTGATGGCGTTGGTGCTGGGCAGGGTATCGCTGACGCTGGTTTTGGGTTGGCTCCCGATGGCGCTGGTTCTGGGCAGTCTCCTCCTTCGGCCGACCGGTTTGGCTATAGGGTTACTGTTACAATGGCCGATGGTGACAAGAACTCGGCCTCGGCTTTTGCTGGTGGTGGGCTGAGCTTGGTGCGTCGCCAGTGGCTGCGGCTGCTACAGTAGCATAAAGGGTTGGCAGCAAGCCTACTGTCGTGCACACCAAGCACTCGTGGGTGTCCTTATTTACTGACAACCAAACCCAAAACTACGAAAGTAAACTACAATTTGTCTCCATACCATTTCAAATGGTAAGAAAATTGTTAAATTTAATTATAATGAACTTAAAGAAAAGAAAAATAGATGACTGTATGCATTAATTGGTTGTGTGTATGAATTATTTTTTAGATTTCAATTACTTTAAGTTTTTGTAATGAATCGTTGGAAATATTTTGGCTTAGTTTCGGTTCACTCTATTAAAGATGGGTTGTTTCTGTTTAACTTTGAGAATGAACTTGGGCAGCAAGAAGCACTCGAGGATGGGCACTTTTGATAAACGCTCATTGATCCTCAAAACTTGAAAACCCATAATGGTTATGGATGTAGCCAGTATCAAAACTCTACCTATTTGGGTGCAATTTTCAGGACTACCGTGGGTGGAGCCCCTCACTTTTAATTCGTATTGTCACGCCCCAGACCCAAAAGATCCGACACACGACATCACTTACATTCATTCACTGCATGTGCACTCATAAATAATATTACACAAAATTTTCAACTTTCATTCAACACAGGAATCCTTAACAAGTTGCTAGTAAGTTCAACACTAAAATCCACCATAACCTATCATATAAATATAAACTTCTCTTGACAATATTTAAACATTCATTTCAATTTCTTTCAGAATTATAGCAATTGAATTATGATTGGGACAATTATTAAACCGGAGATACGCAGAGTTTTCTCAGAGATTAACACTTTACTACATCACCAGTAGCAACTTTGTTACCAGGAGCCCAAAATATATCCATTGCAAATTCTTACTTAAAATCATCCAATAACCACACTTTATAAAACTTAAACCAAATCCAATCCACACACAATGAAATAATACATAAGTATTTATTCAATAGGGACAAATTAAATATCATATCCCACGTGTCCCCAAATGAAACACTCGGTAACCTAGCAACTTCGGGAACCCAAGGAACAGCAGAAGCCTTGCCAAATCCGCTAAGCACACATGCACCTTATTTACCTGAAATCACCATAAACTATAATGAGTATAAAACTCAGTAAGCATACTAGTTTTTCATATCTCAAATACAAATACATATATGTACACAATGCATATGTATGATATGTTGTGATCAATCAAAATCATAATCTTATCAAATCACATATCATGTAAGCGCTTATACATTCTTTCAAAACACATAATAGGAATACCATCACTCAACTACTACTTAGTAGGACTTACATACCACATATCACATAATGAGCCAAATGTCACTCGTAGGTGACATACCGTATGAGAGGAATAGTACAAGTGAGGTCTTGATTAACACATATATAACGCTTATGTCCGAAGGTAAAAGCCAAACCCTCACCCTGATCATTGGTGAGTCCTCTCACATGCACCAATACGCCACCACACGAATGTGATGACTCACTCTTCCTTTAGGTACCAATAGGATCCTCCCTACATACGGAACACATAACATATACCCATCCCAAAGGAAATGCCACACATAAAGGCTCCACAAATCACATAAAATGTCTACTAAGTTAATAGTGAGTTCAAGTACCCTCAAAATACAAAATATTTCTCATGGACATATTATACTTCAAAAGCTTTCTTTATTAAACACATCTTATTTTGAAAGCTCGCTTACAAAAACACATGTATGTCCATGCTCAATGTCAATGCTAACATTCAGAAACATATATTTACATTTCATATCAAAATATACTTTGACATAACATAAACATATTCTTAACCCCATTTGTAAAATCATACAAAACAATTACTATGTTTATTGTGATTTCAGTAAAAACTCTAGTATACTTACCTCTTAACACTTTCAGCTACAAGGCTTAAATCTCCTTAACCTATCAATGGAGATTAATCCTTTCATAAGCCTCACAATTCACACAAAATACTTTAAATAGCTTACAAAATTATACACAATGCATTTATCACATCAAATTGGTCTAAATATTTGGTTTCTCAAAACCTGTCATTCTGACCACTTACACTTAACAAAAATTTCTAATACATCAAATGATGTCCAATTACTCCAAAATCAGAATATACCATTCTTGACTCATATAGCCTTCTTATATATGAACATTATATCAAATTTCCTACACAATCCATTCCATACACACCATCGAATCCAAACTACAAACCTGACAGGATCAAGATACTTACTGAACAGTATTCAATCTCCCAATTTTATAAAATCATATACTAACTCAAAAATTATAAAACTACCATATAATTACTCTTAACACATATCTCAGTCCATGATAAATATTTCACTTCCAAATCACTGCCAAAAGTATTTTAAAACTATTTTATTCTATAACTTTAAAAATCTGTTAATCAAATATTACAATGAGCTGATATACTTTAGAAATTCATAACACTTCAACCACATTGATCTAAATTCTCAATTCCGAGTATATCATATTAGACATATAAAATTATCATATTCCACAAATTCATAATTTTTTAAGATCATTCAGTAGGACAAAAATTATTTTTCACTGTACTATACTGTTTACACAGGAAATTTCCAGAATTTCAGGGTCATTTTGGTAAATTCACTATAAATTCAATTTCCAGAATTTTCAATCGATTCAAAGTCTCAGATGATCCTTAACATGTCTAATTTCATATACTCAAAATTCAAAACCAGAATCGAATCACAACAATTTATAAAAGTCCTAGATCAAGAGGTTATCTAGCAGAAATTCCATAATTCATCATGATTTATCAAACTATCTTATAGATCATCATCAATTCTCATATGATCTTACGAAATACACAACAAATCCTCAATTATACATATTTTCAGAAATCAAAACTTAAAGGAATTAACTTAATTAATACCAATAAATTGAGAAATACGTATGATATACCTCTTGAAATTCAAAATTCTAATTTCTTCTTCTTTTTCTTCTTCTTCTCATCTTTCTCTCTCCTCTATTTCTCTCTTCTCTCTCTTAAAATGGGTAGCTCGACCTAAAAATGGTAAATTAGGGTTTAAAAGTGTATTTTTATACTAAGAGGCTAATTTTTGGTATTTACGAATTTGCCCCCAAAACTTTCAAAGTATAACAATTTGGTCCCTAAAATAAATCTAAAGTCATACAAATAAACCCAATACTAATCGTATATCCTTAACCTATAAAAATAGTACTAATAACAATATATAATTCAAGTATCACTAACATACAAATAAAATACGTATATTTATACATATATAAATACTTATTCTTACCAGTCGTGGTACTGGTTACTACACGTATTGTCAGCTCGTTGGGATCCCTTAAATTCTGTGATCAATGTACTTTGAATAGAATAAGGCTATTTTTTTAGAGAGTCCTGGTTAAAAATAGATGTGGAGGGTGATTTTCCTTCCATGATTATCTTAGATGATGAAGAGGGTAATATGGTTATGCAGGAGGTGACTTATGAGTGGAAGTCCACAGTCTGCCCCAAATATAAATAGATTAGTCATGATGGGAAAGATTGTAAGACAGGAATAAAACAAGTGTGGAAAACCAAAGAGATGGATCAGAACAATCAAGGCGGAATTAAAGCACCTATTATCCACCTTGAAAGGCAGAAACAAAAAAAGCTAAATACAGGCAAAGCAGAGATGGATTTACAGACTCTAGAAGGCAATTAGGAGAATAACCTAACAGATAAGGCAATGAAACAAGCGTCAGGTAACGGGGGATCAGAGATTCTTCAGGCAGTGGACAGATTCAACTTAAGAAAGACTATCAATTTGATGCATGATGTGAGAATTATATGGAAGGGTCAACGTACCATAAAGAGCTCTAAATCCCCAAATAAGGGACAATGATCGCAAGCTAGAATATCCAGGGTCTCCATAACCCTTGTAAACAATCAGAGGTAAGGTCTCTGATTAAATTTTATCGATTATGTATTTTGGGATTGTTAGAAACAAAAGTTAAACTATCTAATCTAGATACTATTTGGAAGAAATTAGCATTACGGGATTGGAAGCTAGAAAATAATTCAGAGTGTCTACATATGGGAAGAATTTTGATTGTCTTTAATCTTGCTAGATGCAATGTCACGATCCTACAAAAGTACCAGCAATTCATACATAATAGAGTTCTTATTGATGGCATGGTATTTTACTGGACTCTTGTTTATAGTGCCTCTACCTCTGTTGAGAGAGAAAACATGTGGAAGGACCTTTGTGATGACTTGACTCCCAACACTACATCTTGGTTAATCCAAGGGGACTTCAACAACATCCTCAGCAACAATGATAGAATTGAGGGCTAATGGGTAAATGATAACATGGTGGAACAGTTTAAAAGTTGGACATCGAGATTGAAGTTATTAGAGTTAAAGAACCATCGTTGTCGTTATACTTGGTGCAATAATCAAACAAGAGGACAACGAATTTGGAGGAAAATTGACTGGGCATTTGTTAATGGAAACTGGTTAAATGCATTGGAGTTTTCTGAGTGTGAAGTTTTACTAGGGGGCATTTCAGATCACTCCCTTCTTGTGGTAACCATCTCTAGAGCTTCCTATAGAGGCATTGTTCCTTTAAAGTTCTTTAATGCCTAGTGTGACCATCCCAAATTCCTCTCCACTATCGAGCGAGGTTGGCAGTATGATTGTTATAACTCCCTAATGGCCCGGGTAACCCAAGCTAAAATAGCTCAACAAAGTATTTTTCTCTGATGTCCAGCAAAAGATTGAAGACTACAAATTGATGTTAGCCTCCTTACAGAGTAGTCTGATCCATGATCCATTCAATCAAATTCTTCAAGACGAAGAAATGGGCATTTATCAGCATTTAAGGAAACTTATTTATGCTAAAGAAAATATTATCAGACAAAAATCAAGAATTAGATGGATTCAAATGGGGGATTCAAACACCAGCTACTTTTATAAGTTAGTCAAGCAGAGAAGAGCTCGGAATAGAATCACTTCGATTGAGAGCCAAAATGAGAAAAACTCTAAAGATCCCAAGGTTGTGAAAGATGCCATTGTTGGTTACTATAAAGATTTGTTGGGTACCAACACTTCCTATAGGGCGTCCATACAAAAGAGATTCATAGATGCTGGCCTTAAACTGAAGGTAGACGATAGACATGCTGAATGCTTTTGTCACAGCCCAAGAAGTCAAAAATGCCATTTTCAGCATCAATGGTGATAAAGCCACAGGACCTAATAGTTATAACAGTTATTTTTTTCCAAAAATATTGGCACATTATTGGAAAGGAGGTGACTGAAGCTATGCAACATTTCTTCTTCTTAGGTCAATTCTATAACCCTATAAATGCCACTGCCATTACTCTCGTGCCTAAGATTCATAATCCTCATAGCTTGGGGGACTATAGAGCAATTGCTTATTGTACGGTCCTTTACAAATGTATCACCAAAATAATAACATGCAGGTTAAGGAATGTAGTGAGCTATTTAGTCAACCCCAGTTAATCAACTTTTATTCCTAATAAGAAGATAACTGATAATGTTTTACTGACATATGAACTTGTGAGGGGCTATGATCGGAATAGTGGTAGCCCAAGATGTACTCTTAAGATAGACCTCCGCAAGGCTTATGATTCGGTCTCATGGAATTTCCTAGAAGAGGTATTGATAGGGCTTAACTTTCCTTATCACTTTATCAATATCATCATAAAGTGTATCAGAACAAGCAAGTACTCAGTTGTGGTTAATGGCAGATTAGATGGCTTTTTCCCGGGGATGAAAGGATTGAGGCAGGGGGATCCCATGTCCCCTCTGCTTTTTGTGTTGGCCATGGAATACCTTAGTAGGAGCCTGAGTTGTATTCCTCAGAACCAGTTTATATATCACAGAGGGTGTAAGAGGTTGCAATTAAATCACTTGATGTTTGCAGATGACTTATTCTTGTTCTCTCATGGCGTTGACAGGTCAGTGGGTTACTTTAAACAAGTGTTTGATGAATTTTCAATGATTTCAGGGCTACACCTTAACGCTAACAAGAGCTTTATTTTCTTTGGGAATGTTCCTCAGTCTACCAAGGAGACAATTCTGCAGATTACCCAGTATCAATAAGGAATACTGCCTATCAAATGCTTAGGTATTCCCCTAATTTTAGGTAGACTAAAGAAATACCACTATCAGGAGCTTATTAATAGGATAACTGCTAGAATCTCAAGTTGGACTGTGAAATATTTGAGTTATGCGGGGAGGTTACAATTAATAAAATCTGTCATAATAAGTATGCACGTCTACTAGTGTTTTATGTTCACCCTGCCTAAGTCAGTCACCAAAGAAATTGAAAGCAAATGCCGTAATTTCTTATGGCATGAAAGTAACCAACATGGGAAGCGAGAATTAATGGGCTGGACTGAGGTGTGCAAAGGAAAAAAAGAAGACGGTCTTGGCATTAAATCTATAAACTTGTGAAATTTATCAGCAGTTACTAAGCATATTTGAGAGCTAGTTGCTGTGAAAACCTCTTTATGGGCAAATTGGATAACTGATAACAAACTGCGGAGGCTAAGTTTCTGTGGAATCACAAAGCCAATGAATTCCAGCTGGACATGGAGGAAAATCCTTGAAGTGAGAAGTCAGATAAAATAATTGTTCTCATATGATTTGGGTAACGGCAAATCTTTCTATTTTTGGTAGGACCTATGGCTGGGTGGGGAAATCATAGTTGATAAATTCCCCTATATTGACATCTTTAATGAGGACATTCCACGAGATGCTAAGGTTAATGATCTATGGAAGCATGGTCATTAGAACCTCTTTAATCCTTTAGACGAGAATACTGCTCAAGTATGAGATTATCTCTGAAAAAAAATTTCAATTATTGAAAGAGATGAAAGAATTTCATGGACAGCAAGCCCTAATGCAAAGTTTTCTATTGCGGGTGCTTGGAGGAGTCTCAAGAATAATGATGCTAAAGTGGCATCATATAATCTGATATGGAAAACGCAACATATTCCTACATACAGCTTCGTTATTTGGTTATCTTTGAATGACATATTATCTACAAGGGAGAGATTCAAAAAATGAGAGTTTATTCCATCATATGATTGCCCTATTTGTTGTTGTGACAAGGAGACCATTCCACACTTATTTTTTCAATCCAGGTTTAGTAGTGATATATGACACAAAGTACTTATGGCGTGTCAACTCAATCAATGCCCGGACAAATGGCAACGAGTGATCTCATTTCTCTGTAGAAAATCTAAAGGCAAATCTATGCTCAGCAAGATCAAAAGAGTTTCGTTCTATGCTATAATCTATTTTATTTGGAGAGAGCGAAATCTGGTTGTCTTCCAATAGAAAACTCCCTCTATTAGTTATGTCTATCAAAATATTAAGAATGTTGTCTGGATTCGATGTATAAGTGTTGTCAATAGTCAAAAGATAGATTACATTGCAGTTGATCAGTAAATATATCTAAGAATTCTGGGAGTTGTAATATCTTAACGTTTCTTCTTTAATTATTCTTTTTGTAATACTTATTAGATTTAGCATTTAAAATAATTCTTTAATTAAAAAAAAGATAATATTTAAAGAATGAAAAATTATTTTATTTATTATTATTTTTTTAGAAATGTATTGGTGAATTTGGATTTTATTAATACTTGTATTTGTATATTGAAAATATAAAAGTTATTTTCTACTTATATTGATAAGAAATTTGTAAGAGATCCGTTTATATGTTAAAAAGCAAAAAAAAAAAATCTGTTATGAAAATGATACAAAAGGAGTCTTTTTTAATGTCTTTTTTTTATAAAAAAAATTTATATCTTTTCCTCTTTCTTTTTATATGACTTTTGCTAAGATTTAAATATTTGTTGGGTAAAATGCATTCGACTTAGACTTACCACTAGATCACGCTGAGGAGTATTGTTAATGTCGTTCCTTCGAAATACATTTTTTAACGAAACTTACTAAAGACACGTTAACGTAACATTTTTATTATGTTTTCATCATTCAATTTCAATTATCTTTAATAATTCTATTGAAATATAATAATTAGGTCAATTGAATTTTTATTATTATACTACCTGGATTTTTTTTTTTTTTTGAATGGTTTCTAATGTACCTTTGTATGGAAAATATTGTTACTAAATATATTAGAATAACACTTGCCTAAATAATTTAATGATAAAAAACTTATCGTGTATTTATTCTTTCACATAAGTGGTGATTTTGAATTCCAATTCCTTCATTCATCTCTAAAAAAAAGAAAAGAAAAAAAAAACTATCAGATTTCTTTTTTTGACAAATCAACAAATACTTGTTATAAATTAATTTACAAACTATATTCATTACAAATCAACTTATAAATCATACTCATTGCAAATTAACATATAAATCATATTTTGACAAATCAACTTTCAACTAATATTTGCTTTTGTCTAAAATAATTTGATAGTTTAAGAGTATGCAGTACATTTTTTAAGTCTTTAATTTGATTCCCTCTCCATATATATATAAAAAAAAAATTCAACTAATATTTGTTGTAAATCAACATGTAAATCATACTCGTTATATATCTATTTACAAATCAATTCTCTTAACTTACACATCAACATTCTCGTTACAAATCAATTATAAATCATACTCATGAATCATAAATTTTTCTTTAAATGATTTTTTAATTTAAAGTTTTAATTACACAAAATTTTAATTTGTTAATTCTGTATATTTAATAATAAGCTTTTTTAGGATTAGTTCATACGTTGATGAATGCGCCTTGCATTCGTAACCATGAATAAGAATTAATATTTTACGGTGAAATTTTTTATCCTATTTAAAAATATAAAAAATAAAAAAATTTAATTGGATAAAAATAGATTAAGACCCATCTAGGAGGCTGAAAAGCCTTTTCATCTTTTGTCTGCAAGCAGTTTTCTCTTGCCTAAGCCATATACATATTCGGGATATTTTCCTTAATATCCTTGCCTAATTTTATCTATACTGTAAATTTAAAAACTCGATATTAATACCTAATTTTTTGTTAATTATACATAAATATTTAATTGATAAAAATATTTTATCAAAATTAATAAATTTTATATAAATCAATATTAAATAATTATTTTATCTTTCCACGTTAAAAAGAGACTAACATAATATGAGAGTTGTACGAGTTCTAGAGTTTTAATTTAAAAAATAATTATAAATTAATTAAATATAAAAAATTAAAATTAAATAATTATAAAATACTTTAAAAAATAAATTACAAATAATAATAATTAATAAAAACTTAAAAAAAGGTCAATTAAAATAGTCGTTAGTCCGTTGGCCAAAATGATTGTTGGTCCAAACGGTTAAAATGATAACCAAATATTTTAAAAAATTTAAAAGTAAATTAAAATAATAATAATAATAAAATAAAATTACAAATAATAATTTCTAATTAATAAAAACTTAAAAAAAATTCTGCCAAAATAGCCTGTAATCCAACAGTTATAATCACTAATTTAGCGGTCTCCGAACAGCCATTTAATTGCCGATTTGATACCTTTTATTTTTTTTAATTATTTTTTTAAATTGTGAGTGTTTGAAGCATAAAATGATTTAATTATCTTGAGATCGGTAAATTTTTACGAATGACTAACAATTAAGTATCCGTATATATTTTATAAACAAATTAGATATTAATATTAATTTTTAAAATTTATAAGTATTAATAAAATTAAGTTATACTTCAAAACTATTGAAGATGATATCCTAAATATTATAATCAATAACCATCATAAAAATAAACATGGGCATCTGACTTTTTAATTAAGATAAGGTTCTCACAAGTTGGTTAAATTTCTGAAAAGCTCCCTTCACCAAGCTTTCCTCTTCACCAGCTACGCTTCGTTTCATCAAACTATCACAATTTCTGAAGAATCTTGAAGATGTCTCAGTCCAACCAGAACTCAGGTAACAAATTTCATCAACACATTTCTTTTCTATTTTTATTTTTATTTTTATTTTATAAGTCAAGTGTTTCAGTATTTAAAGTAATTATAGAGGTTGTTGTTCAGTTATATGAGGCTGATATTGTTAGAATAATTAATATGAAAATCATTTTCATTTGCTTAAGAAAATTTGAGAAACTTGTTCGGCTAAGTATTCAAAAATTTGATTATTGCCTGTTAGTCAATGGAAATTAGCCTATCCTTATTGTGTGCACATGTATCCTGAATAAAACGCTTTCAGATCTTGTACCTTGTTTTATATATAAGTAAAAAAAAAAAAAAAAATGTCTACAGGATATTTTCTTGACCTCATTTTATTTTTCCTCTTTATAAATAAGTACATGTTGATTATGCTGTAATTGTCTTTCAGTGGTCACTGATTAATTCTGTTTTAATTTTTTTTTTCAGAGCTTAAGCAGCAGAAAGTTATTATCCCAAACAAATATGGGGAAAAGCTTGTGGGTATATTACATGACACTGGATCAACTGAAATTGTTGTGTTGTGCCATGGTTTCCGGGCCAGCAAGGTTGGTCATTCTGAAATTTGGATTGTACTTCTTGTAGCTTTTTAGCTCTCTGTGACCTGTGTTTGTAGTTCGCTCAAGTACTAAAGCCCTCTTGTCTCTTGTAATCAATATTAAAAGAGGGGCTCAATTAGGATAAATAGTTTGTAATTTTTATTCTCTGAAACTAAATGTTAATTATTTTCTTGCAGACATTTGATTAAAGTACTTTTTTTTTCTTCCCTTTTGGGAACCTTATAGGTGATACAAATATGTAGATGTTCATCATATTACTGAACTGCTCATCCATTTGTAATAAGAAGAAAAAATTGCTCAATTAGCTTGGTTATGGGTAAGGTTTTACAGCTTAATCTTTTCCACCTCCAGGAAGATTTGATTATGGTGAATCTTGCTGTTGCATTAGAAAATGAAGGAATTAGCGCCTTCCGTTTCGACTTTGCTGGAAATGGGTAAGTCCTACTTTACAGGAGAGATGTGACTTGAATTTTATAAATTTATTCATTCTTTGTAATAATAGTTTTTGGGACATAGCCCACGGTTTTATGTGCAAATTGCCAGGTTGGTAACAGAGCTTACAGAGGTTTTGTAAGAGTAAATGCATTAATTATCAATGTATATGAGGGCTCCTAAATGCAGAATTTTATGCCTTACTGATTCGTACTTTCTTATCCTAGACTGTCTCTCATCAACATATGAGGCTGTTGGGACGTTACTTTTTTCATGATAGTTTCAAGAACATTTAAAATTTCATCTATGCCATCTCAAGGTTTACAGTCTGCAATTATGTCTTCATCTTGTTCCTAATGTCAACCTTGGGAATCTTACACCTATTCTCTATGTTGTTGATTTATTTTTAATGCTGTGCTATCCAGGGAAAGTGAAGGTACATTTGAGTTTGGTAACTATTGGAGAGAGGCTGATGATTTACGTGCTGTAGTTGAATACTTATCTGGAGCAAATCGTGTAATAGGTGCAATTCTTGGGCATAGTAAAGGTGCGCTGGATTCTTCCAAGCATTGAATGCCTTAATATTTTACAAGATTAGATGTGTTGAAACTTGTACAAGATTAGAAAAAGTGGAAAAAAGTTGTATAAATGATAAAATTATACGAGTTCTGTCAATGAGAGTCAATCTAACAGAAACACTATCTAACATCTGCAATCATATTGCAGACAATGAATTAATTCAAGAAAACATTATATTGTCTTTTGCAGAGCTTTTGTTTTATAAAATTCCCATGTTAGCATTAGAGCCCACTATTGAACTTGTAGCCTACATCACACTTCTGGAACTTGGTTTTATTGAGTCCCAGGTATATTGATATGCTAGCACATCTGCTAGAGGTTGGACAAGGATTGCATTATGTGTAAGTACTGACAGGTCGGTTGCTTTGGCATATTATACCATGTACAAGTAGGTTAACTTTCTTATCATCTCCAGCCTGTACTTTGTGCTAGTTGTTTGTTTTTGGACAGTGAAGGTGATTTCTAATGTCATCATTATTCAAGGCTATTTATTGGTGTAGTAACCCATACTCTATGTGATTATCATTGTCGGTGTAATAAATAACCTAAACTGTAGCCCTGCATATTATTATTATCCTTACTACACTGCATTGTAGTGTAATTATTCCAAAGTAGCACAGCAGTGTAGGCTACTAATTCTTAAGAAACTGCATTGCAGCAAGGATTGTTACGTTGTTTGTTTACACAGTGAAGGTGATTTCGAATGTCTTGATTTTCTTAAGATATTTATCAGTTTAGTAAGCTGTACTTCAGTTTTATTTCTTACTAAACTGAAAGTTAGTGTAGTGTGATTATCTTTACTACACTGCATTGCAGTTAAGATTAATTTACTGCATTGCTGTTACGGTCAAATATGTAATTTGTTTGAGCGGTGAAAGTAATTTCTTATGTCTTGATTACTTGAAGATATCTTTCAGTGTTGTAGCTAGACATTAAGATTTTTCATAAATTTGAAAATATTTTGTAGATTATGCCACCATATGATGCCTTGGGAATTGAAAATCTTTAGTGTAAGAATCTTTGCAGAATTTCATCAAAAACTTTTAACGGAAACATGTCTTCATTTATGATGTATACAAGCTAAGCCTCTGGCTTAGTGAAAAGTAGACCGCCTGAAATTCAAAATGAAAATCTAATGCTGATGACATAATCAACAAAACATGTGGCAACTTTGCTTTTTATTTGGAAATTGAAATTGGTGTCATCCTGCCATAATAGTCAATAGAGCTGCTTGTATTAATCACTTAGTTTCCTCTTTCATTTCTTTTTGGTATATTTGAATAGTTTGAAAGGTTTCTGCCATGGATAACTGATTATATATATATGCTTTGATTTAAGCCATTTTGCTGATTCATGTAAATGCAGGAGGTGATATTGTGCTACTATATGCCTCTAAGTATCGTGATATCCACACAGTTGTAAATGTTTCTGGCCGTTGTGATTTGAAGGGAGGCCTTGAAGATCGCTTGGGGAAAGACTATATGGAAAAAATAAAGCAAGATGGATTCATTGATCTTAAGAATAAAACAGGTTAATTTTTTTCTTTTTTTGTTTCTAACATATTTGTGGTAGATTGGAAAATTTTGATCTTTCAATGCTGTCACTAATATCTATCTACAATTTTGTTGGAGCATCTATATACTACGTCTTTGTCTATGATTTTAAGTGTAGCACTATAGTTGGTTGACATAGTTTCCTCACACATAAGCACAAAAAGAATTGGCATTGTTTTGTTTTGTACACTCGATTAGCATTTGACTTTTGCAGGAGATGTTGAATATCGTGTCACTGAGGAAAGTTTGATGGATCGTCTAAATACAAACATGCATGAAGCATGTCATCAGATTGACAAGGAATGCAGGTGAAAGAAAAAATGTGAACTGGCTGACAGTTTTCCATTTATATTTTATACATTATTTTTGACCAAAATTTTGGTGTGTTAGAAGACAGTAGATGCAAAATATATATTATTAATGGTTCATGCGTAGTGGTAATATATGATGTATGTAGCGTTGAATGACCATGTCTGTAATGCAGGGTCCTGACAATCCACGGATCTGCTGATGAAATTATTCCCGTTCAAGATGCACACAAGTTTGATAAGATCATACCAAACCACAAGTTGCATATTTTAGAAGGTGCGAATCATGGATATACTAAACATCAAGCTCAACTAGCATCAGCTGTTCTGGACTTCATAAAGGCAGCCCTGAAGCAGGAGAAGAATACCCCGAAAACTATTTAAGGTGCCTTTCATCATGATTGCATCTAAAGTTCTGGTTTGAATTTACATTAGGAGTTGTTAACTAAGTTTGGGGCATTAAGCTTGTTGACCTTGCTCCTTATGACACCTTTAATTTGATGCAGGTGCATGATGAAACATATCAGCAACATAGTGAGAAAGGTTCAACCTATGAATAGCCAAGATTTTGTGGCCAGGGAAAATTTTACTGGTTGAATAAAAGTTACGGTACTTCTGTTTCGAGTGTTATTATTAGAAACGTCCTCATAAACTGAAAAGGCAGTAATTCAATGAAGAAAAAAACTTGTTCATTTGGACTTCTTACCCCTTTTAAGAGAAAAAATAATTAGTTTAACCTTTGGATAATCCCAAAGGCCCAAACCCTCCTTCCAGTAATAACAAATAAATAAAAGAAAAGATTACAGTAATACATGTTGTAAGAGCATAGTTAAATATATATATATATACATAAATTGAACCCAATGGGCTTATTTTCAGCCTATAAATACAATGAATGAATTATTGCACAACCCTGTTTATTTGTTTGAATAGGATGACGGGCAGCGAGGGGTTCGATTATTGACAGTTTTCTTTCTAGAAAGTAAAAGGACATAGATTTTTATGGTTTCAAAAATACTCTTATGAAATTTCTCTGTCAGCAAATTTTACCTGTTTAGATAGCTTTTTTTTTTTTTTTTTAATCAGTTCTTTGATTTGTAACTGCGTTTGTTTGTTGATGTCATTAGGATATATCAGTAAATGAGCAGTTTATAAGCCTTTTCCCATTCAACCGTACGAAATATACTAATGGATGGGGATCTTGTTGGGTAAATTTTAAACTATAGGGGTCTAACGTCTCTTTGATTATATTTTAGGGGTCTGGATATCATTTTTCTCCGTTTTCTATCATATTGTGGGAATTTCTCTTTCTTCTCGTGTGGTGGCAATTTTTCTTTTTTTAATAATAATTGCTCTTTAATCACAAAGCTTTAACTTTGTATTTCTTATCACATATATTTCTCTTGTTTTTTTTTCTTTCATCAATTTTGTCCTTTGATTGGAATTGATCGTTCTTCATTTGACATTGTGGGCAAATTTGTATTTTAATAATTTTTTCATTACATAATATGATTATTTCGACCAGTGTTAGTTAAGTTATTTTTCGATTTGTGTTAATAAATTTACATATTTTTCAGGTTTTTACAAAATTTATTTTATTTAAGTTATTTATAATTGAAATATTATCAAATTTCAGATAATTTAATTTCAGATTTATTATTTTATTAAATTTGGTAAAATGCTAAATCGAAATTATTAACATTCATTTCATGTAGTCCGCGTAGTCGCCGATATGCGGTGTCTCCATCATCGTTGTAATTCCTCGTATTTTCTTAGTAAATTTAAGTTCAATTGATTTTTGGCTTTTTTATAATTTCATATAGATTTTAATTTTTAAATAAATTGTATTTTTATTTTAAATTCTAATTTAATGTCATTTGATCTGTTGGGAGTTTGGATTTAATTTTCTTAGCAATTTATTTGATTGCTATAACATGTTTGCTTCTTTCTTTTTGTTGGAGTTTTTGTTGATATTTTAGTCATCATGAGCATATTTAAGTTATTTATTGATGGTTAAATAACGGTTAGTGGTCAACTCTAGTCAAACGACATAATTAAAAAAAAACAAGGGATATATTTGACAAGAAATGCAAAATTGTGGTTTTTGTGAGTAAAGGGCAAACAAGTGCAAGTGTAAATAACCTAATGATAATGATAAATTTTTGAAAATGACCCTAATTTTATGCCTTTTCTTTTTAGCCACAAAATTAACTCCTTGAACTTTTACAAATGGCCTTTATCACATATTTTCACTCCTTTGCAAATAATATATTATTGTTTGAGTATTCGTTGTGTAAAATTTTATAAAATTTAGATGTTTGATGTGAGAAAAATTGGTGAAAAATATGAAGAAAATTTAGTTTTAGATGGTGGTGGGTGGTGGAGAGGGGCCTCACGTCGAGTGGTTGTTGTGTAGCGCTTTGATGTTATACGAAGTATTCACTCAATATTCAAACGCTGTGCACAGCGCTTGTTGGAGTGCGTGTATCATGTGCAAAAATAATTATATTTTAAATTTATTTTTTATTTATATTATTTAATCTATTTAATTTATTTATTAGGTAATTTAATTTATTGAATTAATTATATTCAATTTATTAATTACGTAGTTTATTAATTTTAATTTGTTCAGTTAGTATATTTTAATTAACTTGTTTAGAATATAGAATATATTTATTTAGTATATTTAAATTTTTTATTATATTTAGTTATTGTTTTGGTATTTTAGTTTTTATTTAATTTATTTTCTTATTGTACTTAATTTATTGAGTATATTTATTGAATTTAATTATTTATTATTAATTTTAATTTGTTTAGTTAGTATATTTAATTTATGTATTTAGTGTATTTAATTTAAGTAAAAGAACATCTAAACTTTAAGGTTTTAGAAAAATGACATGTAAACGTTTAAAGTTTTTAAAATTTCATTTATACTCTTGTTAAGTAATGGATTCTATTAAATTTCACAAGAGAAATGATAAAAATAAAAATTC
Source organism: Ailanthus altissimus (assembly GCA_946807835.1). Lineage (NCBI taxonomy): Eukaryota > Viridiplantae > Streptophyta > Magnoliopsida > Sapindales > Simaroubaceae > Ailanthus > Ailanthus altissimus. Next base: position 24,612,190 of record OX327689.1, read on the forward strand.
ATCCTCTATCAAGTTAACGACTGATCAAGAGTCAATCAAAAGTGATTGACGATTGGTTAACACAATCAACATTTACTCAATGCTGACAATAATTGGTCAACAACGGTCAACGATCGATCAAGAGGCTGATAAACAACTTGTCAACAATAGTCAATAGCCAGTTAACACTGATCAAAGTTGGTTTTGCCTCATCAACGCTAGTCAATGTCGGTTATCGTTTGGTTAACTGTGGTCAATGATAATCAACTCCAATTAAACTTTTTTTAGTTAAAATAAAAACATAATTGCAATTTCATCAAATTTAATAACTTTTCTATTAACTTTAACATAATCTGTTATATGGGTGTAAATGAAAATTTTAAAATTTTGCATATTTGTTTTCTTTTTATAAATAAAGTTATACTCTATGCACTTTTTTAAATACGAAAATGTCCATAATTAAATTTATTTTATTTACTTTATAAATCCATATAAATATTAATCACACCTAAATATAATTCTTATTGTTATAACCCCATTTATTTGATTTTTAATTAAAATTTTAACGACTTTTAATTAATTTGTTTTTATAACTACAGTTTCTATTTTATTTTTTTGCAACTGTGGCATGTCGTCTTTTTTTAGAAAAATAATTTTTTAATAAATTTTTTTTAAGGTTATGGTTCAATTTAATAAAAAACAAAAAATATTGCTGTTCAATTTTAGAAAGCTGTAACTTCCTGTTTATATAGTTTATAGATTTTGTTAGAGATTCGTACTCTAATACGTTAAAAATTCGCAATCTAATTTAAGATTCAAAATTCAAAAATATTAGTTCCCATAAACTTAAGTCTACTTCCTGAATTGAATAACAAATTTAATATTGCATTATATCTCAAAATAATATAGGAATAGAATTACAAAAACATTTACTCTTGTATTACATACTGTTTCTCTTTCTAAACAATTTCTTTGTCTAAAATTATTTCTTTCTCTAAATAACCACTCTTTCTCTCTTTACATCTTTCTTTTTTTACTTAAAGAGAATGAAGAAAAATTAGGTTGATTAAATAGTTTAAATTTGAGTCTTATATATAGTAATTTTTCTTCAATTAATTCTTTCCTATTTTTGGTAAGGTTTTTATTGTTTGTCATGAATTAGGTTTCAACATAAAAAAAAAAAAAAGTGAGATTCATTTTCAAAGAGGAGAAAAGAAGAACATAATTGCCTAAAATACATTAAAACAAATAAATTTGATAATTTATTTATTTTTTGCTATTGTATTCTTTTGTTTTTTGTTCCATATAAATTCTACTATTTTTTTATTCAACAACAGTAACTTGCTAGTTATTCATTTTCTTATAACTGTAGTTTGTTTTAACTTTTTTTTTTTTAATTTGCTCATTCTTTTACTTTAAAAATAACTCTTGTTCCTTCTTAGGATTATGGCCCAGCCCAATCTTGTAGAGCAGCCCATAATTTGAATAATTCGAAGACTCCTCGTTCATAAGTTACAATTAAGTTTATCATATAGACCTCTAAGGCTTTAACCTTTTATTAAAGAGATCCTAATCAACCTTGAAGTCTTGGGGATTCACCTATACTCTTTGATTTAAAGGACTTCAATATTTATTACTATTCAATATGAGTCGACTATGCCTCCAAAGGCTCTTTAATTTAAGATTGAGGACTTATAGTATTCTTAAATTATATAAAGTTAGACTCTTAATCAATTTAATACATATAATCATGAAGTCATTAATTAATCATTTTTTCAAAAATCTCAGAGGCCGTGATTTTTGGCTTAACTAAAATTTAAACAAGTCAAAAGATTAAAAAAAAGATATAAATTTGCTTTAATCTTAATAGAACTCTATATCATACATTTATAAAAAAGAGATTGAAGATTCAAAAAAGAGGTTACGCATAAAATACTGAGAAAACATACTTTATTTCATGGTTTTTTTATTTAGATTTCTTAAATCATGCCTTTTCTCAACTTAAAAACACACATAAAACCCATAGATATTACCTATATTTATTATAACATTTTTTAGCTTTCTCTTGACCCTTACTAACTTAAGCATTATAGAATCTTCTTGAAAGAAACTCCAATGCGACCTAACAATGGTTATGGTTACAGGGAGCTCTAGAAGCTTATTTCCTAGGAAACGTTCATGATGGTTCATTTAAATTATTTTCGATTTCAAAGGCCACAGATAAGTGATAAGTGCTTAAGAGAGTCAAGCCAAGTATATATGAGTTCGGATATCCAGATGATTAGATAGTTAGTAAGCTTTGGAATGCTAAACTATTAAGAAAGTATTATTCGTAAATGTAAATTTAATGAATGCTTGTTTTGGTTTGGTGAATGTTTGAAATCTCAAAAACTTTATTTTGAAGTTGTAATAAACAGTAACAATGAAATTTTATCCCTTCAAAAAGAAATGATTGAATTCATAGAGATTTGTTTCAGGGGATATGGGTAAGGCCCTTATGACTCATTTAATCAAATAAAAATTAAAAGGATAGGAGTGAAACCCTAGCAACCCTTTCAAAAAAAAAATCACTAATAGTCGAGAGGTACAAAGGTACGACCACCCAAGAAAATTATTTGAGCATAAAAATATTTCAAACTCAAAAGGTCCAAAATTCATGATCAACCCTAATTGGTTATGGTTCATGGAATTAAGGAAAAAAAATTATATTATTTGGTAGATAGAAAGTTTCATTACTTGTAAAATCAAAATAAAAAATTCATAAAAACTATATCTTCTCAAATAAAATTAAGAAAAAATAAAAGGAAAAGACATCTAAGCAATAGGTGAGGGGCTATTCTTAAAAAAAAAACCTCCCTAATAATCTAAGCAACCTCATTATCTAGTGTAAGAGTAATAGCAATGAAAACAGAATCAACGGGGGCTTTATTACTATCACCCAAGGGTAGGACCTTAGCAACCTCCTCCTCGCCCTGAGAGATTGCTTCTTTGAGGCATTAAATGTCAAGTTCTAGGAAATGCTTCTTAAAAGCTCTGACATAGCTGCCATCCATATAACCCTCGAAGTCCAAGCCTCTCCTAATGCAACTGCCTAGTTTCTAGAGCCAGAAAACTTTAATTCTATAGTTAGTTGCTTGATTCGACTTGCCATCTCGACCCGTTTCCTTTTAACTCTCTCTGCTCTTTATTTAACTTTAGACTGATCTCGCTTCAGAGTCTCAATAGTGGTCTCGGTCTTAGAAATTTTAATTTTTAAGAGTCAAATCTGTCTTGAAAGCTCTAAGGCTTTGCTCTTGACTTCCACCACAATCTGTGATGCTTGGTTTGCTTGAAAAAGGACATATTTCTCTAATTTTGAGATTTTGCTCTCAGTTTTGGCTCTTTTGGTTTCAACCTCCTCGACCCTTACTTATATGACTTTGAAGTCTTTGGTGAGTAGTCAGCCTTTTCTCTCAACGTCTTTGGTTTCATTTTTTAATAAAGTCTTTTATGACTTTGAAGTCTTCAAAAATTCCATAACACTCATCTAATTCTCTATCTTGAGCATAAAGGCCTTTATTAAGGATACGAAGGATGTTATTGTAGCATTGAGATAAAGCAAATATGGCCTAAAGATATCATAAAAAATTATAACCCAAGCAACCAAGCAAATGGCATATTAAGAAAGAAAATGAAGCTTACATCTAATGAATTATGGATAGCATGATGAATGACAAATGTTGAATTCCAATTTAAAATTTCACGAGCTTACTCAAGGACGATATAACGTGTCATGCCCCAGACCCAAAAGATCTGACACATAACATAACTTACACTCATTCAATTATATTTAACATTCATTTCAATTTTGTTTTTAGAATTGTAACAATTGAATTATGACTGGGGCAATTAGTAAACCGGAGATACGCAGAGTTTTCTCAGAGATTAACACTCTACTATGTCACCAGTAGCAACTTTATTATCGGAAGTCCAGAATATATTCATTGTAAATTCTTACTTAAAATCAACCCATAACCACACTTGGTGAAACTTAAACTAAATAAAACCATATACAATAAAATAATACATAAGTATTTATTCAATAAGGACAAATCAAATATCTGAAATTATATGTCCACAAATGAAATACTTAGTAACCTAGCAACTTAGGGAACCCAAAGGATAGCAGGAGCCTTGCTAAATCCGCTAAGTACACATGTACCTTATTTACCTGAAATCACCATAAACTATAATGAGTATAAAACTCAGTAAGCATACTAATTTTTCATATATCAAAATACAAATACATATATATACACAATGCATGTGTATGATATGCTATGATAAATCAAAATCATAATCTTATCAAATCATATGTTAGGTAAGCGTTTACATATTCTTTCAAAATATATAATAGGAATACCATAACTCAACTACTACTTAGTAGGACTTTTATATCACATATCACATAATGAGCCAAATGTCACTCGTAGGTGACATACCGTATGAGAGGAATAGTACAAGTGATGATGCAAACGACATTGCATAGCCTATACGCATACAAGACAAAGAATTCGCACGTGGGCTTGGAAGGGCTCAAGTCCATCAATCACATGATACATTAAGTTTGCAAAATGGGCCAATCACAAGACTTAGAGCCAAGCAATTTAAAGAAGCATTAAATGGGCTGATTCAACAGGTTTGTGGGAGGGCAAACACATGGAGGCCTAGCATAAGCCCAAATATATTTCAAATCAATCCAAATCAGATTCAAGGAAACCTAATCACTTTGATTAAGGCAGAATTTTTGGAAAGTTGAATATTCAAGGAAACATAATTCCTTTGATTTAGGCATGTTTTCTGGAAATTTGAATATTCAAGGAAACATAATTCCTTTGATTTAGGCATGTTTTCTAGAAAATTGATTAAGTTTGAATTTTGTTGTTATATTAGTTGTAAGTTTGAAATTTGTATTTGAAAGTTGTAACTTGACATCTCTTATGGTCTCTATAAATACCATGGAGATTGAGAGTGGGAGGACAGATTTCAGACAATAATATTTGAGAGTTTTTGTGTTCTTCTTTCATTCTTGAAAGGACTTGAACTTATCAAGCTTGTTCTTGTGGCGTTCAAACAACCGGACTTATCACCTAGATTCTTGAAGTGTCCTTGGGGTTTCTTGGTGTGGCGTCCTATATCCATCCATAGTCTTGGTTCTTGGTTTGCTAACTCAAGGGTTAAGACTCGTCAAACCTGCGTCTTGAAGATCTCTGGTTCAATTCCATATTGTGGTGCTGGGTTTTGTCACATTGTTGGTAAGGTTCATATCATTGTGAGGTTTAAATTACACATATATAATGCTCATGTCCGAAGGTAAAAGCTAAACCCTCACTTTGATCATCGGTGAGTCTTCTCACATGCACCAATACGCCACCACACGAATGTGATGACTCAATCTTCCTTTAGGTACCAATAGGATCCTCCCTACATACAGAACATATAATATATATCAATCCCGAAGGAAAGACCACATATAAAGGCTCCACAAATCACATAAGGTGCCTACTAAGTAAATAACGAGTTCAAGCATCCTCAAAACACAAAACTTATTTTATGGACATTTTCCACTTCAAAAGCTTTCTTTGTTAAACATATTTTATTTTAAAAGTTCACTTTCTTAAACACATGTATGTCCATGCTCAATGTCAATGCTCACATTCATAAACATATTTTTTTTACATTTCATATCAAATATACTTTGGCATAACATAAATATATTTCTAAACACATTTACAAAATCACACATAGACAATTACTATGTTTATTGTGATTTCAGTAAAAGTCTAATATACTTACCTCTTAGCACTTTCAGCTACAAGGTTTAAATCTCCTTAACCTATTAATAGAGATTAATCCTTTCATGAGCCTCAACATTCATACAAAACACTTTAAATAGCTTACAAAATTATACATATTGCACTTATCACATCAAATTGGTCTAATTACTTGGTTTATCAAAACCTGTCATTTTGACCACTTACATTTAACAAAATTTTCTTATACATCAAATGATGTCCAATTACTCCAAAATTAGAATATATCATTCTTGACTCATATATTCTTTTTATATGTGAATATTATATCATAATTTCTACACAGTCCATTCCATAAACACCATCGAATCAAAACTACTAACCTGACAAGATCAAGATATTTACTAAACAATATTCAATCTCCCAATTTTATAAAATCATATACTAACTCAAAAATTACAAAAATATCACAGAATTACTCTTAACACATATCTCAACCTATGATAAATATTTCACTTCAAAATCATTGCCAAAAGTATTTTATTATATAGCTTTAAAAATTCGTTAATCAAATACTGTAATGAGTTGACACTCTTTAGAAAATCATAACAATTTAACCATATTGATCTAAATTTTCAATTCTGAGTATATCATATTAGACATATAAACTTATCATATTACATAAATTCGTAATTTTTGAAGATCATTAAGTAGATCAAAATTTTTGTGTCATTATATCATACTATTAACATAGGAAATTTTTAAAATTTCAGGGTCATTTTGATAAATTCACCACAAATTCAATTTTTGGAATTTTCAATCGATTCAAAGTCTTAAATGATTCTAAACATGTCTAATTTTATATGCTCAAAATTAAAAACTAGAATCGAATCATAACAATTTATAAAATTCCGGATCAAGAGACTATCAAGTAGAAATTCTGCAATTCATCATGATTTATCAAGTTATCTACATAGATCATCATTAATTCTCACAATATCTTACAAAATACACATCAAATCCTCAATTGTACATTTTTCTAGAAATTAAAACTTAAAGGAATTAACTAATTTAACACCAAAAAACTAAGAAAGAGTTATAATATACCTCTTAAAGCTTAAATTCCAACTTTCTTCTTCTTCTTCTCTTTCTTTCCCCTTTCTTTCTCTCTTTTCTCACTCTAAAAGAGGTAGCTCGACCAAAATGAGTGAATTAGGATTTCAAAAGTGTATTTTTATACAAAGAGCCTAATTTTTGATATTTACGAATTTGCCTCAAAAACTTTCAAAGTATTACAATTTGGTCCCTAAAATAAATCTGAAGTCTTGCAAATAAACCCAATACTAATACTATGTCCTTAACCTATACAAACACTACTAATAACAATACATAAATCAAGTATCACCCACATACAAATAAAATATGTATATATATATATATAAATATTTATTCTTATCGGTTGTGGATACTAGTTACTACATAACGCTCCCCTATCTTATAAGTGGGGCCAAATGTTCAAGCTTATCCTACTTGTTAGGAGTAATGTTATCGACCTAAAAGATACCAGTGTTAACATTCACCAACCTTTTCAATCTTTCATAGTCAAGTAGACCAATCCTATGAGTGATCTTAGTCTGTGGAGGGTGAGAAGTTTTCTTCAAAAGAGTTTACATAGAAGCTAAAGAGACGACTACACCTTTGCCCTTATTTTCTCATAATGGAGCACTTCGAGGTTGCTCCTTCAAATGGTCTTCGGTCGTTCCATCCTTTAAGGTATCTCTACTAACCCTTGAGTTCCTCAATCTTTTTATCTCAATTTGATCCCATAAAAAAACATGACAATGCATTCCTTCCATTGAGTTGGCATCTTGGATTTAACCTCATTGTGGCGGGACCTCTTCTTGCTACTATTATCTTATTTTGGAATTTCTTCAGAATAAAGACAAAATAATAGATTAGATTGATAAAAGAGAAATAATATACCTTGAAGAGACAAAACTTACTTCTCTTCCTTCTCTTTACGACTGGAACGTTCGTTGGTGAAGTAAAAATAAGGTTCAAAGCTTGAAGGGATTCTTCAGACAAAAGATCTCACTAACTCATTGCACATTGTTGTGTTGCTTTAACTCTTGTTTTAACACTATTGAAGATCTTTGTTCTTAAGGGCTAAGAAGCTGCAAAATAATGAAGGCAATCCCTATTTAGGCAAACATTTTTACAAATATAGTTGTATAAGCCTGGTAAAAAAAGTCCAAATAAAGAGCCACCTCATTGAGTTTAGGTCATCTAGGGAAATTATCAATAAGAGTGACCCTTAGGGTTACTGAAGAAAGGATATCGAATCGAACCCTTAGGAGTTTCAAATCTTCCTCGGTTATAGTGTATTTTTGGTAATGAAATCTAGCTTAAAGTTATCCACTCCCCCACACCTTGAAAAGGGCTCGAGACCTTCCTCATTGTTAAAAACCTCTTCTTTACCATACACGAGGTCTTCCTTACCATCGATAGCCTCTAAGTCTTCAGACTCGACTATCTCAATAGGTATATTTCCTTTTCTCACCTCTTGCTTCAACCACAAATGCCTTAGGTTCTACTTAGATAGGTCTTGAGTTCTCACCCTACAACAACATGATTTTTCATACCATGCTAACCTGTTTGACTATGGGTTGGCATTCTAAAGTTAAAAAGTCTAAGTATAATGTGGGTGATGTTAGATATCCCGACCCAAGAATATTCAACAAGAAATGATAAATTTTATAAAAACTTGAAACCATAGTACAAAGTCAAAATCTATTCCATAGTAAGATACAAAAATCATAAAATATCCTTAGGAGTCTAGGCACAATACAATAACAATATTTATCTAAATAGAAAGAGAAAGAGAAACATGGGCTGAAAAAGAAAGAACTTACCATGAAATATTATCAAACAGTTAAAAAAAGAAGAAGATGAAAGTAGACTGGAATCGACAATCAAAATCTAAAGAATTGTTGCTGAAATGAGTTTTTGCGCTTTTTCTTTCTAGAATTCAAAAAGACTATCTCTTTCGCCAAATGAAAACAATGAACAAAATATTCAAAATAACCTAAGAATCTTATACTTATAAGACTTACAAATTAGTTAAAGTTGTTGAAGCCATTGTGCGGCCTAAAGAGTTTCACGCTAAAAAATCTCTCTCAACTAATTGACACAATTTATAAGGCTTTGATGACTATTAGATCAAGATCTAAAAGTTAAGCAAAGACCACGTCATTCGTAACTGCTTATGTCTTTGGGTTTTGTGAAGTGTAATGATGACAAGTGCACAATTTTTTTTATAAATAATTACGTTTAATTCTATAACAATATGTATTTTAAAATTAGGACTATAAAACAGCTCTCAAATGACCGATGGCTTCTCTTATCTGAATATTCTTAAACAAGTACCAAGAATAATTAAGACAATGATGAAGTCTCGTGACTAGAATTATAAAGCTTTAAATACTAACAAGTTAATATTAAAAACTAAAAGATCCTTATTCTCTATTAGGATTTTAGCCTAAGCCCAAGCCCAATCTTTTAGAGCAGCTTACGGATTGAATGACCCTAAAACTCCTTGCTTGTATGCTTAAAGTTGAGTTTGTCATACTGACTCTCAGGCTTTGGCCCATTACCATGGAGACCCTGGTCGACCATGAAGTCCTCAAGATTCATCTTTACTTTTCGGCCTGAAAGATCTCAATATTGATTAGCACTCAGCAATTAACACTAGCCGAGCCGACCATACCTATAAAAGGCTATTTCACTGAAGACTGAGGACTTACCAAAATCCTTAAAATACATGCAGTTGGACTCTTGATTAATATAATCTTTACAATTACAGAGTCACTAATCAATCCCATTCCTAAAAATTTCAGAGGCCATAATTTTTGACCTAATTCAAATTCAAACAAGTTGAAAGATAAAAAAAAAAGGTACAAATATACATTTATAAAAAGGATATTAAAGTACCAAAAAGGGGGTAACACATAAAATTACTAAGAAAATATTCTATTTCATTGTAAATTTAGATTTCTTGCGTTAAGAAATCAATACCTTTTCTTAACCTAAAAATACATAAAATACCCTTAGATATTACCTACATTTATTCTAGCATTTCCTATTTTTTTCATGACTGAGCTGACTTAAACATTAGAAGGTCTTTGCTAGAAAAAACTCCAACGTGACCTAACATTAGTTGTGGTTATAGAGAGTTCTCGAGACTTAACTATCTAGGAAACGGTCAGAGGCAAGCTATTCAGAATGTTTTTAGCCTAGTTCATCATGAAGTTTCATAGTTATACCTCAAATTTATAAATTTAACTCGTTTAGTCTAAAATCATCTAAGGTCAATATTTCTTATTCTTCCAAAATATTTATTTTTTATATAATGAATCATATTTGATATAGAAAACGAAAGGTTTAGAGTGTGTATTGAGTGAGTATGCAGGAAGGGTGTCAAAGTATAAAAATATTTCATTTACCTATATTAAAATTTCTTAATTATAAATTACACAATCAATATTTTATATTAGAAGTAGTATTAAAATTAAAAGTGTATAAAATATATTTTTAGGTACAAATAGCCTCACCCTTATAATAATCTTACAAGGTTTTTGACAATCATTGTCAACGATGTTGGTCTCAAATTAAAAAATTGTCATGATTAAAAGAAAATACCATTTTATTTCTAAAAAAGGAAATGCCACATCTTCTAATATTGATACAGTTGCTGGTGGGAGGGCGATCGGCATCAATAGGGATTACGTCCGTTGTGGCCAAGAAAATAAAATAACAATAATTATAATAATAATAATAAAGGTTTCGTCGATAGCGGAGCGGGTAAGAAGTCGAAAGACACCAGCGGAGCAATTGGCAAAGCCTGATATTATGGTCAATAAACGATCAATCGAGTAAAATAAAAAATAAAAAACATAAAATAAACATGGGAATCTTGCTGTTTAATTATGATTCAGTTCTCACAACTAGTTGGTTAAATTTCAAAAAGTCCCCTTCACCAAGCTTTCCTCTCCGCCAGGTACGCTTCGTTTCATCAAAAAATCACAATTTTAGAACAATCTTGAAGTTGAAGATGTCCCAGTCTAAGTCTCAGTCTTCCCAGAACTCGGGTATCAAGTTTCATCTACACATTTATTTTCTTCTTATTTTCCAAATGAAGTGTTTCAGTATGTAAAGTAAATAAAGAATTTGTTGTTCCACGGGGCTGATTTTGCTTGTGGGTTTTGGACATTGTGTTATATGGAAGGAATTTTTTCTTTTCTTTTCTTTTTTTTGAATTTCCATAGTTTGCATTTTATTTGATTTTATAATGCTTGTTTCATTTTGATTATGCTTTAATAGTCTTCTGAGGTCACTTAGTTTCACTGTTTTTGAATCCCAGCACTGAAGCAGCAAAAAGTGGTCATCCCAAACAATTATGGGGAAAAGCTTGTGGGCATATTACACGATACTGGATCTACTGAAATTGTTATACTATGCCATGGTTTCCGATCCAGCAAGGTTACTGATTTTGAAATTTGAAGTGTACTTGTTGTAGCTTTTTAGTTCTCTCTATTCTGGTTTGATCAAATGCTGAAGCTCTCTTGGCTCTTGTGGTCAATATTTGTTGGTGGGGGATTTATCCCATATTGGTTATGGATGGTCATGTGCCTTATAAGAAGAGACTCATCTCTTCCCCATCAGTGTCTTTTGTGGACAAACCGTGTGGCATTCAAGCACATTTATCCACGCTAGGGCGGACTTAACGGAATGTAGTGAAATTCTTGTCATCAACAATATTTAAAGAGGGGATCAATTTGGATAAATAGTTCATAACTTTTATTCTCTAAAACAAAATGTTAATTATTCTGTCACAAAAATTTGATTAAAATAATTTTTCATTTGAGAACCTTTTAGGCGATGTGAATATGTAGATGTCCACTGAACTGCTCATCCACTGAGAATAAGATGACGAAATTGCTCAATTAGTTTGTTATGAACAATTTTTACAGCTTAATGTTTTCACCTCCAGGAATCCTTCAATATGGTGAATCTTGCTGTTGCATTAGAAAATGAAGGAATTAGTGCTTTCCGTTTTGACTTTGCGGGAAATGGGTAAGTCGTGCTTTACGGAAGAGAAGTCTTTTAAAAATTTATAAATATATATGTTCTGCATGCCACATTGTATTGGTGGATCTTTGGACATAGCCATGGTGTTATGTGCAATTGCCAGTTTGGTGGTGGAGCATATAGAGGTTTTTTTAGAAGTAAATGCTTTAATTATTAATGTATACCGAGTGCTCATAAATGCAGATTTTTATGCCTTAATTATTTTTTACTTTCTTATCTTAGATGGTTCTGTCAATCTGTGTGACTGTTGGGAAGTTATCTTTTCTTGATAGTTTAAGGATCAGTTAAAATTCTGTCTTTGCCATCTCAAAGTTATAGTGTGCAACTATGTTTTGATCTAGTTCATATATCAGTCTTGGGAATTCTACACCTGTTCAATAAGTTTTATGTTGATTTATTTATAATGCTATGCGTTCCAGGGAAAGTGAAGGTACATTTCAGTATGGTAACTATTGGAGAGAGACTAATGATTTACGTGCTGTGGTAGACTACTTCTGTGGAGCAAATCGTGAAGTAGTTGCAGTTCTTGGGCATAGTAAAGGTGTGTTGGATTGTTCTAAGCATTGAATGCCTTTAAATTTCACATGATTTTTCTTTAACTTTACAAGATTAGATTAGTGAAAAAAGTTGTGTGAATGGTGACATTAGATAAAGTTTCTTAATGAGAGTCAATTCAACAGAAACAGTATCAAATATTCTAGAATATGAACTTATTCAAGAAAATACTCTGTTGTCTTTTGCAGAACTTTTGTTCATAAAATTCCCACAGTTAGCATTAGAGCCTGCTACTGAACTTGCATCCCCTTATATCACATTATTGGAATTTGGTTTTATTGAGTTCCAGATGACAGTTATAATAAGCTCGAACATCTGCTATGAGGTCCGGGAATACCTTAAACAAACAAATATTGCACCATGTAAAAGTAGCTCAAAGAATGTACACGTTTGTTATGTTGGCATATTGGACCACGTATAAGTAGGTTAACTTTCTTATCATCTTAAACCTGTTCTATGTGCTAGTTGTTTATTTGGACAAGGAAGGTGATTTCTAATGTCCTCATTATTCAAAGGTTTATCACCGCAGTAACACATACACATTGTAGGTGTAGGTGTTATCATTGTCAGAGTAATAACCTTCACTACTATCCTCTATTTATGATTATCCTTACTACACTGCATTGAAGTGCAATAAATTGTTGTAGGTGTAGGTGTTATCATTGTCAGAGTAATCACTTTCATTGAAGTGTAATAAATTGTTGTAGGTGTAGGTGTTATCATTGTCAGAGTAATAACTTTCATTACTATCCTCTTTTTATGATTATCCTTACTACACTGCATTGAAGTGTAGTAAATTATTTCTTTTTTTTGAGAAATGTAGTAAATTATTTCTAAGTAGCATTACAGTGTAAGGTTAGTAATTTTGTTTGTTTGGGCGGTGAAGATGATTTCTAATGTCTTTTTTCTCGAGATATTTGTAAGTTTAGTACCTGCACTGCAGTTTTGTGTTTACTACACTGCATTTCAGTTAGTTTGATCATCTTTACCCCAATGCTTTATTGCAGCATAAGGTTAGTTACATTATTTGTTTATGCAGTGAAGGTGATATCTAAAATCTTGATTATTAGAAGATATTTTCCAGTGTAGTAGTAGCCTAGACATTAAGATTTTCCATAAATTTCAAGATATTTTGTCGAACGATCCCAGAATATGATGGTGTGGGAATTCATCAATTAATATTATATACAATTTCTTCAATAACTTTTAAAGGAAATGCGTTATATATACATGGTTGGAAAGTAGATTAAGTGAAAAGTCAAAATCAGAATCTAATGCTGATGACATAATCAACAAATTATGTGGCAGGTTTTCTTTTTATTTGAAAATTGGAATTGGTGGCATCCTGCTATAATACTGAATAGTTCTGCTCTGGTTAGTTTCTTCTTTTGTTTATTTTGGTATCTTTCGTCAATTTAAAAGGTTTATGCTGTGGATAAATGATATATACTTTTGATTTAAGCCATTTCGCGGATTCATGTATTTGCAGGGGGTGGTGTTGTGCTTCTATATGCATCTAAGTATCATGACATCCACACAGTTGTTAATGTTTCTGGCCGCTATGATATGAAGGGAGGCATTGAAGATCGCTTGGGGAAAAACTATATGGAAAAAATAAAGCAAGATGGATTCATTGATGTTAAGACTAAAAAAGGTAAATTTATTTTGTTTCCAACATATTTGTGGATTCTTCGGTGAGACTGGATGAATTGACCATTTACAAAAGAAGTTGTGTGTAAAATAAAAAGTTATTATTTAAATAAATTACCTAAATGTTGTTGGCATGGATTCTTTGGTGAGACTGGATGAATTTGACCATCTACAAAAGAAGTTGTATGTAAAATAAAAAGTTATTATTTAAATAAATTACCTAAATGTTGTTGGCATGGATTCTTTGGTGAGACTGGATGAATTTGACCATCTACAAAAGAAGTTATATTTAAAATAAAAAGTTATTATTAGATAAGTTACCTAAATGTTGTTGGCGACAATCAACCCCTTTGAGAATTTAGAATAGATGGAGCACCAATGCTCCACATGTCTGTCCACAACTGAATGTAGAGTTTGCTTGACATAGTTTCTCACATGTAAGCACGCAAAGAATTTGCATTGTTTGTAGTTGTACATACACTAGATTAACTTTTGACTTTTGCAGGAGATGGAGAATATTGTGTCACTGAGGAAAGTTTGATGGATCGCCTAAATACAAACATGCATGAAGCATGTCTTCAGATTGACAAGGAATGCAGGTGAAAAGAACGATTATCAACTGGCTGACGTTTTTCCATTTAAGCATTTTTGCTTGACCAAGTTTATGATGTGTTGGTAGACAGTAGAATAATCTTTGATTGATACTGAGACGAGTTTGGCAAAATGTTTATTGTTGATGTTTCATGCTTAGTGATAATATATGATGCATATAGTCTTGACTGACCAATGACAGTATGCAGGGTCCTGACAATCCATGGATCTGCTGACGAAATTATTCCTGTTCAAGATGCACTTGAGTTTGATAAGATCATACCAAACCACAAATTGCATATTGTAGAAGGAGCTAATCACAAATACACTAAACATCAAGCTCAACTAACACCAGTTGTTCTGGACTTCATAAAGGCAGCCTTGAAGCAGGATCACAATACACATAATAAACCAGGTGCTTTTTTCATCCTCATTACATCTAAAGTTCTTATTTGGAATTACATTGGAAGTTAATAGCTAGTTTTTGGGGCATTAAGCTTATCAACCTTGATCCTGATGACAACTAATTGGATAAAGGTGTCTGATGGAATCTATCAGTAACATAGTGAGAAATGCTCAACGTGTATTGCCCAAGATTATAGTGGCCATGGAAATATTACTGGTTGGCGCTCAAGATTTGAAGCAATCACTGCCTACACTCAGCGGAAGCTTTCACTTCATTTGCGGAACTTCATTGCTTGTAAGAATAAAATAACCCGACTGTCATTTTTGCTTTAACATTGTGCAATATCTTCATAAATTTTAAGGTACTCACCTCTTCTCTTCACTTTTCAATGTTTTAGAAATATTCACCTCATGCGACTTATTCATAAATTTATGTAATGGTAAAATCAATAACAGACAGGGCTATGGATTGAAGTTAATCAGATCAAAAAGTAAAAATGAATTTCCTCATTTGTTCTATAAAAAAAAAAACTTTTGACAAAACTTTGATTGTTTTCCTGAGCTCTCCATCATAGGACCGGCCCTATGCCTCCCTCTACGCTCAAGAACATTTATCAGATAAGATAATAATAACATGATAATTCATATTGTTACTTACTAAATTATTTTCTCTTCCCTATACTTTGATTCTCCATAGTAATAAATGTTAAATTACAAATCCAAAATGCAAAGCTACGCCCAGTCCATCGCGTGATCCCTTTTTGATATTATATGATGGAAGAATTCTAGGACAAACAACTCTTCTGCACAAATAAGCCAGCTATCACCATCATGCAGCAAGAATTGCAACTAATAATTGATCAAGATACAATCAAAACATTTAAGTAAAGCAGGTTTCAAAACAAGGCATTCTGGGGCTAAGAACCCAGCATGAAACTGCACACCCGCCACAAAACTGTACAAGGAGTTGGATTGATGATGACAGCGATTCTAGTTTCAGTGCCGTAATAAAAAGGATGGCTTATCCCTATATAGGCTTAGACCCAGTTGTCATCTTGAAAGGTTCAAGTTTTCTTCATACAACTTCCAACAGCTGAGGAGCTTCCTCTTTGTAATGGTTCACAAACTTTCTCAGGAAAAACTTTTCTAAAAGTCTGAAACAATGTAGACAAACAATGATTTTTCTTGATCAAACCTACGAAGTACTTGAGCAATTGAGCTCGGAACAATTCTCTTCCCAAGATGAAACCAGTGACTCGTGGGTGCCATACGTTGAGCAACAAATGAAGCCTCCAAACCCAATTTACCGACAAAATATTCCATATTTCCAGAATCTTAAAAGCAGATGATCCCTCCACGCAAATGCTTCAAAAATCTCTTTCTCAGACAACCTCACTTCTTGTAAACCTCCACTTTCCTTTCCTAAATTGACTCTCTCATCCCCGAAATACAAAAAATGCAGAAACAAACTTCAACTCCATAGGATCAACCCCATTCCCTTCAATTTCTCAACAGTTTCCTTAGATATATCTGAATTTGTAAATAATATGCATGCTTGGGCACGAGCCACAAAGGAACTCCATTTTGGCACCCCCATTCCTTTCAATTTCTCAACAGTTTCCTTAAATACAAATGCGTGATTCTGGCACTCCATTTTCTTGCAAAAATCTCAACATTTTTTTAACACTTTTGGACATCATAGGCGAGGATACGTGGTGAAAGTTTAATTGCTGAAATGGTGCTCTTATCAGACTTGAGAAAGTCTTTAATGAAATTATAACCAGGAAGTATTTGTTTCTCTACAATTCTATGGAAAATAGATGGCTCAATTTATAACAATTTTCTAACACCAGGGCTTGAGAAACCTTTTGAGTAAAAGAACTCGAGTTTGGGCAAAAGAGTTTTATCAGGATTCGAAGAAAGCAGGGTGGAAATCTGGGTTTCTGGGAAACCATGGTTCTTGAAAAAATCTTATAACGGAGCGGCATTTTCTGGGGTATCCAACTGATCATATTTGAAAGCAGATAAAGCAGATTGTGAAGAGAACCCGCAGGACTTGATGAGGTAAGAAACATTAAATGAGAGTTTGAGATGCATTTGACAATTAAACAATTCTGACGAGTAATTTTGAAGACAAAGTAGTCTACTTGTTGGTGAGACAGTGGAGGTGCAACCACCGTGAATAATAAATTTTGCAGAGAAAATAAAACATGGGAATATAATTGAAAAATAGCTGGAGGAAGGAAAAGCCTTTACAGATAATCACTTCTAAGAATGGGGAATTTTAATTGGGAATGAATTGAAGTTGCAGCGAAAGAAAATGCAAAATTGAAAAGTGAAACAGTTCAAATAATTAAAACATTTCGAGAACACCCTAATTCTTATGTTCGTTGACGTTCATGTCTATACATTGATGAGAAATAAACGGCATTGCGATGAATGAATCTCTACGGAGAGAATTCTTCACTTCACATCAAGGAGATAAGCGCGCAGCGATTTGAGGACAAATCTTAGTCCTTATTGGAGAATAAATTTGCAGAGAAAATAAAACATGGGAATTTAAATTTAAGATTGCTGGAAAAGAAACACCTACAATTCTTGAAAGGTAAATACTTCGGGACGGAGAACGACAGAATGTTAATGGAGTTGAATTTGAAAGTTGAAACTAGGAGTGAGCATCGGTTCGGTTAACTAGCGAATCGAACCGAAATTTTTGGTTCAATTTTAATTTTAATTTAGTTTTTTTAGACTTGATTGGTTTGGTTTCGATTTCGGTTCGGTTCGATTTAAATTAAAAAATATACTAAAAATAATAAAAAAATTAAAATTAAACCAAACCGAATTGATTCGGTTCGATTTAAATGGGCTTAAATTGATCGGTTTTGATTTCAATTTGGTTCGGGTCAGAACCGAATTGAAACCAGTCTACCCACCCCTAGTTGAAACCACCATTTAGTACTAAGTGTCTGTTTGATTGGATTTTTTTTATTGATCATAAGAGTTTTTTTAAAGCCAAAAGAATTTTTTTTTTAATTTTTAAGGCTGCTATGGTAAATTTACTTCTATAAGAATAGAGTTATTGAATTCATTTTTTTTTAATCTATATATATAATACTTGCTAAAGTGGGCATCGGTTCGGTTAACCGGTGAATCGAACCGAACTAAAATTTTTTATTCGGTTCGGTTTTATTTTTTTAAACTCGATTGGTTTGGTTTGATTCGGGTCAGTTTGGTTCAAACAAAAAAAATACACTTAAAATAATAAATAAAATAAAATTAAACCGAATCGAATCAAACCAAATTTTTTGATTCGGCTTGGTTCAGTTAAAATTTTAATTTAAGGTTCGGTTTGATTTTTTTAAACTTGATTGGTTTGGTTTAATTTTAAAAGAATACACTTAAAATAACGAAAAAATAAAATTAAACCAAACAGAACCGATTCGGTTTAGTTTGATTTAGATAGATTTAAACTAATCGTTTCTAATTTATTGGAACTAATCAGTTTTTGTTTCAATTCGATTTAGGTCAGAACCGAACCGAAACCGATTCTACCTACCCATATCTTTGCGGTGAGTTTAACATCCTACGCCAATAAACACATTGTTGTGCTGGGCTCAACCATGAGAGTAGAGTTTAAGATTGGTAACCTCATTTTCTTTAAGGTTGTTATGGTAAATTTACTTCTATAAGAATAGAGTTATTGAGTTTATATCTTTTTTTTTTATCTATATATATATATATATAATACTTTCTAGAGTGCGCGTCGGTTCGATTAATCGGTGAATCAAACCGAACTAAAATTTTTGATTCGGTTCGGTTCAGTTTAAATTTTAATTTAAAGTTCGGTTTGGTTTTTTTAAACTCGATTGGTTTGGTTTGATTTGGATCAGTTTGGTTCAAACAAAAAAAAAACACTTAAAATAATGAAAAAATAAAAATAAACTGAACCGAATCAAACCAAATTTTTTGATCTAGTTCGGTTTAAATTTTAATTTAAGGTTCGGTTTGATTTTCTTAAACTTGATTGATTTGGGTTAGTTTGGTTAAAAAAAATACACTTAAAATAACGAAAAAAATAAAATTAAACCGAACCGAACTGATTCGGTTTGGTTTGGATGAGCTTGAACTAATTGATTCTAATTTACTGGAACTGATTGGTTTCGGTTTCAGTTCGATTTAGGTCAGAACCGAACCAAAACCGATTCTACCCACCCATAATCCTTGCGGTGAGCTTAATATCCTATGCGAATAGACACATTATTGTGCTAGGCTCAACCATAAGAGTTGAGTTTAAGATTGGTAACCTTATTTTCTATTTTTTTTAGTTGAATTAATTTAATTAATAAAATTTTAAAGATGATTCCAAATTTAAGTTTTGCTTACATCAAAGTTAAAAAAAGATTTAATTTATTTTTCTTATAATAAAAACTTTTAGAAAATGTAATCCATCCTTTTATTATAATACATGTGTTTCATTTATTGAGGGGTTAATGGCATAATAAAAAAAATAAATGAATTAAAAAAAATAAATATAACAAGCGGTGACTCTTTAGTGGGCGGCTATTTCAACTATAAATGAAGCGAATGCTTCATTTCTTTGAAAAGAAACGAGAGAGAAACATAAGCATTTTAAGAAAATAAATAGAGGAAAAAGAAAAAAAAAAAGAAAAGAAAAGTAAAGGAAAGATAGCCGAAAGAGAAATAAGAAAGAAAAACAAATGAAAAATTTATAGAAAATGAGTTTAGGTAGTTAAGTTTATACCCAATAATTTAGCGGGTAACAATTTTATGATATTAGAATATTTATAATACATATCGGTATTAATAATATATTTTTATACCATATGTTATATGAGGAGTATCGATAGCTGGTAAACCTTAGGATCTAAAACCAACTCAAGATTATCGCGTTTTTGTGAGTGAATAACTATATATATTTTTAATACAATTGTTTATGATTAAATTACACATTATCAGATTTAGTTATGATTTATTTTAAACAAATAAATATTTATGCTATTTAGTATGTTCATTAAGAATCTATTATAGTATAGCTTATGATTATATTCAGTACATAAATATTTATTTTAAAATAATTATACTTCTATAGTATTATATAGTAGTTTTTGAACCACTATATGCATACTCACCTCTTTAGTGTAGTTGTTTCACACATGCATTAGACTAGTTTAGTTTGCTCTGCCCGAGTGATGCAACACTCCGCAGGTTTAGACCAGTTCAGATCCCCGCTCCGACTGTGGGTAAGTTCCTCCGTCAAGTTAGACTAGTTTTTTTTTTCCCGAGTACAAATTTAGTGTGGTTTTCAGTATGTATATAGTATAAAAGCTATATGTTTTTAGAGTTGCATTATATATATTTATCTTCAGAACATATTTCATGATAGTTTACACTTTTAGATTTTCAGATCCCTAGTATTATGTTATGATTTTAGTTTTCGTACAGATTTTATGACAACTTATATTTTCAGTACAAGTTTATTGACTACTCAGTATACAGTTTCTTGATTATTGTATTTTATAAATTTATACGTGTATAATTCATATAAAGTATATAATATTTCTAATTATGTTCACTCACTGAGCTTCAAGCTCACAATTTTTCTATATTTTTTTTCAGGTTGTTACAAGAATTCGTGCAATGTGATATAGTTTTCACATTTTGAGGTTGGCCCACGACACGCATAACTGCATGAGTGTCTCAGTCTGTGTATTTTTTTTTATCTTTATGTATATTTAAGTATACATGTATACTTTTGTTTAGGCACGTAGCTTTCTTGTATCAAATAAAATGAGTAAAGAGTATGTCAGTCCCATATCATCGTAGGATTCACCTCGATTCTCAAGAAGAACTCGGATCAAGTCCTGTCAGTTTGATATCAGAGCATGATTTTAGATTCTGTAGACTAGTACATAATACATGCATATTAGAGATGTCATTAATGATTTGTTGTATTTTATAAATTTTCATCATACGTTCACGTGGTCAACCTCACACGAAACTTGTGGCTAAACTGAGAGCTCCCTCAGTACTAAATAAAAGGGAGGAACATATTAGAGAGGAAGTAACTGAGTCAGTCCCCCCTATACCCATACCTCAAACCTAGGCTAATCTTTTTATAGAGAAGATATACCCTCAGCCAGTGCCACAACCTGTGATACAGCCTATACAGGGACAACTTGATAGACTTACCTTAAAGAAATCTATAGATAGACTGGCTCAGTTAGTTACAGTTGTAGTGGAGGGACAAACATAGAAAAAACCCAGAAGAGAGAACACAATAGAGCGTGTTCGTAGTTTAGGGGCAGATAATTTTTCAGGCATTACAGAGCCAGCTGATGCAGAGTCATGGTTGACCAGAGTAGAACGGATATCTGATGTTATGAGATGTACCAATGATGAGAGAGTTTTCTTTGCTATATTTTTACTTAAGGGTAGGGCATACCACTGATGAAGATCAATATTATGTAGATATAAATAGGTGATTAGTTGGGCTGATTTTTGTAAAAAATTTAATGTTAAATTATTTCCTATGGTTTACTAAGATTTCTAGGCTAGTAAATTCTTTGAGCTAAAACAGGGTTCGATAACAATGGAGGAATACGAGAATTGATTTATAGAGTTATCGATATTGGCTTCATATGCAATACAGAATGAGAGGGATAAATGTAAGAGATTTGAACAGGGCCTTAGAGACAATATCAAGACAACAATTACAGCCATGGGGCACAGTGATTTCAGTGAGTAAGTAGGGGCTGCAATGAGAGTTGAGAGAAGCTTGGTAAAGACATGCAAAGCCTAGTCATTCAAGCAGAAATAAGGCCATAGTTAGTCAGTTGATGGATGAAGTAGTAGTAGAGCATCTGGAGGAGAGACATCCCATACAGGGTATTCAGGTAAACAACGGTATAGTCGGAGCCCTATGCTATCAGGGGGACAAAGACAGAGTTCTAGTTAGAGTTTTATGCCTTCATATATTGGAAGCAACATTGGAAGTCAGAGGCCTCGGGGTGGTAGCCAGTTAAATAGTAGTGCTAGCATGATAAGGTACCCTCAATGTTCTATTTGTGGCAGGTGTCATGAGAGACAGTGTTTGAGAGGTTTTAAATGTTGCTACCATTATGGACAAACTAGACATTTGAGAAAAGATTGCTCTTTTCTTCTTCAGAGTAGCAACTTAGTACAAGGTACAGCTTCTCAGGGTTTTCAAAGTGGCAGTAGTAATATTCGGAGACATGGAGGATCTCAGACAAGAGATCCTATCTCTAGTACTAGTGTACAGCCTAGAACTTTAGGAACTAATAAAGATCTATAAAGGGGTCAGTCAGGTCGACCTCGTAGCAAGGCATGTGTATTTGCTTTGACTGAGCAGGAGGCACAAGCTACCTCATATGTTGTTATAGGTATGCTAACTATTTTTGGTCACGAGGCCAACATTTTAATTGATCTGGGCTCTATGTATTCTTTTATTTCTCGTATTTTTGCCGTATATATGGATAGAGTATTAAAACCTTTAGATTATAGCTTGGTGGTAGCCACACCGGTTAGAGAATCATTATTAGCTGAGAATATATTTCAGGGTTGTGTTATCAAAGTGGGTAGTAATGAGATGGTAACAAATTTAATTCCTCTTGATATACATGATTTTGATACAATACTTGGGATGGACTGGTTAGCTAATCACCATATTACTGTAGATTATTTTCAAAATAAGGTTATATTCAAAAGACATAGAGAGCCTAATATTATTTTTTGTGAAGAGCGACGAGTTCTTTCATTCTGTGTTATATCTATTATGATAGCTAAACGGTTGCTCAGAAAATGATGTCCAGCCTATTTGGTATATGTTATGGATACCAGAGTCAATAAAGCTAAATTAGAAGATATTCTGGTGGTCAAAGATTTTTCAGATATATTTTTTGAAGATCTTTCAGGTTTACCACCAGATAGAGAGATTGATTTTGGTATTGATTTAGTTCTAGGCATAACTTCTATCTTCAAAGCACCATACAAAATGCCCCATCAGAGTTAAAATAATTGAAGACTTAGTTACGAGAATTGGTAGATAAGGGTTTCATCAACCTAGTGTATCACACTGGGGAGCACCGGTATTGTTTGTTAAGAAGAATGATGGAACTTTGAGGCTATGCATTGATTATCGAGAGCTGAATAAAGTCACTATATGCAACAAGTACCTACTCCATCTCATTGATGATTTATTTGATTAGTTACAGGATGCAAAGGTTTTCTCAAAGATTGATTTGCGATCAGGGTATCATAAGTTAAAAATCAGAGATACTGATGTGTCTAAGACTACTTTCAAAACTCGATATAGGCATTATGAGTTTTTAGTAATGTCATTTGGATTAACTAATGCTCTAGCTATATTCATAGACCTTGTGAATATGGTATTTCGTCCATATCTTGATCGATTTGTTATAGTATTCATTGATGTAGTAACCACTTATCCAACACCGAAAAGAATAAATATTTATATATATGTATAATATTCATATTTTATTTGTATGTGAATAATACTTAATTTATGTATTGTTATTAGTATTGTTTGTATAGATTAAGGACATACTATTAGTATTAGGTTTATTTGCAAGACTTTAGATTTATTTTAGGGACTAAATTGTAATACTTTAAAAGTTTTAGGGGTTAATTTATAAATTATAAAAGTTAGCCTTTTAGTATAAAAATACATATTTTAAATCTTAATTTACTCATTTTTGGGTCGAGTCACCCCTTTAGAGAGAGAAAAAAGAGAAAGAGAAGAAGAATAAGAAATTAGAATTTGGAGTTTTAAGAGGTATATCATAACTATTTCTCAATTTATTGGTGTTAATTAAGTTAATTCCTTTAAGTTTTAATTTTTGGACAAATGAAAAATTGGGGATTTGATGTGAATTTTGTAAAATATATTGAGAATTGATGATGATTATGTAGATAGCTTGATAAATCATGATGAATTGCAGAATTTCTACTTGATAGTCTCTCAATCCGGATATTTTATAAATTGTTGTGCTTTAATTCTGGTTTTAGATTTTGAGTATATGAAATTAGACATGTCTAAAATCATTTGAGACTTTGCATCGATTGAAAATTTCAGAAATTGAATTTGTAGTGAATTTACCAAAATGACCCTAAAATTCTAAAAAAAATTTGTGTTAACAGTATAATACAGTGACAAGTAATTTTTGATCTGCTGAATGATCTTCAAAAATTAGGAATTTATGAAATATGATAAGTTTATATGTCTAATAGAATATACTCAGAATTGAGAATTTAGATCAATGTGGTTAAATTGTTATGATTTTCTAAAGAGTGTCAGCTCGCAGTATTTAATTAATAGATTCTTAAAGCTATAGAATTAAATAGTTTTAAAATACTTTTGGTAGTGATTTTGAAGTGAAATATTTATCATAAATTGAGATATGTGTCAAGAGTAATTCTGTGATAGTTTTATAATTTTTAAGTTAGTATATAATTTTATAAAATTGAGAGATTGAATATTGTTCAGTAAATATCTTGATCATGTCAAGATAATAGTTTGGATTTAATGGTGTTTATGGAATAGATTGTGTAGGAATTATGATATAATATTCATAAATAAGAAGAATATATGAGTCAAGAATGATATATTTTGATTTTAGAGTAATTGGACATTATTTGATGTATAAGAAAAGTTTGTTAAGTGTAAGTGGTCAGAATGACAGATTTTGAGAAACCAGGTAATTAGACCAATTTGATGTGATAAGTACAATATGTGTAATTTTGTAAACTATTTAAAGTGTTTTGTATGAATTTTGAGACTCATGAAAGGATTAATCTCCATTGATAGATTAAGGAGATTTAAGCCTTGTAGCTGAAAGTGCTAAAAGGTAAGTATACTAGACTTTTTACTGAAATCACAATAAACATAGTAATTGTTATGTATGATTTTGTAAATGTGGTTAGGAATATGTTTATGTTATGTCAAAGTATATTTTGATATGAAATGTGAAGACATGTGTTTATGAATGTGAGCATGGACATACATGACATATATGTGTTTTTGAAAGTGAGCTTTCAAAATGAAATGTGTTTAACAAAGAGAGCTTTTGAAATGTAATATGTCAATGAGAAATATTTTGTGTTTTGAGGATGCTTGAACTCACTGTTGATTTAGTAGGCATTTTATGTGATTTGTGGAGCCTTTATATGTAGTCTTTCCTTCAGGAGTGGTATATGTTATGTGTTTCGTATATAGGGAGGATCCTATTGGTACCTAAAGGAAGAATGAGTCATCACATTCGTGTGGTGGCGTATTGGTGTATGTGAGAGGACTCACCGATGATCAGGGTGAAGGTTTGGCTTTTACCTTCGAACATGAGCATTATATATGTGTAATTTAAAATCTCACTTATACTATTCATCTCATATGGTATATCACCTACGAGTGACATTTGACTCATTATATGATATGTGATATAGAAGTCCTACTAAGTAGTAGTTGAGTGATGATATTCCTATTATATATTTTGAAAGAATGTGTAAGCGCTTACCTGACATGTGATTTGATAAGATTATGATTTTAATTTATCACAGCATATCATACATATGCATTGTGTACATATATGTATTTGATATATGAAAAATTAGTATGCTTACTGAGTTTTATACTCATTATAGTTTATGGTGATTTCAGGTAAATAAGGTATATGTGTGCTTAACAGATTTGGCAAGGCTTTTGTTGTTCCTTGGGTACCTAAGTTGCTAGGTTACTAAGTGTTTCATTTGGGGATACGTGGGTTAAGATATTTGATTTGCCCCTATTGAATAAATACTAATGTATTATTTTATTGTATGTGGTTGTATTTGGTTTAAGTTTCACCAAGTGTGATTATGGGTTGATTTTAAGTAAGAATTTGCAATGAATATATTCTAGGCTTTCGGTAACAAAGTTGCTACTGGTGACGTAGTAGAGTGTTAATCTTTGAAAAAACTCTGCGTATCTCCGGTTTACTAATTACCCCAGTCATAATTCAGTTGTTATAATTCTAAAAAATTAAAATAAATATTTAAATATTGTCAATAAATGTTTATGTTTATATTTTAAATATGAGATCAACCCGTAAACAAGAATTTAGGAATATACTAGAAACATTAAGATTGTATGTGTGCTAAGGATTCCTATGTTGAATTAAAGTTTAAAATTTTATATAATATTATTTATGATTGCACATTATTGAATGAATGTAAGTTATGTAGTGTTTCAGATCTTTTGGGTCTGGGGCATGACAATTGATGATATTCTTATATATTCACGGAGTATAGAAGAGCATGCAGAGCATTTAAAGATAGTGTTATAGATTTTAAGGAATAAACAGTTATATGCTAAGTTCAGCTAATGTCAGTTCTGGCAAGATAAAGTTACATTTCTAAGCCATGTGATCTCAGCAAATAGAATTTATGTGGATCCTCAGAAAATTATAGTTGTGGTAAATTGGGAGCGATCAGCTAGTTTAACAGAAATTAAAAGTTTTCTCAGTCTAGTAGGTTATTATCAAAGATTTATTAAGAACTTCTCTAAGATTGTTGCACCGCTTACAAAATTGACCAGAAAAAATATAAAGTTTGTACGGACTGATAAATGTGAACGTAGTTTTTAAGAACTTAAAAAGAGATTGACTTCAACTCCTGTTCTCACTATTCTATTTGGCACCGAAGGATTTATAATTTATAGTGATACTTCTAGAGAGGGATTAGGTTGTGTATTAATGTAGTATGGTAAGGTGATAGCTTAAGGTTCTAGGCAGCTCAAGAAGCATGAGTTGAATTATCCAACCTATGATTTAGAATTGGCAGCAGTAGTATTCACCTTGAAGATTTGGAGACATTATTTATATGGTGTCACATGTTAAATCTTCACTGATCACAAGAGTTTAAAGTATTTGTTCACACAGAAAGATCTGAATCTGAAACAACGGAGATGGTTAAAGCCAATAAAAGATTATGACTATACAATTGACTATCATCTAGGTAAGGCGAATGTTGTAGCAAATGCACTCAGTAGGAAGTCTTCTAACTCTATAGCTTATTTGAAAGTGACTTATGTTCTATTGTTAGTTGAATTAAGATCTATAAGAATTGAGTTATCTGTAGATGAATCTGGAGTCCTTCTAGCATATTTTCGAGCTAGACCTATGTTGATTGATCAGATTTGAGAGATGCAAGATCATGATCCTAATTTAGTTAAACTTAAAGAAGAAGTAAGGAATGGAATACGAACTGATTTAACATTGAAAGCTGATAGGACATTAGGTATAGGTAACAGACTTTATGTTCTGAATAACTCAGAGTTAAAGAAGCAAATTTTAGAAGAAGTTCACTGCTCAGCTTATACTATGCATCCTGGCAACATTAAAATGTATCGTACTCTGAGAGAACATTACTGGTGGCAAGGTATGAAAAGAGAGATTACGGAGTTTGTATCTTACTGCCTGATTTGTCAGCAGGTTAAAGCAGAATATCAGAAGCCAGCAGAATTATCTCAACCACTTCCAGTTCCTGAGTGAAAGTGAAAACATATCACGATGAACTTTATTGTTGGGCTTTCACGTACTCATAGTGGTCATAATAGTATTTGGGTGATTGTTGATCCACTTACAAAGTCTACTCATTTTCTACCTTATAAGGTTTCATACTCATTAGATAGCCTGACTCATTTGTATGTGAGTGAGATTGTACGGTTACATAGGATTCTAGTGTCCATCGTATCAAATAGAGACTCTCGATTCACTTCTAGATTTTGGCATAGCTTACAGAAGACCTTAGCTATAAAGCTAAATTTTAGTACAACTTTTCATCCTCAGATAGATGGGTAGTTGGAAAGAAATATACAGATATTAGAGGATATGCTCAGAGTCTGTATGTTACAGCTTAAGGGTAACTGAGATGATTATTTACCATTGGTGGAGTTTGTATATAATAATAGTTATTAGTCTAGCATTCAAATGGCGTCGTATGAGGTTTTATACGAAAGAAAATGCAAAAATTTGATTTGCTGAGATGAGGTTGGAGAAAAAAAATTGTTGGGTCCAGAGATTATCTAGGCCGCTAGCGAGAAGATCAGTATTATCATATAAACGTCGTAAACAACTTGAATTTACAGTAGGAGATAAAGTCTTCTTATGGATCTCACCATAGAAGGGTGTGCATCATTTTAGGGAGAAAAAAAATTAAGTCCTCGATATATTGGGTCATATGAGATTATAGAGAAGGTTGGTATAGTTGCATACCACTTAGCATTACCGCCTGAGTTGTCACGCATTCATGATATGTTTTATGTTTCTATGTTGCGAAAGTATATAACTGGCTCTTCTTATATTCTAGATACTCAACCAATTCAGTTGAGGGCAGAATTAACTTATAACAAGGAACTTGTTCAGATAGTGGATTATTGTCTGCAAGTACTACGTAATAAGATTATTTCGCTAGTTAAAGTCCTATGGAGGAATCATGCAGTAGAAGAGGCTACATGGGAGCGAAAGGACTAGATGAGAGTTCAGTATCCTTATTTGTTTCAGATAGGTACATAAATTTCTAGGACAAAATTTTTATAAGAGGGGAGAAATTATAATACACGTGTTTTATTTTTTGAAGGGTTAGTGGCATAATAAAAAAAAGAAAGAAATGAATTAAAAAATATAAATAGAGCAAGTGGTGGCCTTTTGATAGGCGGCTATTTCAACTATAAATGAAGCCATTACTTCATTTCTTTAAAAAGAAGCGAGAGAGAAACATAAGCATTTCAAGAAAAGAAACAGAGAAAAAAGAAGGAAAAGAAAAGAAAAGAAAAGGAAAGACAATCGAGAGAGAAATAAGAAAGGAAAACAAATGAGAAATTTACAAGAAATGAGTTTGAGTAGTTATATTTATACCCAGTAATTCAGTAGGTAAAAGTTTTACGATGTTAGAATATTTATGTTTTAATATTTATAATACATATCAATATTAATGATATATTTTTATACCCTATATTATAGGAGAAGTACCGATAGCTAGTAGACCCCATAATCCAGAACCAGCTCAAGATTAGAGCGCTTTTGTAAGTGGATAACTATATATATTTTATATGTTTTTAATATAGCCGTTTATGATTAAATTATACGTTATCAAATTTAGTTATACTTTATTTTAGATAGATAAATATTTATACTATTTAGCATGTTCATTAATATTTTTAGAATCTATTATAGTATAGCTTATGATTATATTCAGTACAGAAATATTTATTTTAGAATAATTATGCTTTCATAATATTATATAGTAGTAGATTTTGAACTACTATATGCGTACCCCTCTTTTAGTGTAGTTGCTCTGCATATGCATTAGACCAGTTTAATTTGCTCTGTCCGAGCGATGCAACATTCTGTCGAGTTAGACCAGTTCAGATCCCTCACTCTGCCTGTGCATGAGCTCCACCAAGTTAGACTAGTTTTTTTTTTCGGGCACAAGTTTGGTGTGATTTTTAGTATTTATATAGTATAAAAGCTATATGTTCCTAGAGTTTCATTACATATATTTATCTTCAGAACAGATTTTATGATAGTTTACACTTTCAAATTTTCAAATCCCCACTATTATGTTATGGTTTTAGTTTTAGCACTGATTTTATGATAGCTCAAACTTTCAGTACAAGTTTATTGACTGCTCGGTTTACAATTTCATGATTATTGTATTTTACAGATTTATATGTGTATAATACATATAAAATATATAATATTTTCTAATTATGTCCACTCACTAAGCCACAAGTTCACCATTTTTCTATTTTTTTTTATTTTTTTCAATTGTCACAGGAATTCGTGCAGTATGATACAGTCTTTACATTTTGAGGTTGGCCCACGACATGCACAGTTGCATGAGTGTCTCGGTCTATGTATTTGTATATTTTTATATATATTGAAGTACACGTGTATACTTTTATTGAGGTACGTAGCCTCATTGTATCAAATAAAATGAGTAAAGAGTATGTTAGTCTCATGTCATCGCAGGATCTGTCTTGATTCTCAATGAGGGCTCGGGTCAGGTCCTGTCATTAATTAAATTAAATAATAACATAACATGAAATTTAGATGCAAAATTTAATATCATTACTATGATAAATAATAGTCATCAAATGTTATTATTTACTATATGCTGTACCAAGTTAATTAGAAACTACCATAATTGAGATTTTATATTTGACAGAATACCATGTAAAAAGTTTTATATTTGTGCACCTTAAAAATTGGGCGATTTTAGAGCCAATAAGTTAAATTTATTGATTATAAGAATAACAAATAGAACTCTTGAATCAAAATCAATTAAGCAAGAACACAAAAAAAGAAAGGGAGAATTATAATTGTGATTTAAGGTGAATTTGCATCCACTTCACTGAGTTTGAAAGACTAATTTTAATCAATTAATGAAGAATTTTGTTATAATGAGAATACAAGAATAGGAGCCTTTACAGGTGCTGCTTTTCTAATGGAGCCTTAGAAATTTTTTTTCTTCAAAGAAAAAAGTCGAGAGAGAGAAAGAGATCTATTTTTTATTTACAAAATCTTCAGAATACCTTTCTTGTTGTCTAGCCTCCCTTTTTATAGGCTCTCTCCATATTGAGTTGTGGAGTCCTTTTCGGATTAGAGAATACTTTATAGAATCTTTGTAGAATTAAGGAGTATTTTATAAAATCCTTGTAGATTATGGAAGTACCTGGTAGAATCCTTATAGATTAGGGAAGTACTTTGTAGGATCCTTGTAGACATAGGAAGTACCTTGTACAATCCTTGTAGATTTGGGAAGTTCCTTAGGAAATGCCTATGTGATAGATTTTTTTTGATGGATTCTGTAAGTAATTTGCAGATTCAGGTATATAAGATTCCATAGTTCTAATTGAGTTGTTCTCTTCTATGTTATGTACAATTTCACTCATAACATCCTCTGATTGTTGCATCTGATTCTGCTTGGTAAAAGATTGTACACAGAGAAGTTTATAGTTCTCAGAGCAATTCATAGATTGACGACAAATGTAGTTCTCAGAGTCAGATGGTGGCTTCTTAGCATAAGCAAAATATATCAGTTACGTCAATAGATCCATGTGACTAAGGTGCACTTTTGAAAATGTACTAAAAGGGTCTTTGGTGGCCTTACCCCATATCCTTTTAGCTTTCTGATAACTAGTTAATGGGGTTATTGGGGCCTCGCTCTATATCCCATTGACCTTTTTAATGACCAACCAAGGGGATCGTTGAGTCTTAGCCCCATATCCCTTTGAGCTTTCTAAAAGCTAGCCGAGGGGTGCGGTTAAGCCTTTGCCCCATATCTCCTTGGCTGTTAACTTGACCGAAGGGGTTATTAAGGACTTACTTTGTATCTCATTTGTTCTTCAATTAGGAGGGTGCTTCAAACCTTCATCCTGTTGAGATATGACATCTGGGAAGATGCCACAGACTTCTATCCTTTTAGGATGAGGCATCTAGGAAGGTGCTCTAAACTTCCATTCCTTTGGGATGAGTCATCTGGAATGGATATCACTTCAACCCTTTTGTCTTCCCTCGAGTGACTCTCATGAGATCTCAAAATCAGCATAAAGTTCTTGAGCTACTAAGTTTTATGGATAATGAGATGTAAAAAATGAAGATTTATTAATGATTCTTGAACATTCTTTTAGATGTTACACTTCTTTGTCCATTGCCTCTTCACTATTTCTCTTATTCATTGATCTATAAGTGTCATGCCCGTTTGGTTCATTGTTGTTTCGCTCTTTATTTTATTTTCAAACTCTATCTGAGTCCCCTATTTTCAAATGTGAGGGTGCTTGGATGTTATGATCTTGGTGCAACCTACTCTGCTGCAAGCTCTTATCCTTGGATGACTCTTATACTCTTTCTCCTTTTTGCACTCGCGTGAGTCTGGCTAGAGGTTTACTATTTTCAATTAGCTAGAGGGGTCCCATTGAGTTATACAGACCATATCATCGACCGGCCCTTTATTTGGGCTTATATTGATCTTTTAACCTGTCAAGTTCGTTCAGCATATTTGCCAATAACTCTCTCAGCTCCTCCCTCTCTTATCTCGCCATCCTTAGTTCTTTTCCTAGTTCAACTTTCCAGACAAGTACTGACTCTATCCAACAAGCCAAATTTCATCCCTTAATCTTAGTGAAAGGTTCTAGTTGACTTGAGATGTTCGATTGTTTGCTAATTTTTTCCATTATTAGGAGTAGTCATAGATTGAGTGACCTTTTTATTAGCTTTGGATTAATTGCCCCTCATGGCTTTCTGTTTTGTTTTTACATATAACGTCAAATTATTGACTTTAAAATTTGAGTGATTTTAGAGTCAACGAGTTAAATTTGTTAGTTAATAGAACAACAAATAAATCAATCAGAATCAATAAAAGTAAACACACAAAAGAAGAAAAGTTATAATGAATCGGTTTAAGGTGAATTTATATCTACTTCACCAAACTTAAAGGGTCGATTATTGTATTTATATTAACAATCTAATAATTAAAAAGTTTGCAGTATATTTATATTTTTACCTTAAAAATAGTTAGCCACTATATTTTCAAAATTAAATAATTACATACACATAAAGCACATTTCATAATTTATAAAAAAATCCACTTGAGGCTAAAAACCTAATTAGGAAAAGCTATATACTAAAATGATAAATCACTTGAAAAAGATTTTATAAGTTTGTATCCACTATTACCAAGTACCATAATATTAAGAACATTTGAACTGTCTTTGCATCTTATTAATTGTAATGCAAATAACTTGCCATAACCATTCAGTGGATACTAGAAAAAAATCTACTTGTGATGTGACGATTCGTGAAAATTGAAGTACTTTAGACAGCATAGTTATCATGTGACATAATACAACTGGATGGACAATACACAAGCCTTTGGTTCTCCAACTTCTTTTTTTTTTGTCTCATATATGGAGAAGGAAGGTAGCATCACAACATTCAAATCTCGCGAGGATATTTTCAGTTAACGAATAAACGTTGTAACATCGTCTGCTATAATGTACATTACAAATTGGAGGTCCTAAATAACAACTTTTTGAACCAGTTCTCAGACTAATGATATAATTTCTCAATCTAAGTAATTTTGACATCCCCTCTCGGTGCAATGCAAGATAGCCCATGGGAGTTTTAGTTCCAAACGCACAAGGCATCATTAGCTGAATGATCTCCATCAACAATGCACCAAAAATGAATCCATAATGTTAGAAAGGTTTCTGCCATACCAACACCTTACTATTTCTCGTCTTATCTGTTGCTTGGTAATTTAAACCTTCCTTTGTAACTTGAATGCTAGATATTCTAAGCTAAAGCTGATGCAAAAATTACTGCACTGGTCTTCTTTGTTGCAAGAACTCATCTTGGTTACCGTTACCCTCATTACTGCTATCATATGTCTCAAGAGATGTCTCTTCCCCTTTGACCTGATTCAAATCATAATAATTATTGCAATCTCATATAAGCATAATTTAGGATCCAATTTTTTATTGGTAAATGCCATCATAGCATGATATGCTGCCTTTTCCACATAAAAACAGAAGGTGATTGTCTAAATGAAAAATTGAACCCTGCAGTATAAATGACATCTATAGGCATAGGTTAAAATCATTGAAATTAAGTAAATTAAAATGCAGAAGTAAGTTCAGTTCAGAGTTCGTAACACCAAAAAAATGTCAACCATTAAGCTCTTGAACAATGAGAAAAGTCTAATCCCATAGGGGAAAATTGCAACTTATACTGACAACTACAGCTGAGCTGAGTGCCACTCTGAGGTTGGAAAATTCAATACCCAATTAATAACTAGATGTGAGAGACTCTTTCTTTTAATTCTTAAAAGATAGTTGTGGTCATACTCCATGTAGGGAGGTTTGAACATTTTACCTCTTCAATGTCATAATCAGAGAAGCAGGTGTCATCCAACCTTGAGTATAAGCTTTCGTCTACGTCAATTTTCTTGCCAGCTTTCATTTCTTCCTGAAGCAGCAAGAACAGCAGAAATTATTAAGAACAATGGTTTTTTCAAAGTTATTCTTCAGATTATCATCATGTAAGTTTGTGAAAAGGAAAGGAAGGATAGCATACTAGTTCAGACTTCACCAACTCAAATCTCTCCTCTAAGTCCAAGATGTTATACTTTAGTGCCTGGAAAAGTAAGAGGAAACAATTTAGGTGGATAAATGAACAATGCATTTTAGTTTGAGAAGTTAACTACAAACAGCAAAAACATCTAATAATACTACCTCACGTCTCTGAAGTTCAACTGACCGAGCTAATGCCTGCCTTCTGGTCAACAAATTTTCGGGCCTCAGTCTAAAAGGACGTAGATAATTCTTCCCACGATAGACAATAATTGCAATGCCCTTGGGAGTTTTCTCTATAGATACTAGGACTCCACCACTCTCAGCCTCTAAAGCAATTGCAATCTGCTTGACTTGTGCGAAACTTTTTCCTTTGACAATTATCTTTACCAACTCCCGGTACTTCCAATGTAAGTGCATGTTCTCTATGGTACCATCATAAACCCCTCGCCTCCCTGAAAGAGAAAAGTCAAAAAACATTTTGACTCTTTCTCTAGAACCATTTAGTAGAATAAAAGCAGCAATTCTTACCTAGAAGCAGGTAGGGTTTCATACTCAGACCCATTTTACGAAATAAAAATCTCTCCTCATTAGTTATGGTTTCCAAGTCAGATGGGATATCTGCCGGGTCCAGATTCTCCTGTACTTTTGCTAAAGCCCTATCAGCCTTTTTAAGCTTCAGTTTTGCCTACGACCATGAAGAATTACAGAAACAACATAAATACAAAGTGCTGTAGAGGATTATTACAACTCCCAGAATCTTTCTGTCAAAATGAAACTTAGCATTTATGCAACTTACGGTAACTAATTTCTTCTCAAGATATCTGAGTAATGAGGCATGTCTAGTCAAAGTTGAATCTCTTATCATTTCCTCCACATCTTTGCTGCTTGGTTGCTTACCCCAGCGAGAGGTAGCTGCTATTGTTTCAGCAAGGGTGCCAGCAACCAATGGACCTTTAAAAGCTATGGCCTTAGACTCAGTTAAGGCTAAGGCCAGCTGTCGGGCTTGTTCTTCCTCATGTTGTCTCATATCTGTTAGTTTGGACCTCTCTTTCAATGTCTCAGTGACAGCAGGCGGCAAGAAATCATTACCCCTGTAAAATACAATGTAATCCTTGTTTCTAGAAAGCAGTGTCCCCCCTGTCAATTTCTGTGTGAAAAAAATGCAGCAGTTGTGAGCATGCACAATGTATTGCCAAAAAGTAAGTACTCAACATTACAGGCAATTAGACCAAACAGCTGTTAAAGGGGAAAAAAAAGGCCAACAGACTTCAAATTTAGGACAACTGCAATGAAATAAGACAATAAGTTTGGAAAAAGCGACTGCTTTATGACACTTGAGAATTCTGTATTCTTCTAGTTAGTATGGTAAAACCTTTTTTTTAGAAAAACTCTACATTAAATGCTGCTTATTCAAAATGCAGCAGTTATGAGCATGCACAATGTATTGTCCAAAAGCAAATACTCAACATTACAGGCAATTAGACCAAACAGCTGTTAAAGGGGAAAAAAGGCCAACAGACTTCAAATTTGGGACACTGCAATAAAATAAGACAATAAGTTTGAAAAAAGCGGCTCTGCTTTATGACACTTAACAATTCTGTATTCTTCTAGTTAGTATGGTAAAAACTTTTTTAACTATATTAAATACTGCATATTCAACAGGCAGTATGTTGCATGTCTTACCTTGAGTTCCTCTGCCATCCTCTCATTACGTGTATTCAGCACACCACGTTTGATAGCTATCTTTGCAATAGCACTTTTTTCCCATAGCTCTGCTATGGCCTTAGCTAGACCTTGTAGCTCCCTGTTCCTTCCTAGGACAATCAAGTAAATACAAAGTCATTCAGAGGGCATACTTTAGTGAATATCAGGGCCATAAAAATTAGATTTTGCATACCAAGTGCAAAATGTGGGGGCATCGTTCTTGCAAGCCTACGAAACATTGTCATTTCACTATCCCTTAAACATGGCCTTATTCCATGAGGAAGAAGTCTGAATGGAGGTTTGTATCCAGGAACCACAGGGGGAAGCAAGTCTGCATCAACAGGCAATGGCTCACGACCAGGCCAATCTTTAAACCGCGGACCCAGCTCATCCAACAAATAGTTGAGTTCACTTAAGTCCATGAGTTCTTCCTTAGATAGCTTCTGCAAGTAATTTGCAGATTCAGGTACATAAGATTCCATAGTTCTAATTGAGTTGTCCTCTTCCATGTTATGTACAATTTCACTCGTAACATCCTCTGACTGTTGCATCTGATTCTGCTTGGTAAAAGATTGTACACAGGGAAGTTTATAGGTCATTCCCCTGAACAACACTACCGAGCTGCCTGATCTCCATATAACCAAACCTCCGGTTTTACGCTGATAACACATAAAACATAATTCAAATAAAAATTTAGTTCAGTCATTCTACAAATACATAATAAACATAGCAATTCCTTGAAAGCTATACTACAATCCAAAACTAAAAAAACTAACCTCCAAAATCTCATGAGTTCTCTTCATGTTAAGCGAATGAGGCTCTTCAAACTTCAATTTGACAACCTCATCCACCCTCCACTTCTGATGAATACTATCCACCAATGCTTGCGTAATCCCTGCACTCCCGACTTTAATCCTCTCAAGCATTCTCAAAGAAACATTCCGAAGTCTCCGCAATTCGTGCTCAGGAATCATTCTCTCCGCCAATTCCCTGTTGCTCCTATTTCTCCTATCCCCAGAAGCTTCCAAGTCCCTATCTCTCTTCCATGGCAACTTATTTGAAACACCAAACTCTTTATTACCTTTTACTTGCTTCTCATTTAAAGAACCAACATTTTTCAATTCCCCAACAATTTCTTTCTGCTTGTCTCTTGATAACTCAATGGGATTCGCATCGATTTTCACATCATCTATCTTCAATTCCTTATTATAATCAACTTCATTATCCAATTTTTTTACTTCTTCAACAACACTATTTACAACATTATTTTCACAATAACCAAGCAATTTATCTTCAATATCTTCCATTTTAGTTCTAATTTCAGGATGAGAATCAAACGGGGTGTCTTTAGAATTATTTCCATGAAACCAAGGAGCTGAAACAAAACGATTTGGCGAAGCGAAACTAACCGGTTCACTCACTGGTGACTCCACGTCAGTATCTGGCTCAGTTACTGTAACCCCAAATGACTGCTCAATTTTCACTTCTTGCTCCTGTTCTTGTTCTTGTACTTGCCACGGCAACTTCTCTCTCGGTGAACCGATTTTGCGGGACCATTTATGACGAATTTGCTCGAAGAAACTTGGCTTGACCTTTTTCCGCGTCCTCGTTGCTTCAAGTTGAGCTTGAATTGCATGATGAGAACAACAAACTCCAATTCTAATGATTCTTGAAGTGCTTGAAGAGTGGGCTTGGGGTTTAAGCAGAAGAGGATAGAGTGAAGGCGAGCAAGGGTGAGAGTGAGACAATGGAGAATATTTGGCTTGAAGCGCCATAGTCATGGCGATAATTATATGAACACAAGTAAAACCGCTTTTATCTTCATATCAGATCATCGCTTAGTTTGTACTACTTACCACTTAAAATTTGGCACTTCAATAACAGCACGTGTCTGCAATTTCCGTCCCGCTACCCGTGTTTGCAATTTTGACCCTCGTAAATTTTGCAAAAAGTTGGAAAGAAATAAATGTGAAGTAATAAGAAATAAATATTTAAATTTATACTCAAAACCAAAAAATAAAATTTCATAAACACTTTGATATATATATATAAGGGATATTATCAATACTTTTGAGGTATGATTTAATTTCGTTAATACTTATAAATTTAAAAAATTAATGTTAATATTCAATTTTTTTACAAATATGCACGAATGTTTAACTATCAATGATTTATTGTTAAAATTAACAGATCTAAAAGTAATTAAATCTTTTTACACTTTAAATATTTAAATTTATAAAAAATAATAAAATAAAAATAACTACTGTTCCAAGCGACCATTTGGCCGCTAGAATAGTCGTCGATGGAAATTTTATTTTTCTAATTTATTTTTTAAAATTTTATTTTATTTTATTTTATTATTATTTTATAAATATTATATTAATAATTAATTTTATTATTTATTATTATATTTAAAAGCCAAAATTTTAAAACTCGTGTAATTGTCATATTATGTCAAGTTTGTTTAATGTATAAAAGGTAAAATGGTTATTTGATACTAATTGACATTGAATCTATTAATTTTTAAAAAATATTTTTAATAATTGAGTATTCGTGCATATTTTGTAAAAACAATTGGATATTAACATCGATTTTTTTAATTTGTGAGTATTGGAGAAATTAAGTTATACTTCAAGGGTATTGATGATAATATTTAGGGGGGCATTTTTGGGTTCGGAAATTCCCAACCCCTACTCGAACCCAATTGGGATGCCGAAACGTGTCCTGTTTGGGACACGTTTCGGGTCGGGACAAATCCCGACCCGACCTCGGGACGGGTTGGAAAATTAATTTTTTTAAAAAAAAATTATTTTGAAACAATATAGTTTTGATTCAAGGATGGGACGGGTCAGGACAATTCAAAAGAATTCGGGACGAGTCAGAAATTTTCAAATTTAATTTAAAAAAAATAAAAATGAAACAAAATTTAATTGAAATTTAAAAAAGTTTAAAAAAATTTAAAATTAAAAAAAAGTATTCGGGTTTGAGAATTTCCCGAACCTATTCCCGTTCCCGTTCCCGTTCCTGTTCTCGTTCCCGTCCCGACCTGAAATTTCTAGATGTGTCGGGTTCGAAAAATTTGCCCACCCTTAATAATATCCTTTTATATAATAACTAATTTTTTTTATACACAAATGTTACAAAGGGTTTGCCATATATATATATATATATATATATATATATATATATATATAGACAAAATGAGGAGGTTATAGTAGAATTTACTACAATACATCTACCGCCTCACAACACTCCTTCTTGAATTCTACTACTTTTAGCTGTATATACATTGTTAAGAAAAAATTCAAAGTGACAAAACTTAAGCAAAATAAATTCCTCTCTATAAAGTACAATGGCGTTGAACGTGTTTAATACTGCCTCATTAAAACTTTTATCAATAAAACTCAGTAGAATAAAAATTGGTTGAATGAAAAAAGAGTATAATGTTCGTTCGTAACTGATGCAATTCTTCTCCTCATGGAATAAGCTCCTTTTGATTAATGCTCCATCCCTTTGATTAAATGCTCCCATCAGAGTAACATATATTGCTTTCTCTCAGAGTAACATCCATAAGTTTGATAATTTGTTGAGCCACCACATATAATCTTGTGAAATGTTTGATTGTATCTCTTTTAATATATCCACATTTAACTTGAGCAATATAAACAACATTATCTTTGTAAATTATTTTTAGAATATTAGTTGTAAAAAGTAGGTTGTATGTATTTTGGATGTGATGAATGACATATTACAGTAATATGAAATCCCCCCTTGCTTAATGTCGTGCAAAAATCTCGATTAGAAAAAGTGACAACGAAAGCTTACTTTATAGATCACCATAAGATTGTTGTATGTTGTAAGTAAGAATATATTCCTTTTGTGAGCGAGCTTTGTAAGGATCAAATAAGTACTTGACATCTACATAACTAATTAGACCTGAATTTTCTGTAGTTCATTAGAATAAAATAGTTCAAAATTTGTTGTTCCATGAAGGTAAGAGAACATATATTTGACACCATTCCAATGATGCTAAGTTGATATAAAAATAAATTTTACTAATAAGTTTACCATAAATATTATGTCTGATCTAGTGCATTAGGCTAGATATAATAAAGTATCAATTGCATTGAGATACGATACTTTTAAACTAAGTATTTTCTCATCATTTTCTTTCGAACTAAATGGATCATTTTTAAGGTCAAGAGATTGAACAACCATAAGGGTACTTAACAGATGGGCTTTATCTATATTGAATCATCTCAAAAAAATTTCTAAATAGATCATTTTTAAGGTCAAAAGATCGAACAACCATAAAGATGCTTAACAAATAGGCCTTATCTATATTGAATCTTTTCAATATATGTAGTTTGATGGATAAAGATTTCATTTGATTTGTATTTGATCTACAACTAAGACAATATTTTTTTTCCCAAGTCTTTCATTTTAAATTCCTTTTTTAAGTACTCTATAGTCTTTAAGAGCTATTTAAAAGTTTCGATTAGATTTATATCATCCACATACAACTATAATGTAAATCCAGAATCAACTTTTTTATAAATATACATAGATATATTACATTATTAATATATCATTCCTTTATAAAGTATTCGCTTAAGCAATTGTACCACATATGTTCAAATTATTTTAGTCCATACAAAAATCTCTTATAAATGTTAGAATTTTCTATTTGTATAAGGTTTATTTTTCTTCTTTTATAGGCTATATTTGTAGCCTATAAATACTTATAAATTCTAAATAGAGAAATAGAGAGTTCAAGAATCAGCCTCTTAAGTTTTCTTTTTAGGGAATTTTTTATATGAACAGTAACATGCAGTGAACAGTAACATGGGGATAACAGGTGCAGTGTGAGCAATAAATATGTGCCACTAAAGTCGCACTAAGCCTCATACACCAATATAAAAGCTGTCGTTTTTTCACCACCAACCTAACCTAGAAGAGCATCCGTCGATTTGCTTTTTAAACCTATGATTTTCATAATATAAGGCCTCATTTGGTGTCACATGCCTTTTTGTTGCCACTTGTCTATAGCAAGTGAAGTGTCACCACGAGGTTCATTCGAATTCTTTCACACTAATCTATTACTTTAGGGAATTCTTGAACCTTCAACAAGCCATTACCAATTCAGATTTCATATTTGGGGGGCTATCTACCACCGTCTCAAAGTTTTAGAGTAGTTTAGCAGTTTACTAAAATTATTAGCAAATCTTTTATTTTTGCTAAATTTTAGGGTAATTCAATAATTTAATAAAAATTTTAGGGTGTTTTGATATTTTCTAAATTTGAAGGGTAATTTAGAAATTTATCAAAAAAATTGGAGTCCCTTTGATATTTTTTCAAGACCAACCATTTCATTTAATGTTTGAGCTACCGACTCACTGAGGAATGGTAGAAATAGAATCAACTGGGGATTTATCGCTATTAACACCACCAAAATAACTATTACGTTAGGCATTAATTCATAATGTTACCACAATCTATCTTTACAGATTATTACACTCCGACTAAATGGAAAAACTTCCTCTAATGGTATCAATATGTAAAGTTTATTAAAGGAAAAGAAAAACTTGGTTATTTAATAGAATCAACAAAGGCACCAAAAGGAGAAAACCCAGCATATGCAACTTAGGATTCAGAAAATTTCATGATTATGTCAATGGTTGGTGAAGTCAATGAATCCATAGATTAGCCAAAGTTATCTTTTCTTAACAATAGTAAAGATTTATGGGATGTTGCCACAAAGACATAATTTTACATAGAAAATTATGCACAAAATTTTGAAATTAAAAATAAGATCTAAGAAACTAAAAAAGGCAATTTTGGTGTAACAAAATATTACAACACCTTAAAAGGTTTTGGCAAGGTTAGATTTAGTTTATGAGCTTAAATAGAGATGTCCTGCAGATAATGGCCTATATAAAAAGATGCTAGAAGAAGGATCGTTCAGTAGGAGAGAAAGATGGCCAATGAGGTGGGGGCTAAACTTGAGGAGATGATGACTGCCAGAGCCCAGGCGGAGAGGAGGTTGTCTGAACTTAAGCACAAAAAATAGTTGGTCGAGTAGACGATAACGAACAATCTGGCGGTGGCAGGGGTTTGAATTGGTGAGCTGACACGTCAAAATAAAGAACTTGAAATGCAGCTAGGTGCTGCTCAAAGGGAGAGAGAGTTGGTTGAGCAGAGCCGGTCCTCTTTAATGGCCCAGGTTGAGCAGCAACGTAACCAGTGGTTAGTTGGTCATGAGGAAGGCTTTCGTCAAGGCGCGATAGAAGGATTTTAGAGGTCCGTCGTCCTTTTTTAAGAGCATTACCCAAAGATTGACCTCCAATAGCTGTGGTCCTTGGCCACTGGAGGCTCTTTCCATGAAGGGGAAACTTCTGAGGCCCATGATGATGACGCGCTGATGCCTGTTGACATTGAAGGCGACGAGCCCCCTTTGGCCGATGTATCTATCCTTTCTGGGAGTGTTGCTGTTACAAGCGGTGGTGAGGTTACCCTTCTTGCCGACCAGGGGTAAACTAGCAGCATTGCCCCTGTTGAGCCACAAGGAATTGTAGATGTTCTAGCCGACCTGTCCGCTGTTGCAGCTCTTTCAGTCGGCAATGTTCCTCAGGTGGCTCTCGTTGTGGACTTGGACATGCATGATTCCACTCCTATTGCCTGAGTGAATTCGCTTCTCTACAGCCGTTTTTCCACAGTCGTTTCCCCACAACCTTTTTTTTTTGTCTTGTTTTTTGCTTTGTAATTGACCGATGTAATCATCTTCAATGAATGAACTATTTCCTCTTTTTCAATGTGTGCTCGTTCTTCTTTACCTACTCAGAATAAATTCGTTTCTCCACAGCGTAATTCATTGAGATAGCCGAACCGCTTATAAAACATAGACTTTCAAAACCAAACCGTTAGTGATAATTGTCGTTCTAACTGACATTTCACGAATGAAAACAGACTTATAATAAAATAGGCTAATCATTTTTTCGAACAGCTTTAGTCAGGATCGACTAGTAGTTAATCGTTTTCAACTCATGGGCCAAACAACTTTTCATAATCGGCGTGGTTGGGTGGTTGCTAACTTGAACTGTAATTAGGAGTAATTTGAAGTAAGAGCTACTTAGGACGTCTTATAGCAGTGCCCTATTCGATTGAGTAGTTGGGTTGCCCCTAGTGTGCATCGATCTTTAATGTAGTCTAAAGCGAGTAGCCCGAACTGTGTTGAATGGGGGACCCTTCAATACTCTCGGGGGATCGTCTCGGTGTAATAATGCTGAACAGCGTGTCATGGATGTTGTGGAGAGGCCACAGTGATACCGTGAAAAAGCCACGGTCCAACCCTCTTCAATGGGCGCCACGGTGTAACCCATGGTAATGCTGTGGAAGAGCCACAACCCTCACCCCACCGAGCCATCCAGGCACGATGCTGTAGAATGAGGGTCGAATCGATCACAACGAATTGCTCCATGAGCATCGAGCTGGTGATGGTAAAAATAGAACGAAAGTCGAATTAATCACGGCGAATTTCTCCACGATCGTCGAGCCGGTAATGGTGAAAATAGAACAAAAGTCGAATCAATCACGGTAAATTGCTTCGCGTGCGTCGAGCCGGTGATGGTGAAAATAGAACGAAAGTCAAACCGGCCAAGGCGAATTGCTCCGCGAGCATCGAGCCGGTGACGGTGAAGTGTTCCTCGAAACACGGTGATGCCTTGTCAAAAAATGAGGATGTCTTTACTATGATGGCGTCGTGAGGATCCTAAAATGGGGCGCGGTATGATATTTCAGGAGATTCGATACAAGAAATGTTTTCAAATAATCCGAGGGCGCCTGTTTTGGCGGCTAATTCTGTGTTCTGGTCAATTCGCTTCTCACGAATGTCCATGCAACAAGAAGAAAATAAACGAGAGTTTTCATTTAAGCACAATGTTCATACAAGGAAGGGTTACAAACAAAAACTCAGAGATAATATTTTCTTAGCAGTTCGGCGTTCCATAATTTCCTGACAACTTGCCCGTCTATTCCTTCGAGTTCGTACGCCTCTCTTACGTGCTTGAGGATCTTGTATGGCCCTTCCCAAGTAGGGCCCGGGACTCTGTTGGCGGGGCTCTTCATGTTGAGCTCTACCCTTTGTAACACTAGGTCTCCCTCTTCGAAACTTTGGGCTATGACCTTCCTGTTGTAGTATTTGATCACTTTTTGCTGGTAGGCTGCTGCTCGAATCTGGGCCCGGTCTTGAAGCTGTTCGATCGAGTCCAGCCCCCATTTCATCAAGTCGTTGATTGTTTCAGAAAATTTTAGTACTCGGTGGGTCGGGGTTTTAATTTTTGCGGGGATTACTGCTTCCCTTTCGAAGGCTAAGGAGAACAGCGTCTTGTCGGTGGCTATCTTGCTAGTCTAGTCCTATAGTACTTTTGATAGCTCTTCTACCTATACTCTCATTCTTTCGTCAGCTTCTTCTTGAGTCGCTTTTTGATTAACTTGTTGGAGGATTCAACCTGGCCGTTGGTTTTAGGGTGTACGGGGAAGGCAAACGACAGTCTTACTCCCAATTGTTCACAGAATTGCTTAAAGTTGT
This sequence comes from Ailanthus altissimus, assembly GCA_946807835.1. Taxonomy (NCBI): domain Eukaryota; kingdom Viridiplantae; phylum Streptophyta; class Magnoliopsida; order Sapindales; family Simaroubaceae; genus Ailanthus; species Ailanthus altissimus. The sequence continues at coordinate 24,656,765 of OX327689.1, forward strand.
TGTTGTCGAACTATTTTTCGTGGTCGATGATGATGGTATGGGGGATGTCGTATCGACATATCACATTTTTCCATACAAAATCACAGATATTCTTCTCCGTGATCTTTGATAATGGCTTGGCCTCGATCCATTTTGTGAAATAGTCGACCGCTATGACCACATACTTACATGAACCCTTGCCTCGGGGGAGTGGTCCGATCAAGTCGAGCCCCCATTAGGCGAACGGCCATGGTCCGCTCATTGTAATTAGCTTTCTTGTGGGTGTTTGGATCCTATCTGCGAATCTCTAACATGCGTCGCAGCGCTAAACCAGATGTTTAGCGTCTTGAAGGACTGTGAGCCAATAATAATCAGTTCGGAAGAATTTATGGGCCAAAGCTTCCCTCCCCAAATGATTGTCGCATACTCTTTCATGGATTTTTCTTAAGACCCGCTCCACCTCCGCGGAGTTCAAATACCTCATGTAGGGGTAAGAGAAACCTCTTCGATACAATGCCCCCTCAATCACCGAGTATCTTGCAGCCTAGTATTTAATTCTTGGGGCTTCCTTTTTGTCGCCCAAAACCATTTCGTTCTGTTCAGGATGTATTCCTTGATAAGGTCCATCTAGCTCGGCGTTGATTCTATTTGTGCGATTTGTTCACTTTCATGGGTACTTGGTTTCGACAAGAATTCCATTAATACCGTACTGGGGATACTGGCGTCTTTTGTAGACGCCATTCGAGCGATGACATCCCCTTGATGGTTCTCGTTCCTCGGGATCAGCTCCATTTTTATCTCACTGAACTGTGCGGTCAACTTCTGTACCATCGCGAGGTAAGCAGCCATCATTTCCTCCCTTACTTCGAAATCGTAGTTGACCTGGTTTACCATCAGCTGAGAGTCGCTCTTGACTAGCACTACCTTTGTGGGTAATGTTTGAACCCGACTAGGAGAGCTTCGTATTCTGTCTCGTTGTTTGAAGCTTTGAACCCGAAGTGAACTGCGTACCTGATCTCGTCTCTCTCGGGGTTGGTGAGGATGATCCCCGCCCCGCTTCTCTGTAGGTTGGATGTCCCGTTAATATAAAGTACCTATGCTTCCGAGTTTATCTCGAGGACTTCCTGATTGGCGGCTGTCTCGTAGGTGCTTTCTGCCACGAAATCAGCTAGGGCCTGCCCTTTAATGGCAATTTGGGGCCAGTAATGAATGTTGAATTCGCTCAACTCCATGGACCATTTGACCAATCAGCTCGATAGGTTGGGCTTATGCAAGATTTGTCTAAGTGGTTGGTTGGTTAGCATCACGATGGTATGTGCTTAGAAATAGGGTCGTAGCTTTCTCCGTTCTGAGACTCCCAAGTACACTACCAACGATTCTCCTTGCATTGAAATTGCCATATGTACTCGTTCGGAGAGGTAGGTCTTCAACTGCTAAAAGGCTTGTTCTCATTCTTCGGTCCACTGATATTTCCCATTTTTCTTGATGGCTTGAAAAAAGGTAAAACATTTATCGGTGGCTTTGGAGATGAATCTATTTAGTGCCACGATCCTGCTGGTTAGTCACTGGATCTCTTTCATTGTGCTTGAGGACTTCATTTCTAAGATAGCTCAGACTTTATCTGGATTGGCCTTTATTCCCCGTTGGCTCACCATGAAGCCTAAGCATTTTCTCGATTTTACTCCGAAGACGCACTTCTCGGGGTTCAGTTTCATTCCGTTCTCCTTTAGCACCATGAAGGCTTTCTCCGAGGTCGGTCGATTTTACTGACTTGGCTATCATGTCATCCACGTAGACTTTTATATTTTTACCAATCAATTTTTTGAAAAGCTTGTTTACCAACCTTTGATAGGTGACTCCTGTATTTTTCAATCCGAATGGCATCACTTGGTAGTGATAGGTCCATTGGGGGGTGATGAAGGATATTTTTTCTTGGTCGGAGGGGAACATCAGGATCTGATTATAGCCAGAAAAGGTGTCCATGAAACTCAGTAGCTTGTACTCTGCTGTTGCGTCCACTAGTTGGTCAATCTTGAGGAGAGGGAAGTTGTTTTGGGGCATGCCTTATTCAAATCAATGAAGTCGACACACATTCTTCACTTTTCACTTAACTTCTTTACCATTACCACGTTGGATAACCATTCCGGATAATGGACCTCCTTGATGAACTGGGCCGCTAACAGTTTTTCCACTTTTTCCGCTACAGCTTTGTTCCGCTCCTGATTGAAGATTCTTCTCTTTTGCTTGACCAGTCGAGATATGGGGCAGACAGTTAATTTATGGGCGGCCAGCCTTTGGTCAATTTTAGGCATGTCCCGGTGGGACCAGACAAAGATGTCCGAGAACTCTCGAATCAAACGAGTCAGCTCTTGCTCGCCCTCTAGCCCCAACTGCGTTCCCATGCTGACCACCTTCCTAGGTTCCCCGACCTCGACCTGAAGTTCTTGTATCTCCTCAACTAGCTTTGGGGATTCGAGGACTCCTTCTCTTAGATCAATGGCGAAAATATAAAATGCTCGTTTTACTGTGACTGCGTAACAACTGCTTGCTACTTTCTGATCTCCCGACGCTACTTCGATTCCTTCTCCCGCGGGGAATTTTAACTTCACGTAATGGATGAACAGGACTGCATTAGTATTCACCATGAACGGTCGCCCGAGGAGGATTCTATACGGGAATGGGCGGTCTACCACCACGAACCTGGTCATCACTGTCTTCTCACAAGGCCTTCGTTCGATGGTGAGGCGGAGGGTCACCACTCCGATCGACATCACACAACTTTTCCCAAATCCTTGTAATGACATTTGGGTTTCCTTTATGTGAAGGTTTCTAATTTTCAGATCGTCTAGGGTTTTCTTGAAGATTATGTCGACCAATATGCCTAGGTCGACAAACACCGTGTTTATTTTCTCTTCAGCTACCATTACTTCGATTACGAGCGCATCGTTATAGGGTAACTGACCCCTTGAGCATCTTTCTCCGTGAACATGATTGGCACCTCTTGCGGTAGCCTCAGCTTCTTGGCTAAAGGGGTGTTGCACATGACTTGATGTGCCACCATTGAGTACTTGGAGTAGTTCTTCCATTGTTTATTCGAGTCTCCTGCCAGTGTCGGTCCCCCTAAAATAATTGCCATGGAGTTAGGGTTCGAGGTACCGATCGGACTGGCGGTCATTGTCTTCCCATTTACTCAAAATTCTTTCAGGTACCCATTGCTCATTAGATGGTCGACCTGTCTTCTTAGCTCGATACATTCTCCGGTGGTGTGCCCAGGACCCTTGTACATGTCGCACCATTTCTTAGGATCAGTTTTCCATTCTGCTACCTTTCCTTTGAAATTGTTCTGCAACAATCCCCTATCTCGGATAGCCTCGTAGACATCTTCGAGTGGCACGGCCAGAGGGACAAAATTCTCAACCTGTGCCAATCTTTTCCCCATATCTTGTGGTTCGTTACTTCTTGCATTCTAGGGCACCCCCGGGGGGCCACCTATTCAGAAACGGCTTAACCCTTCCCCCTGGTCTCAGGGTCCGTTGTTTGACATATTGTTTCTTCTGTTATTTGGCACATAGCACCAGCTCGCAAAATTTCTTCCTTGCAATGGGCGGTACTCGCCATCCATCTTCTGATATTTTTGCGAGAGGAGCAAGGCTCTCTCTCTTCCCTTGTGTCTCGCTTTCCTATATGGCCACGTCTTTCCTCGATATGGCTCAACCAGTGATCTCTTAGCCTTTTCACATTGCTCTATTGACATGTATTTTGGGGCTTTATTGTATGCTGCCGCGTAGCTTGTGGTACCACTTTCTGCCAAGTGGTACTAAAATCGGTACAATTGTAGCCTTGCCTTTAAGGCATCCAGAGCGATAGGCTGGTCGAAAGTTCCCAGCGCTATCACTTTCTTATGGAACCTCCGAATGTAGTCCTTTAAGCTCTCCTCTTGACCTTGCCCAATCTACTTCAGCTGTTCCAGGTCCCTGGCTACTTCACATGAGCCCCAAAATTATTGGGCGAATTTTTCGGTCAGCTCGCTATAGGAGGCAATGCTGCACTATTTTAGCCCCCTTGTACCAGAGTAAAGCTAGTCCTTTTAAGTTCATGTGGAAGGGCCAGCATATTTGGTCCTGTCTTAGTCCTACTATGGATAGTAGGTCGGTGACTTAATCTACATATGATTATAGTCAGTGACCCTCTTGTAGATAGGCAAATTGGGGAGTCAGAACCAGCCCAAGAGCTCCATATCTCTCACCTCGTCCATTAGTGGCGATCTTTTCTCCCTTTCTGTCCTCTTCTCGAGAGGCTGATCCTTCTTCCTTCTTTTGGCCAAGAGGCTCTCTAACTTTCTTTCCAAATTGTCGACCTTACTCTTAAGGCCTAGTTCACCCCGTTGGCATTATCGCAGTTCTGTTGGCCGCTCTATCTCCGCTGATGGCTCTGGCTCTCCAGGCTCTATCTCTCCCTTTTCGGGGCTTGGCCTATTTGTCCCGATCAAATTTTGCAAGTCTCTGGTCTTTCTCTTTGCTCCGTTCGTCTTCGAATCTCCTCCCACAATTTTTTACTCTCAGTTGTTTGTCCCCAATTAACTCAGTCATGAGCTGCCTTAGTTCATTCTTTTCCTCCTTCAGGGTTCTCAACTTTGCCCTTATTTCAGGGTGCATAAAGCTTTCTGTTCAACAGAGAGGTCGGTTTAGGTTTGGGTTTCGATCTCCGGCAATGTGATTCCTGCTGGTGGATGATCGTTCAGCCATTTTGGAACATTGCTTCTCCGAACAAAGCTTTTTTCTCGATTCCCACAAATGATGCCAAAAACTGTTGACCTAAATAAGTGGTTTCTCGGATCAACAAGTCTTAAATTTGTTGAGAGGGAATTGAACTTTGGGTCTCGTATGGACTAGATCACTAGGCACAGGCTTGGGTTTCCTTTTTCCAGCGAATTATGGAGAGGGGCCTGCAATAACAACACGTACACAAGTTCAAATGTGGTCTTGCCGGGGTGGGTTCTAACGAAGACGCTCCGATGCTTAAGTCAGAAAATGAAGTTTTTCTCTCTTAAAAAATATGACAAAATAGGAACAAAATGATCTTCTGGGGACGGGGGGGATACTCTATTTCCTTTCTTCTTCTCTTTATATTCTATAGAAATTTTTTCATCATTCTCTGCCATATCTCCCCTTTTTTTTTTATAGTGATGGCCTTTCAAGAATTTTTTTAGGCTTTCCTCTGTAGTATTTTTGCCTTATGTTGGATATTTTCTGCTGTACTTTTGACACACGCCGGATATCTCCATACCCTCCTTCCCTGACATACATCGAATATCTTTCCACAGATTTTCTGTCCCCGTTCTTACCCCATGTCAGATGTCACTTCTGATGTGTTAAGCATATTCTTCGGGTTTGTCTCTGCCGGCGTTTTTGGTTCAAACGAGGCTTATTTTGGTCGGCTAAGGTCAAATTTTGAATGGCTCTCCCTTACTAGTTTGATATTTACGTGAAACTCCTATAACGAAGTTGCAAAATGTAGTCAGTACCTGTTCGGCCCTATCACATTAGGGTCAGCGTATGCCGAACATGTTTCATTATTAGCTGACCAGATTCCCCGCATCCGAACCGATTCTGTTGCTCTGTCGGGTTTAGGCCTATTGGCCATTGCTCCTAGGCCTACCTTGGTTGAATTCTAAACCCTTGAACCTAAGAGCAGGAAGAGGGGAATTTTCGCAGGGGGCGGGGGTGGGAACAATACTAATACTTAAAAATTTGAAAATTTGACATTAGTATCCAAACTTTTTTGTAAAATATACATGAATGTCCAATCGTTAGCAATCTGTCTTTTAAGTTAACAAATTCAACGGTGATAAAGTCTTTTTATACTTTGAACATTTAAAATAAAAAATAATATAATAAAATTTAAAAATAAAATAAAAAATAAGTTCAAGCGGGCCATTATGGTCGCCGATCCAGTTGACTATTTTGGCTGCCTTAACCAGACCAATGATCATTTTGGCTGCTTGGTTCTAATAGTCATTTTGGCCACAAGAATTTTTTATTTTTATTAATAATTATTTTTAAAATTTTTATTTTATTTTTTATTCTTTCATAAATATTTTATTTTCATTTATTATTATTATTTTATTTTATTTTATTTAAAAGTTAAAGTTTTGAAACTCGTACAATTGTCATTTCATGTCAATCTCATTTAACGTATAAAAACAAAATAGTAATTTGATAATGATTAACATCAAATCTGTTAATTTTAATAGAATATTCATAACAATTGGATATTCGTACATATTTTACAAAACAAAAATTAAGTATTAACGTTGATTTTTTAAACTTGTGAATATTGATATAACAAAGTTATATCTTAAAGGTATTAATGATAATATCTCAACATTTAATACAAAAAATCTAGTTAAATTCTAAAATATAAAATAAAATAAAATATTTAATTTTTGTTTTACATCACATAAGTGTAAGAGTAGACAAAAAAAATTAGTAACCGAAAAAATTGATCCGAATCAAATCGGTTGGCTCAATTCAATTTTTAATATATAAAAAAACTGGTCGATTATCTTAAATGAGAAAACTAATTGGTCCATTTGATTTCGATTTAATTTTGCTAAATATGAAAACCGAATCAAAAAATTGGGTATTCTAATAAATTTACAATAAATACTATGTGTCATTATGTGATTTGGAGGCATGAAAAACTACCGTAGGTTCCCACGTACAATTACTCAATATATTAAAAAAAAAAAAACCGAATGCCTAAATCAAATTCGTCTTCGTCTAAAATAACAATTGATAACGTGCTAATTCCAAACTTCTTGAAAAACAAATTTCTCTCTGGAGCTTCTCTAGAGATCGATTATCTACAGAGGGCTCTTATTCTATTTGTTTGTTTTGTTCTTGGAGTTATGGATGATGTTGAAGTTTTGTGGCAATCATTCTCTATTGAATGTGAGCATTCTAGAGGGATACTGGGGTTTGATGATGAGATGGTGTCTCGACACCAACACACAGCAAAATTTGGTTTGTTTGTGAAGATACTAACGAGAAAATATTTCCAGCGAGATGCTTTCCAAAATACAATGAGAACTCTTTAGAAACCTGGAGGCTTACGATTTAAATGGTTGGGCATGGGTGTGTTCCTTTGGAATTTGATAAAGAAAACGATAGAAAGAGGGTATTATTCTTGCAATCTTGGAATTTCAGTCAGTTTCTTCTGATCATGGAACCTGTCTCAAGTGATGACAGTGTCACCAATCCAAAGTTCAACACAGTACCCTTTTGGTTCAGGTTTTCAACCTGCCAATTGTTCACATGAATGAAGAATTTGCAGAGATAATTGGCAATAAAATTGGTATCTTTCAAGAAGTCGATAAAGATGGAAAAGGCTCTTATAGGGGGACTTTTCTTCGTTTTAGAGTGCTATTGGATTATCAAAAACCACTCCATAAGGGCCTGATGAATCGCTTGGGAAACAAAGATGTGTTGCATTGGGTTGCTTTCAAGTTTGAGAAACTTCTTGACTTTTGTTTGTTGTGTGATATGTTAGACCACATTTTCAGATAATGTTTCCATGATTACCCAGTAGTCCTTAGAAAACCTAAAAATCACCGTTTTCCAGAATCTCTACGAGCTATGTTTGGTAATTGGGGACTTCTAATTGTGAAACAGAATTGGCGAGACAAGGAAGTGGGTGGTGCATCTACTTCTAATAGAGCTGTTGAGTCGGGAACTAGAGACCATTCAGGTGGAAGTGGTGGCAAGATTAGAGGTTCTGATGTGAGTGGAGTTGATCATTCTGGTGGAGACTTACCAGAAGAGGGCTTGGAGATGGGAACTAAACATGGTACAGGGAGGAGGTAGTCACAATAAAGGAACTAGGGTTTCAGATGTCCATGAAGAAAGAACTATCGGCGGGTCGCATGGTGATTGCATTGTTGATGGACTTCAGGGCTGTCATTAGGTCTCTACTCCGGCCAAGACACGTGTGCATGCTTCCATCTCTTCGCCCCTGACATATAAGCAAGCTTCGAACTCAAAATCTATAACTGATAACCAATTTCAGAATCAAACGGAGGTTCCATCCAATTACACTTCAAAACCAAATAAGGGTCTTTATGAGATAACGATGGAGACACGTGCAAAGACTCATTCAACAGGTTCTGATTTTATTTCAAATTCAAACATTCTTTCCCCACTTATCTCGACCTCTCTGGAAGTCCATGATCCCACTATTCCACCTTAGATTGGTCCTCCATTTTCATTGGCTTTGTCTGAACAAACACTTGCTCTGGACACAATTATTGTCACGGAAATACAAGCTCATATATTTACGGCCCCAGAACCCAATTTTATTAGAACAAGCACCCGACGAAGAAGAAAAACACAATGTTAAGGGGAGTAGCATAAGAACCTCAGATTGGAGTACTTGGGGGAAGAGGAAATGATAGACAATTCGGGACTAGGGAAATGAAAACTATCTGACAACCATAGGGCTTCTTCCAGTAAGTGACAAACAACAGATAATGTTTCTCCCAGTAAAAAGGTGCTGCGGGACAACCCCGCCCATAGCAATGAGTCTCTTGAGTTGGAATGCACAGAGGATGGGGAACCCTCATGCAGTAAGGAGTCTCCGTAAACTCCTTATAGAATTCTCCCTTAATTTGGTCTTCATCCTTAGACCAAATTGTATGGGCGAAGGGCGGAGAGGATTTGTCATAGTTTGGGTTATCAACATTCCTTCTAGGTAGACATCTCTGGTAGCAATGGAGGGTTGTGGGTTTTATAGAATGATGCATGGGATGTTACAGTGTTAGGGTTCTCTAAGGCTCACATTGATGTTTAAGTAACAGATAACTTTCAGAATCACTGGCGGGTAATTGGCTTTTGTAGTAATCCAGTGAAACATGAATGTGTGCACAGTTGGACTTTACTGCGCCGATTGAAAGGTTTATCTTCTCTCCCTTCTTTTGTGTGGGTGATTTCAATGAGATATTAACTGTGTAGGATAAGCACGGGGCTTCAGCACATGTCAAACCTTCAATGCTTGATTCCAAACTGTTATGATGATAGTTGCCTTCAGGTTTTGGTTTTTGTTAGTTCGAGGTTTACTTGGAAGGGAGCAGGACAAGATGGTGAGCAATCTTGGAAAGATTAGACCGAGCCATCTGTTGTGAAGAGTGGCGTGTTTTGTTTCTGGATGGAAGGTGTATTATAGGGATTTCTATAGCTCTGACCATCGGGCGCTGCCTATCTCTTTTCAACCCATTCGGCAAAAGCAAAATAGTAGAAACCGTGGATTTTTCTTCGAACCACTTTGGCTCAGGGAGCCATCTTGCAAGGACATTATAAAGGAAGCTTGGTTAGGTGGGGATGAATCTGCTCCTCATAAGCCTGCTGGCTTGTGCTACTGATCTACTTACATGGCACCATTCCAATGGTGGTTATATTCTGAACAGAATTCAGACAATCCGTAATAGGTTTGAGGAGTGCTTGAGAGAGCCGCGGGTTGACTTGGTGAAGATTAGGCGCCTTGAACAGAAGCTTTTCCGATTACTTCTCAAGGAGGAGCAATATTGGTTCTAGAGAGCCCAAATGGATTGGCTGCGATGGGAGATCAGAACTCGAAGTACTTTCATGCAAAGGCATCTAGAAGACGAACAAAAAATGAGATTGGTGGCCTTTTTCAATTTTGTAGGGATTTGGTACGACTCGGTGGGAGAAATAACTAATATTATTTACAGCCACTTCCAAGATCTTTTTTATTCAACTAGACAGAGATTCGGGAGGATGGCAGAACTGTTCTCAAATTTTCCCGTACTGTAGCTATTTCTTCAGTCTTGTGCCTGGATGAGGCCTTTACAACTACGAAAGTTTACAATGCTATCTATGTTCTCTATGGGTCCATATAAGGCCCCCGGTCTCGATGGTTTTCATGCAGTCTTTTTCCAGTGGTGTTGGGATATTATGGGTGTGGATGTCACAAATTTCTGCTTGGGTGTTTTAAATGGTACAAATTCATTGGAGGACGTTAACAAGACTAATGTAGTTCTTATTCCAAAGGTTAATGCGCCGACTTTGATTAAGGACTTCAGAATAATCAGCCTCTGTAATGTCATCCACAAGATAGATGCCAAGTGTCACGGGTTGAGCGCTTGTTATTAATCTAAAAGACTAGCCTATTAAGTAATGCTGCATACCCACCTTTATATACTTAAGACTCACTCAATTTTTATTTGATGTGAGACGTGACATTCTCTCCCACCCAATTACGTGATGCCCTCGTCACGGTGTGGCCCAAACTCAAGGACCAACTTGGCCCATATTGCCCATCCCCCCCAAAGATAGGGGACCTACTACCCACGTGACAATCTCTATTAGGGCTTAAGACGCAGGAATTTTAGGGCCCACTTGACCCGTATTGCCCATCCCCTAGCGGTATAGGGGACTCACATCCCATGTGGCAATCTCTATTGGGGCGATTTTAGGGGCCCACATACGAATGAAAATTTGGGTTTGCTCTGATACCACTTGTCACGGGCTGAACGCTTACCATTGACCCAAAAGACTAGCCTATTAGGTAATGCTGCATACCCACCCTTATATACCCAAGACCCACCTAATTTTTATTCGATGTGAAATGTGACACAAGGTACACGCCAATCGATTGAAGCTGGTACTACCTGAGGTAATTTTTGGAAATCAGAGTGCTTTCTTACTAAGCCATTTGATCATTTAATAGTAAGTTTTAAGCTCCCTACTACGAAAGCGTTCCAAGGCGATGAGGATTATGGCCTTGAAACTAAATATGAGTAAGGCCTAGAACAAAATAGAATGAGATTTTCTTTGGTTTATGTTTTGCCAGGTGGAAATTTTAGAATGTTGGGTGCACCTTATTTTCAAGTGTATTTCTATAGAGTTCTTTTTCATCATTAATGATGTAGTTTCATGTTCGGGTGTTTACGATTTCAAAATTGTATTGAGTGTCTTGATTTGTGTTCGTCACATTAAAATTTACGTATATATATGATTCATGTATCTTATACATAAATATATACGCAACAAAAATTGAAATTTTAATTTTTTAAAGTAATGAACACAATAAATTTTATTCTATTACAATAATAAACAAAATAATAGTAATCACATTAATATCATAATTGAGAATAATCACTTTGCAAGTCTTTGTTGCATTTTAAGCTGGAGAACCGCCTGAAATAAATCCGTTGGCAATTCTAAACTCAACAGGATGAGTTTGAGTCGTTAAAATAGCAGCTTTAATTTTTCAACATCAATTTAACATTTAAACCCTGAAATTAACTCTTAATCTCATACTTAACACCTAAGTAATTAATTTATTTTTAATTCATTCAACATTTAAATTCATCAAATAAAAAAGCTATAATGCAACAATAATGACCTACTATTAAGAGAAAAAGATAAATAATAAAAGAACAAATTTTGTTCTTTTGTTATTCTTGTTTTTATCCCTTAAAAATCAAAACACCCAAAAACACCTTCTCATTTCTTTTTCCATCTATATGCCGGCCACCTAATTTGCACTAAAAGCTTGATTTTTTTGTTTGTTTCATTTCACACACACACACATACACACACACTTCTCATTTCTTTTTCCATCTATATGCCGGCCACCTAATTTGCACTAAAAGCTTGATTTTTTTTGTTTGTTTCATTTCACACACACACACACATATACATATATATATATATATATATATAAAAGAATTAACCTTAGTTAAGCTTAACCCTACTTAAGTTAACATTTAACCTTAATTAGATTAATTAAACTTACCCACCAAGTATTATATATAATAATATAAAATTTAATTAATCTAACTCAAGTTAACACTTAACTAAAATTAGGTTAACTTACTTTTCCATTATTAAATAATTAAATAATTAATTAATCTAACCTTAATTAACAATTAACCTAGATTAATTAATATAATATTTAATTATAAAATTATTCTTTTAACCTAACTATTTGGTTAACTGTTAACTATTTTTAGGTTAAATATTTATTTAATTCTTAAATAAATAAATGCATTGATTATTTAACAATTAGATAATCAAATATGTGAAATTATCTTTAAACCCTTATTTGGTTACTAAGTAAACTCCTCAATGGGTTTCACCGTACCACACACTTGAGTAAACTCAACCAAAGGCTCGCTATGCGTCACGTGTTATTCTTTAATTGGTCACAACAATTGTCAACTAATTAATTTACTTAACTCTTAAGTATTGACACACGCATATTTCGAGGGTTCCTGAAACAAATATTCAGTTTGTTAAAAATTACTAGATTAAACAATTCAATTCAGTACGTTGCCCTAGTATATAACGAGTACACTTCAAATTACGGGACTCTCTAAGTTCGCCAGATTCGTCAAATGGAACTATTCCATAAGTCCGTGATCGATGTCTCACGCACACGTTACGGATATTACAAATCAGCGCATTAGATTATACAAGTTGAGGTGATAGCGCATATGTATAGTTCTTCCGTCAATTATATCCTGAAAGTGCAGGGATATAGATTAACAACGTCAAATCCTAATAAGTACATTCATGAACTTATATCAAGATTTGTATTTCTGTAAAAAAATATCCACAAACTCTTTTGCGATATTGTTTAACCCTATGAAAAACTCTTTTTCGGGGTATTTGTTTTTGGTCAAAAGGCTTTCTGAAATATAATTCTTGGAGCATCAAAATATATAACTCACTCATATGAGCTGATGGAACCTATATCTACACATATTAGACTCTATGAGCACCAGACCATACCCAGCGGTCAAACCATGAAATATTTCTGATATGCGTGAAACTAAAGTATGATGGATCACTCACAAGCCCACCGTGATGCTCATATTAAAGAACTATGAATACTACTCAACTCGAGAAGAACTCCATTGACAACTTTATGGGATGTCTATTGGAGGTCCTCTTGAGTTTGTTCAGTATCCAGTCCTAACTGAATACCCGCATGCCTATACGAGCTTCAAGCTTATGGTTAGCTAAGAACAACCATCTGTACCATAGACATACACTGATCTATATCAAAGGGATTCACCGACAAACCTGTATCTATAAAAATAGATCAGAAACATAGTGTTTGAGAACATACTTACATAATGACATTTCTTAGCACCTATTGTAACTTTTTGTAACTATGTCATTATTAATATACCCTTAGGTCTTTGTCATATTACAGATAAAACTCTAACTCTTTAGATTTCGCTGACTCTTATAACCAGTTATATTTTTACCATTTTTAATTGTCAGTGATGCTAACTCTTAGCGTTGATCTAAACTCTCTTTAGCCAAATCTGAACTCTTTCAAATCATAGAATGTCTATAACGTTACAAGCAGTGTACCATTTATGTTTAATATTAATGATTTTATTCAAAATGTATATTGTATAAATATTAAATAATTAATATTCATACACTATTAGAATGGCACATAAGCATCAGCTCTAATAGTTAAACCTTCACGAGGCCTCATACATGGATGTCCTTTATCTCTATATTTGTTCTTCGTGTGTGCTGGGGGTTTTTCTTACTTGTTTAACAGGATATAAGAGTTGCTGAATTTTAGTGGTTTAGGATGCTCACGTAATGGTCCACGAGTTAACCATTTATTCTTTACAGATAACAACCTTATCGTATATTGATCCATTACCGCATATATTTCTACTATTGCAAATATTATTACCTACAGAAATCCACAGTCTCTTTCAGCTCTAATACTAAGGCTGACAGCCAACAAGCTATTTTTTTATACTGGGGGTGTCTCACATTAAGTCACATGAACACTACCTTGGTCTACCTTCTCTCATTGGAAGAAATAAGTATGTCCTGTTCTATTTTATTATTGATTGTGTGTGGAGCCGACTTTAGATGAGGAAAGCAAAGCATTTTTCTATTTAAGGTAAAGCAATCCTTATTCAAGTGATGGTGCAAGCCATACCTACTTACGCGATGTCTATCTTTTAATTGCCTTCTTTGGTAATTGACAAGATTACCTTCCTTATTAGACGGTTTTGGTGGAGGACAAAAGAGTGATGTTGAAAAAATAAACTAGCTTAGATGAGACTTGGAATGCTTATCTAAATAGGATGGGGGTTTGGGTTTTAAGTACTTAACTTTGTTAACTAAATCTATGTTGGCAAAGTAAAGGTGGCATATTCTTACTAATCGAGATTCCTTGGCATCAAGGATTTTGAAAGGGAAGTATTTCCCTTTTCAATTTTTTTGAAAGCCATACAAGGATATGGCAGGTCTTTTTTGTAGCATAGTATTTTATGAGGACGAGATCTGCTCAGACTTGGGGTTAGATGGCGTATAGGTGATATATCATCTATTGCATTGTTTTTAGATCTTTGGATCCTTCGGCCACCATACTTTAAACCTATCACCCCTTGAAAGTGTGCTAATCCATGGGTGCATACATATGAAATGTATTCATCAAATTACAATATACATGTTATACACATATATATTACAGCAAAAATTGAAATCTAATTTCTTAATTCGACAAACATATACTGAATTTAAGTTTCATTATATTAATGAGATTGAGAATTACCTTTGAAACCTTTAGAAAAGTTTTTCTTCAAAACTGAAATCCACCTTGAAACACACTCCTTGATAATTTTAGGATCCAACTTATATGGGTTTAGATCTCTAGAATGATAGCTCTATCTGTTTAGTAATAATGTTTAACTCTTAAACACTTATCTTGGTTAACTCTTTAACCACTAAATTAATTTGCTTCAAAGCAATAAAATTGCATTTGTTTATTCAACTCTTGAACAAACAAAAAAATATTTCTTTTGCTTAATAAAATAGCTGACTCTTTAGGAGGAAGAAGAAGAAGATCTTTTTGTCTCAACACTTAAAAACAAAGCAAAATACTCTCTCTTTCTCTTATGTAATGGTCGAACCAAACGTTAAAAGAAAATGAAAACAACTTTTTATTTTATTTTATTTCCCTCTCATTTGTCAACACAATACCCCACCAAGCATTGCCTAAGCCATACCCTAATTCTTTTCTTTTTCTTTTTGACTTAATAATAATAAAAACAAAAAAAATTACTTATTTTATTAATCTTGCTTGTTTCACAAACAATGTCGTTTTTGTCAATTTAAAGTTGAACAATCCATGATTGAAATTGTGCTACTTGTCATCACTCTATTGGTTAATAACTTTTGTCAACTAATTAAATAATGTCATTAACATTTAAGTGTTGACAAGTGCACATTTTGAGGAATCTTGAAACAAATATCTAGTTTGTTGAAATTTCATAGATTGAACTATTCAATCCAGTCCATTACCCCAATGTGTAATATGTACACTTCATATTATGAGGCTCCCTAAGTCCACACCCGGTGGGTCATATGGAACTCCTCTATATTTTTGTAAACGATGCTCTACACATACATTATTGATATTACAAAGTGGCGCATTAGACCATACAAGTTAAGGTTATAACATATATGTATAATCATTCTGTTACCTGTATCCTGGAAGAGCAGAGATATAGATAATCACAGTCAAATTTCTATTTGCTCATCCGTGAACTTATCTTTAAATTCGTATTTCTATAAACGATATTCACAAACACTTTTATGATATTGTTTATTTCACGCAAAACTCTTTTTTGGGTTTATTGCTTATGGCCATAAGACTTTTTGAAATAAAATCTTGAAGCATCATGATATACAATTCACCACCGGACTCCATGAGCATTGGACCATATCCAGCGACATTCAGCAATCAGACTATGAAAAGTCTTTGACATGCATGGAACCAAAGTATAGTGGATCACTTACAAGCCTACCGTAGTGCTCAGGTCAAAAGACCACAAATACTACTCAACTGGAGAAGAACAATCATTGACGAATTTTTTGGATGTCTATTGGAGGTTTTTGTAAATCTATTCAGTACTTAGTCCTTACTGAATATATGCATCTCTATACGAGCTTCCATTAAACTCATAGTTTGCTAAGACTAACCATCTGGACCATTCAGATATATATATACACAGATCTATATAAATAGGTTTCATCAGTAAACCTGTATTGATAAAGATAGATCAGGAACATAACATTCGAGAATATACTGCATAATGACATTTTCTAGCATCATTTGTAACTCTTTACAATTATGTCATTACTAATATATTCTCATGTTTTTATCTCATTTCAACTCCAACTCCTTAGAATTCGCTAACTCTTAGCACTTATAACTCTTAGTGTTGATCTAAACTCCTTTAAATCATACAATGTCTAAAAGGTAACAAGCATATTACCATTTAATAATTAATAATATTAACGATTTAATGCAATGATGATTGTATAAATATTAAAATAAATATTCACACAAAATGGGATAACACGTAAACACAAATCTCAACACCCCTAATTATGACAATAATATTAATAGAATATCTGATATCATTCTCCCCAATGGCGGTTGGAACCTACCATTGCTCCAAACTTTAATGTGGGATGTGGATGTGGATGTGAATCTTTCTTGTCAATATCGGCTGGTTCTTCTAACACCTCGGACAAATTACTATGGCATCATAACACATCGGTTGTTTTAGTGAAATTGGCTTATGATGTGGGGGCTATATTGTATGAATGTGAAGGGAGCTGTGAGGATTATCTTCGCCGCTATGGTGGAGGAAACTCCGAGGGTTGAATATTCCACATAAGATTTAAACTTTTTATATGGCATGCTTGTTTAAATCTGCTCTATACTAATTTAAACTCGGTAATTCGAGGCTTAGGTATTTCAAGGCAATGTAAGTGTTGTATGAAAGGAGAGGAATCGGTTGTTTATAAAGTTTATAATTTAAGCGCTCTTTTTACATGCTCTTTAAGTAAAGTTTATAATAATAGAGTGTTTAAAATAAAATTATTAATTGTTCATTTATTATCTTTAGAAAAAAAAATTTGTCTGTATTTTAATGGACAAATTTTTCTTTAAGTTATATTATAATAAAATTAAAGTAAATGTTTTTTTAAAAATAAAGATATTTTAAATAATTCAACATTTAAAAAAAATCTTTAACGTTTATTCTAGAAAATTCAAAATTCAAAATTTTTTTCCAGTCGAAGTAAAATAATTTTTATAACTTAAAAGCTCCTCTTTGATTTATAATCAAACACTTTAAAAAAAATTTAATAGGCTCTTTTAATATTAAGAAAATCCTTTAATTTATTTTAAAAAAATCATACAAATCATGCATGGTTTGAGATGGACTGAATTAATTAAGTTAAAAGGTTCAATGACTTTTTTATATCATGCCACGTCTCCAACTATTTTCATAGTCTTAACAAAGAGTTAAAAGTATTTATCATGTATCTTTTTAATTTTAAAATTTTATTCAAATCACAAATAAACCAACCATGTTTTATAGGGATAAAGAAATTTAAATTTTTAAAAATTGATTTAAATGATAATTTTATTTTTTTATTTTAAAATTATTAAAAAAAAAATTTAGTGATGGAAACAATAAAATTTTAATTTATTATTGACGTTATTATATTTAAAATTTTGTAATTTATATAATGATAAAATTATTTCAGTTAAAAGAAAACAAAAAAAAAGTAAAAAATTGATGAGAAAAATAAAAAAAATTTGACAAAAAATAATAATTTTAAATAATTCTAAAACTAATCTTTAAATTAAAATTGGGAACTCCAGACGTCTTTTTTTCTATTATATATATATATACATATATATATATATTTATATATATATATATCGTCGAGAACCCTTCTGTAGCTAAAGACATTTAGGTGGAATTGGATACTCTGGAGGAATTTTCTCGCAGAGACAAGAAAGAATGTGTCACAATTAGCCTAACAAAAAGTCAAAATACTACTTTTTTCCGGTTTCCCGGCCGCCTTTAGATACGCTTTTAGATTCGCTGGCATTTTTTTTTTAAAAACCTTTGACTATTACTATTGCAATTAAATAACATTTGACAATACTATTAAATAATATTTGACCCAACTTGAGGACTCGTCACACCTCATTCCTTTGGAACATTTGACAATACTATTAAATAATAGTTGAATAATTGTTACATATTTTGGAACTTCCACAACTAGGCCCCAATTTAGCAAAAATAATAAACACCGTTACTTTTGTCTATATTGGCTATTTTAAGCCCTTTTTCTGTCATGGTTGAGGCATTTGTTGTTGATTCAATACATTAATTTATTAAGTAGTATTACTTTCTCATTACATATATATTTAAGTTTTATTTAATTTTTATTTGATATAAAATATAATATTTTTTCATACTTAATCACGTGACGCTCATGTAATAGTTTAGTTCAAATTCAAGTAATTTTTATTGAGGTTTGAGATTCACTCAATTTTTATTTGATGTAGGATATGATATTTTTTTCACACTTAATCACATGACACTCTTGTTATAATTTGGCCTAAATTCAAGACGTGGCCCATTTTATCAATCCCTCAAATTAAAAAATCCATTACCCATATAACAATCTCTATTAAGGAGACAGAATTTTTAAGGCTTACTTAAGAAATTCACTTCTCACTTAATAATTTTTATTGAAACGATTTTAAAAGTTCACATAAAAATAAAAATTTGAATCTATTTTAATACCACTTATCGTAAATAGAGTATTTATCATTAACCTAAAAAATTAACTTGTTAAATAATATTACTTATCTAAATATATATATATAATATCTACCTAATTTTTATTCTATCTAGAACATTAAATTTGAAAGGGGTCAGATGATTTGCCGGAATATTAAAGTTACAATACAAATAGTTAAGATTTTGTGACATAATCCTGGTGTCATTCAAGTCTTCTATTTGAGATTGAACATCTATGACAATAATTCAGTAAATGGTTTTATTGCACCGTCTATTGAATTTACGATATGTATGTATTCAAATTTTTTTTTTAATCCAAAATGTTTATAAAAACTTGCTATTTATAGCTTAATATTTGATTTTAGAATTTTTAATATATATATATTAAAATTTAGTGATTTAAAATTGTATTAATATATATATTAAAATTTAATAATTTAAAATTATATTTAATTATGATTTGAATTGAAGAGTCAAGATGAGATAAAAGATGCAAAAGTTGAAAGTAAAAAAGACCAAGAGCAACCAAACTTGTTACACATTGTACAAGCTTTGGCGCCTAGGTGCCAAACTTGTCAAAAAGTTAGAACCCAGGCGTCAGCTCGTAATTACTTTTCTGTTTTGAGCAGAAATGTATTCTAAAGTTGATTTTCGCACTTCTATGACACGCATACTTTTATTTTAATTAAAAATAAAATTTTTATGAACTTTTTAAATTTTACATAAATTCTTATAATTTTTTAAAACAATGAAGTATTAAAAGGAACTCTAAAAAAAAAAATAGAGATCTAGAAAGCCTTGAATGCTAAGTGCGCAAGAGAATACCATATGAATACTTAAGATCTTAATGATCAAGAAAGTAGTAATAAATTTTTATTGAGAGTTCGTCTATTAATTGCATTTATTGTATATTTTTTATGAAAGATTTTTATGATTTGAGTTCTTTGTAAATAAATAAAAAATATTAAGATCTCGTGATCTACTGTAAACATAATCGAGCCAAATCACGTAATTTTTTTGTGTGATTGTTTATCTTTTTATTTTAATTTATTTTATTTTTATTTTATTTGTAGGTGACGTCTTTTGCACATACTTAATATATTTTTAAAGTACACACCAAAATCTACAATAATACATAATATCCTATATATATATATATTAGAGCTTCTTCCATTTAACTTCCGAAATGCATATACATTTCAAACCGCTTTCTATAATGTACAGAAAGTATGGTAAATTCTGGTTGCCCTGTCCTATATGGCTATATTAAAATAACAAAAGTGAAAATGCCTATCATTTATTGTTTAACGATACCCTGGCCCAGGACAATTAATCAAGCCATAACTGTTATTGAAAAATTCTCTGTCCGGGTGACAATATCATTTTTGGATCAAACTGAGTTTTCCTATGTTGAAAAGTATTCCATTTTGAGCCAAAGTGGTCAACCCATTCTTTCTGAGTTGCATGATGACCAAGATATTGTTTAACCTTAATACCAGCATTATCACAAAACCGCAATATCTCATTGTTTTTGTTATCAAAGACCTGCCAGTCAACACTTGCGTCTAAAAATCCTACAGTGTAGAAAACATCTTCATCTGGTATAACTGCTGACATTCTGTCATCCCATCTGCAAATCGTTGAGAAAAAAATTATTATTTTCGATTCATATACATCATAATTAAAAATAAAATTTAATATTTCCAAAAACTTACTTGTTTCGGAACATAGGGTAAATAAGAACTAGTGATGAGGTGAAATTTCGTTTAAGAAGAATGTCCCTAAAAACACCACCGTCAACATCTGACATTCGAGATTTTGGTATAAAGAGATTCAGCCATGGATGAGGAATATTCCACAGTCCAATTGCTCGAAGTGCTTCCTCTTCTTTTTGAACTCTATTCAAAAAATCGAAGTAGGTCACATCTTGCTCGAACACGAATCCAGGGATGAAACCATTTAAGCTTTTCAACAGTTCTTCGATTTTCTGCAGAGAAAAAATATATATAATCATATTATTATATGTTACAATAAGAGTCATTTCCAATGCAGACGTCTGTGTGAAGTATTTCTTAAATGCGGCATTTTAAAGCACTTGAGAATTTTTAGTTACAGTAATAACATTCTCAAGTACCATTATAATGAGTTGGAGAACCAAGCACCTTATATGCAGTACTGTTGTTGTCATGATCATCGTAATATTTGGCAACTTCGAGAACGTAGATGATGCCATGTTGGTTTATGAGGGATGTTATTTTTGGGTGATCGGACGGTGGATAAAATTGATCTAGAGAGTTATTGTTGATCAAAAGTTGACCTTCCACATAATCCGGCACTTTTTGGCCGGGTCCGGTCGCGGCAATCAACTTCTCTTGGTCTGCGCTGAAAGAAGCGAAATCACTGTAAAATATACGTAACCATATAGCCTGCAGACAAAGTCACACGGTAAAATGATCAATGGCGGCAATCGCACAAATAGAAAATTGATACTTAAACATAAAGCACGTGAAACGATATGCAAGCGCTCAAGTTCTCGATCTGTCGGTAGAGTTATTTCAGGTGTGCGGGCGAGTGCTTTGGTAGTATCATAAATAATATCTTATAACTTCATGATACTATTTGCTTATTTTTTTAATGTTTGACTAAAAGAAAAGTGATAGTATCAATTAATTTTGATTATTTATTTGAAACCATCCGCAGAAAAAACCTTAATATCGTGTATTTGAAGAAAAGGATTCAAAATAGTTTTATAAGAAAAATATATTTTATAATTAAAAAAAATTGCTTTTTAACGAAAACAAGAACAGGTACACGTACTCTTGGTTTGGCCGGCTCGAGGACGATCCTTGCTCGTGTAATAATACCGAATTGGCCTAAACCACCTAGAACTGCGTAAAACAACTCGGAGTTCTGCTGAGGCGAGCAAGTCACGAACTCTCCTTTTCCTGCGTACGTTTACAAGGAGAGGCGCACGCCAAGCTGTTTTTAGTTTCCATATTTTAATTTGTATAAAAATACATTCTCTCTTTTTTTCTATAAAAAAAAATATTTACTTGGATGAATTAACTTAGAAAAATGCATCATAATTCATAAATGATTTATTTATCTCAACTAAAAAATAATGGAATCATTCTAGAAAAAATGTATTTTACATAATAGTCATTATTCAGTGCACAATAATGATATACAATTACGTCATTACATGCTCGAGATATTAATTATTAAAAGGAGAAGATATAAAAAGGAAAAAAATACTAAAGTTGTTTTAGTAATATGAATATTACTTCTTTCCTTGCAAAAAAAAGTAGATAATAAATTATTCATTAAAAAAATAAGATGAAGAGAAAAAAAATTATTTTGTGAAAAAGAAAACAAAAACTTTATTGGTTCTTTGTTAAGAGAGAGTGTGAGAGAATTTGTACTCATTTATTTTTTTTAAGGAATAATCTCATATCTTTTTCTTAAAAAAAATTAATAATGTTATTTTTCTAGATAAAATTTATGATGTTCTTGCAATTAGATAAATTTATCATTAATGAAAGAATAATGCTATATTTTTAAAATAGTATTCTAAATTTTTTATATTTTAAATGATGTGTCAAGAAATTATTAGAGTGATGAAATGATATAATAGTAATAACATTATTAATTTGCTTGGAAAAAAAAAGTTTTGCTCCAATAGAATGTAGTTATTGGGATGATAGATACATACCTAAACTACTAGAAATTTGATATCAACTTTCTAAGTACATTGTACACATGGTTTTATACCAAAATTAGGTAAAAACAGTTCCATGAAGCATCTAGCTTGCATCAATGTCAGTGAAATGATTTCCAGCATTTTAACACATTGAAATTAAGTCATATGCCTATTCGCCTAATATTTTTAAGTAGAGATATTGGTTTATACGAAACTAATTAGATAATTGCGATTTTCAATTCAGTTTTATTTGACTTTGATTTGGTATTACTTCTAACCCATCTTCATATTAATTGAATCAACTTTTATTACCAAATAAAAATAATAATCTAATATATCATCAAAATTAATCAGCTAGACTTTTTCATATATAAATCCAATTCAACTCATTAAAATTATCGAAATAATTTCGTTTGGATTAGATTATGTTGGTCGGTTTTAAACAAAGTAATTGAATTTATCAACGACCTTATATTTAAATGATTTTTATAATTAATAATGTGAACAAAAATAAAGAAAGGCGTTACCAGTTAAAACGTCTAATTCAAGAACGTTGCTAATCTGAGGCCCTCTGCGGTGCGTTTGGCCGCTAATTCCAGCATTGGAAAGCGTCCCACCAACACTCAAAAACAAATAATCAGTCCATGAAACCGGCGTTAGTCCCTGTTTCAAAGTTTCATTCAGCACGTCAATCCAGCGCTGTTCGCCTCCGACGTCAGCATAAGAAAATCCTGAAGGCCGTCGAGAAATCACGATTCCTGTCCCGTTTCGCGAGTTATTGAGAGAAGTCATCTCCACCACGACTCCTTTACAGGCCTGAGCCTGACCCCGTACGGAATGAGCTTGCCCTTTGGGTGCAATCTTGTACGGAGTCGGAGAAGTGTATGAGAAATTTATTAGGGTTTTGATATCGCCTATAGATGTTGGATAAAGAACTGCTGCAGGATTATCGTTAACAATGAGGCCGTAATCGGTAGAGGCTAATTTAATCGCATCAGGGTCTATACGCAGCTTGTTTGTGAGATAGGGTGGTAGTGAAAGAGCAAGAGTTGATGTTACAGAGTTTACAATGAACAATAATGTAAAAAATGCTCGGATTCCAGAAGAGAGAGCCATTGTTGTGAGAGAAAAGAAGAAGGTGGTGTGAGAACATGGCGGAGTTAGCAAGACGTGTTTATATAGTTTGTTTTGTTTGTTTGCTTTTTTTTTTTTTTTTTTAAACGTTTTGTATTCAAGTCGTTGTCCCTTATCCAATCTGATACAATTCTTATGAGAAAAACGAAAAACAAAACAAAAATGCAAAAAAACTAGTTTGGCGCAGAACTCCAAAGTATAAGGAACCTACGTTTCTTTGAGAAAAACAAATAGCAAAAACAAAAAAACCTACTTTGTTATTGGCGCAGAACTCCAAAGTATAATGAACCTACATCAGCTTTTTTATTAATTGACTGTTTAAAATAAGAACACATTTATGGAAAGAGTGAATTTCACGTGGGGTTAGAGGCCCACGAAATTTAGGCTTCTCCGAACTGTCGTGTTAAGCCTGCCAAGACAGAGTGGTATTTGTGTCATGTCAGTCCAAGGACGGTAGCCTCCGCGCAAACCCATGGTTAGAAGTATAAACTCGTGTGGATCATGTTATGTTGTGTCCAGGCATTTGGGCTAAATGGGTCGTTCCCATAGGTCGGATCCATGGGCCAATTCATTTGTGTAAATAGGTCAACTATGAGTATTTATATTTTAATTAATTTATTAATAATTATTTTTATTTATTAAATAGCATTTGTTGGCATGGCCCATGTAATTTTGCTTGCTCAGGTTATCAGGCCGATCCAAGTATAATAATATTAGTATAAGCCCAACAAAATCTATGGGTTTGCGGGCTATGTCGTGCCTAGGTATGCAAGGCTAATGAGTCGTGCCTATGGGTCGACCCTATAAGTCGTTTTATTTGTATAAATGGGCCAACTTATCAGCATTTTTATTTTAAATAATTTATTAATAATTATTTTTATTTATCAAAAATATTTTTGTTAATTGTTAAATTATCATTAGCACAAACCTAACACAACCCTTGGATACAGGCCAATAGGGGTCGTGATATGCCTAGGCATGCAAGTCTAATAGATCGAGTTCATAGATCGATCTAGTTGTATAAATGGATCAACCTATAAGTATTTTTATTTTAATTAATTTATTAATAATTATTTTTATTTGTCAAATAGCATTTATCGACACGGGCACAAGCTCGTATGGGTCGTGCTGTGCTCAGGCATGCGGGCCTAATAAGTTGTGCCCATGGGTTGGTTAATGACTCAGACCGGACTAGCCATAAGCATTTTTATTTAAATTAATAAGTATTATTATATATCAAATAGCCTTTGTTAATTCTTAATTTATCAATAATTATTTGTAAATTGTAATTGCAAATTGAGTTTATGAGGGCTTGAATCCAAGTCCTTAAATAAAAAAATATAGAACTAAACCACTCAAGCAACTTAAATATTAATAATATTTATAATTTTTTTATATATATAGCAATATCAAGTATTTGGATATTATTTTTTAATTTAATCAATTTATACATGGCGTGCAACTATATAAATTATAATTAATAAAATAATGTTAAATAAAAAATAAAATAGCTTAATAAATAAATTACCAACTCATACAATATAATTATGCAAATAACAACTTAACAAGTTATATAAATATATCATTTGTCATTTCTCACTTCTTCACTTAATTTTTTTTTAGTTCACTTCTTAGTTCTCCATACAATGCTACAACAAGTCTTAAGTTTAAAATAAATTCTTAGCCACTCTAAAATGACAACAAAAGAAAATTCATTCTTAACCTTACCATTATAGTGAGGACGAAGACTTATTGCAAATATAATTTGCACGACGTAATAACGTAATGAAAATAATTTCAGATCATTATGCAGTTATAAGTTTAAAACAAACAATTAATAATTATATTAAAATATTGTGTTACAAATATTGTAATTAAATTTTAACCTATATTAATCATTTAGGCTTAGCACACATTTATCAGCATGCTACGAAATATATTGATTGTCAAAAAAATTTAATTTTGAGGTTTAACAATTAATTTCTTTAGTCTTTAGGAAGCCAAAGCTTTACTTTATTAAAAAAAAAAAGGCTCACATAGGGGTGTTATTACAAAACCCAATCACGAACAAAGCGCTTGAACCCTAATAGTAGCAGTGATTTAGAGGATTGCTTCCCTTTTAAACAAATTCACACTCATTTAAAAAAATTAATAAATAAGGAGAATCAAAAGTTGAGAAGTCTATATTCCTCTAAGAGGTCGATTGGGGTGCGGACATAAGAGTCTTTATAATATAATTAATAAATTTTTTTTATTTTAAAAATAAATTAAAGAAAGAAAAATAAAAAATACTATTAAAAAGATGCGAATGAAAAGATCCATCTCAAATAAAGCAGAAGAAAAAAGAGATATTAAATAAAAAATGTGCCAGCGAAAGAAAATTTATTTAGCATTTGTAACCAAAATTATAATTACAAATTATAATTGTAATTTTAATTATATTTACATTAATAATAATTTTAATTATAATTATTATAATATTATAATTACAATTATATTACAATATTACGTTACGATAAAATTTAATATGTTTATAAAATAAAATATTTTTAAAAAATAATTATTAATTTAATATATTTTAACACAAATTTTAAAATTTGAAAAACATAGTCAGATTAAGATATTTCATTATTTTCTGAAATCCTGGAGGAACATATGCCATAAATGTTCCAACTGAATTTCAGGCGTTAATTGTTTAAGCTTCTGGTTTTATGAAAAAAAAAAGATAAAAGACAGACTGCCAGATCTGGCTGTTTCTTTTCTCGACTTTTTCTAATATACAAGGAAAGGCAGCAGTATTAAACTCGAATTGCACTAACAATAGAAGGAAGGGTGTATTTTATCGTATCATAACAATCATGATATTTACACCTAAGTTTATATGAATTATTCAATGAAATATAAAGTTAAAATATTAAAATACGTTGTTAAATCTAACAGTTATTATTAATCAGATATAAGTATCGTAATTTGTTGACATTCGACAAAAAAAATTTCGCAACTATTTAAGAATTGTAAAATTATAAAGTTTAAAAAAAAAGAAGAATTGCAAAATTATACGGTATAAATAAAAAAATAATTAATCACACAATACATGTAAAATTTAAATAATTTGATAATTTACTTATATTCAATTAAAATTTTTAACTTTTTTTATTATTCGACGATTATAATAAATCATTCAATTTTTTCTTAAAAAATACATATAAAACAAACTTTTAAGAATTTATATAGCACTCTTGTGCTTAAAACTCTCTCTCACACTGTTAAAACTTATTTTTTATACATTTTTATTCATACCTTCAACCCTAAAGGTGAAATAAATATTTTTATATATAACTCAAAATCACCTTAAAATCTCTTAAATAATGACTAAAATTAAAAAAACATGTTAAAAAATCTTAAAATAGTAAAAAAAAACTGTAAAACATGCCTAAAACTTGAGCTCCACACCACAGTTGTAGCCCAGAATGGATGTTGTTACTTGGCCTTGACTAGGTTGCATCGCTTAAACACTAATATGGCCAATGCCGCAACCCAAACCTTGTTGAGTCATAATCTAATCTCTTTTATTCTTCAATCTTTAATTTATATTCTACTTTTATTCATTCGATACATTATTAATTACGAGTTATATCTTTATTAGTCTCAACTTAAAAGTTATAATCAATTATGATTTTAAATCACTGGTCTTAATATAATTTATATCACGATACTACAAAAAAAAAATTGTTATTAAAAAATGTTTTTTATAATGCCGTAGAAAATAAAGATAAAATCCCTCTATCTTAACAACACCCTGACCATATTTCTATTTCTCAAGGAATCCCCAGTGCAAAAGATTCTCCTTTTACCGATGAAACCCGACGTCAGTGATCGATAATGGGAAGTCATTTGGGAACTTATAAATTTACGAAAACAGCCTTCAAGTGGTTATTTATTTTTTATTGTTTGCTTGATTTTAGTTATTTATTTCAAAACCACTTTGGTGCTTCGAAATCTAAACAATTTTTATTTTATTTTATAAAAAAAGGAAAAAGGAAAACTAGGTAGAAGAGAAACTCTGGCCAAGTTATTGTAAGGCCTTCATTTTTTTCACACAATCAAATCAAGTGATCAACCTCCTTCCTATGGAGTTGTTCTTACATGGTTCCTGACGTCAATCTTTTTTCTAAGGTTCAATCAAATCTAGAACTAGAACCCTACTTAAAAAGAAGGGTTTTATGATGGGTGCCTTGCCACTAGCAAACTGAGCTTGAGTGTTAGGATGCAAAATGAGTCTAAACCCATCGTCTCAATGCACGCTAATTCAGAGTTAAAGTCTAAGCCCATCGTCGTCTTTGACATGGGTTGAGTCCACCCATCAAAAGTCCCTTCCATAAACATCTTCTAGAATATTATTTTCAAAATATGGTTATATTTAGGGTTTGCAGCATAGATAATTAATATTTTACAAAAAAAAAAAAATAGAGTACATTGAGCATTTTGTATATCTTTTTTAAAGGATTTTTTTCATGATTTTTTATTAAATATATCCAAATTAATCTATATATAAATTCGATCCAAACTGATCTTTGGCAGATTCCCAATAAATTTTTATATTAAAAAAATCATATAAAAAAAAAAGAACATTTGTTTACAAAATTATTTCATAGTATTTAATGAATAATTTTTAACTTCAAATTTCACAATTCTAAAACAAAAAAGAATGTCACCAACATAAATTTTCTTTTATTTATGTAATTTGCACTAGAAAGAATTCAACATCTACATATATTTATAGATTATTATTACCCATCATCATCCCTCTAAATATATACAAAATACAGCCTAAAAAATGGTTGAATTGTTCCAGCAACTATTAGCCCATTCTGTCGAGCTTTCAAACACTAATCACACTATAACTAAAAACATCCAACAACCACTTGAAATTGACACCAGAACCATTTGATGTTCTTTTAAAACAAAACAATCACATGCCCACACATAAACAATGTTAAAAGTTCAAAAAATAATCAAATTTTTTTTTTCTTTTTATCGTTCTCTGCATCATTATTGTTGCCAGTAACTAAAAAAAACAAGATATATATATTTATTTATTTCGTTCTGAAATTAACAAATTACTCATGGGTTTGGTGACCAAAGAGTGGGATGGCGACGTTAAACAACCAGAAGGATAAACCTGCAGTGGTAGTTGATTTGCTTGATGGAGGTGGTTTGGTTTGCTCCAACATGCGGCAGCTGGTAGTGATTTGCATGGTGGCGCACACGTCTATAAGACTTTAATTAATGGACAAAAAATCCACTGATTTGAGGCAGCAAAGTTCAATGGGATTTTATGGATAAACATAAGCGTTTTTAATTTGTTTTAGAAGCAAAAATAGAAAAAGTGAAAACTTAATTTAAAGGGAGAAGTTGGCATGTATTTTTTTCGTTTGATTAGAGACCAATGGTGTAAAGTCCATGCCTGAAGACACAAATGAGAGAGGATAACCGACAATTTGGAATTTACTAATTTTATATTTTTTAGAACATATATTTTCTTAATTTTTTTTTTCTTTTCTTTTGCAGTGTACCTTTTATTTAATATCAATTTGTATACGGTAAAATATACGGATTTAAATTGTTAATGTTATAATGGTAGGAGGGTTTTTAAATATTACAAAATATAGTAATGTTTTTGATAATTTAAATAAATAAAAAAAGAGTAAGTGACAAACTCCCTTAAAAAAATTTAAAAAAAAAACCACTTTACATTCTTTAGAGAATATGCATATGATGGTGATACTGTACAAACGATAGAATAATTTTGTTTTCAAGATCATAATTCATAAAATCCTCGTAAGATTCGTGGCTTCATGCTAGAATTCCAAGATAGAATTTTAATGCTAAGAATTTTTAGTTAAGTATTAAATTATAATTATTAGCTTAAAATTTTGAACTCTTTAATTAATGAGTTAAATTTAATTTTTTATAGAAACGACAACTATTAAAGTTAAGATTTATAAAAAATAAATTATTTTAATTCGCTCTAAAGGTGTTGAGCTTGATAAGGATTCTACAACTAAAATTGGATTAAACCATTTCGAATTTTTTTCTACAATGACACTATAACACTTAAGTCAACTAAGGTTAAAAAAAAAAATTAAAAAGAACAAAAGGCAAGAAAGGATGATAAAAAGAGAAAAAGATGTATTTAAAGTCAAAATATATTAATATATTCTCATGTCATTGTCCCATTTCAGACAAGGCTCTAACTGCTTAGATTTTGTTAATTTTATTAATATGCTAACTCTTAGTATCATTAACTCATAGTACTTTTAACTATTAGCGTTGCTAACTCTTAGCACTGATCTAAACTTCTTTAGACTATTTCTGAACTCTTTTAGGTCATACAATATTTGAAATGTTACAAGCACCTTACCATTTTTTGTAAATAATATTAAAGATTTTATTAGAAATGATAATTGTATAAATATTTATACATAATGAAATGGCACGTAAGTACAAATTCTAACACTAGGATCCCGTGATTCTCAGTGGCATATTTGTTTTAGGTCGTTAGCATGTGACTAAGGTAGTTGACTTAGCTATGGTAGGCACCCAATGCCAAGCACCTAATGTTGAACTCTTATCTTAAAAAAAATAAGAACTTATGAGTCAGTTTAAGGATGTTTCCTATTAGGCTTTGTTGAAGATGATGGGCCTCAATCTATGTGTCCTTAAAGTATCTAAGCTCTTACTTATGGGCCCAAATTTAAAGGGGAATAATGGTTCTTCAATTTTTAGGGTTAACTTATTAAGATTAAAAACTTTATTCTTATAATCTCTAGATTAACTAGTCTTCTGAGTGCCTTATAAAATATTATGATGAATAAGATCCTTGATTTGATGACCTGACAAGGTAGTTAGGATCAAATATCGAGTCCTCATAAGAAGATGTGTGTGCTTATTAGCGATATACTTTTGTTGATGGCTTTCGAGCCCACTTAATATGATTATGCCATCATTATAGTAATGGGACTGATATTTAAAGTTGGCACTGAATGTGCATTTAATATTGGTGACCTTTCAAGAAATACACACTGATAGGTGGCTAAATGAACAATTATGCCTTTTTAAATTTGTGATGATGTGGTCTTATTTCAGGGTATTAGTGCTGATTAAACGACTAAGATGTGTCCTTCAGAGAATCATGTTAGTTTAAGGAGACATTTTTTCTATGAATGTGTTTCAGTTTTTGAATTTTTAGTTAAGAGTCACAATTGCTTTGAGAGTCGTATATAAAAAGAAGCGATTTTTTTTTACTTTACCACTTTAATTTTATTTAACGATTTTACTTTAGCAATCTAAAGAGAGACTTGACATATTCTGAAGCACATTTTCCTACAGTTTTTAATTCTTCTACTTTATAATCTTCATACAAGTATTTTGTTTCTACTTTTCATCGCCTGATTCTTATTACTTCCATTGTTTTGGTGTGCTTTTTTATGCATAGCATGTTTTATATTTATATCCTTCAAAACTTAAGTGTTCATCTTGAGTCTTCAACTTGAGTGTTCATCTTAGTTGTTCGTCAAGGTAGGTTTTTGATGAGTTTGCCCTTCATTTATTTAGATATTAAAATTATATCTTCTGTTAAAAAGTCATAGAACATGTCTAGTCGTAAGTCAACTTGTGTCAGTGAGGTCTCAACTGCTAAAAGCAACTCAACATGAGAAATAGATAGTGGGAATGCTCTGAGGATCCAAGGAAAGGATGTTGAAGATTTACTTAATGGTTACGTTGATTTTAAGTGAATGAAAAGTGATGTGATGCTACCTTATGCTCATTAAGAGCAAGTGAGAGCTTCGGGGTAAATGAGAAGGCCTAAAAACAAAAAGAAAAAGTTTATGCCTTGGATCAATGATGAGGTCCCCTTCAAATTGAATTGCTAGCCCTCTTCATCCTTTAGGTATGCGTAATGAGGACCTCATCTACTTAAGGAAAAGATTTAACATTTCAAGCACTGTAACATTAAGAGTTCCTCAGGAGGATAAGTACATGAGTATGCCACTGGTTAGGGAGGTGGCCTTTAATTTGTATTTCTTTAACTTAGGGTTAAGGCTACCTTTTCAGCCCTATCTTGTAGATATGCTTGCTCATTTAAACTTGGCATCATGCCAGATAAACTTAAATTCGTAGAGGATACTGGTTGGCCTTTATGTTATATAGCACAAGGCTAGTTTTTATGACCCCATATCCCTGAACTCTAAGAAATGTATCAAATTAGGATGAACATCGATCAATAAAAGGGATTCCATTACTTCACTTCTTATGATGGCGAGAAGATAATCGCCCCTGGTACGGGATTTACCTTTCAGCAAACTTAAGTGAAAACACTTATGATTTTTTGCTAGTGAGAATTGAAGGCAAGAGTATGTGGGGCTGCTCAATGTTTGGTTATGTCTTTGGGTCTTCCTTAAGTCAAGTCTTTATTTATTGTGTTTTTGAACCCTAGTGTCTTAATTTATATTCCGTTTTAATTTTTTTATTTTTCTAACCATATTCTGATCAATTAAGCTTAAGCTCACAGATGAGGAAAGTGATCAGATTACTAAAGCTTAGGGTTATGATGCTCTTTACAAGGAACTTATCTCCCAACCGAACCTTGAGAACACTGGTCTTGTTAAAAAGTTAGCCATGTCACTAGTAAAGGAGAGAAGAAACAAAGGTAACTTTTTGGGTTTTGTAGTGCTCGGTCTTTCTGCTTATTCTAACTTATTGATTCATCTCTTTTTTTTTCTTTTATAAAGTTGGGTAGAGAGAAGAAGCGCACTCACCTAAGTGACACCCTAAGAATCTTTTGAATCTGCTCGGCTACGATTCAAAGGAGGCAAGCAAAGGATCTTGGGGAGGGGCCAGTTCAAAGGATGTTATGAAGGAAAAATTATTTAAAGGCTAAGGTATATATATGGTTAACAAAGAAAAATAATCAATGGACTCAAAATAGGTGACTAGGGATGAAAATAATATAATATGTAGGCTTGAAAGGCTCAAATGATCCAAATATGGCATAAAATTATTTCTTCAATCATTTGCAACCTACGATTTCACTTCAAGTGATAATTAAACAAGTTTTAGAATATGTAAGACTCTATGTGTCCTTGTTATGCATAAATGTTCTCTAAATAGCAAATAAACTAAATAATCATAACCTATGTGCTTAATGTGTTCAATGAATCACAAATAAGACCAAAAATTAAATATAAGAACAACTGCTACATTTATCATTTCTCAAGAAATATATCAGTCATAATCAAGTTCTTATTACTGATTAGTAAAAATCATACCAAACTCAAAACTAACAACTAACTAAAAATAAAATATAACATGCACACAATAAAAAAAATAGAAAAAACGATAGGCAAAATTGATAAATGAAACAGAAAGTTAAAATTTAACATAGAGAAATGTTTCCCTTTCCTAAACTTAAGATTGACATAATCCTTAATGGCAAGTAAAAGATAAGAATAGAACACTTCCATTATGGGTGAGCTCAATTGTCTTCTAAATCGGCTCGATCATCGCCCCTTACTGTCATTGTCATTCATAAGTTGTGATTGAAGGGCTAAATAAGTTGATGTAAAAGATTAGGTTGTTTCTTCAGTTTCTAGAGTCGTGGCTTTAGCTTGCAGATGCCACAATGCTAAAGACATTGACTTTAAAGCCACAACGCTGGGTGTTGGGCATTACAGCATTAAAGCCTTTTTTTTTTTAACAAGCACCAGAAATAAAATTACCTTACTTGGGTTGCTGATAGAGGTTAATTAGGTATAATATTTACATCTTTCAATCTTAATATTTATTTGTTGAAATTAAGATTAATTGACTTTTTATATGTTTTATTGTTATTTTATAGATTTAAAGTCAATGGAGTAAATGGGGATGAAAATTCAATGAAAACAAGATAAAAACATCAAAATTACTATAGTAGTCTGCTGCAGTACATCGATAAAGTGTTGTAAATAATGATTGTGCTACAGTTCCAACATTGCAGTGATGAACAGTATCCACCCCAACAATGCGACTTTCCTGAACTGAAGAGAAATACAACTCTAAGACTCAAGTCACTCCATATATAAAGGCAACCCATTTCAAACCTAAAAGAACACATAACTTAGGACTTTTTAGAGTCAAGAGAGCAATTTGAGCATGATTACAACTCTTAGTGCTGATTAAATCTAAGGGGTATGCATGTGATATTTGTGTTCATTATTCAAATATATGAATCACATACATATATATACACAGCAGAACCAAAATACAGATAATGAACACATTATAAATATATTAATCATATTAATACTTAAGATTGAGAATTTCACCTATGTAACTTTTCGATAAAAGTTACCGAAGTTTGCTTGAATTGTAACTTGTTCATAGTTCTAGCAAAAAATATGGTGGGCTTGATTGTCTAGAACAATAGCTCTAAATCCAATACTGGCTTAACAATTAAACCATGAACTATTTATTTTACCATTGATTTGATCAATAAAACAAAAGCTATAATGCTTTTAATGGCCCAAGCATAGTAGAGAAGATGATGAACAATGAGTTTAACACTTGAATTCAAAATTAAAATAAACTAATTTTTCTTTCTTTTTCTCTCTTATTTTGGCTGGCCAAACTAAAGCATTAATCCCTTAAATTTTGTTTCATTTTCATATATTTAAAATAAGGCAAATTAACTTTTAATTTGACCTAACTCAAGTTAATATTTAACTTAAGTTTAGTTTAATCTAACTCAAGTTAATATTTAACTCACATAAGGTTAATTTACTTGTCAAATAAGAAATTAATTAAATATTCAATTAATTAACCTAGCTCAAGTTAACTTTTTAACTTTAGTTAAGTTAGTTTACTTTTTCAACAAATAAATAATAAAATATTTAATTAATCTAACTCAAGTTAACTATTAACTATAGTGAGGTTAATTTACTTTTCCAACAGGTAAATAATTAAATAATTAATTGATCTAATCTTAATTAATAATTAACCTAGGTTAAGTTAAGCATTATTTAATTATTAAATGAATAAATATCTTGAATATTTAATAATTAAATATGTAAAATTATCTTTAAACTATTACTTGATTACTAAGTTAATCCAAAATGGGCTCTACCTAATCACACACTTGAGTAAACTTAACCAAATGCTCACTATGTGTCACGTATCATTATTTAATTGGTCAAAAATAATTGTTAACTAATTAATGTACTTCACTCTTAAGTATTCGCACGCATATATCTTGAGGGTTCGTGAAATAATTGTTCAATTTTGCTTGATTCTTCTGGATTAAACTATTCAATCTGGTATGCTTTTTCAGTGCATAAAGAGTACACTTTATATTGCGGGACTCCCTAAGTTCACGTCTGATTCATTAAATGGAACTATTCTAGATTCAAGGCTGCAGCGTCCTAGTATTTTTCACATTGGTATACCCATTTCAACACTTGAAATGCACCATTTAACATCAGGACTTCACCAACAACATTCTTAAACACTCAAAACATACCAAAATCAACACAAATCGCTTTGATACAATTTCTATTGAGGCTGATTAAACCAAGTGTATGCATGTCGTTATTGTGCCCATTATATATATATACGCGTCAAAATACATACATATAAGCAACATAAGTATCAAAATAAAAATGAACACAATTTAAACCTATTAATCATATTAAAATTTGATTGATAAATTTTCACCTTAGAAGCCTTTAGATTAAAGTACTACTTGAGTCTGCCTGAAATGATACTGGTTGACAGTTTTAGAAATCAATTGTGATGGGTTTGATTATCTAGAATAGCAGCTTTGAATCTAGCATTGGGTTTAACACTTAAACCTTGAACTATTTGTTTTATTCTTAATCAACACTTAATCAATAAAATAAAAGCTTTAATACTTTAATGGCCTAAACTTAATGAAGAAGATGATAAATAGTAAATTTAAGTTTTGAATTCAAACCAAAAGAAACAATTTCTTCTTATTTCCCTTCTTAAATGGCCAACCACTTTTTGGTATTAACACTTACATTTTTGTTTTATTTTTCACATTTATATATAAAACTAATCAAATTAACAATTAATTTAGTTAAATCATAGTTAACACTTAACTTAGGTTTAGATTAACCTAATTCAAGTTAACGCTTAACTCTAGTTAGGTTAATATACTTGTCCAACAAGTATTTAATATTTAAATATTTAATTAACCTAATTAAAGTTAACTATTAACCATAGTTAACTTAGTTTAATTTTTCAAAAAAGTAAACATCAATTAAATATTTAATTAACTTAACCTAGGTTAACTATTTAACCAAAGTTAAGTTATTGATTATTTAATTATTAAAAGAATAAATATCTTATATTTATTAATTAAATAATCAATATGTGAAATTACCCTTGAGTTCTTATCTTGTTTGTTAAGTTAACCCTTGAGTGGGTCCTACCTAACCACACATTTAAGTAAACTTAACCAAAGGCTTACTGTGCGCCACGTGTATTTAATTAATTGTTCAACAATAATTTTTAACTAATTAATATACTTAACTCTTAAGTAGTGATACACGTGCATTCCGAGGGTTCTTGAAACAATTATTCTATTCTGTTGAATTCTACTGGATTGAACCATTTAATCCGATACATTGCCTTAATGCATAATGAGTACACTTCATTTTGCAGGACTCTCTAGGTCCATGCCTAATTTGTCAAATAGAACTATTCTGTAAGTCTGTGATCATTGCCTCACGCACATGTCACGGATATTACAAATCAGTGTGTTAGATCACACAAGTTAAGGTCGCAGCGCATACGTATAGTCCTTCTGTTACTTACATCCTAGATGTGTAGAGACATAGATTAGCACTGTCAAATCATCATAAGCTCATCTAAGAACCTATCTCTAGATTTGTATCTCAATGAACAATATCGCAAACCCTTTTGCTATATAATTTAGCCCTATGAAAAAATCATTTCCTAGGTTTATTGCTTATGGCCATAAGACTTTTTGAGATATAATCTTGGATCATCAGATATATAACTCTCTTATATGAGCTGACATATCCTATATTTGTGCACACCAAACTCTATACGTATCGGACCATATTCAACGACACGTAGGGGTCAGACCATGAAAGGTCTCTGATGTCCGTGGAACCTAAATATGATGGATCACTCATAAGGCTACCATGGCGCTCAGGTCAAAGGACCACGAATACTACTCAACTCGAGAGGACCTACCA
This sequence comes from Ailanthus altissimus, assembly GCA_946807835.1. NCBI lineage: Eukaryota > Viridiplantae > Streptophyta > Magnoliopsida > Sapindales > Simaroubaceae > Ailanthus > Ailanthus altissimus. The sequence goes on from OX327689.1 coordinate 24,693,540, forward strand.
TTGATGGCTACATAGGATATCTATTGGGGTCATCGTGAGTTTGTTCAATATTTAGTTCTAACTGAATATCTATATATCTATACGAGCTTCTACTAAACTCATGATCAGTTAAAAACAACTATTTGTACCATACAGATATAGACATACACTAATCTATATGAGAAGAGATTCACCAATAGACATGCATCAGTGAAAATAGATCAAGAACGTTGTATTTGAGAATATACTTGCATAATGACATTTTCTAGCACCTATTGTAACTTTTTACAATTATGTTATTACTAATATATTCTAAGGTCTTTATCCCATTACAGAAAAGGTTCTAATTTCTTAGATTTCATTGATTATTATAACCTGCTAAATTTTAACAGTTATAATTCTCAGTGATGCTAACTCTTAACTTTGATCTAAACACCTTTAGACCAAATCTGAACTCTTACAAATCATAAAATATTTATAACGTTACAAGTATCGTACTATATAAGCAATGTAATTAGCGATTTAATAAAATATACATTGTATAAATATTAAAAAATAAATATTTATACAAATTGTGAGATGACATGTAAGCACAAACCCTAACAAGAACAATTTAGAGAGAAAACTTCAAGAGAAGTAAGAGATTATTAGCAAATATTTGGCGTATTAACCAACTTTAAATTAACATATATATTGGTTTGCTTTTGGTAGTATCATGTGTATTTTATTTTTCAGCTATAATTCTCTTATTATTATGAATTAATTTCTTTTCTAAGGTTATTACGTGAACTCAATATTGTGTACTCAATTATTGGATCTTTTTTATATTTAGTTGAATTTAATTCTTTATTACTAAAATTATTTGTTATTAATGCTTCATTATATATGATTAATATTGTGATTGAATTAGGAATACGTTGATAAACTTAAGAAATGCATTATTATATTTAGACCTTGATAATTTGATGTATGATTGTAAAAAAATTTACAAGTTCTAATTTAGGATAGAGATATACTTAATTGGTATGTATGGTCAATAAGAATTGTTCTTAATGAATCTTGATTTATTGCAATTACGATAGAGATATAGGTATTTGGTAAATTGAGATATACTTAACCTTGAGAGAGATTTGTGAATACATTAGTGTCTTGACTAATAATAAGAACTGTGAGATATTAATATTAAAGAATTAATCTTTAGAAAATATATTGAATGATAGTAATTAATCATAAGCTTTCTTTATATTCTATCTTCTTACGTTATTTAAGTTGTGTTATTTAATTTTCTTCACTTTTATTTAGTCTATTTTAATTATTTACAATTTAAAGATTTAATTTTCTGGATAATTATATGAAAGATATAGTTTTAGTATTTGGTTGAGAACAATGTTTATCCCTGTGAGTTCGACATCTGACTTCATAAGTAATTTTATTACTTGTTTACCATAGCATATACTTGGGCTTAAATTTGTGTTTAAAAAATATACAACAGATGCAACCCAAGAAGCGCTTATTCTAACATCGTCGGCTTGACATAATGTTCAGGCTTTTATGGCAGATCAAATTTTATGTCAGAAGCATGTTGACGATGGAACTCCAGTTGATGCCTATGATTGTTGATATTCATTTTGTTAGACTTCCATAGCTTCAAATTAAAGTTTTTAAGTAGTGACCTCGACCATATTGATTTGTGCCCTTCTAAAAAATTTTAATCTTTGCTTGAAAGAATGGACCTTGCTGGTCGATATCCAATTGCTTTTACACAATCTTATTATTTTGCTACTATTTATTTATTTTTCACTTTGTTATAGGCTTGAGACAGAAATTCTTAGGTATTTTTTATCTGCAAGTGGTGTTGTTCCCCATCTATGTGCACTACATCAATCCTAAAATAATTTTTGGATTCACATGAGAGTTTTCTTTAATCATATGGGCATTGCAGCATTGGTGCTATAGCATTATGGCACTAGGAACACTGACTTTAGAGCTAGAGCTCCAGGTGTAAGGTGCTGCAGTGCTGAGACTTGGGCATTCTTCACCTTACTTAGGGTCGTGACCTTAAGTGTTAGGTCCTGCAACGCTGAGGATACTAACTTTGGTACTGCAACGTTGAGTGTTGGGTATCATGACACTAATGTCTTCTTTTCTTGAGTTTTCCTCGTTTTTCGCTTATTTTCAATCATTTCCAATATAATTTGGCTTAAACCTATAATTAAACAATAATATGTATGAATAGCCAAATAATTGAATACTAACAAGCAAATACTAAGCTTAAAAGGACATAAATAATATTTAAATCATAACCTATCAAGTACTTTTACCAACAAACCTTTTTATTCATCTTTTTCCTGCCATGATCTTTTCAGTTCCATTTGTAATGCTTCTTGCTAAGGCGGTGACCCCCTTATCTTAGCATGGTACATGCTATTTTGCACTTTTATAGATCATTCCTAGTTTTACAATCTAAGATTCTCATCAAACAATAAGTTATGCTCGTTAATTTGAGATGTTATAGAGCGAGTAACTATAGTCTTTGAACATGTATTTTTTTATAATATTTTGTTCCTGTGTCTAATGGCTTTTTGTCCTATCACCAAAGATTGTTGACCCAAAAATTTGTGCAACTCTTAAATCAACGAGTTAAATTTAATTTTTATGGGAACAACAACTGGTAAAGTAGCCGAGCTTTATGAAAATTAGGCTAAATTGGTTCCCTCAAAGGGTGATAGGCTTGATAAGGATCTTGCAACCAAAAATAGATTAGATCATGCAGAAAGTTTTTCAATAATGGCATATTCATAGTCATAGAATCCCATTACAATTGAAAAGTATCGAAACTTTTCTTTTTGGACTCATTTATTAGATTTTTACTAAAATAAGGATAAATCTTTCTTATCCTTGTAGGATTTCTATCGAGATTATAAGAGTTGTATTTATAGAAGGAATCTAAGATCTCATGATTCTCATTGATAAGTCTATTTTAGGTCATTAGCATGTAACCAGGGTGGTCGGCTTGACTGAGGAGGCACCCAATGTCGAGCACCTAATGCGGAAGACTCCTTTTGAAAAATTGAGAACTTACGAGCTAGTTCAACGACGTCTCTTGTATGGTTTTATTGGCGATGATGCACCTTGACCTATGTGTTATTAAAGTATTTGAGCTCGCACTTATGGGCTGAAATTTAAAAAGAATAATAATCATAAATCTATTAATATTTATAACTAAAAATCTCTTGAGATAGTTTGATCAGCACAAGAGTTAAAAGATACATCTATTAATAATATAATTAGAAATCTCTCTAGATATGAAGGATATCAGTAACTTCACAATTAAAATATAATGAACCTAGTTTTAATCAACACAACGATGATAAAGTTAGGATGAATACTCGCTTCAAGGAAAAGATATCTCCTTTAACAAATTATAAAAAGAAAAAGGCTGTCACACTAGTAAATATGAAGAGGGTCCATCTGGGATTGTTGTTGAAAGCTAAAAATCAATTTAGGGATTTGGTAATTTTTTTTCAAAACTGTCATTTGCAGATTAATGTTATACTTACATAATTCTTGCTAAATCCTCTCACTCCAATAATTTTGATAAGTACAATAGTTGTTTTTCAAATTTTGATTTTAAGAATTTTTTTACTTAAATTCGGAACTCGCCTTTAAACAATTTCTGCTACGAAGTAGTGAGTTGGAACCACTCCAGCAAAGTGGCGATAGAAAGTCAAAAAGAACTATGATGGCGCGGCGACTATTGATCATTGATGTTTCCTGGTTGCCTGCAAGCCGCAATAACAGCAGCAAAACATCCTGATTACAGTCTTTTAAATTCAAAAAGAGATTATCATGTCTTTAATTGATTGGCCCCTCTCGAAGCTACAAATTAAGCATCTAGAGTCTCTCTTTCATATTACTATTACCAAACAACTCCATGATTCCGTCAAGAACACGAGTTAATTAAAAATCTTAAAACACCATCCTTTTAGGTCTCTATTTGGATGCTTTTGGCATTTTGCCATCATAAGGGTAGATTTCAACATCTTCCTTACTTTTTAGATTAGAATATAACACCAAGTTTTAATTTCTTTCTAAAAAATAATTCTTGTACCAAGCTAAGTAATTTTATTAGTTTTTTTTTAATGTATTCACGTAAGTAATTTTATTCTTTAAAGTTTCTCTTGAAACTCAACCCCATTTCTCCTTTAAAGGATAATGATAAAAAATACTTAATTCTCCTCGACATATACCTAAATGTATCCTATTATAAGTACTCAAATGTAGTGTTGTTTTTGTATTTTGTATTTAACAGTTTAATGGTAAAGAATTAATAATATATTTATCTTCATTTTAGTAGAGGTTCTAAGTTTAAATTCTTTTTCTCCAAATTAAAATTAAAAAAATAAAATGTAATAATTTTTCAACTAGGAGATAATTTTTTTTTTTTGAAAATAGTTAAAACTTTAGTGTCATTTGCTAATTTAGCCAATAACTTTAAAATTATAGTGATTTGCTCATGTGTTATATATGATATAAACCCATTTAAAATTATCACTTATGGAAACTTTATAATATTACAAAAAACAAACACACACATACACACTTGAGATTAGACGAGATCGAATTCATTATTTGACAAAAATACATTACAGATTACATCAAAGATGAGATTGTTATAGGTTATTTTATTTTATTTTTAAGCTTTTTATTCGTATTATTTAGTTAAGATTATGCCAATGTGTATTTGAATGAATTATTTTATATGATTAGAGAGTGTAAATGTAGTGATGTCTTTTAAAACAAATGCATTGAGTAACGTAAATTAAATAGTAAGATTTTTTAGAATGAAAATTGGCCCCAAAAATTTCGCACAAGACGAGCATGACAAGATAGACCAAGAGACATGTTAATCACACAACAAGCTTAGCACGATATAGGCATCAAGCACATTTGTCACAATAGGCCACGCTCATCATGGCAGGAAAATTTGGCATGATAAGCATATCTTGCTAAATTTTTTATTTTTTATTTATTAATGTTTTTTGGAGTTTTTCTAATTTTTTTATAAGTTTTATGGAGGGTGAGCTACTTCTTGTATGTTTTAAAAAAAGGAGAGAGATCTTTAATAATAGTTAAGAGCCACTTCTTGTATGTCAAGTATCAAAGCATCGATATTTTAATTTCAAAGAATATGACTTATGAACAGCTTTATAATATTATTTGTTGTGGAATTAAAGTTAATTCTTACCAATATAGTGTAAGCACGAGAATTTATATGCCCGCAATGATTATGAATGATATACCATTGATAATCCAAAATAATCAAGATGTATAATTTTTTTTGCAAATTAATAGAAAAGGTTTGATATATTTATGTATTAATGTGGATCTTAGGCACCCTACAAGTGATGAGATTGCACAAGATCCTGTAGATAACTAACAAGTTTGTCTCTATTACCTTACAAAATGTTGTGTTTCCAACCATACAAAGTGTTGTGTTTTTAACCGACACCACAATTGATTATCAATGTTCCCCAATAAGATACAATAATGGTCTAACTCATGCTCATTAATATAATCAAACAAAGAAGGATGCGTATGACGGTAGTAATATGAATGATGATATAGAAGTGAGTGGATTGAATGATATACAAGAGAGCGACAAGGGTACTTGTCTGAGATTAATGATATATATAATTCACATATAATAAAATGCAAAATAACTCGTGTTTTATGTCTAACCCCTTTAGATGACTAAGCAGACGTTGTTGAACTATATAACTAATTTTAATTTCTCCCTCTAATACCACATTTAGACTTGAATCCATTAGATGGGCTATCGTGCTTAGGCATGGGTAAATTTATTGGTGGAAAATTATTGTTAGAGTGTGTGGAACCTATTAACTCCTTGGTCTACCAGCTGGATGACACTTCAGGGCCACTGGCATCTCACATACAATTCTCAGGTTACCTGCTCCCTTAAGGAATAGAACCCCCACCCTCATCTCATGGAGGCCTTATAGGCCTTTAGAGGTTCGTCCTTTTACCCATTGGGCTGGCCAACCCGAGATTGTATCTTAGAAAGTCTTATGGCCATAAGCAACAAAGCCTAAGAAAAGAGTTTTCTACATGGTTAAAAAATATTGTAAAAATATTTGCATATATTATTTATTAAGATACGTGTCTAGAGATAAGTTCACGAATGAGCATATAGAAATTTGACGGTAGTGATCTATATCTCTGCTTTTCCAAGATATGATTGGCGGAAGGATTATACGTATGCGCTATGACTTCAACTTGTATGGTCTATTGCACTGATTTGTAATATTCGTGACGTGTGCGTGGGATATCGATCTTGGACTCACAGAATAGTTCTATATGACAAATCGGGAGTGGACCTAGAGAGTTCCGCAATATAAAGTGTACTCGTTGTGCACTGGAGCAGCATATCAGATTAATAGTTCAATCCAGAAAATTCTAGCAGACCAGACATTTACTTTGGTTTCCCTCCGGTCATGCACGTGTGAAGACTTAAAAGTTAAATACATCAATTAGTTAACAATTAGTTGTTGACCAATAAGATATTGACACATGGCACATGTGGGCCAATTGTTGTTTGATTTGGAAATTATCAAAATGACCTTATTTGTTGGACAAATAATATTATTATTTTATTCATTAAAATATTTATTGAATAAAATAATAATAATATATGATATTAATATTTAAATTGAAATCAAACAATTAATTTTTTATTTAAATTGGCATGTGTTTCTACTATGATTTAATATGATTAAATTATTTATTTAATATTTATTAAATAAAATGATAAGTATAAATGAGTGACATTTATTAATGGTATTAGAGCTATTTTGAGTTGATATTAGGTGTTTTTGAGTGTAACATTATTGTTGGTGATGTTCCGTGCTCAAAAGGTGCATTTTAAGTTGTTGAAATGGGTATATCGAAGGTGGGGAGCACTGGAGCGCCGCGGCCATGAGTGCTCAGCGTCGAGGCGCTGGAAATTTTTGTTCCAGCGCCCCAACACTGGGTAGCTGGCGCTGCGGCGCTAGGGCTTCCAGGCCTTAACGCTGTAATGCCAAGTGCTAGATGCCCCATTGCTAAGAAAATCGGCGCTTAAGCACCGATTTTGAAATTTGCGCTGCAGCGCTGGCTGTTGAGTGCTGTAATGCCAGAAGTTGGGCACTGCAGCGCTTGAATTTAGGCTGCAGCGCCGGGGGCTATGCCCCCCGGATGCTGCCATACGGTGGGCCAAACACCGTGACGCCGACGACACTCACTCTAATTATATTTTAAATGGTTTAAAATATTATTTCAATCATGTAGTGGTTTATGAGATACAATGATAAGAGTTATTAGGTTGTATTATAAATTGTGATTATTTTTTCTGTGATGGTAAACACAATGAGAGTCATACTGGTGAGGGTTAGTTGTCATTACATAGAATTAATGTATGATTGAGAATTACCTCCTAATGAGATGGGGATTAAGTCTTTGTGATACTAAAAAAAAAGAGTAAAAAATTCTCTTAATCAGATTGAATAATAATACATTATGAGATAGTGTTTTATTATTGTTGATCCGTCTTGTCAATACAGTGTTAGTTGTATTATATAATATTTCCCAAGATCACTACAATGTGAGGATATTGATTGGTGTGATTTAGACTATGTTGATGAAACATGAGATGAGGCAAATTTATGCGAAAGTGTTGCCTTAGATCACTACAGTGTGCGGGTAATACCGGTAGCATATATTTGATCATTAACAAGTTAATATGAAATACACTTACCCTAGATCGCTACAGTGTGCGGATAAGGTGTATTTAAGATCAAGAATAGGATTTGCATGAGATGCAATTGATAAGTGTTGTCTACCTATTGGGTTTACAAAAACCTAGATCGATACAGTATGCAGCTCAAGTAAAATATCAATGGGGTCTACTTCCTGCTGTATAGTTTAAAATAGTTTAAATTGTCGTTATCCTATTTTGAGAGATTAGAGGGATTATGTAAAACAGTGGGAGAACATTTTAAATTTAAAAAAATGTATAAAGTTATACTCATGATTTAAAATATATTATTAGTAATTTAATAATAATTTCCACTAATATCTCATAATATTATTTTTTTGACTTGTGTAAACTAGGATAACATCTTCAAATCTCTTGGTACGTATACTGGATGCACATCAACTCAAAGATGCCGAGAATTTCTTTGACTGGTACATGAATCTCAGAATTGTTCTAGATTCAAAAGGATTGGAATATATTATTGACCAAAAGATGTCCAAAGGTGTTTCTGAAAATGCCACCGAGGAAGAAAAAGTGATATATCAGAAATGGTTGGATGACAATTTAAAAGTTAAATCGTACATCCTCGCCTTAATGTCCACTGAGTTGCAGGGGGAGCATATTCGCATGGACAATGCTAGCAGCATTATGCTCAATCTTAGGGAGCGCTTTGGTGACCGACCTCAAATTGAGAATTATAGGGTCGCCAAAGCACTGTTTCAGGCAAAGCTCCATGAGGACAGTCTAGTGAGTCCTCATATTCTCAAGATGATAGAATTAATCGAGAGACTTGAGTCTATGGACATCTCTTTAAGCAATAACCTGGGGAACAATTTGATTCTCCAGTCGCTGCTTGGGTCATTTGTACAGTTCATCATGAACTTCAATATGTAATGAATGACCCCTACTTATGTTGATCTTTACAATATGCTGAAGGCAATAGATGAGAACATGCATAAAGGAGGCTTGACCCTCTTTATTCATGGTGCTTCATCTTCGAACCTGAGGGCTTCTGGGAAGTCCAAAGGGAAGAAGAAAAAAAAAGATGAGGCACACACCCAAGATGGGTCCTTAGCGGTGACAGATATCCAAATCACTGGAGAAATCGAAAGCGAAAAGCAAATGCTTTCATTGCGATGATAATGGGCACTGAAAACACAACTGCCCTAAATATCTTGCCATTATGAAAAAGACTCCCTCAGGTATTATCTTTCCCATTATTTACATTTCTTTAGCATTTGATGCTAGTATTGGCTGGGTATTAGATACTGCAAGTCTTTCTCACATCCGTAATATATTGCAGGGTCTGAAGGAAGTTAGATTACTACAGCTGGGAAAGGTACCGCTTTGAGTAAAAAATGGTGATCTCCTACAAGTCGAGGCTGTAGGACATTATGATTTGATTCTCCCTTATAATAAAACGGTTGTACTTCATAACTATTATTTTGTGCCTGCTATGATTAAACAGATTATCTCTCTTTCTGTACTTGACAATGAAGGGTATCATATGTATATTAAGAACCGTTTTTTATATTTATGTGATATGTTTGATGTTTTATTAGCTGAGTGTCAGTTAATTAATAGATTATATTTTGGATACAACGAGAAATGTCATGATTGTATAGGGTAGCACTAGTAATAGTACACATGAGATTGAGTCATATAGGTGTGAGACACCTAACCCGTCTAGTTATGGATGGTCGGATACCTGATCTGACCATACAACCTTACACAGTTTGTGAATCTTGTATTAAAAAAAAGACTAAATCTCTATTCACTAGTGTTGGACATCGTGCCACTGATTTATTGGAACTAATACATAGTGATGTATGCTGTCCAATGAATCACACTGTAATGAGTAGATTTCGATACTTTATTACCTTTATCGATGATTTGTCACGATACAGGTATGTGTTTCTTATGAAACACAAGTTAGAAACCTTTAAAAATTTCAAAGAGTTGAGACTTGAGGTAGAGAAACAAACTGAGATGTATGTCAAATGCCTTCAATCAGATCAAGGCGATGTATACATGAGCAGTGAATTCTCTGATTATTTAAAGGAAAATGAGATTCTAGCTTAGTATAGTCCTCCAGGTACTCCATAATATAATGGTGTGTCGGAGAGAATGAATCAGACTTTATTGGATATGCTCTAAAAGCTCTTGCTCATATATTGAATAGAGTTCCATCTAAAGCTATTTCAACCACTCCATATGAGATGTTGAATGAAAAGAAACCAAGTCTTAAATATTTTAAGATTTGGGACTGTCCTGATTACGTAAAAGTTACGCAACAGAATAAACTTGCACCCAAGGGGTACAAGTATCGGTTTATTGGGTATCCCAAGAATTTAATAGGATACCAATTCTATGATCTTCAGCAGCGAAATATGTTTGTTTCTTGATATACCACTTTCCTTGAGAAAGAGTTTCTTATGGATAGTGGAGGTTGTCGAAAGATTGTGCTTGATGAAGCCAATCATAATGAACATGAACCGAGATGGAACCTCAAAATCAATCGAGCGGTATACCTTTAACACACCCTCCACGTAGGTCTAAAAGGATGTTCATGCCACCTACGAGATATGCCACTTCATCAAGCAAAATATGTTTGTTTCTTGATATGCCACTTTCCTTGAGAAAGAGTTTTTTATGGATAGTGGAGGTTGTCGAAAGATTGTGCTTAATGAAGCTAATCATAATGAACATGAAACCGAGATGGAACCTCAAAATCAATCGAGCGGTATACCTTTAACACACCCTCCACGTAGGTCTAAAAGGATGTTCATGCCACCTACGAGATATGGTCATATGCTTGAAGGTGCACTGGGAGTTTTCTTAGTGGAAGAAAATGATTCTTTAACCTATAAGGATGCGATGTTAGACATCGACTCGGAAAAGTGGCAAGAAGCCATGAAATCTGAAATTGACTCAATTCATCACAATTAAGTCTGGAACTTGGTTGAGCTTCCTGAAGGAATAGTTTCTATCAATTGTAAATAAATTTATAAGAGAAAGTAAGGGTCCGATGAGAAGGTAGAGACCTTCAAAGCCTGACTGGTTGCAAAAAGTTATTCTTAACGATCTGGAATCGATTATGAGGAAACCTTTGCACCAGTAGTGATGTTGAAGTCAATACAAATTTTATTAGCTATTGCTGCATATTATGACTATAACATTTTGCAGATGGATGTAAAGACGGCATTTATGAATACATATCTCGAGAAAGAGATATACATGGAATAACCTGAAGGTTTTACATCCACCCAATCTACAGGTCTAGTGTGCAAACTGAAAAAGTTCATTTATGGGCTTAAACAGGCTTCTCAGAGTTGGAATCTTCATTTTGATGAGTGATAAACACCTGAAATTATACATTCAATAAGGTTTTTACATCATTATTTTGTATTACTAGTATCTTTAACCCTCTTAATTTAAGTATATTTATAATATTATACATAATTATCTTTTAACTATTTTGTGGTAGGTTCGATAAAATAGGCATAACTTTCTACCTAAGGATCAAATTAGAGTGATTCTTGATCTTATGAAGAGCTGACTCAATGCGATAATATATTATATTTCATAAAATATTTGAAATTTAAGTGTTTAAAGGGTGAAAATGGCCTAGAACAGAACTGATCTGTAGTACAGGCCTAATCCAAACAGTCATCAGTATTTGACCCATAACTATTGAAATACGTATCTAATACTTATGAGACAACTCAATTTAAAAATATAAGAGAATTATCTACAACTTTGATATTTTAGAGGACAGCTAATTCGGATCACATCAGTTCATAATTGGACAATCAAGTGGGTGTATGAATGATATTCAATGCAAATTATTTTGCCACCATTCTTGACTTTTATCATCCAAGTGGTTCCCTCCTAAGTTGTCTCGATTTATCCATATTTTTCTATAAATAAGTGGCTTATTTATGCCTAAAGTATGTAATTAGAGAGTAAAAATTTAGTTCAAAACACTTATCTTTTGTATTATCTTTTTGTAACATTATTTCTCTTGTTTACTATTAAGTCATGTTATTTCTTCTTCCATTTCTTTTTTTTTCTTTAGTTTTATTATGTCCAAATAATTTTCTTTATGCTAAGGTGAAATGGTGAAACTCTTGACAAGGTAATAAAATATACTTAACTCTTATTCATGAATTTAATGCTCCATTCTTAAGTTATGTAAATTTATATGTGATGTATTTATTTTGTTTGTAAATAGACTTTCTTCTAAATGGTGTATCTTGATTTATTATTGACAAATTTTATACTTGACACAATGAATTCTTAAAACCATTTACAAGATTTGGTGTATATACCATTTCTTATAAAGTGAGAGTCTTGATTTATTGTAGACAAATATGAAGATTGACATAATAAATACTTGAACCCATTTATAAGATTTGATGTATAATAATTGAAAGAAATAAATACTAGTTAATATATAAATGGTGATGAACTTTAATTGTTATCTTTTTCGATTGGAACCTCCTTTGTGTGAGGATTCTAATTGAGTTATAAAAAGAGTTAAATATATTTTTACTTCTTATGCCAAGAGTAGATCCCATAACCTTAGGATTTATTTTAATTGGATAAGTGAATTAAAATTTGCAAACATCTAATATTGTATTAATTACCTTTAAATGTGTTTATATTTTGTAATTTTAATTCTACTTCCCTGTGAATCGACCCCGTTCTCATCGGGTTATTTATTACTTTGACAATCCTACACTTGAAAATAAATGCATATATATTCTGGACATGTCAATAAGATAATCAAAGGATCTAGTTTTATAAAAAATGATGAGGAACCATGTGTGTATAAAAAGGTCAGTGAGAGCATGGTTGTTTTCTTAATTCTCTATGTGGATGACATACTGATCATTGAGAATGATATCGGTATGTTACAATTAGTCAAAAGTTATCTAAACAAAAAATTCTTCATCAAGGACTTGAGAGAGGCTTCCTATATACTGGGTATAAAGCTTTATATATAGAGAGAGCTAGGAAGCTAATAAGATTCTCTCAATCATCATAAATTGATAATGTCCTTGAAAGGTACAATTTTACTAACTGTAAGACAGCTAATATACATTTCAAACATGGCATTCATCTTTCGAAGAGAATGTCTCCTCAAACCGAAGATGAAAGAGTTAGAATGTCTAAGATGCCATATGCATCAGTTGTAGGTAGCCTGATGTATGCTATGATGTGCACGAGACCTGACATTAGTATGGCTGTAAGTGTTACTAGCCGATATCAATCTGATCCAGGTGACAGCTATTGGATGGCAGTTAAACATATCCTTAAATACTTTAAGGGTACAAATGATAAGTTTCTCATTTATGGAGAAAGTGATTTGCAAGTTAGGGGATACACAAATTCAGACTTTCAGTCTAATCCAGATGATAGAATGTCTACATCTGAATATGTATTTATCCTCAACGGTGCAGCAGTGAGTTGGAAGAGTACCAAATAGGGATCTACAGTTGATTCAACAACTGATGTGGAATACATTGCAGTCTCTGAGGCAGCAAAGGAAACAATGTGGATACGCAAGTTTGTCGCTGAGCTTGGGATTATCCCAAGCTCAATGGATCATATCCCTTTATTCTGAGACAACAATGGAGCAATTGGACAAGCAAAAGAGCTAAGAGCGCACTAGAGATCTAAATATGTGGAGAGAAAATACCACATAATTAGAGAAATCTTGACTAGGAGAGATGTAATAATTTGTAAAGTTGACTCTATAAATAATATAGCGGACCCACTAACTAAGGCCTTAACTTCAAAGGTGTTTGAGAAATACGTGGAGTCTATGGGTATAAGATACAACTATAAATGACACTAAAGTAAGTGGGAGTTTGTAGGGTTTGTGCTCACATGTCATCCTATTGTTATATGAATATTTTATTTTATAATATTTATCCAATTCATTATTTGTTAAATTGCTAATTACTATTATTAAATGGTTTAATGCTTGTGATGCTATAAACATTATATGATTTGAAAGGGTTCCGATTTTGTCTAAAGAAGTTTAGATCAATACTAAGAGTTAATATCACTAAAAACTATAAATGCTAAAGAGTTAGCATGTTATATTGATCAGTGAAGTCTAAGAGTTAGAATCTTGTCTGTGACAGTACAAAGACCTGAAAATGCATTAGTAATAACATAGTTGCAAGAGTTGCAATAGGTGTTAAGAAATGTTATTATGTAAGTCTATTATCAAATTATATGTTCCTGGTCTTAATTCATCGATGCAGGTCTGACGGTGGAATCCTTTTATATAGACCAGTGTATACTATACCTAGATGGTTGTTTTTAGCTGATCATGGGTTTACTGGAAGTTTGTATAGCATACAGGTGTGCAGTGATGATTGAATACTGAACAAACTCAATGAGGACCCCAATAGACATCTCATGAAGCCGTCAATGGAAGGTCCTTTCGAGTTGACTAATATACGTGGTTCTTATTGAGGACCATAGTGGACTTGTAAGTGATCCATCATACTTTAGTTCTGCACATGTCACAGACCTTTCATGGTGTGATTGCTGGGTGTGAATAGTGCACCAATTGATACACTGGTAAACCCAAGGTGTTGAGTGGGATCCACACACTCTTACAGTTGTTTCCTAAGAAGAATGCACTATATGATGCTCTAAGTCAACTTATGTTAAAGGGTAATTAAAGCTTCAAAGTTCATAAGTGGACTAAAGATTAATTTAAAGTAAAATATGATAATGAAAGGAGCAAGTGGCAAGTTCGTGTTATGCCCACAAATGCTCTAAAATATTTTATTATGTGAAGAATCAACAAATAACACATATATCAGTTAAACTAGTTGCGAGATGGTCATCGTCAAGCCAATAATCAATAGAATTTATAATGATAAAAATTAAAATTGCAAGTTTCAATAGAATTTATAGACCAAAAGAGATCCAAGCTGATGTACATGAAGAGTTTGATATGAATTTAACATACATGGCGATTATTAAGCTAAAGAACATGTATTGAGATTAATGGCTGGTACTTTAGAGGATTCACTTAAACTACTTCCTCCATATTACTACATGGTCGAAAATGAAAACCCAAGAATTGAGACTCATTTAAAGACAAATGACATGGGATACTTTCTGTACTTTTTTCTGGCATTAGGTCATGTATTCAAGGTTTTCACTCATCTATATGACTAGAGATTATTGTTGATGATACTTTCTTAAAAGACCCATATCTTGGTTCTATGTTTGTTAGACTTTGTAAAGATAGAAACAACCGGATTTATTCATTAGCATTAGGCATTATTGATTATGAAAATGATGCATCTAAGAATGGTTTATGGAGAAATTATAGGGTGTTATTTGTGATATTAATGATATAGTCTTTGTCTCAGATCAACATGTTAGCATTGAGAAGGTTATTCATAAAGTGTTTCCTTATACTTACCATGGGGTGTATGTTTATCAATTGAAGGAGAATTTAATACGAAATTTAAGTTTTCAACGAAAAAAAAAGGAAATTACGGATTCCTAACGGTGTATTTTATAGTTGTAAAAACATATTAACTGTCTGATTTTCAAAGCCAGATGAATAACATGAAATATTTTAAATATGGGCTTACAAAAATTCTCCTACTAAATATTTAAAAAAAACTCAAATTAAATTATAGGAATTTACCACATTTTTATAGATGCCTATATTGAATATAGAGGCTTGCAATAACTGTTTGATCATTCTGAGGTTATGTTAACTCTTCTTGATCTTGTTTTCATGTCTGGCACCATTCATTATGCATGTCTTGCATCTTTTCTCTCATCGACCGGACCTCATTATGTAAATCTTCGAACTACTAATGATAGTAATCATATGAAAATGTGGATGATGTGTATTGTCCAAATTGTTCCTAATTAAATATAAATAAATATTAAGTCAATGTTTGACTAACAATACCATAAATAATATACATGACCCACATAGTAATTAATGTACCTATTTTTCTTCTAACCGGAGAACATTTCGATTATATTCGCCAATATCCATAGTAGGGATATCCTTGTACTCAAAAACATGACGGGGAGGTATAACGTTATCATAATCATCCATGACCAATTGTTCACTATATAACTTGGTCAATTGATTAAACCGATTCAACGCCTATACAAACTCTACATTTTTACTAGTTTTTGCAAATAATTTTTATTTAAGATCAAAGTCTTACACAACACATAACAATAATGCATGAGCTTTTGCAATAAATATTGTTAGTTTTTTTTTTTAACTTTCAATTTGGAGTGAGAATAACTTAAAATATCTTTATTGAAGACATTAACCCCTTAGATTATCTATATTTATAGTCCTTTGACTTCTACTTTAGTAAACAAGGGACCAAGTGTGGAGTTTATTGGGCATATACGTTGCCACACAATGAGATCACTTTATATATTTACACCTATAATAAAATTTTTCAAAACATAAGTTAAACAATAAATTTAAATACTCAACATTAGTATAATTTATATTTAAATTAATCACACGCCTCAAAGGCATAGAGAAATCTATGTAAATTATTTTTCTCTCCTTCATGCTTTGGATTCTTTACTTTATCCTTTTTGTATTTTTTGCCTTTTTGTTTATAGTCTTTCTAATAAATTGGTATCCTCTATTGCCCCAAAGATAACTATTGAATTCCTCCAAATTATTCACCATTTGGAGTACAAATTCATCAATATAACTTTGCTCTCTATAACCCATTAAGATGCAAAGAATAAGATAGAATAATGATAGTTTCACCATATCCTCATCATCCATTTGCTTGAAGTCACACCCTTGAAACAACCTATCAAAATTCAGTAATGTTACATTCCCTAATAACAAATACTCTGTCCTTAAGCGATAACCAAAATTTTTAAATAATTATTTCATTGCGGATAAAATCGACCAAAGTAGATGCGTTTATTGTTGAAGAAGTACCACAATTCATCATCAAGGTCACTGGTTTACTCTTCCTCAAGTAACAAATAATAGATCAAAATCCTTAAACAAATTAATTGTTGCACATCGAGGAAGTGACCTATGCAGATGTCCCTAGGTATCTTTGCTTTATTTTCTGTTTGCTTCGCTTTAATAACTTCTAAAGTTCATGGATTTGAATAGGATGATATGGTTCTTGAAAATTGGTCTATAACGAGAACCTTCAAGTTCTTTGAAACCGAGTTCTTGTAAATAAAAAATTAATAATAATAACACGAAAACACAATAATAATAATAATAATAATATCTCATAAAAAAATTATAAAATTACAGAACTGAATATCCATAATTAAAAATAGTATAAATAAAATAATTCATATATTCAATTAAATTATTAATTATTAATTAATAAATATTCTATAGTAAATAAAATGAAATTAATAGAAAAAATTTAAAATAATAGACAATTATCAAATATAATTTATATTAAAACAATTTTTATTTAACAAAAATTTTAGAAAAAATTAATTAGGCATGTGAGCATTGCGTGCGAATCCAAGCATGATAAGCGTACTGTGCTAGGTGATTCTAGGCGCGAAAAACCGTCACGGCCACCGCCATTTTCAACAATTTTACAACTTTTTCGACAATAAAAACACATTTTCCATCTAATTACAACATATTTTTATAACATATTATTGTACATTTTCAACATTCATTCAAAACTTAAAAATTTTTTTTTAAAAAAAACTCAAACTTACCGTTTCTGCTTCCCCATAGCTGCTACTGTCCATGTTGTCTATTAAAGATAATGTGTTTAGAATTTTGAGAGACATGTGGGGTGAGAGAGTGAGAATATGAGATTAAGAGTATTTGTGTCCAATTCTAAAGTTTAAGAGTATAAAAATTAAAAAAAGAATTATTTTTAACTAAATTAAAGAATAACCCTAAAATTTTTGTCTAATTAAAAAATTTCCCATAAAGATGAGCAATGCAAGCAGGGCAAAAGTCCAGCACTCAAATCCAGCTACTTCCTAGTTTAATTATGGCTTGTTTGCTTAAAGATGGGATTCCCCGGCAGGCCGGCAATACAAATAATGATGAGCAGCAACAAAATGATTAAAAGTGAGGCGGTGCTCGTGCGGGGGCGGGCGTGGAGGTGTGGGAATAATGCACTAATCAAGATTTGTGCTAACTTTAACCATCGACCACATGATCATCTCCTATTTGAAAGATGCTCTTTATCCATTTATTACTTCTATCGCCCACAATAGTACGCTCTTTTTTTATTTTCTTTTCCCAAAAGGAAAAACAAAAAGAGAGAAGAGTAATAATAACCTATATTATATAGAGCCTACATATTCTTTAAGGCTAAACATTTCAAGTCCTTTTCTCTAAGTGGGAGAAGATGACAACAATCGAACTGTGACAGAAAGAGATACACTTTCGACGTCATAGAGTGAAATGTTGTATTGATTTCCGAAAGGGCATGTAAAGAAGGAAAAAGATGAGATAAAAAGATGATTTGTACAAAGGGACGTGTAAAGCAAAAGCCACATATAGAAAAATAAGTTGTAATTTAAAATTATTAAATTTACACCTCTTTTTTAATACACTAAAATTTAAATATCTTTTTCTCTTTATTATATTAAATTTTGTTTCATATTATTCATTTACTTGAAAGTTGAACTTTTTTTTTTTCTAAGAGAGGAATAATACTATAATTAGTGAGTGCTGATTGCTAATTGTTTTTACTGTTAAAATTTTTCAAAATGATACAAGAAATTTGAATTAAAATCCTATTCGTATCAAGATTAGGTAAGGACTCAATTTATTTATATACATATGTATGTATTTTGATGTCTACTTGGCATGTGAATTTGAGAATTGAGATAGTATATAGAAATAATAATATTGCTCTTTTAAATATATACCACTAAATAATCAATTCTAATTTGGAAGAGAAAATATTATTCCGGAAACATAAAGCAAGGACTAGCTTCTTCCCATTGAATTCCTCTTAACCAACTACATATTTTGTCTTCTTGCATGAATAGTACATCTGCTAATAAGCCCCATACATACACTACTCTTACTAAAAGAGAACGCTGCTTAAATTATTCTCTCTAGTCCTAATCTACGCCTTAAATTCTATTGAAAATTCTCTGTCCCGGGGACAAAATCATTTTCGGATCAAACTGAGCTTTCCTATCCGTAAAAATCTTCCATCTTGGTCCAAAATGATTCATCCATTCTTCCTTGGTTCTGTGATCAGGGAGATACTGCTTTATTTTAATACCAGCATTTTCACAGAACTTCAGTATCTCTTTGTTTTGATCATCAAAGGCTTCCCAATTATTAAACTCACTTGAATGTAAAAATCCTACTGTGTAGAAAACGTCTTCATCTGGTATAACTACGGACATCCTATCATCCCATCTGCAAGTAGACAAATATATATGTTTTTATCCATTAATTCCTTCAATTAATAAGTAAATGAAGAATATTATAAAGAAGATATGATTTTTTGTTTGTATTATTTTGGAAAACTTACTTGTTTCGGTTCATTGGGTAAACAAGGACAGGTCCTGTGGTGATGTTTCGTTTAAGAACAATGTCCCTGAAAACACCCTTGTTGAAGTCCGAGACTTGAGATTTTGGTAAAAAGAGATTAAGCCATGGATGAGGAACTTCCCACAATCCTTGCGACTGAAGTTTCTGCTCTCCACCTCGAACTCTGTCCAGAAATTCAACATAGGAGACATCTTTTTCAAACGTGTATCCAGGAAGAAAGTTTAATCCTTCCAATAATAGTTGCAGTTCCTGAAATAGCGGCCAAACTGTTACATGTCTATTTAATAAATTAGCTTAATTCTCGAGGAACCGGCGTTAAAATATGATGAGTACCTTGTCGACGGATTTTTGGGTGTAATCATCATAATATTTGGCCACTTCAAGACAGTAAATGATGCCATATCTTTTTATCTGGAAGATTATACTCGGGTGATCAGACGATGGAAAAAAAGAGGATCTCCAATTATCAATAGAACCCTGGTTCATTAGTAATGAACCTTCTAAATAATCCAACGCTTGGTTTTGTCTCCTCCCATTCACTGAAATCAAATACTCTTGGTCTCTGCTAAAAGTTGAGAAATCACTGTAAAGCATTCGAACCCACTTAACCTACAAACAACAGATACCAACAAAAATGAGAATAGGCATAAATAGTCTATTCCTTGTTGGGACATAAATATCAGAATAGAATAAGACAATGTATTAAGTACCCTTTTTGGCGCTGGCGCTAGGGCAATTCTTGCCCTGGTTATAATCCCAAACTGGCCTAATCCTCCTAGGACTGCATAAAACAGATTAGAGTTCTTGTACGCCGAGCAAGTTATTAGCTCACCTTTCCCTGAATCGGAACATGGAAACCTCATATAAGTAAACCCTAATTAATTGCATGCATGCAAAATTGGCAACTGTTACCCACCTATCTATCTTTTTGTTTAAATATTAAAAAAAATTACAGTATTATATCCATTTTCTAGAATAGACAAAATACAGGAATTGAGCCTTTAAAACTCTATAACACAGTCTGAAGAAATCCTTTGATGTTTGACGTTTTCTTGAAAAACTGATGCAATGAAGAGAGTGTAGAAATATTTGTACATTATAAATTCTTGCAAATAGCTAGGCCAAAAGATCTCATGGGCTGCTAGCGTTAACGTTAATATAAAAATTATATTCTGAAAAGACATCTGGCGGGAACCACCGTCTGATCTTTTTTGTACTAATTCTTCCTAAACGTGGGACCCTGATAAAAACATTTCTATAATTAATTAATAAGTTAAAGTAAGTTGCATTTACAAAACAACAAATATGTTATCATGGCAAACAAATTCCACAGGAAAAATTTTGAAAAAAAAAAAAAGAAGAAAATCCAATCAATCATACCAGTAACAACATCCAATTCATAAACATTGCTGATCTGCGGACCATATCGAAATGTTTGGCCGCTAATTCCAGCATTAGAAAGTGTCCCACCAATTGTAAGGTAAAGATAGTCGGTCCACGAAACCGGTGCAAGTCCATATTCCAGGGTGGCATTTAACACATCGATCCAAAGCTGCTCGCCCCCAACATCAGCATAAAATCCGGACAAAACGCTTCCCCGAACTGTAACTCCTGTCCCATTTCGATATTTCTTAAGAGACAACATATCCACTACTACTCCTTGTTCAGCCATGGCCTGTCCTCGGGTAGAGTGGCCATGCCCTTTGGCCGCTATAGTAAAAGGAAGAGAAGAGGTACTGTAAGAAGCTTTTATTATGGCCACTATGTCTTCCGTCGATGATGGGTAAAGAACTGCTACAGGATTCTGTTCGATGATGTTGCCGTAATCGGTAGAGGCTAACTTAATGGCAGCGGGATCTGAGTGAAGCCTTGCTGCGATGTCGAGGGCTAGGAGCTTATGTGGGAGCAAGACATTCCATGGCTTTGAAATGCCTATGGTTGAGATTAAACGGATGATGATTAATATGATCATTATGTATGAAGGGACGGGAAAATTCGCGGCCATTTGTCTGAGTATTCAAAGATATAGTAAATTGAGAGTTCAAAGATGAAGGAGAAAGCTGAAGTTAGTATCTGTGGTTGCGATGAAACAAAGACGAGTTTTATGTATTTATAGAGAGAAAGAGTTAAAATGCATAACAGCCAGCAGGATGATAATGTTGTGAGTTGTGACCGAGAGGAGCAAAACGACGTCGTGGGTAGTCAAGGTGGCTATTTTTTTCAAAGATTTGGAAGCGAAGCCTAGGGATCCATTTCATGACTTAAACATGTCGTGAATTTAAAGAATTTGCATAACAGTTACATGCGTGGTTAGTGAGTTTGTGTTTGCATAATTAATCATTAGAATAATAGCCATCCACATATATTATTTTACATTCTAGGGGGTCCTTTCCTCAGACCAAAGCTAATGAATTTCGACCGTTGGATTGTAATCTCACGATCAAGATTATGGTCAAGTTGGGTCAATTGGAATCCTACCGGCTTTCTCCTTTTCCACATGTAATATAAAAATATCATTCGTTTCCTATTTTAGGATACGTTGGTGGTCAAAGTTAGGTAATCATCAAAAAGATATTTAGGAATTTTTTTTTTTTTTGGGTTTAGGAGATTTTTCATGAATCAAGGCATCGTGTTCCAAGTTGAGACTCATAAGATGTGTAATGAGAATGAGAATTAAGGGGGAGACATCAGCCAGATTTTCTTCCCTCGGAGGATTTTGTTTGTACGTATCTAAGGCTACATGTCAATGGCAAAGTCAATTAGAGATCATAATTACCCCAGCCCATGATGTCCGATTGAATTACTTCAAATTCCAGTTGATCGTGTATTGCTTTGAGTAATTAGGTTTTCAATTTTTTTCTCTTGGCATTTGGGTGATCCACATATAACTACTCGTAATAAGATAATATTTTAAATCTATCATGTGAAAGCCAAATCGAAAATTCACATTTGATAGATTGGATTGGATTTCAGTTGAAAACTTGAAGAATTTATAACAATTTTTTAGATTTATTTTGTTTGAATTGTTGAAAAACATGCCAACGAACGATTACTTAAAAAGTATAATATTCATTAAAAAAAATGGATTAATTAGGTACTGTATAATCATTAAGCAAGCAGCATGCAATTAAGAAAAATTTAGCTAGAGAACAATATCTGAATATCATGCCATGCCCATGCACATAGGCGAATACAATTATATATGATCAGACTTAATCAAAGAATTTGTGCCCTCGCCTATATTATTGTACGTATGGCCTGTCGTATGATATATTAATGTTTACACTACACAGACAGACAAACAAAATCTTGAGGAATAAATAGTATCATAAACTATTTGTAAAGAATTGCAACTTACTGTTTTTTTTAAATAGAAATTCGAGTATCTTTTCATAGAAATTTCTTATCAAGAAATGCCAAAAAAATACATTATTCAGGTCTTAAGCAAAAGATTTGGTTGGAAATCAATATTGGTTGGACTAACAAAAACTCTCGTTCAAAGGATAATCTTTGACCTAAAGATCTTGCAGGTACCAAGACCTATCACCATGCATGCGGAACCATGAATTCATACTAAATCAGTTCGAATTAATTTGTTTTTTTAAAAAGTAAAAATTAAAATGCATGCATGCATAACACATTGTAGATGCCATTGCATAACAAAGAGCATAAATAGCTACATAAGCTATAATAAATGATCGTGAATTAGCTATGAAATAGATTGTGTCCATTTATTATGAGTACTGTTACACATTTTAAATTATATTTTAAATAATAATGTATTAAATAATTATTAGATAGTAAAATTGTATAAATTTTAAAATTATTTATTATACTATTTCATTATCCAATAATTGCATGACATATCATTATTTAGGATATAACTTAAAATACAAACTTGTGATGTGTAACATTATTTTTTATTTATTTATTATATTGTTCTATGAAATAACATTAAGAAACTTCATGAAGTACAACTAAGCATGCCTTGGCACATGGCAAAACAGTGATAGTTAGGTCTTTCACCTAACATGAGTGCGAAAGAGAGAAAAAGATTGGCCATTTATTCTAATTAATAAAAATTAATAAAAGAACCCTTCCAAAAGAAAAAACTAATAAATGAAATAATATTAAAGCATTCAGAAGAGTCGTGCCCTTTATATTTTAATAGCATTGAAGTTCTCTAAAAATGAAAGAGAGAAATTAAACATATAATTTTTTTTTTCAAAGAATTAAACCTATAAGTCAATCTTAGATACTTGCTAACAAAATCAAAATTGTCAATATTTATTTCAATATATATTTGATAAAATAGTATATCTTCGTTAAAAAATAATTTTTTTTTATTATTTTTGTAACTAAATGATTTCTGCTTAATGTCATACGTTGTTTGCTTTTACCATATGTACATATATTAAAAGGTTTAGATCCTCTAATACTAATTGGTTATGCAATTGATTATATAGCACCTATTCTTGATTTTCTTCGTTCGTCTGCTTGCACTCTAATTGCATCACACTTGAAATATTGATAATGATTACACTATTCAAAATTAACATAAATACCAAAGTCTATTCTAAAAAAAAAAAAAAGAATTGATATGCACGATATGAATTGAAAACTGGTATTTGAAACTAACGGCGACTCAAAATTTTCTACCACAATATCATGATGAAAAATACAATGAATCTTCGCAATAAAATCTATATCAAGATTCAATAATGGTTTTCACATTGATGGCAATGAAGACCCAAATAACCTTGTCGTCAAAAGTGGGCTTAATAAGGAATCTAGTAAAAAAATATATATACATAGTTTGGAGATTTTGCCAGCGACAGCCACTTGATTGAAGAAATACTTGCTTCTCCTGCAAATGGGTATCTGCTTTCTTCTTCTTCTTTTACCATGTTTTTGTGTTTCTTCTTTTTTTTTTTTTTTTTGTGTGTGTGTGAATAATGCCATGCTTCTTCATGATGAACATTAAAAAGAGAGAGAGTGACGTTCAGGAAAACATGGGTAGGGACCTCGATGAAAGATGGTGGGGGACTATTGTAAGATATTCAAAATCTTTATGGGGATGGAAGCCAGCCAGCCCATAAGATCACGTGGTCCTAAATATTAACAACAACGACAACAGCAACAAAAAATATTACCACCCACCGCCAAATCTATGTCATTTTGATCCCTTATGATCTACAGCCAATCGGGTCTTTCGTCCTTCCATACGTTGGCTTGCTCTGCAAGGAAAGGAAAGGCAAAACTCTTCAAAGGGTTAGATGTGATTATAATATTACTGCTTTCATATTACAATTAATTGACTGTTTTAATGTTAATTTTTTAAATGCTATCTATCGGTTAATGATTGCTTTAGTAATTTTACATAATTACTCATAACAATACAGCTGTCTTGTATTATGAAAACCCGTCCATAATAGTTAGAGAGAGTAGTGCTGTTATTTATATATCATCGTTTATTTACCATGTACGAACGACTTATATGAAGCTCATAATAAAGAGTAGTACATTACTCGTACTTTGGATTTGGAAAGGATGTTCTACTTAATTCAGTATGACAACGAGTTCTTCAGAATAAAAGAAGGGAACAAGCTCCTTTAACTCGAAGTAACAAAAACGAAAGACTCATTTATCTCGTGTGTTTTGTTTTGCTTATTATCATCAAACTCCCATTATAACTCAGTGTATATATGCTGTCACCAGCAATATTGAACGTCAGTGCAAGAATGATTCTATGAGCTTCAAGAAGAAGACAAAGAGTTATTCAACACTGATGTACTATAAACGTCGTCATTACCTGAAAGAGTTAAATTAATTAAAGTAATAAGTCTTTTCTATGTCATTAGGAATGGTAATAAAGTCGAGGACAACCCATATAAAAAATTAATTAGAAAATCCTTCTCCTCGTTTATTACTTAAACTAATTGATTTTAATATAGGTTAAATATTTCCAAAAAAAAAAAAGTCTAGGTTAAAAAAAAAACAAATAAGAAGAGAATCTTGGTCCTTAAATGACGAGTGGAAAGTGGGCTAGGGTTTGGAAGATCTGTTGGTAGCCGTGGGGAGAAGGTAACTCAAAAAGGTAAGACAAAACGACCCCACTTTTAAATGCCCAATGTTACACGGACTTCTGTTTCATCACTGTCTGTACTAAAAAGGTTGCTTTACAGACAGATTATGAGTAAACAAGATTGAGGATTCTTTCCCTATTATTAATTTATCGGCCATCGAGCTCTTCGCATTTATGATTTCCAACGACATGAACCCCCGCACACACAGCCTGTGTATAATGCTTGCTCTCCATCTGTTTATGCTCTCTAATTACTTCGACGTTTCTTCCTTGGACACGTAAATTGTCCAATAATTGTCTTGCCAAGTTTTGTGAAGGTTCCCTAATATATGGTCGGTGAATAATTCCATACTTTTTAAATAAAAACTCAAATATTTTATTTTTAATAATATATTAAAATAACTATTAAATAATAAAATAACGTAAAAAACAATGTGTAATAAAATAGTATAAGAAATAATTTTAAAAATTATATTATTTTATTATTTAATAATTACTTATAATATTATATAAAAAATAATAATTACTTAAAATAAAAAAATTTAAAATATTATTTAAAATATATAACATTACTTATGTTGAGTTAATTTCATTGGGTGGTTTTTTATTTTTACTACTAGCTTTGTTAGAAATCAATCTCTTTTATAAAATTGAAGAGAGAGTAGCATTGCAAAGTTTGTATGGTTGACGTACATAAATTAGGTGGTTCTCATCTTCTCTTTCACAATATCAGTGGGGTTTCATATGTCAATTAGTTAGGTTAGAAGCCATTATGTATTCATGTTATATAGTTATTATATAGGGTTTTTTTTTTTTCTAGATGAGAATCAATATCCTAGCCCGTCCCTAAACCCTACTCCCTACCTCAAGTTCACCAAAGGTCTAAACTCCAAGAATTTTCATATACAAGAGGTGTCTCTTTTTAACTCTCTAAACCCTAAATCATACGAATCATCAAGAATGATCAATGTATATTCATTATCCTCGAACCATTTGAGAAATTCAACAATTAACGCCCTTGCTGCCCATTCGATCTCTGCATGATAAGAACCATCAAAATTCACATGATTAAAGCTCTTTTATTCTTAATACTGTTGAATCCAATATATATTATCATCAATTTTCACGTACTATAGCCTACAGGAACAGATTTTTAGGATTCTAAGAATATACATATATATATATATATACACGTCCGTGATGAACTGAAATGATCACTCAATCAATCAATCAATGCAACTTTTATACGTACGTAAGATTGTTGGTCCCCGGTGCACGACAGCACGAGAGAGCGATTTGATTTCAACGCAACGTATCCACGTTGAAAAGTACGTATTTGCCTTTACATTAGATACTCTGCACATCATCTTTATCATGTCTCATGTATATGTTTCTTTTTCCAACAACGTGAACCAGAATTGATCATTTTGTTGCGTAGTGGACTTTAAAGTCATCGGCTTAGTTTCTAGCCTGCGATTTGTTGTACTTAAATTTGTTCTTTTGTGGTCAGTTCTTTCTTTCCACTTCATTGAACTGTCATTCACTCGATCTTGTTCAGTGATTCGAAGATTGGCGTATTCAGTTCAGGATATGATCCACAGAGTGGCCTCTGAGAAGCCTGGGGAAAAGAGACCAAAAACAAATAATAAAAGTCAAGAACTGTAGGATATATACAATGTTTAGGAAACAAAAAGAATTCGATTTTAAAATATAAACGCTTGATTGATAGAATATACCCCTAGAAAACTCTGGTTGAAACAAAAAGTATTTTTCTATAAAACCACTTGATACTTTTTTCTTTTTAAAGTTAATCAAAGCAATTGTTAGCGGCTTGTTAATAGAACGCACTCAATTTTTCCAATCCTTCAAAACCCTTTTGCCTTTTCTTCCCTAAATCAAAAAAAAGAACCAGATACATGAAACCCCTTTTAAATATCTAAAAATATTAATGATAAAATTCAAAAGCAATTCTATAAGCACCTTAATATTTAGGGTACGTTTAGAATTTAGGTGATCATGTGACTCTTAATTAATCCATAATTTTTAATAGATCGAATCATTAAATGTCAAGTATAAGCGGAAAGAGTGAATGGTAAACATTAACTCCATTTGAGTGACAAAACTCCCTCTTTTAACAGTTATGCTTTTAAAGTTGAATAGAAATACTCCACCCACTCTAAAGGTTTGTTTAGTTAAACTTTATAAATAAAATTTTTAAAAATAAAATTTTTAGAAGTAAATTTTTTTTTAAAAAAATTATTGATGGTTTGATTGTCAATTAATTTTTTTTTGAAGTACTAGATTGTATATTATTAAAAATATTTATTTATTATTAAATTATAAAAAATGATACTTAGTAAAATTTTTATTCAAATTTTAAACAATTTTAATATTTTTTATTTATAAGTTTAAATTTATTATATTTTTTTTAAATTTAATTTTTTTTAAACACAGGAATTAAATAAAATTAATACATAATAATCAACAAATTAATATAAATTATTGTGTTTAATACAAAGATTGAAGATAAAATAATGTTTTTTTATTTAAATAAATTAATAATTAATAAAATATTTTTATAAATTTTTATAAAAATATAATGACCAGAGATATAAAAATATTATGAGTTTTAAAAAAATATTAAAAACATGTAAATTAAATATAATTTATTTTTATTAAGTGTACACTATAAAAATAAAAAAAAATTATTAAAATATATATAATATTATACAAATATTTAAAAAAAATTACTCTAAAAAACTTAAATTTTTAATTTTTACAAATAAAGATATAATAAATTTTTTTTAAATTTTAAAAATTCTTCTTTAATTATAACTAAATATTATAAAATTTAAAAATAATTTTTAATATTAAAAAAAAACTTTTTGACTGGGTGAGAAGCTCAGCACTAAATCTTTTATATGATTGTGACTACACAGCCAGTTTCAACCTTCTGGATATGCCCATTAATTAAAATTGACTGGTCTTTTGAGTATTTGGCAACACATTTTTTCTTACACAAAATGGAAGCCAGCTGCACCAAGTTAATGTTCATAGGACTAAGAGAGTCTTCTGTTTGCTTCAGAGAATACATGGTCATAACCCGGAGCTCTGCAAGCTCATTCGTGCGGTGTGAAACCTTTTTTGTTTTTTTGTTTTCTTTTCAATTGTGTGCCCAGCTGGAAGAGAGCTTCAACCGGGCCACCTATCTAAAAAAGAGTCGTTCCCTACCCTAAAAGAATATCTAAAAAGACTCCACACTCATCACTGAGATGTACCATCATCGAATAATTACATCAACTTCATTATTAAGTCGATAAAAAATTAGATCAACTTCATTATTAAGCCGATAAGCATAAATATTTATCTCACAATACAACAATGATCACATAACTTTAATGGGAAAAAATTAAGAATAAAGCAACTTTATTTGTACAAACCCCCCGCCAAATTTTTCATTACATTCTTCAGATTCTATGTTAAAGTTTTTCAAATTTTAAGTTATATTTCTTAAGTTTCTTTAAAATTAAAATATAATACATAAATTGAAATATTAATTAGTTTAACCAGTAAAATATGTTGAATGATATTAAGAGATTTGGGGTTTAAATCAGCTCACCCCCGAAATAGAAAGGAATATGATTTAAATGTCATATATGAAAAAATTTATATATATGGAAGTTGAAAACCTAACAATAACAAATTAAAAAATTGATAAGAGGTACAAATACAGCTGTGTTATACTGTAGAATAACCCCTATGGTCTAACATAATTTTATAAACAACTTAAAATCTCAAATTATATTTAAAAAAGGAAAGGGAAGAAAATCGGGGAATTCATGAAATGTAGATAAATTTTTATACCTCCACAGAGAAGCAAAGGTTTAACATGTATTTTACACCTGCGTACATGAACGATGGATAAATATGTAGCTAGTATCTTTATACTGCTATTGATCCCGTGCTGATATTTTGTCAAGACGTTCAATAAGAAGCCTATTTCTTATGCTTCCCAATTTTCTAAGCCTTCAATTTTTTTTGGAAATATGATACAAGATACACCTCTGACAGTGCTGTCATTTCAATCATAGAAAGCGGGAAACAAACAAATCCTTTCTCGCTCTTTGGCTCATGTTCGAATAAGACCCGACAATATTTTCAAACATTTGATTTATGCGTTGCTATGCATGCAGTGCCGCTAAGTTTACATTTCAACTAACAATAATCCTTTTTTTTCCCCCACATGACATTCTTATGTTTTCAGTTAAGAAAGTAATTAGATTAAAATTGTAAAGTTGGTTATAAGTGCATTTTAGGTAAAATTTAGGAGTTTAAGTGAAAATTTTCAAGAACTGAGTTTAAAACTCAAAACGCACACTTTATTGATAAATGTTTTTGAAATTTTAGTGAAAGCACCAAACAATGCCATTTTAGCGAGGATTTAAATTTGCTCGCCAAGTCCCTTTCTTCTTCCTCAAGCAAGGCTTGTTTCTCTCCGTAAATTCTTCCATTTTTACATGGATTTCTATATACATTATGGACTGAGTTACTCCTCATCTAATATGAAAACAATCCTCAAATCAAAGGCTTCTGTTCATGCTTCACCAAGTCTCCAAGATAGCTTCGAATTATCTTCTCTATGCATAAAACTAAATGAAAAAAGTTAGAAAAACTTGAATCAAGCTCTATAAAAGGAGCTCGGCTCTAGGTCTCAATATATCAATTCATCTCATCCTCTTTAGAAAGAAAGAGAGAGTGAGCGAGAGAGAGACATAGAGAGAGAAAGAATGGAGTTCTAGAGAGTGAAACTATTTTAGAGAGAGAGAAATTATCTAAAGCAAGAAAGTGAGAGAAAGTATTGGAATTTTCTATATAAATAATCCTTTTATTATTTTTTAGATAGTGTGGTACTAAGCATATTGATTAGCTCAAAAAGTGAACGCAAGTTCGAACCACTATAAATCTTTGGTGTTTTAATTTTTATTTTTATTTCTTTATTGTCTCTTGTGATTTGTTTTTGAATTTTGAGTTTTAGGTTAGATTGTGAATTTCTAACAGTGTTATTAGAACTGAAGGTTCGAAGAATTAAAAGAAGACTCAAAGGTAATTTATTAAGAATCAAACCTCCAAATTGACGTGGAGAAGTTCATGGACAATAAGATTTTAGTTTTTGGTAGAAGAAGATAAAAGTCTTGCTGATTCAATAAAACGTTGCTAAAACTTTATTGGAGCCAAAGAAGGAAGAAGAAACTTAACAACTGATAAACAGATGGCAGAGATGGATGAAACTACATTCAAACCATCATTTTGCAATTATCTGACAATGTATTGCAGCAAGTCAATGAAGAGATTTTAGTAAGGGGGCTTTAGGGTAAGCTTGAAAGTCAATATATTTCTAAATATTTATCTAGCAATATTCTTCTAAAAGAAATGTTATTTGATTTTTAGATGGATCCCTATAAATGTTTAAAAGATAATCTTGATGAATTCAATAAAATCTGTATAGACTTGTGTTTACGCTCAAAATATAACGCGGCTATCGCAGTATAGATTGAGGTGTCGATCCCACGAGGAAGCTCTTGGCAAAATAGGTCAGTGAAGTAAAATATTAAAGCAGTAGCAAAAGGTTAATTGATTTAAACGGATGAGATAGAATTGTCTATGAATTGAGGAAAATGTCTTATGATGATTTAAACAAGGCTTTGAGAATCACAATTATGCTTTATAAATCTACTCTATACTTTGATTCGATATTTATAACTCAACTGAAAGTTTCACATCCCAAACAATCAATCGGAAGGTATGTAATATATAGCACATTTGATAACACACGTATTTGATTTAGTTAAACTCTTTGCAAGCATTAACACACATCATGTTATTTATACAAGTTATCTAAGATCGACAATATATCATTTTGACAATATTGCAGTAAAAGATTAACTTGAATATCAAACATTTATTGCCCTTACATGTTATCCAAGATCGACAATATATCAAATTGACAATACTGCAGTAAAAGATTAACATATAAAACAATATAACCAGTAACAATTATAAATCAACATGAATCACATAAGAAAAGCATGACTGAACATATATGAGACATGAGAATTATAACTTCTGGATTATAGAAAATAAAATAGATAAGAGTTTAATCAAAACCAAACTTACAACATTTATAGCTCTTGACACCGAATCAAAGCATGAAAGTAGATTTACTACACATAAAAGTTCATCTCTTAGCCTTGCTAGGAACTCTAGCCTAAATTACAATACATGTTAATGAGAATAAAAGAAGAGAGAAAATTATCTCCTAAAAACGTCCTAAGGGTCTCCTTATATAGGCAAAGAATGGACATATGTCATGGATGACATCAATCTTCAATAATTTTAAGTCAATAACTCGTGTATCCACTTGAAGCACGTTTTTGATAATGTAAATGATCAATTCAGCTTCTGCGGCCGACATGAAAGTTGTAGAATTGTGACTCTTCTTTCCATAGGCACTGATTTCATGCAAATTGGATGAGTATCCAATGAGATATGAGCAAAATTCCAAAGATACACCAGAATTCGGCCAACAACCATTTTACCCACTTGCAATGCGATTTGGTCCATGATAACGGCTGATTTGGACTTTATCATAAACATACGAGTTGTTGATAGTTAAGTCAGAAATTCACAGCTTCAAGAATTATACCAATTGAGTACGTATTTTGGGAGATACGGTCCAAATACGTGAGTTGGGTCAAGCTGGGTAAGAGTTGTAGTCCGATTCTGTTGTATCTCAATTTTTGGCCCATAACATGTTGGATTTGGCTTTTCCACTATTCTTCAAATTTGTGTAAGATTGAGTCATGTTACACCAGGTTCAAGAATTTCTTCATTTCGATTTCTACATTGAGAGTTATGTCCAATTTACCTAAACCTGTCCAAATAACATTCATTAATCACAATTTAAGGAGAACACTTTATTTCAAGCTAAAAATACAGAAAATACTAAAATTGGTGACATTAAATGGTGATTGAATCTTTTAACAACATGCATTTTCATGTGTTCATCACAGCCCCCAACCAGCTTATTGCTAGTCTCTAGCAATTCAAGCGTAAATAGAATATGCAAAACTACCTAAGCACTTCAATCAAAACGTCAGTTCGAGATCACTGTTGCTATCATGGTTTTTTCAATTACAACTTCCATAATTTGTGTGTGTGTGAACTAAGCCATAACCATCTAACCACAAACCACAATAGATATAGCCTTGAGAATTTCTCCAAGTAAAAGCCTCAACTCCATATCCTCACATGTGTATGACTGTTTAAAAGGTTAGGACTTCTCTTATGGAGTTGGAAAACAGTTAAGCACTCAAGAAAAAGTTAATTTTAAGGACAGACATATAAACTAACATTGATCCGAAGATAGGAAAATTATTTGTTTAAAAATCAATTATTCATATCATACGTCAACTTTAGAACTTTAATTGGCTGGTGAGAACAATACAATTATAACTTGGTGAGAAAACTGTTTTACAAGGTATTTATCTTCTAAAATTGAATGAAGACTTTATTAAATTGAATTGCTTTTTTTTTTTTTTTTTTTTTTTTTTGTTTTTGGTACTTTTGTGTTTTTTTTTTTTTTTTTGAAGAATACAAGGAAGCATTACAAAGGTTTCTCACCAAATTATATTATGCACAAATGTAACCAACTTATCCCTTAATTCAAATAATATCATTCTAAACAAAAATTAACCAATTCAAAGGATCAATGAAAGTTCATAAGCTGTTTTCTCAACCTTTCCACTTACTCACAAAAGATATGTGAGATTAGAAAAATATATACTTAAACATGGGAATTCTCTTGGCTATATAAATTGAATCATCCATCTTACCACAAGGCTTAGCATTGTGCTCAAAAATATTTTGAAAGTCATTCTTTAGTAACCTAGATAGAAATAGTGACTCAACCTAATCAATTCTGAAATCATACTTAGGCAGAAAAGCAAATTCCTTTATACAAGAATTACCAAGACTACAAGCAGTAAACGACAATGCATGAAATATAAAACAAAATAACAAAAAGTTAGTTAAAATGCATTTCAAAAGTTAGTACTAAAACTCCTTACTCTGCCATTCTAATTTGACCTAGAATGCGTCTCAAGAGTTCAAGAATGAACTCTTTACTCTGCCATTTTAATCAAATGTCGGACCACAATTTTTTTTTTTTTTGTAAAATGCAACGTATGTCTACTATCCTCCCCCCAAACCAGATGAAACATTGTCCTCAATGTTTAAATAGAAAGAGATAAAGTATAGGAGACATTACCTGAAACGCCAGTTATTTGAAAGAAACAAACCTGAGAGACACTTAAGCAAATATAAACTAAAATGATGGTACTGATAAATAAATAAATAAAAAGAAAAATTTACAAACGGAGTGTCAGATCCAATTTTCGCTTGTTAAGGCCCACTGACCAATCGATCCGAGTTATTGCTGGGTCAGGTTCGTAGGTAACTGCCTGTAATTTGTTAATCAATTCATCCGCCTCAGTAGCAGAAACCAGGATCTGTCGCGCCGAATGTGAAATAAAATTCTGTTCCACAGCTTGATCAAGAAAACAAAGTAAGCAATCAAAATAGTTATTAACATTCAACAAACCTATGGGTTTTCGGTGGATATTCAGTTGGGCCCAAGAGACAATTTGAAAAATTTCTTCCAAAGTACCAAAACCACCTGGTAAAGCAATAAAAGCGTCTGCATTGCAAAGCATTCTGGCTATACGTTCATGCATGGATGAGACTTGTAATTCTTCCCCTATTGTTTTCCCAGTCAGGTTTCCCACGGCCAAAGCTGTAGGAATAATACCTAAAACTTGACTTCCTCCTAAATGTGCAGCTGTTGACACACACCCCATTAGCCCAAGGCTACCTCCTCCATAAATCAAATGAATTTTTCTTGCAGCTAATGTTTTTCCTAGATTGTTTGCTGCTTCTACGAACACTTTACTCTCCCCAGGACTAGATCCACAAAATACACATATATTTCGAAATTGTCGAACTTGGGTTTCCTCCATATCTACTCTCACCTTTATCTCAATATATGAAAATGAAGAAACTGAGGTGCTGTATTTATAGAGTGCCAAATGATAACAATGATTATGGTAACCCGACAGTTTGTCAAAAGAGAGTTAAAAATAAAACACAAATATTTAAACATAATGACCCGCATGCATTATTGAACAAAAAGATTTGAATTTAAGACATCTACATGAGTAGCCCTACTATTCATAAAATAAAGTTTGAAATTAAAACACATGTATTTACAAGTAGTTGTGATTGTGGCTCACATCTTCCTCTGGTTTTACGTCCAGTAACAGCTTAAACGCCCTCTATGGGTCGGGGATAGGCTTCCCATCCAATTTTCTTATAAATTGGCAAACAGGGTCTTTTAGAGTCAGATTCCCGAGACTATACCGTTGATGTTCATTTTTGAATTTGTTCCATAAATCGAGAAGTTCACGTTGCACGAGCCCACAGGGATGCGTCTCAAGAGTCAATAGGATATCATCCAAAGACTCCTTACTCAGTCCATCCTTAATGAACTGAATTTTATCTTCTCGATTTCTAGATACGAATCCTAAAGAACGACAACTCCGATTACAATTCCATCGAGCACATTTATGACAGACTTGTAACCTTTTTGCTCGTCGCCTTTTGGCATAAGAGCTTCTTCCAAGACCAGGCATATGAGAAACAAAATCATTTTCAAACTCACCAGACAACCGAACCTTGGCTTCAATTAACCAACGAAGGTCCACAGGGATATTACCCAACATCAATAGCCTTAGTCTTTCACACCGTGCTTTGTAAATCTTAAGTAGAGCATTTTGAGGAAATGAAGGAAAACGTTTTTTAAGGTTGACAAGAATGCGATCCATTTTGAAAGAAAGAAAAGAGATGAATGCACAGTTTGAGGGACAGTTTTTAGGGAACTGAGAAACCGACTTTAATAGTCACGGAGTACCGTATCCGCCACTTGACTGGGAAATAAAATCACACTGAAGAAAAAATAAAAAGAAGAAAATAAAGTAAAATAAAATGTGCAGGAAAATAAAAGCAAAAATAGAAAGTCAAAAGATAAAATATAGACAAAATATAAAATATGGTACAAATAGATTGAACCTGATCAATCACGATAGACAGGATCCACAAGAGGGATCTCGCCTAGGTACATAGAGTCGTTTACCTTTTCCACGTAGCTTTTTAGCCGCTGTCCATTCACTTTGAAAGTCCGTCCATCAGTGGGGTCTTCTATTTCAACAGCACCATTAGGAAAAACATGTCTTACCATAAATGGACCAGTCCATCGAGATCTCAACTTTCCAGGGTGTAAATGCAATCGAGAATCATAAAGATAGACCCGTTGATTTGGCTCAAAGTGTTTTCTTGAGATCTGTTTATCATGAGCTACTTTCATTTTAGCTTTGTAAATTTTGGAGTTGTCATATGCGTCATTTCGTAGCTCTTCTATTTCTGACAATTGTAACTTTCTCTGGAGACCTGCAGCATTCAAATCAAAGTTAAGGGCTTTGACAGCCCAATAAGCTTTATGTTCTAGCTCAACAGGTAAATGGCAAGCTTTCCCATAAACAAGCCGGTATGGGGACATTCCTAAGATGGTTTTGTATGCAGTACGATATGCCCATAATGCATCAGAAAGGCGTAGGGACCAATCTTTGCGATTCGGGTTAACCGTCTTTTCCAAAATCTGTTTAACCTCTCTATTTGCTAGCTCGGCTTGTCCATTTATCTGTGGATGGTATGCAGTGGAAACTTTGTGAAGAACACCATACCTGCGCATCAAAGCTTCAAAAGAACGATTACAAAAATGTGTTCCTTGGTCACTAATGATGACACGTGGCGTACCGTACCTAGATAACACATTTTCTTTTAAGAATTTTACCACAGTTGTATTATCATTAGTACGACAAGCTACAGCCTCCACCCATTTTGATACATAGTCAACAGCTAAAAGGATGTAAAGATAGCCAAAAGATGAAGGAAATGGACCCATAAAATCAATACCCCAACAGTCAAATATCTCGATAACAAGAATAGGGTTAGGAGGCATCATATTTCTTCGAGATAAAGCACCTAACTTTTGACATCTTTCACAGGAACGACAAAAATTATTAGTGTCTTTGAACAAAGTGGGCCAATAAAGACCACACTGTAAAATTTTCACAGCTGTCTTCTTCATAGAAAAATGGCCACCGCAAGCAGCACTATGGCAAAAATTTAAGACACTAGAAACTTCACTTTCAGGAATGCAACGTCAGGACAGTATTTGAAAAGATATGGATCATCCCAATAAAAGTTACGTACCTCAACCAAGAACTTACGCTTATCTTGTGCACTCCAGTCAGATGGAAGTTCACCACAAACCAAATAATTTACGATATGTGCATACCAAGGTATTTGGCTTATAGCAAAAAGATGTTCATCTGGAAAATCGTCTCGAATGGGTGGCAAATCAGTAGAGTCAGTGAACTCAAGGCGGGATAGATGATCAGCAACAACATTTTCAACGCCTTTCTTATCTTTGATGGTTATATCAAATTCCTGCAAAAGAAGAATCCACCTAATTAAACGGGCTTTAGCATCCTTCTTAGAAAGAAGGTACTTAAGGGCTGCATGGTCAGTAAAAATAACAATAGGTGAACCAATCAAATAAGAACGAAATTTATCTAAGGCAAAAACAACAGCTAGTAGTTCTTTTTCAGTAGTAGTGTAATTCATTTGAGCATCATTCAAAGTCCTACTAGCATAATAAACAACAAAGGGTTTTCCCTCCCTCCGTTGCCCAAGAACTGCTCCTACAGCATAATTACTTGCATCACACATAATTTCAAATGGGAGGTTCCAATCCGGTGATTGCATGATAGGAGCGGTGGTGAGTTTGGCAATGAGTGTTCGGAATGCCTCCTCACACTCTTGTGTCCATGTAAATTCTGCATCTTTTAGCAAAAGGTTACACAATGGTCTAGATATGGCAGAAAAATTTTGTATAAACCTTCTGTAAAAGCCAGCGTGTCCAAGAAAGGATCGGACATCTTTTACCGTTTTAGGTGTAGGTAATTTAGAGATTAATTCAATTTTTGCCTTGTCAACCTCTATCCCTCTTTCAGATACAATGTGCCCTAAAACGATTCCTGAAGATACCATGAAATGACATTTCTCCCAATTTAGCACAAGTCCTTTTTCTTCACACCTACTCAAAACAGATTTCAAGTTAAGTAGGCATAAATCAAAAGAATTACCAAAAACAGTCAAATCATCCATAAAAACTTCCATGCATTTTTTAACCATATCAGAGAAAATACTCAACATGCAACGCTGAAAAGTAGCTGGTGCATTACATAATCCAAATGGCATTCTACGAAAAGCATAAGTACCAAAAGGGCATGTAAAAGTAGTTTTTTCTTGATCTTCTATAGCTATCTCAATCTGGTAATACCCTGAATACCCATCAAGAAAGCAATAAAAAGGATGTCCAGCTACACGTTCTAAAATTTGGTCGATAAAAGGCAATGGAAAATAGTCTTTCCTAGTGGCTGTGTTTAACTTTCTATAATCAATACACATTCTCCAACCACTTACTACCCTAGTTGGAACAAGTATCCCATTCTCATTTTCAACAACAGTAACCCCAGATTTCTTAGGAACTACTTGAGTTGGACTTACCCATTGACTATCAGAAATTGGGTAGATTATACCCGCATCTAATAGTTTCAAGACCTCTTTCTTTACTACTTCTTTCATTGTTGGGTTAAGTCTTCTTTGTGGGTCTCTACGAGGTTGGGAACCTTCCTCTAAATGAATTCTATGGGAGCATATCAATGGAGAAATACCTTTAATATCAGCTATGGTCCAACCTAATGCAGACTTATGTTCTTTTAACAATTTTATCAATCTTTTCTCTTGTTCAGCACTAAGTTCAGAAGAAATGATGATAGGAAAGGTATCACCTAGTCCCAAGAATGCGTGTTTCAAACCTTTGGGCAGTGGAGAAAGCTCAACTTGTGGTGTCTCGAGGTTTGATGGTTTCGGTCTCTCCCTCTCTCGTGGCAACTCTTCAAAGTGTGGCTGCCAAAATCGAGTCCGTTTATCCTGTGAGTCAAAAATACTAAACACATTAGTTGTTACATCAGGATAATACAATTCTTCAAAATCAAAATTGAGAAGGTTTTTCGAAGAATCATAGCCATGATTTTTATAAGCTTCCTCCGCTACAAGTGTGTCTATCATATATGAATGATAGCACTCGTCTTCTTCTCGTGGTTGTTTGCCAATGTTGAAAATGTTCACCTCAAGAGTCATATTCCCAAAAGATAATTTCATTAGACCATTTCTGCAATTAATAAGAGCGTTAGCAGTGGCTATAAAAGGTCTCCCCAAAATAAGAGGGATTTTTGACTCCATGTTAACAACAGAATGAGTATCTAAAACAAGAAAATCAACAGGATAGTAAAATTTGTCAATTTGCAACAAAACATCTTCTACTATTCCCCGTGGTTTCTTGATTGATCGGTCAGCTAATTGTAGGACTACAGATGTTGGTTTAATCTCACCAAGTCCCAACTGCAAGTAAATAGAATAAGGCATTAAATTTACACTTGCTCCTAAGTCCAATAAAGCTTGACCAAACTCATGTGTCCCAATTTGGCAGGAGATTGTGGGACATCCTGGGTCTTTATACTTGGGTGGTGTCTTTTGTTCAATCACTGCACTTACCTGTTCTGCCAAAAATGCAGTTTTTTTCACATGGTGTTTTCTTTTGATAGTGCATAAATCCTTGATGACTTTGGCATAAGTTGGAACCTGCTTAATCAAATGTAACAAGGGAAGATTAATTTTAACTTGTTTCAAATGTTCCAAAATCTCACCTTGAATTTCTGAATTTTTCCCAACCGGTCGAAGAGCTTGAGGAAAAGGCACTGGGATTGAAAACTTACTTTCGGGCTCTTTTTCCACTGTGGCCTCTTTTCCAAGGGGGGCATCTTTACTACTCGTAGATGTGTTAATTTCAGGAGTAGGCTCACTTACAATCTTACCACTTCGAGTAGTAATGGCATTGACTTCTTTGAGATTTTGAACATCAGAAGTAGAAGCTTGTGCCATGAATTGTCCTTTCGGATTGGATTGAGGTTGAGATGGAAACTTACCTCGCTCTTGTACAGTTAAGGCACTGGTCAACTTTGTGATTTGACTCTTAATTTCTTTGTTTTCGTCCACCACCTGTGCAAGAATTGTTTCAAATTTTTGATTAGTCTTACTTTGTGCCTCCATAAATGCTTGTAATGTATCCTCTAAAGAACTCCTAGTTGGTCGTGCATTATATTGGGGTGCAACATAAGACTTGGGTGCTTGTTGTTCTTGTTTCCATTGGTTGTTGGCTTGTTGGTCCGATTTCCAACTGAAATTTGGGTGGTTTCTCCAGCTAGGATTATATGTTTCAGAGTAGGGTGAATAAGGCTTCTTGTACATCCCTAGGGTATTACATTGTTCCTCATATATCCCTCTCATCTCACTATACGTGGGGCAATCCTGAGCTAAGTGTTCTGCTCCTCCACAGACAAAACAGACATCGTGTGACTCAACTCTAGCAACCGTGTGGGTGACCCTTCTATCTTTGGATTTCAAAGCCTCTAACTCCCTAGTTAAGACCTCTAATTGGGCTTTGAGGTTATCCTCTTCCCTAAGATGGAAAACTCCATTGGGTCGTGACCTATTTGTGCTTTCAGCAATGCTAGGTCCAGTCCATGTATGGGCTTTTTCGGCTAAGTCATTAAGGAATTCTATGGCTTCCTCAGGATCTTTGTGAAGGAACTCCCCATTACACATCATCTCAACAAATTGGCGCTCTCTAATTGTGAGTCCCTCATAGAAATAACTAACCAAGCGCCAATTTTCATACCCATGGTGAGGGCACAGATTTAGCAACTCTTTAAACCTTTCCCATGCTTGATATAAGGTTTCACTGTCTTTTTGGGAGAATGAAGAAATTTGTCTTTTCAGGCCATTAGTTTTGTGTTGTGGGAAGTATTTATTGAAAAATGCTTGGGTCATTTCTGCCCAAGTTCCTATAGACCTCGGCCTTAAAGAGTATAACCAACTCTTTGCTTTGTCTTTCAAAGAAAAAGGGAAAAATTTAAGCCTAACAGTGTCTATGGCTTCAGGTTGGCTATGGAAGGTGGCAATTACCTCTTCAAATTCCCTAACATGTACATAAGGATTTTCACTATCTAGACCATGAAAAGTGGGAAGAAGTTGTATCATTCCAGGTTTAAAATCCGAATGTGGTATGTTAGGTGGAAATATAATGCATGATGGTGTGGCTGTGCGAGTAGGATGCAAGTAATCTTTTAGAGTTCTAACGGGGTTTTCTTCGTGTTGGCTCATTGTGTTAGAATTACAAGATGAACTAGAAGGTGAATTCTCTTCACTTACAAATTGTGGGAGTGGTTCTAGTTCTAGTTCTAGTTCTCTCACAAATCTTCCTCGTTTGTCTCTAGGTCGATGCATACATCCTAATTTTTTTTTTTTTTTTTTTTTTTTTTTTTTAAGGAAAGAAATGTTTAAGGAAAATTAAGAAGTGAAATAAACACAACAAGAAATAGAAATAAGTTAGGTGGTAAGACCAACCATGAAATATAAATACAATAACTAAACAAAAGACTATAAAATACGAAAAAAGTACAATAAATAAATAATAAAAAGAAAATACAATAAGTAAATAAATAAAAGGTTAGGCGGTAGAACCGGCCATAAAAAGAAAATACAACATGTTAACTAAAGTAAATAAAGTGCAATAAATACGTAAAAGAAAATGAAAATAAAGTACAATAAAAAAAAAGTGCAATAAATAAATAAAGTACAATAAGAAATAAAGAAACTAAGTTAGGCGGTAGAACCAGCCACAAAATAAAAAGAAAATACAACAAATTAAAAAAAAAGTACAATAAATAAATAAAAGGAAGTGAACGAAGTTAGGCGGTAAAACCAGCCATAAAAAAAAGTGCAATAAATAAACTAAAGAAAATAAACTAATTAGGCGGCAAAACCAGCCATTAAGATAATATAAAATATAACAAATTAACTAAAGAAAACAAAATAAATTAGGTGGTAGAACCAACCATGAATAAAAAATATATTACAACAAAGGAAATAAACTAAGAGTTTACAAAGAAAAGAAAATATACAAAGTTACCACTTTAGTATTTATAATCGCAACCGACTTTCGCTTAGTGTGCTTCCCCGGCAACGGCGCCAAATTTTTGTTTACGCTCAAAATATAACGCGGCTATCGCAGTATAGATTGAGGTGTCGATCCCACGAGGAAGCTCTTGGCAAAATAGGTCAGTGAAGTAAAATATTAAAGCAGTAGCAAAAGGTTAATTGATTTAAACGGATGAGATAGAATTGTCTATGAATTGAGGAAAATGTCTTATGATGATTTAAACAAGGCTTTGAGAATCACAATTATGCTTTATAAATCTACTCTATACTTTGATTCGATATTTATAACTCAACTGAAAGTTTCACATCCCAAACAATCAATCGGAAGGTATGTAATATATAGCACATTTGATAACACACGTATTTGATTTAGTTAAACTCTTTGCAAGCATTAACACACATCATGTTATTTATACAAGTTATCTAAGATCGACAATATATCATTTTGACAATATTGCAGTAAAAGATTAACTTGAATATCAAACATTTATTGCCCTTACATGTTATCCAAGATCGACAATATATCAAATTGACAATACTGCAGTAAAAGATTAACATATAAAACAATATAACCAGTAACAATTATAAATCAACATGAATCACATAAGAAAAGCATGACTGAACATATATGAGACATGAGAATTATAACTTCTGGATTATAGAAAATAAAATAGATAAGAGTTTAATCAAAACCAAACTTACAACATTTATAGCTCTTGACACCGAATCAAAGCATGAAAGTAGATTTACTACACATAAAAGTTCATCTCTTAGCCTTGCTAGGAACTCTAGCCTAAATTACAATACATGTTAATGAGAATAAAAGAAGAGAGAAAATTATCTCCTAAAAACGTCCTAAGGGTCTCCTTATATAGGCAAAGAATGGACATATGTCATGGATGACATCAATCTTCAATAATTTTAAGTCAATAACTCGTGTATCCACTTGAAGCACGTTTTTGATAATGTAAATGATCAATTCAGCTTCTGCGGCCGACATGAAAGTTGTAGAATTGTGACTCTTCTTTCCATAGGCACTGATTTCATGCAAATTGGATGAGTATCCAATGAGATATGAGCAAAATTCCAAAGATACACCAGAATTCGGCCAACAACCATTTTACCCACTTGCAATGCGATTTGGTCCATGATAACGGCTGATTTGGACTTTATCATAAACATACGAGTTGTTGATAGTTAAGTCAGAAATTCACAGCTTCAAGAATTATACCAATTGAGTACGTATTTTGGGAGATACGGTCCAAATACGTGAGTTGGGTCAAGCTGGGTAAGAGTTGTAGTCCGATTCTGTTGTATCTCAATTTTTGGCCCATAACATGTTGGATTTGGCTTTTCCACTATTCTTCAAATTTGTGTAAGATTGAGTCATGTTACACCAGGTTCAAGAATTTCTTCATTTCGATTTCTACATTGAGAGTTATGTCCAATTTACCTAAACCTGTCCAAATAACATTCATTAATCACAATTTAAGGAGAACACTTTATTTCAAGCTAAAAATACAGAAAATACTAAAATTGGTGACATTAAATGGTGATTGAATCTTTTAACAACATGCATTTTCATGTGTTCATCAACTTGGCTAATACTAGTGAAGCAATCAGTGATGAGAATCAGGCTGTTATTCTTTTAATCTCATTGCCAAATTTTTACAGGGAAGTAAAATCAAAAATTAAATATGGTATAGAAAGTCTTACCCTAGAAGATTGCTTGACCTCATTAAGACTAAAGGAAAAAGAATTAAAAATTGAACAAAAAAGATAATAGAAAAAACCTATTTGTCAAAGATAGACTAGAGAAAAGAGAAAAAGAGGAGTACAGGAAAAAAAAATCCATATCAAAGTTAAAGACTGGTGGAAAAAAGTGATACTTCTACCCAAAAAAAATATAATAGCACGTAAAGAGAAATATACTGTGAGAAAATTAGAAAATTGAAAGAAAATGATTCAAGTCATGCAGAAGCAGAAGTAGCAAGTGAAGGTTATGAACATTCAAAAGCCATTACAATAACAACAAATGATACTAAAAATTGGGTTATAGACTAGGCTGTAGTTATCATATAAATCTAAATATGGAATGATTTGACACCTGTAAACTATATAAAGGTGAAAAAGTATTAATGGGCAACAACCAAACACCAAAATTGTTTGGAATTTGGACTATACTAATCAAAATTCATGATGAAACAATTAGTATCCTAAAGAATGTAAGACATGTTCCAAAATTCAAGAGAAACCTGATTTCATTAAGAACTCTAGATGAATTAGAACATACTTG
This sequence comes from Ailanthus altissimus, assembly GCA_946807835.1. Lineage (NCBI taxonomy): Eukaryota > Viridiplantae > Streptophyta > Magnoliopsida > Sapindales > Simaroubaceae > Ailanthus > Ailanthus altissimus. The sequence goes on from OX327689.1 coordinate 24,737,569, forward strand.
CAAAGTTAAAAATGGATGGATTAAAATTTACAAGGGTTTTATTGTAAAGAGAAAGGAATTGAACAAAAGGGCCTTTACATTCTAGAAGGAGAAACAGTCACTAAAAGTACTGCAACTATTGCACATCAAGAGTATGAGGAAACTGAGCTATGATACAAAAAACTAGGGCACATTGGTGAAACAGGTTGCTGAAATTAGGAAATCAAGGATTAATCAACACTGGTAAAATTATAGGGATGAATTTCTATAAATATTGCATATTAGGGAAACATATAGGTTAAATTTCAAACCAAACACAAATAGAGCAACTATTGCTTTGGAATATGTTCATGCTGACATATGGGGACCTACCAACTCAACAACTCATGAAGGCAATAAATATCTTTTCCCTTAGTAGATGACTACTTAAGAAATATATGAATTTTCTTACTTAAATCTAATGATAAAACTTTAAATAAGTTTAAATTTTGAAAAACACTCATTAAGACACAATCAAGTAAGAAATTGAGCACTAAAGACTAATAATAATCTAGAATTTTATAATAAATTGTTTGATGATTATCGCAAAGAACATGGAATAATGAGACACAGGACAATTAGGTTTACTCCTCAGTAAAATGAAGTTGCTTAAAGAATGAATAGACTACCCTCAGCAAAATCAGGTACATATTTTTGAACTCGAGTCTATCTAAACAGTTTTAGTGAGAAGCAGTAAGCATAGTTTACTATATGATCAAAAAAAGTCCTTTAAGTGCTTTGAATTTCAAAACAAAACTATAGATAAGGAAGCCTTCTAGTTACAACCATTTGTGTATTTGGGTGTACTACTTATGCACACCAAAACATCGATAAATTGAAATCTAAGTCCTAAAAGTGTGTATCCTTTGGGTATATCTAGAAGGAATCAAATGGAGTTAAAATTATTGTCAGCGGGGATATTATGTTCAATGGATCCAATATGCCATGCTTGAAGAAGAAACAATGTAGTTTAGCTAACAGCCCAAGTGTCATCATAAGCTTTAGATTGAGGTGGAGTGCTAATATCCAAAGGCATCAAATGATCACTCATCTGGATATATGCCATTTAAAATAGATCCTAGAACCAGTACACAACAACAACTAGAAGAAAGATCAAGTCATGATCTTTCAAGTTACTAGCTTTTTAGAGATAGGAAGAAAATGAAAGTAAAAATTCTATCTAAATTTGTTTTTTATGATCTGATTGCTTTTGCCTTATGGACTGCCTAAGAGATTACTGAAATTGAACCACAAATATACCAAGAAGATATCAACAATAGATATAAAGAAAAATGGCAGTCTGTTATCCAAGAAGAAATTAACTCTTTCATAAGCAATAAAACTTAGATATTAGTCACAAGGCCTCTAAAGCAGAAATTAGTAGATTGTAAATGTATCTAAAAAATTAAAGAAAGTAGTACACTAAAAGAGCAAGTAAGATTCAAGGCAAGACTTGTGATAAAAGCTTCTCATAACGAGAATGAATAGACTACATTGAAATTTTCTCACCGATGGTTTAATACACAACCATAAAGGTTATGCTCTCTTTGGTAGCATACTTTTAACTAGAAATTATAGCAACTTGATATGAAGAATGGTTTCTTGAATGATGAGTTTGAAGAAACCATCTACATGAAGCAATCAAAAGAATTTAAAGACACCAATAAGCGTAAACAAGTAAGCTTACTAAAAAAAGTCTCTCTATGGGTTAAAACTATCATTCAGGTCATAAACAAAAGGTTTGACTCTTTTGTTACTTTAATAGGGTTTAAAAGGAGTAGTTATGACACATGTCTCTACTTTAGAGGCACTAAGGGATTAGATGAAGTGTATCAAATGCTCTATATGGATGATACGTTACCAATAAGTCAAAGTCAAGATGAATTGTTGACAGTAAAAGGGATTTTAAAATCTGAATTCCAAATGAAAGACCTTGGCAATACTATGAAGATATTGGGAATGAAAATCCTAAGGGATAGAGAAAGAAGAAAACAGATACTATCACAACAAGACTACTTAAAGAAAGTAATTAACATATTTGGGATGGGTAACTCTAAACCAGTAAACTTACCTCAGGCAACATATTTCAAATATTTTGCAACACAATATCTTTCATTTAATAAAAAAAAATATACATGTCTGAAGTACCATTCTCAAGTGTTGCGGGATCAATCATATATGCCATGATCTGCAGAAGACTAGACTTGGCTCATTCAATCAGTTTCTTGAGATACTTGGTAGGTACACTAGAGTATAAACTAATATTTGGGCATGAAGTAAAAGACATCCAATTGATCAGGTGTGTTGATTCAAACTTTGCTAGGGATAAAGGCAAAAGGAGATCACTTACTGTATATTATTTCATATTATATGAGAATTACATAAGTTAAATGCCATAATTACAACCTGTAGTAACTCTGTTCAGTATAGAAGTAGAGTACATTGTTGCTACAGAAGTTTGTAAAAAGGTAGTATGGCTTTAAGGATTAATTAAGAAAATTAGTTTTCTTTAAGAAACTATGAAAATCTACTCAAATAACTAGTTAGCTATCTACTTGAGCAAGAACACTATATTTTATGACAAAACTAAGGATGCAGACATTATGTATCACTTTATTAGATATTTAATTTCAAGTAAGGATGTAAAAATTTAAAAGATTGATAATAATGAAAACACAACAGATTTGGGAACTAAAGTTTTGTTAGCAAGTAAGTTTAGATTATGCCTGAGGCTACCACATATAGATACAGGGTAAGCAACAGAAATAAAATCTAAGCTAAAGAAAAAGTATTGTACTAGACACATAAACTAAAATGCATTATAAGCAAAGGTAGATATGTAAAGTTGGTTATGGTAAATTTTAGGAAAATTTAAGGGGATAAATGAAAATTTTCCAAAAAAAGTGAGTTTAAAGTCAAAAGCGCACACGATGCCATTTTAACAAGGATTCAATTTGCTCTTTAAGTCCCTTTCTTCTTCCTCAAGTAAGGCTTGTTTCTCTCTGTAAGTTCTTCTATTCTCACATAAATTTTCACATACAATATGGATTGAGTTTCTCCTCATCTAATATAGAAACAATCCTCAAATCAAAGGCTTCTGTTTGTGCTTCACCAGGTTTCCAAGACAACTTTAAATTTCCTTCTCCAAGCATGAAACAAATCATGAACAAAGTTGAAAAAGCTTGAATCAAGCTCTATAAAAGGAGTTTGGCTCTAGGTCTCAATATATCAATTCTTTTCATTCTCTTCAGGCAAAAAGGAAGAGTGATTGTGTTGGGATTTGTGCTTACGTGTCATCCCATTATGTATGAATATTTGTTTCATATTTATACTAGTGTTATTATTTCAATAAATCGCTAATTATATTTATATATGGTAAGATGCTTGTAACGTTTAAGATATTATACGATCTGAAAGAGTTCAGATCTGGTTTAAATGAGTTTAGATCAGTGCTAAGAATTAGCAACGGTGAGAGTTATAAATGCTAAGAGTTGGCACTAATAAGAGTTACCAGGTTATAAGAGTCAGCAATATCTAAAGAGTTAGAGCCTTGTCGGAAATGGGACGAAGACTTAAGAATGTATTAGTAATGACATAATTGTAAAGAGTTGCAAATAGTGCTAGAAAATGTCATTATGCAAATATGTTCTCAAATATTATGTTCCTGATCTATCTTTACTGATACAGGTCTGTCAGTGAATACTTTAACAAATATATAGATTGGTGTATGTCTATATCTGGATGGTCCAGATGGTTAGTCTTAGCAAACTATGAGTTTAGTGGAAGCTCGTATAGAGATACAGGTATTCAGTAAGGACTGAATACTGAATAGACTCACAAAGATCTCCAATAGACATCCCATAAAGCCGTCAATGGAGGATTTTTCGAGTTGAGTAGTATTCGTGGTCCTTTGACCTGAGTGCCAAGGTGGACTTGTGAGTGATCCACCATACTTTGGTTTCACACATGTCAGAAACCTTTCATGGTCTGACCGCTGGGTGTCGCTGGATATGGTCTGATGCTCATAGAGTCCGGTGTGCATAGATATGGGATCCATCAGCTCATTTGGGTGAGTATTATATCCTAATACTTTATAGATTGTATTTCAGAAAGTCTTATGACCATAAGCAATAATTCCCGGGAAAAGAGTTTAACCCTAGGGATAAATATTACAAAAGTGTTTGGGAATATTATTTATTGAAATACAATTCAAGAGATAAGCTTTCAGTCGGGCATATGGAGATTTGACGGTGTTGATCTATATCTCTGCTCTACTCGGATATAAATGATGGAGGGATTATATGAATATGTTATAACCTCAACTTGTATGGTCTAACGCGCCGCTTTGTAATATCTGCAACGTGTGTGTGGGGCATCGTTCACGGACGTATGGAGGAGTTCTATATGACAATTCGGGCGTGGACCTAGAGAGTCTCACAATATAAAGTGTACTCGTTGTGCACTGGGGCAGCATAATGGATTGAACAGTTCCATCCTAGAAATTCCAGCAAATCGAAAATATATTTCAAGGTTCCTCGGGTTGTGCACTTGTTTAAACTTAAATGTTAAGTATATTATTTAATTAGTTGACAAGAATTGTTAACTAATTAAATATTAACAAGTGGCACAATCTTATTGTATGAATTGTTTTACCATGAATTCAACTATTTACCATGTTAGTAAAATCAAATAAGGTAAATATTAATTATTCAAATAGTTTTTGAATAAATAAATAAATGTTATTTAAATAAATAAAATAATATTTTATTTATTTATTATTTTATTTCTAAATGGAAGACATACCTAATTTGAGAAACATAAACTAAATTTAGTGGAGCACCATTTTGTAATTAATGGTTAATTTTATTAGACCATTAAAATGGCCACCAAAAATAGTTTTGATAGTTGGCCACTTAATCTAATTTTGGTGGAGCACTTGTGAAGTTGTTGTAACCACTAAAATAGTTGAGTTTCAATTGTGTTAACATGAGAGTAAATAAAAATTCGTGCAAGGATTGAGAGGAAAAAGAAGAGTTGGTTTTTGAGAGAGTTTTTCAAAGTACAAAGACTTGTGAGAAAAACCAAAGGAGAAAGAAAATAAATCCTTTATATTTTTCTTTCTAGAATCAAAACCTTGTTGCTGGAGATCATATTACTGCTATTCTAGCTTCACAATCTCACCGGATTGTTGTGAACTAGAATTGGACAAGAGTACACTTCAATGTGAGCTCAAACTTGGAGTAAGGATATTCGAAATTGGAAATCTTCATCGGAGGTCTTCAAAGGTATGTTTCTGTATTCTTAAATTATTAAGAATTGAACTATATGTGTATATATTGATTACTTGATAAATTTCGCTGTCAAATTCATGTATATGATGCATAATTTTATTTTTTCAATATGTACATAATCACATGCATACACCCTAAAATACGTCAACAAATTGTGTGTGTGAAAGAGAAAAAGAGAGAGAGAGATAGAGAAAGAATGTGAAATAGCTAAGAAAAAAATTAAATGAATAGACCTAAATTTTAATTCAACCCAAAATCTCTTTTAGTATTCGATTAGGCCATTTCTGCTGAAACCCAAAATGCTAGACTAATATATTTCTTTAAAGCATGAAAGAGTTAAGAAAATAAATAAAGAAAGAAAAGGAAAAAAGGGGCTTCGATTTGGAAATTTTGCCTAAAGAGAAAGTAAAGAGAGAATCATGATTTGAAGGTAACATTTCATAGAAATCATCTTTTATAAAACAAATTATGAATTAATTTAGTACAAATTACTTGTGGGTGATGTTTTAAGCATGATTTAGAACCTTAAAATGTTGAAATATTTTCAATTAGAAAGAAATTTAGGTATTTGAGATTTTAGAGAGAGAAAGTTAGTGTAAGAGAATGTGTAGAAGGTTTGGAGCAAGATTTACTTATCAAATTAAATGATTTAATTATATATTTGTTAGAGTATTAGATTTCACAAAAAAGAGAAGGATTTGCGTTTTTGAAAATTATAATTCTTTGATTTAGGCCTAAATTCAAAATTTATTGTATAATTTGCTTAATATTTTTTTTTTCATTTTAGGACCTGTAAGAGATAGACGGGGCTACTTAGACCTGAGTCGTAAAGCTCACATCAATTTTGTGAGTTGGTATATATATAACTCGTTGTGATACCATCTTGTTTAATAGATTTTTATTTAGAAATATCAATTCGAGGATTAATTTTCATTCCGGTGAATAATTATGCATTTTCTCTTATTAAGGAGGGTTTCCGTACGTGACATATCTCGAGAATATATTTTTTTATTAGCATTATCACTTTTGTGAATGAATACTTAAACTATATTTATTATTTCTACTTCATGATTTTAGACATATATACATACATATATATATATATAAGCATAATGAGCATGATTTTATATATATATATATAGACTATTAGCTATAAAATCATGCTCATTATGCTTATATATATTTCCTTGATGATCACTACTCTTGAATTATGTTATGCTTCATGAAATGATTTATTTTATATTATAAAAAAAAGTACCCATACTATGGTTTTGACTCTTCATATGTTTATAGTTGAGACCGTATTTTTCATATATCAACAATAATATTTTATAAGTATTTTGAGATTTAAAGAGTATGGAATATGATATAATAAAATGTTATAAATTTATATGTTGATAAAAGAAATTGTTTGAAACCATTAAAGTGTACTCTCCCTCTTTAGATAGAGAGATGAGATTCAAGTATTTGAGATCGTCTGTACTTACATAAAGGTTTTGAGTAGTGTGTATATGCACACAAAGATTTTGAGTCATGTGTTTAGGCTCTTTGCTCTACGCATGCATAAGATAAGGGTATGATTAGTGAGTTATTTGTACGTTCAATGCTCTACCGAAAAGTATTTCTGATACAATGAGATTTCCTTTAGGTATTAGTTTAGTGTAAGATAGAAAAATATTTAAATTCCATGATATGTATTATATATGAACTAATTTATGAAACTCTTTTATGAGATTATGTCAGATTTTAAAAAACTTCTATATTTAGCATGAATAAAATAAAATATAATGATTTTCATCAGGTTTTTAAAATATTTATGTCATTCTTATTACGATAGTATAAAAGTTAATTTTTTTAATTTTATTTTATTATCTACATTATGTTTCTCATTTATTTTAAATTATTCCACTCACTAAATTTGTGAAAAATCACCCTTCTTCTTTTTTCCCTCTTAGGAGATCACAAACTTTCTCAACTCATTAACTAGTTAAGGTGGGTTACGTGGTTGTACTTTAAGTTATATTGTTAGCCATGTGGGACTCATGAACTCTCTTTGTCTTTTTGGACCTATAAAAATTTATTGTATTAGACTTTTAGACTTTGGATATGTATTATGCTATCTAGGGCATTTAATGTCATAATATTATTAACATTGCTCTAGATACTTATAAAATATTAATGAATGGTTTATAGACGTACTTTTATTTAATGATGTTGGTTGTGTTGTAAATAAGAAATGAGAAATTTGAAAGTATAGCAACTTGTGTTAGATTTTTAGAAGTATTTATATTTTCAAATTGCAAGTTTAGGTATGTCTAAAAAGTAAGGGAAATTTTGTCAAAATTTTGAAAGAATTCCTATATAGAGAAAATATAAGAATGTTTATAAGATAATAGTCGAAATTCACCCTAAATTTTATAGAGAAATTGTAAGGCGGATCATTTCAGAAAGAGTGGAGTTCTAACGGAAAAAAAAGAGAGAGAGAAAAATTGTCTAGAAAGAGAATGTGAGAAAATGTGGTGGAAAAGTTTTATATAAATAATCCCTCCATTATTTTTTTAGACATAATGCAGTACTAAGCATATTGATAAACTCAGAATAGACATAGGTTCACGAGAATTTGACTACTATAAATCTATGATCTATGATGTTCAATTTTTTTTTTTTATAATTTCTTTAATGTCTATTGTTATTTGTCCTTAAATTTTGAGTCTCGGATTGAATTGCCAATTTTCAACAAAGATAATAATAAAAAAACCTAGGCCTCTTACTTACGTTTCAGCACATTATCCAAACAACATACCTTATTTTGTAGGCAATGAATAAGTGTCAATTGTTGATAAGTACCCACAACCACAAAAGATGCTTGAACAATCAGATCCACACATCATTTGGTAAAAATGCCATAATAGAGACAGAAGAAGAAGCAGATGGATGATGGACCAACTTACTGAATGCGGGACAACTTAGTGTCGAAGTTCTTCTTGATAATTAAGAACTTTTAGATATGAGCATGAACATGAATTGACTAAGACAAGACTTGTCCTAAACATGCTTGAGCCATCTGAGATCTCAAAATTTCAGTAGGAAAAGAACAAAAGCATATATGTATTGATCCCACAATAGAAACCTGAAACAAAACTGGAGTCTCGTCGGGACCAGCCTGTTAGTAGACAATGACGAGATACGCTGGATGACAGTAATAACTAAGCTGGCCAAAAGCGACTTATTTAACCCCCCCCCCGTCCATTGCTTTATAGATTTCAAAGGATGAGATGTACATGTTAAAGCATACGCTAAGTATTTTTTTTTCTAACATTTCAATGGACATGCTTTCCAGGATTGGAAATGAATTGTGAGGCAAATGGGGATCATTTTCATTCACTCAGGACTTTTGCCTCGTTAATATCACATCATTTTGAATTTCGTTGTCACGGTGTGTTTCAGATTTTGAGTCACATGAACTAATTGGAATAGCGACAAATACAAGGGAAAAAGCGTTCGGTCTCTTATGCAATCACATTGACAAAGAATGACATTACAATCACCGACCATCAATTTTTCAAAACGATTAATTTAGAATCTCCACAAAATCTTCAACTTATATCTCACTCTAAATCAATTCCTGCGAATAAAAAGTTTTAAACGTTGTTCTTTTTTAAATAAAAAAATCAATAAATACATAATTCAAATTGATTTGACAGACTCCAAGTAAGCGTGATTCTCATTGAAGATTTCGTAGAAAATATCACTACTTGACCATGCAGTTGAAAGCCTCCAGAACCCGATGACCCGCGGCCAGCACTTCCCCCACTCATTCTCATACTGACCCACATAGGAGGCAAAGTCTTAAAGGTGCCTTTAAAATTAAAAAAAAAAACATTTCTTTTAAATTTTTTGTTTTAATTTATAATCGCGAAGATGAGGGTTTTAATTATTTAGTCAGTCCTCTCATGTTTTATTATTTTATTCAAAAAAGGTATAAAAATACCCCAACAATTTCAATAACTTCATTTATAACAAACTAAATTTACTATTTGTTATATTTGAGAAATTTACAAATTTACTATCTGTTTAGTTATCTAAACAGAAATTTACAAATTGAATATTTGAGAATAAAATAAAATAAATTTCTCACGGTTTGTTTGTTTCACTTTAAAGCTAGTAACTTATTATTTGATTATAAGTTTTTTTTATAATGTTTATTTAAATGATATAAGATGCAAAATAATTATTTATTAGCAACGTTGTATATTATGCTTGATTGAGTTTCGATTTTATGAGTTTTGTTGTTGGATGATGTTAAAAATTAGTGATTCAAAATCATATTTAATGTGATTTTAAGTTAAAGATTAATAAAGAGTCGACACGATGGACAGACGAAAAAGGGATGAAAACGAGAAGCTGAAACTAAGGAGGGGCTTGGAGCGCGGCAAATGAGGTTCCAAGGCTTGGGGCCACGACACCAACTTTTAGGAAAATTTCGTTTTAAGTGCGATTTGATTTATTTAAGTCGGTTTTAGATTCCCTTACATGTGAACTCTTATTCCAACTAAAAATAAAATTTTTAAAGACGGTTTAAAGCTTATATAAACCTATGTAAAGACATTAGACTAGTCAAGTATTGAAAAAAATAACAAGAGAGAGAATAAAAAGCTTAGAGAGAGCTTGAGTGCTGAGTGCGTAAGATAATGTCATATTGTGAGCGCTCAAGTAATGTGTGTATAAGAAAGTGCTGATAGATCTTTTAGAAGCTCATCTATTATTGTATTCCTTGGTAATCTATTGTAAGAAATCGTTGTGATCCGAGTAATAAAAGAAACTAGGATCTCATGATATATTGTGGACATAGAAAGTTGTCGAATTACATAATTCTTATACCTTGTGTGATTGTTTATCTCTCTTGTGTGTGTAATTTTTTTATTCTTATTTACTTGTAAACAAAGTCTTCCACGTGCTATAAGATTTTAGGATGCTAAATTACCAATAAGTGGTATTATAAAACATAAAACTTTTAACAAGTGGTATTAGAGCATAGGTTGTTCAACTATAAAGACTCACAAGTATGAAGTTAAGAAGTTCAATAGGCTGAATAATTTCAATCTATAGAAGGCAAATGTTATGACTTTAGTGGTGAGTCAATAATTAGATTCAGTTATTGAAAAGACTCAAACAACAACTAGCAAAAAGAATAATTCTAAGAATTCTAAATCTAAATCTAATCTTGAAACAATTCAAAAGAGAGCTCATACTATTGTTTTATCATTGAGTGATGAAGTTCTGAGATAGGTAGCTAAAAAAAAAATTACAATTAGTCTTCAAAAGAAGCTTGATGCTCTCTACATAACGAAGTTTTTTGTGAATCATTTGTATGTCAAGAAGAAGTTGTATCAATTGTCCATGGCTGAAAGAACCTCAATTAAAGACCATATTGATGCCTTCAAGAAGATTATCATCGATCCTGAGATGATTGACATCAAGATAAAATATAAAGATAAGGCAATTATCTTGTTATGTTCTCTACCTCCAAGTTATGAATACTTTGTGAATACACCCGTATATGGCAGAAAGGCTTTAACGATAACTAGTGTTAAAGCCTTGTCGAATTCAAAGGAAATGAATTAAAAAAAAGATCAAAGCCTAGTAGTGTAGTAGGTTTGATTACAAGAGGAAAGATTGAGCATAGAGATGGAAAGAACAATCAGTCAAAGAAAAATTTTAAAAAGTGTTATTATTACAAGAAAAAATGGTATCTTATTAGGGATTGTCCAAAAAGAAATGTAAATAAGGGAGGAGAGGCAGTAATAGTGTGTGAGGATGACTATAAAGTTACAAAATCCTTGGTAGCTTCTGATGAGAAGTATGCTAGTGAATAGATTCTTAATTCTGGGTGTAGTTTTCACACGAGTCATGAACCATATTTATCAATTATAGATCTATTAGAGGTGGTAAAGTACTAATGGGTAATGACATGACTTATAAAGTCATTGGGGATTAATAGTATAAGGATGAGGTTGCATGATAGAAAAGTTAAAAGAGTTATATAGTGTAAGACATGTTCCTAGAATTATGAGGAACTTGATAACCTAGGAGTGCTCGATCAAGAGAGATATTTATTCAAAGTAGAAAAAATAATACTGAAAATAATGAAAGGGTTTATGATGAATATAAAGGATGAGAAGAACAATGAATTATTTATGCTTGATGGAAATGCTGCGAGCGGCTTAACATGTATTGTTGAGGGAATGAATACCAAGAGGTAGCATTAGAGATTAGCTCACCGAAGTGAAAGAGGTCAAAAGAGAATGTATAATAAGGATGTTATTGTCAAAGATGAAATTCAGCCACCAAGGATTATGAAAAAGTCAAGAGTGACACTGTAGATTACAATACAAAAGCTACCCGAGATGAAATGCATTTAAATCTTTTAAGACTGAAATCATGAGCCTCAATAGAGTAAGTCGACGGAAAGACTTAAGTGGGGTCATGCTAAGTAATAAAGTGTTGGCGTAGATGGATCTTATTCTTATGAGATTTTGAATCAAGAAAAAGTTTATTGAAAGTGATTCAAAAATATTTTTGATATGATTTTGAGATGAAGACCAATGAGGAGTTGACATGTGGTCCAGGCACATTAGACGAACGAGAAAGGGACAGAAACGAAAAGGTGAAAGGAAAGAGAGGCTTAGAGCTCGACAAAGAAGGTTCTAAGGCTTAGGGTTGTGACCTTGAGCAAGCCGAGGCCACTACGCCAACATGCTAGTCACAGTGACGCCAACATGCTAGTCACAGCGACACCAACATGCTAGTCGTAGTGACACCAAGATCTAGTCACGATGGTATCATGGTACCAACTTTCGAGAAAAAAAAATTTTAAATGTAATTTGAATTTTTTAAATCGATTTTGGATTCTCTTACACTTGGACTTTTTTTCAGCTAGAAGTATGGTTTTTAGGGATGGTTTAAAACCTATATAAACCTTTGAAAATGCATTAGATTAGTCAAGCATTAAAAAAAAAGATAATAAAGAGTTTAGAGAGCACTTGAGTGTTGAGTGAGTCAGAGAGTACCGTATTATGAGTGCTTGAGTACTGTATGTACAAGAGAGTATTGATAGATCCTTTAAAAACTTGTCTATTATCATATTCCTTAGTAATCTCTTATTTAAGATTTTTGTGATCTCAGTAATAAAAGAAGTTATGATCTCGGATCTACTGTAGACGTAGGCAGTTGTTGAACCACGTAATTTTTATGCTTTATGTGATTATTTATCTCTATTATATTGTAATTTTTTTATTCTTATTTACTTATGAGCAAAGTCTCTCGCGTGCACTAGAATTTTAGAGTACTAAATTACCAATAAATGATATTAGGACCTATAAAAATCCCAACAAATAGGATAAAAAAATATCATTTTTACGCAAATGCAAACGTGCTTGACAACCTCAACAAAATTCATTAAGCACAAGAATAATAGATTGTTTAAGTGCTTTTGTTGAGCACCAAAGTCATACTCGACACAAACACCGTTGAGTATGACTTCTTTGTTTTAACATAGAAGAGGGAAGATTTGAACTTGAGTATAGATAGATGTACTACTAACTCTTTACTACTAAGCTATTAGCACTATCTAACATGACTTTTAGTACTAGACAAAAGCATAAATTTAAATTTTTAAAAAGTATAAAATTAAATTAAAATTAGAAAAGCAATCAAATGGGGCGTTGTCAAGAGCCTAAGCAAGGAAAGAACCTAATCCAAAATCGAACCGAATTACTCTGATTGAAACTGATGAAAGGATTTTAGATCGAATACCCCACACTAGACAATTAGACAACATCATCGTCGCCCTAGCAAGGGCGATCGGTAATTTTTGTCGAGCATTTCAATTCTGCATTCTAACCAAGATTGTCTGTTTGACAATTTCTCAACCTTCTCTTTTCATATTTTCTAGACACTTCCCCTTATTATCAGTTACATCTCTAAAACGCATCATAAACAAATTTACAACAAAGTTCACAAATTATAACTTTGTATTAAATACAAAAAAAAGAGTACATTATAACTATAATGAATTTTGGTTTAATCTCAAGTTCTATTTATCTCATCAAAATAAAAATATTCTCTTAAGTCCAAACTTTTTAATTTGTATAATTTAAAATTATTGTATCTTGTGGTTTGAATTTAATAAAATTGGCAATTTGTAATTGATTAGAGAAATATGTTTAGATTGAGTTGGGAGAGGGAGTTGAGAGTGGGAATTGAAATAGAGAGTTATAAATAGGATAAAGGATTATTGAACCTTTTAATTTAACTAAAATGTCTTAAACACCTTCTTAATTCAAAATAATCTGAAAAATTCTCCTCTGTTAGTATCTTTGTTTTATTTGATAGAATCGTTTTTTGAACAACCGAAGTTATGGTGTTGTCCTTGTTTTTTTAAAAAAAAAAATGAAAAAGACAAAAAAAATCGAAAGTTATGGCCTCTTCTTCTTTTTCATGACCCATTTTTTTTTTGAAAAAAAATAAAGAAAATCTTCCTATTTTTTTCGTTTTCTTCCCATTTTTTCTTCTAAAATTCTAATAAAAATTGCAAAATCAGAGAAGAATAATGTGTATAATATTACATCACTTCATAAATGTGATTCAACTATGCCTGTTATTATATGGGAAATTCTCCAAGTTGACCGTTATTTTAATATTAATTTTTATTTTGATCAAAGTCAAATATTTTAAATTATATTAACCAAATATATGATATGTTGACTATTTTGCCCTTATTACAATTTTAATAATTTTTTATTATTATTTAAATTATTATTTTATTTTTTATAAATTACTGAAGAATATAAAATTTTAAATAATGAAAATTTAAATTAATTATAAAAATATTGTAAATTTATAATAATAATTAAAAATAGTAACAATAAAAATTAAAAATAACACAAAATGCTCGCTGGGCGTAAATTTATAATAATAATTAAAAATAATAACAATAAAAATTAAAAATAACACAAAATGCTCGCTGGGCGCGCGCCCAGCGAGCATTTTGTGTTTTTTTTAAAAAATAAATTTAAAAATAAAATAAATAATTATATATTAAATATTCATTATATTTTTTTATTTATTTAAATATATAAAACTATCGTATTATTATTATTCTTGTTATTTACTCCTAATATCATCTCTCGTTTTATTCGTTCTTAGCGTTCTCAAAACTCACAAATCGCTCTCAAAACTCATATCTCTCAATCATAGCTAAAGTTTAAAACAAGTAAGATTTTATTTATTTTAATTTAATTAATAGTATTATTTATATTTATTGAAATAAATGATTAAAGTGTTTGGATATATATCTGTTACGATTAAGCTGTGGTTTATGATTGAGTTATGGTGCGCGTATAATTGTTGCTGGTGGTGGATTGGTATGCATTTATATCAAAACTCACAAATCGCTCTCAAAACTCATATCTCTCGATTATAGTTAAAGTTTAAAACAAGTAAGATTTTATTTATTTTAATTTAATTAATAGTATTATTTATATTTATTGAAATAAATGATTAAAGTGTTTGGATGTATATCTGTTACGATTAAACTGTGGTTTATGATTGAGTTATGGTGCGCGTATAATTGTTGCTGGTGGTGGATTGGTATGCGTCTGCGCGTGACTGCACATATAGTTGTTGTTGGCCACCGTTGTGTACAC
Organism: Ailanthus altissimus; assembly: GCA_946807835.1. Lineage (NCBI taxonomy): Eukaryota > Viridiplantae > Streptophyta > Magnoliopsida > Sapindales > Simaroubaceae > Ailanthus > Ailanthus altissimus. The sequence continues at coordinate 24,752,585 of OX327689.1, forward strand.
ACTAGTAACAATCGGTGCTCAGGTACAACCCATTCCGATGAGCACCGATTGTAATAAAGTGTTGTTGCGCATTACCGCAATGTTATAACACCACCACCAAATAGCTTTCATTTCTGAAACTGCATATTATATTTATTTATATATTTAAAATATATTTATATATATAGTTATATATTTAATTATATATTTTTAATTTAATTAATATAAAATTAAATTAAAATTATGTTATATTTTTTTCAGGTATGTCACAAATTTCAACCATTATATGTTTTAGGGGGACATGGGAGAGTTGTAGCGATAGTTTTGAAAGATACATTGGATATCAAAATATGCATATGGTTGTTCTGAAAAATATTAGATACAAAGCATTGTTGAGAAGAATTTGTCATCTTTTAGGAGTTAATCAGGTGTATTATAAAGTAACTTTGAAGTTTGAGGTTCCTTCAAGTACTATAAAGTTGAGACCCATTCCACTTGAAAATGACGATGATGCAATATTATGGTTGAGCTTACAGAATAATAGGACTACACCGCTTTGTGTAACAGTAGATGCTCGAGGACTTGAAAGTAATGCAGAAGCATCAATGGAGCAAAAAGAAGGCTATGCTAAGCAATTCTCATCGACAACTCCTGTGTATATTCCAAATTCTCCGAAGGATTATCATTATTCTCCTTCGATGCTCAACGAACAACAAGGCTACACATATGACCATGGTTAGATATATGGAGATGTTGGCGTTGATATTGGCTATGATATTGGTGAAAATGATGATCATGGTTACGAGATTGATGATGATTGTAGAAATGATTATGATGATGATTATGAAGAGCATGAGGATGTAAATGATGATGCTGGTTCTGATGATGATGAGGAGGATGATAATGATGATGATGATGAGGGTTATGGTAGAGAAGAAATGGTTAAAGTAGAAAATCCATTTCAGTTTCAGCCTGAGATACCACCATTTGACTTGAATGTATCGAAAAAAATTTCTTGTGATGAGATTGGTGATGTATTTGTAGGAAAATTATATGACAGCAAAGATGAAATTCATGAAACTATAAGTATGGTTGCACTGAAGGAAAAATGGATTTTTAGAGTTTACAAGTCCACCAAAGATCGTTTCGAGTTGAAATGCGATGATGATAGCTGCAAGTGGAGGTTACGGGCAGTGTCGACAAAAGGGCGACATTTTTTTGTTGTTAGGCGAGTGGATACATGGCACACTTGTGTTTTGAGTCAATTAAGGGATGGTCACCGACAAGCCACGAGTCGAATTATTGCTAAAGTAATAAAAAATAAGTTTACATCGATCAATAGAAACTACAGGCCAAAAGACATTCAAACAGATATACGTGAACAATTTGGTGTTTAAATAACCTATACTAATGCTTGGTGCGCTAGGGAGCGTGCATTAAGATTGATAAGAGGTACTGTTTACGCTCAAAATATAACGCGGCTATCGCAGTATAGATTGAGGTGTCGATCCCACGAGGAAGCTCTTAGCAAAATAGGTTGGTGAGAAAAATATTAAAACAGTAGCAAATGGTTAATTGATTTAAACGGATAAGATAAAATTTTCTATGAATTAAGGAAAATATCTTATGATGATTTAAGCAAGGCTTCGAGAATCACAATTATGCTTTATAAATCTACTCTACACTTTGATTCAATGCTTATAACTCAATTGAAAGTTTCACATCCCAAACAATCAATCGGAAGATAGGATAATATAGCACATTTGATAACACATGTATTTGACGTAATTAAACTCTTTGCAAGCATTAACATACATCATGTTCCTTTATACAAGTTATCTAAGATCGACAATATATCACTTTGACAATATTGCAGTAAAAGATCAACTTGAATATTAAACATTTATTGCCCTTATATGTTATCCAAGATTGACAATATATCAATTTGACAATACTGCAGTAAAAGATTAACATATAAAATAATGTCACCAGTAACAATTATAGTTCACCAAGAATCACATAAGAAAAGCATGACTGAACTTATATGAGATATGAGAATTATAATCTCTGGATTTTAGAAAATAGAATAAATAAGAGTTTAATCAAAACCAAACTTACAATATTTGTAACTCTTGACACCGAATCAAAGCATGGAAGTAGATTTATTACACATAAAAGTTCATCTCTTAGCCTTGCCAAGAACTCTAGCCTAAATTACAATACATGTTAATGAGAAGAAAATAAGAGAGAATTATCTCCCTTTAAAAACGTCATAAGTGTCTCCTTATATAGGCAATGAATGGACATATGTCATGGATGACATCAATCTTCAATAATTTTAAGCCAATAACTTGTTTATCCACTTGCAGCACATTTTTGATAATGTAAATGATCGATTTAACTTCTATATCCAACATGAAAGTTGTATAATTTTGACTCTTATTTCCATATGCACCAATTTCATGCAAATTGGATGAGTATCCAATGAGATATGAGCAAAATTCCAAAGATACATCAGAATTCGGCCAACAACCATTTTACCCAATTACAATGCGATTTGGTCCATGATAACGGCTGATTTGGACTTTACCATCAACATACTAGTTGTTGATAGTTAAGTCATCAATTCACAGCTTCAAGAATTATACCAATTGAGTACGTATTTTGTGAGATACGGTCCAAATACGTGAGTTGGGTCAAGCTGGGCAGGAGTTGTAGTCCGATTCTGTTGTATCTCAATTTTTGGCCCATAACATGTTGGATTTGGCTTTTCCACTATTCTTAAAATTTGTGTAAGATTGAGTCATATTGCACCAGGTTCAAGAATTTCTTCATTTCGATTTCTACATTGAGAGTTATATCCATTTTACCTAAACCTGTCCAAATAATATTCATTAATCACAATTTAAGGAGAACACTTTATTTCAAGCTAAAAATACAGAAAATACTAAAATTAGTGACATTAAATGGTGATTGAATCTCTTAACAACATGCATTTTCATGTGTTCATCAGGTACTCCTGAGGATTCGTTTAGATTGCTTCCTGCATACAGCTATGTGTTGCAACAAAATAACCCAGGCACGGTTACTCATTTGGAAACTGACGCGGATAATCACTTCAAGTATTTCTTTATGGCGTTAGGACCCTGCATCAGAGGTTTTAATTCATTAATCCGACAGGTAGCAGTGGACGGAACATTTTTGAAAGGTTCCTATCTTGGTACAATGTTTGTGGCCGTTTATAAAGATGAAAACAATCAGATTTATCCATTGGCTTGGGGAATTGCTGACTCAGAAAATGATACTTCTTGGGAGTGGTTTATGGTTAAACTGCAAGGAGTTATTGCAGATCATCAGAATCTTGTTTTTATATCTCATCGATATGCCAGTATTGAGAGGGCTATACGGGGTGTGTTTCCTCATGCATATCATGGGTTCTGCATATATCATTTGAAATGAAATTTGATGACAAAATACAAGTTACCATCAGATAAGTCTAAAAAAGGGGTACACGTATCTACCTACTTCAGTGCTGCCAATGCTTATCGTGTCTATGATTTTCAATACCAATTAAACAAGATGTGACAAATGAGACCTGACGTAACAAAGTATTTGGAGAAAGATGTTAGTACGGTGAGATGGGCACGATCATCTGGTGCTTTCAGAAGGTATGGCATTATGACTACTAATATCGCTGAGAGCATTAATTCAGTTGCAAAAGAAGTAAGAAAGCTTCCGGTGACTAATTTGGTGGAGTGGATACGAGAGGTAACGCAAATGTGATTTTACCATAGACGATTGACATCATAAAATACGACCAATGTCTTGACAAACTAGGCACATCATTAAGTCATGAAACATAACAATAGGGTAAGTCGAATGACCATTTCTCCTGTTGATGATTTACGATTTATAGTTATAGATGGTGGAGTAAACTGGATTGTAGACATTGACGAAAGAACATGCAACTGTCGAAAGTTTGATTATGGGTAACTGTCTTGTTCCCATGCAGTCGCCGCATGCAGATACATCAGATTATCGCACGAGAGTCTTTGTTCAACTTATTACACATCCGAGACTTTATTCCGTGCCTATAGCGAGCCAATACTTCCGGTTGGTCAAGTGTCAGATTGGATAGTCCCAGAGTATTTGAAAAATATGGACATTCAACCTCCAATAGCACGTCGTCAGTCAGGCAGACGTCGAATGAATCAGATTCTATCTCAAGGAGAGGAACCATCAAAGAATATATGTAATCGTTGTAGACAACATGGACATAACCAACAAATGTGTCGAAACCCTGTACCTTTACAGAGTAGGTGATGTATATTCATTTATAAACATTTACTTTATTGATATTTAATTATGTATAATATAAGGCTAATATTTAAAAAAAAAAATTTCAGACGGATCTAAAAAAATAAGAGAAAGAGCTATACCATGAGTCTTAATTATGTATGAGAATCGAGTTTCGTCACTTCTATAATTCACTTATTTTATAATGCACTTATTTTGTAATGCACTTATTTCGTAATGCACTTATTTTGTAACTCACTTAATTTGTAATGTACTTATTTTGTAATTCACTTAATTTGTAATACACTTATTTTGTATTCACTTATTTTGTAATGCACTTATTTTGTAATTCACTTGTTTTGTAATGCACTTATTTTGTAACACACTTAATTTGTAATTCACTTAATTTTGTAATTTACTTATTTTTTAATGCACTTGTACTGTATATTACATATTTATTTTATTTTAATGCACTTGTCTTTAGTATTAATGTTGATAATTTTCACAAAAATTTTGACAGAATCTCATCTATAATATGGACAATTCCAAACCTGTCATATTAAATAAACACACTTCTATCAAACTGCAAAATCACTTTCGCATACATACACTCAAATCAACGCCCACAAACAATTATACACCCAAATCAATGCATATTGATTAAATTACACTTCTATTAAACTGCAAAACCACTTCCGCATATATACTCCCAAAACAATTATGATATATCAATTATACACCCAAATAAATGCATGTAAATAAATTATAGTGCTAAATATCTACGAAGCTGTAGTCCACAAATCAACGACCATCTTCTGTCTATAAAATGTACCAATGTCAGGGAATGAGTCAAATGGCCGATCTAACATAAGATATTCAATATACATACAAACGAAGATGCCACAGTCCCCACTCCCAACCTCTTGTTGCGGCACATTCTTCCGGATACAAGTCACCGGCCAATGGAACAAATTTGGGCTTTCTATGCCCCTCAAACTATAAAATCTACACCTTCGAAGGTACAAAGGCATCGCAACACACAGAGGCTCTATAAATTTTATGATGGACTCGTCTGAATGGTCATTCATGCTAGAATCATAAAGAACGATTACAAACTGAACAAGGTCGAGTTGCGCTACAATCCAATGTTCTTGATTCATATTCAGAGGAATATATACCTACAAAATAATTATGGTATTATTTTTAACTTAATGTTGTTACATGCACAGTAAAAAGTCATTATTATTCTTAAAAAAATACCTTATTGACTGATGCCCACGGTTTAACGCCAAGTAATTCGGTCTTTATTCTGAGTGCATAAGCCAACAACATCTCAACTCAGTCGTTGTTGTCTTGAGGATTGACAGTGAAGGATGTTTTCCACATTTGTCGAATGTACTCCTAAACACAAATAAAAGATACTCGTTAAAGTCGATAATAGTTAAAGTCAATAATATTATATGCACAAAACACACAAAATATAATAACTTACATAAAAATATGCATCTGCAGTTGTACAATCCTGTAAGTACATGTCAGAAAACGTTCTTTGACGCAAACGCAAAACCGTCAAATATTCATTTATATGCTACAAAATACACAAAATATGTTTAAGTTTTGATATTATTAGACAAATCACAAAACAAAAAAAAATTAAAATAAATCCTCATCGAATCGTTAAGCCAATTTTGTAGTATCTCATTAAACCACGTATTGTTCGGATCGAGTCCGTACAAATGAACCCGTTGTGTTAGGTCATTCTTTTTTATCCAATCCAGAAGCTCAGCATATTTACTCTGATCAATAGGAATCAATTGCCTGTTTATGTCAATAGTAGGACGAAGCTGTAAGTCCACAAGTTTCTTCTTCGCGGGCTGTTTTAACGGATTGGTATATGGACTGACTTGAGCTGCTGCCTTCTTGCGAAGACGCCCATACCTACTTATGTTTTCACCCAATGGAGCAGGTATAATTTTTAAGCTTGTAGGGCTATCAGCAACAGGAGCAAATGACTGATGCTGAGACTCGTTGGCAGGAGCAAATGTATGAAAGTCAGCAGTCATAAATTCGGCACCCTATAAAATCAAACAATACCGGTTAATGTATTGACTTGTTAAACTTTGTATCCAATATATTTTAGATTTAAAACGTATCATACTCTACCCTATATCCTCAGAGATATTGGCTGGTTTAAACTGTTGCATTAAGAGAGATATCTGATACAATATATTTTCTTCAGCTTTATCAATCTTGGCTGAAAGCTCTGCGTCACCTTTATCAATCTTGGTAAATATCATTTCTTTAATATCATCCATCTTCTGTTGGGATTTGTGCTTACGTGCCATCCCTTTTATGTATAAATATTTGCTTTATGTTTATACATTTATGATTTCAATATATCACTAATTATTTTATTTATAAATATGGTAAGATTCTTGTAACGTTTTAGACATTGTATGATCTGAACGAGTTCAGATCTGATCTAAAGGAGTTTAGATCAGAACTAAGAGTTAGTAAAATCTAAAGAGTTAGAGCCTTGTCTGAAATGGGACAAAGACCTAAGAATATATTAATAATGACATAGTTGCAATGGGTTGCAAATGGTGCTAAGAAATGTTGTTATGCAAATATGTTCTTAAATTTAATGTTCCTGATCTACCTTCACTAATGCGGGTCTGCTAGTGAAGATCTTAATATATATATATATATAGATCAGTGTATGTCTATATCTAGATAGTCCAGATGGTTAGTCTTAGCAGACCATGAGTTTAGTGGAAACTCGTATAGAGATACAAGTATTCAGTAAGGACTGAATATTGAACAGACTCACAAAGATCTCCAATAGACATCCCATAAAGCCGTCAATGGAGGATCTTTCGAGTTGAGTAGTATTCGTGGTCCTTAGACCTGAGTGCCACGGTGGACTTGTGAGTGATCCATCATACTTCGGTTCTACACATGTCAGATACCTTTCATGGTCTGACCGCTGGGTGTCGCTGGGTATGGTCCGATGCTCATGGAGTCCGGTGTGTACAGATATGGGATCCATCAACTCAATTGGGTGAGTAAAATATCATGTAACTCTAAGATTGTATTTCAGAAAGTCTTATGGCCATAAGCAGACATCCAAGAATTTCTTGGGAAAATAATATCGTGAAAGTGTTTACAGATATTATTTATTGAAATACAAATCTAGAGATAAGTTTATGGTTGAGCACATGGATACTTGACAGTGTTGATCTATATCTCCGTTCTTCTAGGATATTTATGATGGAAGGATTATACGAATATGTTATAACCTCAACTTGTATGGTCTAATGCGCCGTTTTGTAATATCTGTAACATGTGTGTGGGACATTGTTCACGGACGTGTAAAATAGTTTCATATGACAAATCGGGCATGGACCTAGAGAGTCTCACAATATGAAGTGTACTCGTTGTGCACTGGGGCGGCGAATTGGATTGAATAATTGATCCAACAATTTTCAGCAAAATGAAAAATGTTTCTAAGTTCCTTTTATTATTCACTTGTCAATAATTGAAGGTAAAACACATTATTGGTTTACAAGAGTTGTTAACCAATAAGAAATTGACAAGTTACATAATCTTGCTCTATAAATTATTTACCATGTATTTACCTATTTACCTTGCTTGGTAAATACATATATGGTAAATGTAAATAATCAAAATAATTTTGAATTATTAATATTTTATATATTAATCAAATTATTATTATTAATTGGAATAAGTGGCAAACACCATTTACTAATGGAGAATGCACTTGTTATTAATAATAAGGAAAGTTTATCACTTTGTAATTCTTAAATGATGCACTAAGGAAGTGGTAAAACCACTTAACATTGATTAAATGCCATTTACTATCTAGAAATTGATTCAATTGGTTGAATCAAATTGGTGAGTGAAAAATATGATAGATTATTTTTTGTAATGGCAAACATGGTTAAGTGGTGGTGGAGCACTAAGAGAAATCATTCTTTGCACTTAAGAAATAATTGAAAGAGTTCAATTTGTGCAAGATAGAGTGAAATTCGTTCTAGGAGAAAGGAGAGAGAATTGAGAGCTTTTCCTAAGTGTTTTTCTCAAAGTGTTGAGAGAAAATGCAAAGGCTTACCAAGCTACAACATATAGAGTTGTAAAGAACTATAGAAAACACTCAATTCTTCTCATCTCTTGGTAGTAATCATAAGGACAAATTGTTTTAAGTGTTAAAACAATCATTTGCTGGAAATTCAAGGCTGCCATTCTAGCTTCACAATCCCACCGGATTTAGTTGTGAACTAGAATTGTGCAAGGGAACACTTCAAGGTGAGCTCAACAAAATTGAAGCTTGGAGTTCTTGAAGATTTGTAAAGCTACCTTCATATCTGGGTAGGTTATTTATTTGTTATTCATTTTATATCATGCATGAAATATATATATGAGATATATATATATATATATGTACTTGAATGATCATACATGATTGAATATGTTACATATTGTTTAATATGTATGAATACTTCCGTTGCGTATTTAATTTTTGAAATTATACACATCTATACACATCACACACCATATCACACAACATCTTCTTCTCCAGGATTTCATACTGTGATGTTGACGTGCCGGATTGAAACTATACATAAGTTATTATAATCAATTTTCACAAGCTAATACTAACTAGTAACAAAAGCATCAAATAATTGAAGGAAAAAAAATTAAATTATTATATCATTGATTCAGTCGCTGGCGGGGCTTGAAATTCATCGAGGTGCTGCAGATTATCGGTGAATTGGGTGTCCGGGATATCAACTGTCTCCAACTTAAGACTCCCTCCCCATTTTCCCGATGGAATGCAAAAGTTTACCGCCGTGCGATATTCCGCAGTCTTCTCATGTTTGCGGGTACCAACTTCCTATGAACCTCCAAAACCTTTATAATATTTTAGATTTATTAATCATTATTAGAAAATATAACACAAATTATAAGGAAGTTATATATATTTTTTGTTGAACATAAAAGCATACCCCAACACTATCGAAGAGGACATCTACAACGTTTTCGTATAATGGGGTGCTTGTGCCAGACCAATTTAGAATACGAGAAAAATAATTTCCATTCCTATTGGCAAATAACTCCCCACACCTCGGGATTGCCTCGTAGATCTACACCTGAGATGATAATAAATTTAAATTACAATGCCAACAAAATAAATTTTTCTCTATCATAATGAATCAAAAAGATAGTATTACTTACCAAGAATGTGTGACAAAATGAGTATAAGTTGTATGATTCTATATCCCCAGCGCCTATGTTTTTTAACTTTGTCAACTTTTTAATTGGAGCTGTGCATAAACTATTGTAGAGTACAGTCCATGCGATCGTGCCCCAAGGATAGACATTAAACTCATCTAAATTATCTACCAAATGAAGTACAAAATATTATATGATTCTATTCCGATCACGTGGCATTATCAATTTATAAAATACATAAAATAGACACATTTTTACTGCATCTACATCATCGTCAAATATAACGTTGCCGAACCACTAATCTAAATCATTGTAAGTCAACTGACTTCTACCCAAAAAATATTTATGACAAAGTCTATCACTTAACCCATTTACTACAGGATAATCCCTAATCCTCAAACTAGTAGTCAAATAAAAATATTGATGAGAAAATCTAATACGTCTTTTACCTATATAGAACCATAATTCTTCATATAAATTTTTGGTATCCACACATCGTAATAAAATCTCATGAGCTAAAATACCTGAGAATGGAATATTTGATACATCCAATAAACTACAAAAACATGTGGTTCTAAATATTTCTACCTGCCTTAAAGTCAATTTATTTTTTATATTTCGTATAACCTATAACTTCGAGTACGTTTGCTCAGTAGAAAATTTTTTCGGCAATTACATATTTTTTTTGTGACATTCTCCTTCCTGAAAAAATTAAAAAATTATTAATATTAACAAAAAAATAATCAATATAATATATAATCAAAATTTAATTTAATTATAACTAACAACCTAAACTATTTATATAATTATTAACCAAATTAAATTATTAAACTAAATAATTATAAATAAACATAAACAACATAAATTAATTTATAAAATTTATAAAATGAAAATTTTTTGGGGTAAAATGTGGCGGCGCGTGCGTTTACGCGCTGTTGGGGGCAGTGCGTAGACGCACGCGCCAACTGCTTTAGGCGCACGCCGCTTAGTGCTGGCCAAGCGGCGTGCGCCTAACGCAGTTGGCGCGTGCGTCTACGCGCCGCCCCCAGCAGTGCGTAAATGCATGCGCGGTCGTATTTTACCTCAAAAAATATGCCGGATACATTCTACATCCAATCTAAACACATTATTAACTTTCTATTTATACATTTCTACATATATTTAATTAATATAAATTATAATACTGAAAAATAAAATAATTATTTATAAATACATACCAACTTTGTTCCACCATAATGAGAGAGAGGAAAGATTGTCGTAAGAGGTGGAGCGCCGCCGTGAGAGAGAGTGACCGTGAGGAGCGCCACCGAAAAAGAGTGAACATGAGAGAAAATTTAAAAAAAGTATAAAGAAAAGTAAATGTGAAAATATCAGTAGAGAGAAGAAAAATAAAAAAAATAAAGGTAAAATAAAAAAAAATTAATTTAATTAATTAATAATACATATATTATTTTGACTCGGTCAAAATAACATAAAAATTTGACCAAATTAACTAATTTTTCTTATTATATTGGCTCTTATGAAAATGGAATCGGTATCTCGTTGTCAAGACCCATATTTTTATTGTTCAACAAATAAAGTTTCCTTCGACAAAATTATTGCCATCAACAGTTGTTTCAAGGACAGAAATACTGAAATAGGGTGATAATGTTGGCATCGAAATTTATGGTTCAAATAATTGTGAAATTTGGTTCACTTTTGAACCAATTTTAGATTCTTAAAACTCTTGTCACCTTGATCCTTGCTTTTTTTTTTTCTTATTGAAAAAAATGAAGACCCATTTTCTTCTTCTTCCACCATTACCAAAATTTACAACCACTTAAAATAAAATTTCAAACACAACCCACTACTCAAAACTACAAATCAAACACATTCCAATCCACACAACCAATCAACACCCTATAAAAATCAAAACTTTAAGAACCACGAATCAAGAAATGGCCCTCTCTTTTTTAAACAGCCCAACAACCCAATCCACCTATTTTCTTTTGTTTCTTCTTCTTTTTAATATTTTACTTTTCTTTTAATTTTTTGAAAAAAAAATGAAGAAGATCCATACTGAAGAAAAAGAAAAAAAGAAACGCTTAAAAAAAAGAAAAAGAAAAAAGAAGGAAGAAGAAAAAGAAAGATAAAAAGAATTAAAAAAAATGGATAAAAAAAAGCGCCACATTTTATAAAGTGACCACAGGAGTTTAAGTACTATTTTACTCATCTCTAAGTTAAAAGAAATAGTAAATATTAATAGACAGATGTCTGTAAGTTATTTTAAAATTAATAAAATGTTTAAGTCACTTAAATCAAAATATGAGGGTCTGGCGATCATTTATCTAAATAAAGTTATTGGGGTCGTAAATAATGGCCCCTCCTTTGACTAAAACAGCAAAAAATAAAGAAAGTTGACTAAATTAATTAAACTCATCCTATTAACTTATCTATATTGAGGAGTAATGTAAATTTTGGTTTGATATTATTGTGCTATTGTTTTCAATTCACAATAGCTACAAAGTAAAAATACTAGTTATTGAGTACAAGTTGATAAAAATTTGAAAAACACTAGGCCAGTGGTGTATACCAAACACTTTAATTACTATAGGGGAACAAAATATTAACTTAAACCTGTGGTATAAATCTCTGGAGACATGAAAATTAAACTTTTCATAATTAAAAATAACTTTGTACCTCGGAGTTGTAGAAAATTTGCGGAAGTTTATAATAAAGGAAGAGGAAGAGGAAGCGGAAGTCTATAGTAAATTAAAGGAGGCCAACTTAGTATCCACGTAAGGGAATGTCATAACCTCGGGAGAAGTTGAAGCAATTTGCCCTCTCACAACACCAATTAATAGCAATGATCGCTTACCTGCACCCTTCAAGGCTTTCTCAAACATTAATTTTTCACCTGAGCTTAAGATGTCAATATGACCAGAAGCTGAAATGCATAGAGCATTGACAGAATAAAACTTTTCATGATACATATAACTGTGACTTGCCCATAGGAGCCAGCCACCAATAGAAGCATAACACTTCTGGCAGTAGCATCTAGATCATTAGGATAAACAATGTGACATACAGGGGAATACCTGTTACTTAGAAAAATTCCACTCGGCAGCTTCTAAAAGTAATTTGTAATGCTTTGATGTGAGAAGAGAAGTAAACAACAACCAAAATTATCGCTTTATAATCATATCCATTAATTTCAATAGATATATCAAATGAAAAAATATACTATTTTGACAACCAACATAACAGGAGATGGTATTACAGGAGCAAAAAGTGTACCACTCGCCACAAAACCCTGTCAATCATCCCTTACTTGCCAGCACCCCTTCTTCACATTGTTTATATGCCACTATTTCCATCAAGCAGCTGGAACCTTTTTTCCATCTGCAATCAAGATGATTGCAGTTTCAGGTACCTAAAATGGGAGAGAGGGGGTTAGAAAACCTTTACCCAATCTTTTACCAGATTTCATGTCCAATTACTTTGACATAAAATATAAACTAAAAATTGCAAGAGAGATCAACCAAAAAGGTTTACAATAATTACTCTTATTGGAACAATGCAAATAAAGACACCAGAAAAATATCATCCCAATCTTTACTACAATACAACGTGCAGTTCTAGACAGCCACCGCGAACAGCACACCTCTATGACCAAGGTTTCAAAATTATGAATACATTATCAATAACAAAATAAAATCCCTGAATGTACTATGATTTCATTAAATGTCATTGCCTCCTAGTTCCAACCAATGATTTTCTTCTTAAGTGACCAAAGTCAACAGTTAAAGGCATTCAAGTTGAACCCTCTAATTGAAGCAGGTTTTGGCCATGGGAGTTTAAAATGGTTTCCAACTTTCTTTATCAGCTCAATCTTGCTCACCTAGTTGGCAATAAGTAAAATACTTGCATAAAATTAAAACCATCAAAACTTAACAATGCATAACGAATGTTAGATCCAAGTCACACACATCAAGCTTTTGATAGACATGCAAGCCTATATAGCCAAGTCCTTAACTTCTGAAACCCAGTAGTATTGAATCTACAACAGGCAAAGTTCTTCAGATACAGAGGCATGTACTACACTACAGCAAGTAATGAAAAATTTCATTGTTTAATTTTAACTTAGAAAAAAGCAAATGACAGTTTTAAGCCAAATTTAACATTGAAAAAGAAAGATAAGAGTATGTTACATCAGGCCAAGTTTCTATTATAAACTCCACGATATCGTATGATATGTCTCCTTGAACATCGATCTGCTCCTTCTCAGTCAGCCCCTGAAACAATTCATTTAACAAACACGTAATTAGCATTTATAGCAGAATAAATGACATATTTACTGTCCCCAAAAAAAAATACACCTTTACAACACAGGCTCCTGTAGCAAACGTTTTCTCGACATTCTTTGAAGCATCACTACGTTTAACACCTGAAAGGAAATCCTAGCAAGTCAATTACCATTACAAGGAATAAACTAAACACCAAAAAGTATAGAAAACAAAATGCAAAGAAGAATGTACTCACCGAAAAGGTCGAGGCCTTTTACTGTACTGATAAATTAGGTCCAGGCCTTTTACTGTACTGATACATTTTCATTTGTTACGGCAACTTTTTCAATAACAACTTCTTGCTTCTCCTATCAGAACAACTTAATGCAAAACTGGATTATGATAGACTCATGAAAAAATTGTGTGCAGGAAATGTGCATATACAATGGACCAAAAAGTGAAAAGGAGCTCGTAACTCTTTGCATTTTTCTTTATTTTTCCACTAGGTAGGCGTTTAATTTCTTCCTTAGGTGCTAAAGTAGCCCCAGCAGGCCAGAGTAAAAGATAGACGAATTAAAAAATGTGATCATCCCATAGATTGTCAAGTAAAAAGAAGAATGAAAAAGGTGATGTAAAGCATATACATCATCCAAAATCCATTAATAGTGGCCAACACAACAACATAATCAATAAGAACAAATGAGTATACTGTAAAATACAAATGGAGCGTAGAAAAACATTTCAACTCCTTCAACTCTGTCAAAAGGACTCTTCGACAGTAACAATAAAGTAAAACACGTAAATATTTTATGGTATATGTTGGAAAATTGATGATTTAATAATTTTGGTTGAATAAGAATTGAGATGAATACTAAAGTGGAGAGTTACAATAATTTTAGAACGTGTGGGACACGTATGGAGAAGTCTAGAACGTGTGGGACACGAAAGGAGAAGTGAAACGGGACTTAAAGATGCGAAGAAAAAGAAAAAAATCGCGGGGAGCTTCCAGTGCCGCGGCGCTCAACACAGAAGACCAGCGCCGCAGCGCTGGACGCGAGAAGGGACAGCGCTGCAGCGCCCAGAGGCGAGCGCCGCAGCGCCAAAACGCGTGGAAAAGTCTATTTTGACTCGGGATTTCAAGTTTTGGGAAGTTTTAGATTTTCAAAACAAGTGGACTCTTACTCCAACAAAGAATAGGGTTTGTAGGCACGAAATACACCCCATATAAACACTTGTAAACCCTTGTTTAAGATTAAGCATTTAAGATTTCAAGATGTAACCATAAAAAAGAATAGAGGAGCTAGGTAGGCATTAAGTGCATAGTGCACTAGGGTGTAACTTTTGAGAGTGTTTTCTTCTTTAGGTTCTTTGAGTGAATAAAAGAGAAACACCATAAATCCTTTTGGCTTAGATGCTCGGGCTATTCTTGTATTTCTTGTAAAAATCTCTTATGAGAAGACACGAAGAGATCTTAAGGAGTCATAATGATCAAGGATAGATGTTTAGAGGTCTCTATTGGAGATATTAAGGGGTCTTGTGGGATCATTGATGATGTAAGAAGATACTTTGTGATTTATTTCAATGGGAAGAAACTAGATCATGGATCCTCCGTGGACGTAGGCAATTTGGGCCGAATCACGTACATCTTATGTCTTGTGATTGGTTTGTTTTCTTTATCTTTTATTGATGTATTAATCTTATGTGTTATTATTTATGATGTGTGAGTTATGATTTTTCATTGCACAAAAAGTATTAAAATTATAACTTAATTAATGTCATAAGAATATTAAATTAAAATACATTATCTAATATTTTTTAACAGTATAAAAAGCATAGATGAAGACGTTAGTTTTATATTATTTATACAACATTTGTACTAGAGAAACAACACATCATTTCAATTCTAATCATAATCACGTGCTCTTGGTACTTTGTGCATATCCTGGGGACTTCGTGTTTTCTTCAACTGATTTTCTCAATAAAATATTCTACTTTCAAATTCAAACCAAATGATGCTGAGATTGAGGAGCTGCCCTCCCCTTCTTTTAAGATGCACCAGAAAAGAATCGGCACATCTAGAAATGGCTGCTATTCTTCTACCTCCTGTTACACTCTCCTCTTAGAAAACTCTCTTTCCACCTTGCTTCTTTCATTAGGAAACAAAGAACACCCCACCACATTTTTCTATAAATTGTCATAGATGGGCTGCCTTTGAATCACAAATATTATATTTAATATTTCATCTTTGACATTTGAAAGGCATCAATTGACTCACCCACCAACATAAACATACCTTAGTCAATAATTCAATTCTATAGGCACTATCGATCAAAACTTAAAGAGACTACAGACCAAAAAATAAAAATAAAAACAAAACCTTCAAAAGGCATAGCCATTAATCACAAATCCTAATCTCTTTCTCCAAAAAAAAGCGTAATAGCGAGGTTGAATAAATATTCCAGGTAACTCTCCCATTCCCTAATCCGAGAACAATTGGACATTTTTATAAACTAACAATTTTGGTAAGCAAATATTTAAAATGATTTTTAATGCTAAAATACACGAGCAAAGCAAACACAACACTAATACAAATCTTAGAAGAATCAGAGAAACAATATAGATTATAGGCCACAATAAAAGAAAACCTGAAGAAGCAACAGAGGCAATGCCATTAGAGTGCAACTGCTCGGTTACTTTATCAACTTCCTTCGAATTCGACTGTGCTTGCATAGATAAATAATTAAGAAAAATACTAAACAGAGGAATCTGTTCTAATAATGGTGATTAAATTGGGAAACCTTTGGTGAGATCGGAGTAAAGATCCGGTGCGTTTTGCATCAGCCAGGGTTTGCATTTCTCAAAATCGGGTCCAAATTCACAGTACTCAGCGGGTAAACCGCACATTACAGTACGCGGACCGGTTGGGATTTTTCCGCCATAACTTTAAAAACAGAGCTCGAATTTTGGCGGAAGTGCGAAGGAAGATTGTCTTGTAAGAAGAGCAAAACGACGCGTTTCGACAGCAGAATCGTTATCGAATAACGTACTGTTACTTAGAGATTGGCTGGTAAAACGCGCCGCTTTGGAAAGGAACAATTATAAGTTTGCCCCAATAAAAATGTGTATTACACTTAATAAATGATGATGATATATATTTATATAGGGTAAAAGACATACATATTTCTAAAGTTTGGGAGAAGGGAATGAAAGATCTTCAAACTTTTAAAAGAGTCATAGAAACTCTGTTAGATAACGAAAAAAAATTAGTTAAAAATACTAACACCCCTATTAAATGAAATGATAATAATTCTGATGGGTCTTGAACCCATGACCTTTAGGTTAAAATGTGACACTTTAACTATTAAAATACAATACTATATTAATAATAACTGTCAATATTTTTATATATATAATATATTAAATAAATTAAATATATATATTAAGTAAAAACAAAACTGTCCACCCTCGTTGAAAAATAGTAATTGATTAGCCGATCGTTGTTTTTCTAGTATTTTTTATCAAAAATAACCTCACCACAGTTAAAAGCTGCTAAAGATTGACTTCCCTTCATAGAAGAGGAGTTGAATAAGCTACTAATTCGGGTATTCCCCCGAGGATGCAGGAAAATAGATTCGAAGCTAGTCGACCACCAGGAGAGGAACGAAACTAACATCTAATAGATCAAAAAAAATAGAGTCCAATAATGTAAAACTTAACATTTTTTTAGTACCCACCATAGTCGAAAAATGATAGTCGGTCAGTCACCATTTTTCAGTGACGATGGCTAATTAATTAAAATATTTATTTATTCATTATTTTATTCTATTTTAAAATATAAACCAATTAAATTTTAACACATGTTACATATAAAAATAATTATATAATTCAAGGGTATTTTAGTACTTTATTCATTTTTGATCAGTTGATCGTTAATTCAAATGATTTTCGAATAGGGGTCTTTATGTTTCTTTTGAAATTGTTAAAAATCTTTCAATCCCTTTCGATAAACTTTGAGGGTTTACATATCCTTTACTCATTTATATATACACACACAGAGAAAAGCAGTAGCAGATGATAAAAAGTAAATGGGAGAGTAAATTATAAACATAAACATTTTGAGTTAAACTATCACTAAAATTCAAACAAATAACTAGTTTGTTTTTTACATCTCAAATTTACAATTGTGAGGCACTTAAAATAGAAAATTCACAAAAATTTTACACATAGAATAGTTGTTAATTAAGAAAAATATTTTTGGAAAAGGGCTCTTTTTATAAATGCAAGGTGATATTTTATGGCTAATTAAAATAAAGGTATCATGTTGGTAAAAAAGAAGTGTAAACACTCTTATGATTAAAGAGAAAAAGAAAGTTAGAATTCTAAATTTAGTTAAAATAAGTAAATGCTCATAAAATTGATAAAGTCATTAAATATACAAAATCATAATATATAAATAATTAATTCTATGTTAATACCGTATTTATATTAAAATTTAATGTTTTTCGAATATTCTCGTTTATGACTTGAATAATTCTTAAACATATTCAAAAACTAACCAATTTTATACTAATTAAATAATTGAATATTCGAATATTATGAAGAATTGATATAATCTTATAAGAATATTGTATTTATACTTGTTTTTTTTAACTTAGGGGAGGGGAAATCGAACTTGAAACCTTTAAATTAGTGAAAAAATGTATTGCAAGTACTTTAGCATTGAGCCAATTAAGTAACTGCTTATCTATATGAAGTTTAATATGATTTAAAAATTCATTCATATAAATTGGATGCTTATTGAAACATATTCAAGAATTAGTTGTTGTAGTTAGTTTTTGCATAATGCATACCTAGAGGAATCTCGCCATGAACATACTTGAAATTCTCAGTTTTATGCCTTTCCAATTCTAGTTCAGAAAAACATGCTTGATCCAATTTGTAGCAAATTTTAAATCTTTCAAATCGAAGACTTAATCTAAAGCATATTGCAAGCTAAATTAGTTAATCAAACCTTCTTCCATAACTTTTTACATAGATATTGAAGATTTAGATGGAGAATATATGTAGATTGTAATTCATTTAAGAAAGAAAATCTATTGTAGGCATATAATGATTGTAACGAGTGTGATTTGTGCCATAAACATCTTGCTTAAAGGGCAGGAAATATATTACCATTTTAGCAATCAAATATTTTTATTAATTCTGAATTAGAAATCTATCTACTTTTTTTAGGCACATTTAACATTCCCACTTCAAAAGTTTCTACAAAATCCAGTATCATTAAGACCTAGATCTCAAAATCGCCTACAAAATCTAATACTATCCGATTTGGTTTAGTCAAATTAAATTCTGTCAGAACTATCTCCATATACTTTTCATATGCAGATGCACATATACTAAAAAAAAAATTTCTTTCACTCTGCATTGTATAAAAATATGCTCCCATGTCTAGCGTAGGGGATTAACATATCACAAAATACGAGAAAGAAATAATGAATAAAGAGTCTGGAGGAGGAAATTCTCAGGCTTGTGCCTCCTGTAAACACCAGCGAAAGAAGTGTAATAAGAACTGTGAATTAGCTCCTTATTTTCCAGCAAGTAGGTACCGTGAATTCCAAAATGCCCACAAGCTTTTTGGTGTAAGCAACATACAGAAAACCATCAACTCTGTTGAGCCACATCAAAGACAAGCAGCGGCTGAATCAATTCTAATGGAGGGTAATGTCAGATACAATGATCCTGTGCACGGCTGTCTTGGTGTTGTACGCAACCTGCAAGCCCAGATAGAGGCTCAAGAAAAGGAACTTGAAGCTGTAAATCAACTAATAGCTTTTTTCCGCGAAAAAGAGAAACAACAGCAGTTACAGAACTATATGAAGAGTTCATCTGCAGCAATGCAACCACCTCCGTCAATGTTAGATTATGAAGCTGATGATTTCAATTCCCAGGCACAAACCCTAGTAAAACAACAATCTTCTATTGTTTTTTTTTTTATCTTTTAATTTCTTTCCCGAACTAAGCGCACTACCGATTTTCTTACTATATTTAAAGGCAAACTGATCATTATAATTTGTTTCTCTTCTCTCCTGTAATTTAGCCTGATATAGGTGATATGAAGATCGGTGAGCGCATGTACAATTACCAGTCAACTATGGAAGAAAGTGCAGATGTGCAACCTTTTGGCCTCCAGGCCATTGATCCGATTCTCGATCCTTATCAAACTGGACAGGCTCTTTTATCTTTAGATGAACACGGAAATTCCAAGTACTTACATTCTTTGCAATTTGTTCTATCCGCTCATTCACCGCCAGCTTTTGCTTTGTTGTTCTAGGGCT
Organism: Ailanthus altissimus; assembly: GCA_946807835.1. Classification (NCBI taxonomy): domain Eukaryota; kingdom Viridiplantae; phylum Streptophyta; class Magnoliopsida; order Sapindales; family Simaroubaceae; genus Ailanthus; species Ailanthus altissimus. The sequence continues at coordinate 24,772,713 of OX327689.1, forward strand.
TAGCGTATTAACCATATATCAACTGACGTGCAATATTTTCATATATGTGGCATAAAAGTTTTCCTTGTTTGTTAAATTTAATCCTGTTATAAAACCTGTGTGCAGGGGGGCATCAGGAAAACAGCCTGTGGAATCCACCAGTGATGAAGAGGCAGAAAGCGTGGACGTATCTTCTCTCAAAGGAAAGAAGCATATGGGCTGACTAAAGATTGAGGCAGGCAGGCAATAGGAGGAGTCTATATATGGTAACGACATCGTTCTTACAGATCGTCAAATCAAATCATAATGAAGCTTTGATCAGCATTTCCTTTTAAAGTATATATGTATTTTGAAGAGTAGCATAGATGTACATGTACTGTATGTATGTGATTTTTGTAAGATACATGCAATAGCTTTTTATGATTTTCTTCAGTTTTTTATTTTTCCTTATCTGTCTTTAAGCATATAGCCATATCACTTGATCTTCCGAAGGAAGGATGTCATAGGCGCAAAAACTAAAATGTACTATATAAACTGAAACATAATATAAATATAAATATTGAGAGAGAGATAGACTTATTATCAACTTCATGATCAAATTCTTCTTCATGGGCTAAATCAATAATTAATATTAGTATTTGATGTGTCTATTATGGATTAATATTGTACAATTATTACAATAAAATTTTAAAAATTAATGATTACTGATAAGTTATAGCTATTAATTAATGACACTTCTATTTGAAATATAAAATATATATTCCAATTTTAGAAGCCTAACACTACTCTTTCTAAATATTCACATATTAATTCAAGCATCACAATTACCTTTCAAAAAAGTCATGCATTACAATTAAACCATCTGAAGTTAGGTTCAATCTGTCAGTCACTGAAAATGCATGTTGAGTATACCCAAATTATTTTTTTTTTTCTCGAAAATAGCTTATATTCAAACCCAGAAAACTACACTAGAAAAGAGCTTAGCCAAATCTTAGCCTTTACAGAGTTAAGGGTTATTTTGGCTAACTTGTGTGCCAAGCCATTCCTAGATCTAGGAACGTGTTGAATCACTACTTGATCCCTTTCTTTTACAATGTTGCAAATATCCCTAATAACCTATCTCACTTATGTTAATAAGGTAATTTCACTATTAACTAACTTAATTACATTGCTAGAATCTGACTCAACTTCCAATTTTAGAGTTTAAGGTCTGCTGCTACCTTGAGCCCAAACCTCAATGCTTTAACTTCAGCCCTCTCCACATTTGCCCACGATGAATAAGGAGCTATTGCCATGGCAAATGGGGAACCTTCATCACTGCTGACAACAATCCCAAGCCCCGCTTTATGGTATTTTTGATTCATTGCCGCATCCATATCGACTTTCATACAGCCCCTTTGGGTTGGATTCCGTATAGCCACAGCCCTTATTGCATCATTCCTTTTAATGTCCTAAGAGTTCACAGATTTGTTGAAGAATTAATCACAATAGACTTGGACTAAAGTAACTAAGTAATTTGGGTTATCTTCTTTCCCTTGCATCGCAAGTTAATTCATATCCTTCCAAATTGCCCACAAAAGCATTAAAATTGCTATAGTTTTTGTGCTTGTTGTGGAAGAGAAGATAGCCTACACCATTTTCCACGTATCCAACCTCCTTATTTCCTTGATCACTTGATAGAAGTTGGTGCATTTACAGACTTTTTTGCGCTTTTGCAAGATACCAAAGCATGACTGACAAACTCAATATTCATGTGACACTAAGGCAAGTTGAATTGTTTAGTGCTTGTTTGATTGGGCTTCTCTACTAAGTAAAATAATTTTTTTAATTTCAAAAATTTTTCTTAAACTTTTTGATAATGTTTGATTGTAATTTAAAAGAGATTTCAACTATTAAAAAAATTATTTTATCTCTACTTATAATATCTCAAAATTTAAACTTTTAGGAGTTGAGATTTTTAATTTTTTTTATATTTATATATTAACACATATATCCTAATAATATTTTAATAATTTCATAATATACCCTTAATAAAAATAAATTCTATAACTATTCCTTATCATCATCAAACAACGCAGAAGTTAAGAAGTCAGAAAAGTAGGAACTCACTGCCAATTTCAGGTTCAAAATCTTTCTCTTTACATGCATTTTTGCCTTTATCTTTGGTTATATTTTATTTATTTTTATTTTCTTGCGCTTTATTTACTTTGATGGTATGTGAGTTGACTCATCTATATCTTTTTCATCTTTTTTAGTTTTATGTATTATTGTTCTATCGAAATTCTTGAGTTTTTTTAATTGACCATCTGGTCATGTACTAATTGTGAAAGTCTCTACTTCATTGTAAAAACCTGCTAGATTAATTGTACATTCCATAATCTCTACTTCTGGTCATGTACTAATTTTTTTTGTGGTTTTATATATTATTTCATCTTTAGTTAAAATGAATGCTTTATTCTATATTTCATTTTGAAAATCTGCAAGTAAAAGATTGAAATAGTGGTTTTATTGAGTTTCTAGACACTTAAAAGACAATTAATTAAATTAGAAAAATCTTCAATTTTTTTTCTTAAAATATATATATGAATTACCTTTAAAAATTAAATAAATAAATAAAGAATTAGAAAAATCAAGACAAAAAAAATCTGCACAACTTTTGATCATTGTCCTTTAATTATTTATATTGAATGGGTGCTTTGGGTATGTTGACTTTAGAGATTTTACTTGAATTGGTGTGAAATGAAGAGAACTTTTTTTATGTTATTCGATAGTTTTACTCTCTTTAATATATTGTATCTTTTGTTTAGAATGAAAACCATTGTAGATAAAAATAAAAACAAATCAAAAGTTGATTGAAATGATGCAACCCTTGATGCTTTTGTCAAGATTTGTGTCCATGAAACATTGGCAGGCAATCGACCAAATGGTCACTTCAACAAGATTGGGGGGAAAAACCTTATATTTAAGTTTGTTGTCATGACGGATAAAAATTATAACCGCAATTAAAAATAAGTGGGACTCTTTAAATAAAAGAGTGATAAATTTGAACAAATATTGTGAGAAACGAAATTAGTCTAGAATGGGATCCTGTGAAGCAAATAATTGATGCTAGCGGAGAATGATGGAACAAAAAATTAAATGTGCAATTTCAAACTTTTATTTTGTAATTTAATAAAAAAATATTACATTCTCAAATTGGATAAATTTTTAACATATATATTTTTTACGTTATTGAAGGTGAATCTAGATGCATGCAAATTTCGTTTAAAATGATTGAAAAATATTGAACAGTTAGATATGTTATTTAAAGATGTTGCAAGTACAAGGAAAAGGTCACGGGCACTATCAATGGGTTTTGTATCAAATGATAGGGAAAATTGATCTTCTAAGGAACATGTTTTTTATAATAATTGTGAGATTATTGATTAAAAAATTATCAAAATATAATTTAAGGATTAAGTCAAATACGTAAGGTGTGTACGTATTGAAGACAGATATAAAAGGAGATAAAAAATGAAAAAAGGCGCACTAGGCGTTAGCGCCATGGCGACCAGGCGTGGGGACCGCGCGCCCAAAACAGAACCTGAGAGCTGCGGCACCAGGAGGCTAGCGCCACAGCGCTGAAGATGGGAACAGTATCCCGAAATAAGGAAACTTCTTTATTTCGTCTCTCACTGGTTTCAGGACTCCCTAATAAGACTCCCACACGTATAAGGTAAACCTAGGTCGTCTCAAAGCCTATATAAAGGCTATCAATTGGCTTGTAAACACATCTTTGTGATCAAGTAAGAGATCTTTGTGATCAACTAGAGATCTTGACAATCTTTGTGATAAACAAGAGATCTTAGTGGTTCTTTGTGAGAAATAATTCCTAGAGTGAAAGAGAGAGGTTTCTTTGTGATCTTTCTTGTAAAAGGCATACTTTGTGAGTGCCTTGTGATTCATAATAAGAGAAGAGTGTGATCTTGATCCGCCGTGGACGTAGGCAAAGTTGCCGAACCATGTAATTCTTTGTGTGTTCTTCTTCTACCCCTTTCTCTATTTATTTCTTAGTAACTTGTTCTGCATTATTATATTGCTTGGGTGAATTTTTTGCTTGTTTGTGTGCTTCCGCTTCAACAAATTAGTATCAGAGCTTTGGTTTTAAGCAGACATGGCCACACCCAAGAACGAGGTAGAGAAATTCAACGGTACAAATGACTTCAATCTGTGGAAGATGAAGGTTAAGGCGTTGTTGGTGAGCCAAAGACTTGGTTCGGCATTAGAGGAGACTGTAGCTCCATCTAGTGATGAAGAGAAGACACCAGAGTCATCTAGAGCTAAGGCAGAAAGAAAGGACATTCAAGAAAGAGCTCATAGCACAATCGTTCTATCATTGAGCGATAAAGTATTAAGGGAAGTAGCAGGTGAGACGACGGCAATAGGTCTTTAGAAGAAGCTTGACTCTTTTTATATGAGGAAATCGTTGGCCAACAGATTACATATAAAGAAGAAGCTGTATCAGTTGTCTATGTCAGAGGGGATGCCGATGAAAGATCATATAGACGCCTTCAATAAGATCATCCTTGATCTTGAGTCTATCAACATTAAGATATAAGATGAAAATAGAGCAATTATCCTGCTGAGTTCACTCCCCCAAGAGTTATGAGAGTTTTGTTGATATGCTACTCTACGGTAGAAAGAGTTTAACAATGAGTGATGTGAAATCATCATTAAACTCAAAGTTATTAGGAAAGCAGACTAAAAGCAATGCAAAAAGTCTATCTGTAAGAGGAAGGCCCTCATATAGAGATGGGAAGAAAAAAGGCTCAATGTCGAAGTCTAGAACTCCTAAGAAGTGCTATTGCTGCAAGAAAGATGGGCACTTCATAAAAGACTGTCCTGAGAAGAAAGCGCAGGATAAGAAGAAATCTGATGTTGCTGTTGCCTATGATGATAGCTATGACAGCGCAAAGACACTCGTCGCTACTGATGGTAAGAACTCTGAACAATGGGTTCTTGATTCTGGTTGTACTTTTCACATGTGCCCGCACAAGTCCTGGTTTACAAATTTTCAGCCCATTAGTGGTGGTAAGGTCTTAATGGGTAATGACATTGCATGTCAGATGATGGAAATTGATAGTGTTAAGCTTAGGCTGCATGATGGGCGAGTGAGAAAGTTGACAGATGTTAGGTATGTTCCTGACTTGAAGAGAAACTTGATCTCACTAGGCACTTTAGACTAGAATGGGTGTTCCATCAGGATCGACGGAGGGATTTTAAGAATTTTGAAAGGTTCCATGGTAGTGATGAGAGGAGAGAAGCACAAAGGTGTTTATGTGCTTAAGGGTAAAGTCGTGAGCGGTTCTGTACTATTCTCTGTAGATGATGAGAGTATGCAAACCAAGTTGTGGCATCTTAGACTGGCACACCTAGGCGAGAGAAACCTAAATGAGTTATATAGTCAAAAGGCGTTTGGTAAGGATAAATTTCAGCCCTTAAAGTTTTGTGAGCATTGTATGCTTGGAAAAACACATAGAGTGAGGTTCAGTACCGGCGAGCACAAGACTAAAGAGACTCTTGACTACATACACTCGGATCTTTGGGGACCAGCTTAGCCAGCTACTCGTGATAATGCCAGGTATTTTCTCAGCTTGATTGATGACTATTCGAGGAAGTTGTGGGTCTATGTGTTGAAGAGCAAGGATCAAGCCTTTGAAGTATTCAAGACTTGGAAGGTTCTTGTTGAGAATCAGACTGGTAAAAGAGTAAAGAGGTTGAGAACTGACAACGGCCTCGAATTTTGCAACAGAGAGTTTGATGGGTTTTGTGCCAAGTATGGAATTGTAAGGCATAGAACGGTAAGATCAACACCGCAGCAGAATGGGGTAGCTGAGAGGATGAACAGAACCCTACTTGAAAGGGTTAGATGTATGCTTACCAATGCAAATATGTCCAAGACATTTTGGGGAGAAGCTATAGTGACTGCAGCTTACTTGATTAATAGAAGTCCTTTCTCAGCAATTGACTTCAAGACGCCAGAAGAGAAATGGTCTGGCAATCCTCCGAAGTATGACCACCTCAGAATATTTGGTTGCCCTACCTTTATACATGTTAAGGAGGGGAAGTTGGAACCTAGAGCTATCAAAGGGGTATTCATAGGATATTCCGAAGAAGTGAAAGAATACAAGGTGTGGTGTAAAAACTTAACACCACCAAGAAGTATCATAAGTCGTGAGGTGACGTTCGATGAGATGACAATGCTGAAAATCTCCCAAGAAGATGAGAAAGAAGAACATGTGACCAAGGAAGACTCAGCACCCGAGTCAATAGAAGTTGAAGTAGCGCCTGAAAATGGATCTGATATGCCCCCAAATCAACACTTCAACAAGGAGATCCTTGAAGATAAACTAAGAACACCGGCGAGTTCCTCCAAGTCCACCCAAAAGAAGACTAGACCTGAGTTGGAACTTGAAGAGTACCAGCTTGCTAGAGACAGGCTAAAGAGAACGATCAACCCACCAGTCAGGTATGCACAAGTAGACTTAGTTGCTCATACTTTTAATCCTGCTTACACTCTTGAGTATGATGAACCTAGGACATATAGTGAGGCTATGAAGAGTGAAAACAAGAAAGAATGGCAGCAGGCCATGGGAAAAGAAATTTGTTCTCTTAGGAAGAATAATACGTGGAAGTTGGTGGAGAGACCTCAAAATAAGCTAGTCGAGTGCAAGTTGGTGTATAAGGTGAAGGAGGGGATACCGGGGATTAAGCCTACGAGATTCAAGGTTAAGTTAGTAGCACAAGGTTTTACTCAGAAAGAGGGAGTCGATTTTCATGAGATATTCTCTCCAGTTGTCAAGCACACATCTATTAGAATTTTATTAGCCATGTGTGAAAATCTTGATTTACATCTAGAGCAGATGGATGTAAAGACAGCTTTTCTACATGGAGAGCTTGAAAAAATGATATACATGGCACAGCCGCAAGAGTTCGAGGAGCCCGAAAAAGAAGATCATACTTGTTTGCTAAAGAAGTCATTGTACGGGTTAAAACAATCACCTAAACAGTGATATATAAGATTTGATGAATTTATGATGGATTTGGTTTTAGCAGGAGCAAGTATGACGGATGCGTGTACTTCAAGAACATAAGTTGTGGGATGATGTATTTGTTTCTATACGTCGATGATATGTTGATCACATGTAAGAACATGGAAGAAATACAGAAGCTCAAGAAGCAGTTGAGTGGTGAGTTTGAAATGAAGGATTTGGGAGCAACGAAGAGAATTTTGGGTATGGATATTATGAGGGAAAGAAGAGATGTTATCTTTTTGTCCCAACAGCGATATATAGTCAAAATTTTGGAGAAGTTTGGAATGTCAAACGCGAAGGCTGTCTCTACTCCTTTGGCCATGCATTTCAGGCTTTCAACAGCACAGTCGCTGACATCTGAAGAAGAAAACTGCAGATGAGCAAAGTACCGTATGCAAGGGTTGTGGAGAGCATCATGTATGCAATGGTTTGCACAAGACCAGACATAGCACAGGCTGTGAGTGTGGTGAGTAGATACATGGCAAATTCGGGAAAAAATTCACAGGCTTGCAGTAAAGTGGATTCTGAGATATCTCAAGGGAACGTTAAATCACGGGCTAGTGTATAAGAAGGATGAGGACAGCAATGAAATAGTAAAAGGGTACGTAGACTCAGATTATGCAGATGATCTTGACAAGAGAATATCGTTGACGGGCTACGTATTCACAGTATTTAGGTGTAGTGTGTGTCGAAGATCAGTTCTACAACATGTGGTTGCACTATCTACCACAGAGGCAGAGTACATAGCTGTTAGAGAAACTATCAAGGAGGCCATGTGGTTAAAAGGCATATGTGCGGAGGTATTGGCTAGTGAAGATGTGAACACCGGTGTGTATTGTGATAGCCAGAGTGCCATACACCTAAGCAAGCATCAAGTGTTCCATGAGAGGTCGAAGCACATTGATGTGAGGCTCCATTACATTCGTGAGATTGTCCAAAGTGGTGAAGTTAGTCTAACAGAGATAGCATCATCTAAAAACTCTGATGATATGTTGACTAAGCCACTACCATCGGTTAAGTTCATCCTATGCAAGGACTTAACCGAAGTCACTACTTTGTGAAGTGACCAAAGATGCAGAAATGAGAGATCAAGTTACTTTGTGGATGATTTTGAATTAAGAAGGAGATTTGTGAGATTATTGATTAAAAAATCATCGGAATATGATTTGGAGATCAAGCCAAGTGCGTAGGGTGCGCACGTATCGAAGACGGACGCGAAAGGAGGTTAAAACGAAGAAGGGCGCACCAGGCTCCAGCGCTGCGGCGACCAGGCGTGGGCGTCGCGGCGCTCAGCACAAGCGCGCCAGTGCCGCAGTGATGAAATCCCAACGCCGCAGCGCTGGAGACGGGAACAGTATCCCGAAATAAGGAAACTTCCTTATTTCGTCTCCCACTTGTTTCAAGACTCCCTAATAAGACTCCCACACATATAAGGTAAACTTAGGTCATTCCAAGGCCTATATAAAGGCTATCAATTGGCTTATAAACACATCTTTGTGATCAAGTAAGAGATCTTTGTGATCAACTAGAGATCTTGACAATCTTTGTGATAAACAAGAGATCTTAGTGGTTCTTTGTGAGAGAAAATCCCTAGAGTGAAAAGAGAGGTTTCTTTGTGATCTTTCTTGTAAAATGCATACTTTGTGAGTGCCTTGTGATTAATAATAAGATAATAGTGTGATCTTGATCCGCCGTGGACGTAGGCAAAGTTGCCGAACCATGTAATTCTTTGTTTGTTCTTCATCTACCCCTTTCTCTATTTATTTCTTAGTAACTTATTCTGCATTATTATACTGCTTGGGTGAATTTTTTGCTTATTTGTGTGCTTCCGCTTCAACAATAATAATACTTATAGTCAATAGGGGACCTTCAATAATGATTTAGAAAGTATTCATGGGCTTGAGCATATTGATGTTAACATAGATAACTCAACTTCTTTAACACCAACACGAGATAATGCGAGAAAAAGAAAAAAAGCAAATCAATTGAGAAATGTAGCTGCAATTAAATTGTCTAAACAATTAGATTGCTTGTGTGAAGCATTAGAGAATAAGCCAACTATATCTACAAGATAAGATGATAATGGTTGTAGCATTGTAAAAGTAATGGAGATGTTGCATAGCATACTTGAAATTGAAAGAGGAAGTGAGCTTTTCATGGTAGCCACTAGAGTTTTTCTTATAAAATAGAATAAAGAGATATTTATTGCATTGAAAGATTATGATCTTCAAATTGAGTGGTTAAAGCAGATGAAATAGTTTCTTTTTGTTTATGTTTATGGCTATATTTGCTTTATGGTTTATATCAAGACAATTGTTCAAATCTAAATAGAATATGTTTGTTTTATTTAGTTTTTAGTTATATTAAGGTAATTGTATACATTTTTATATTCATTTCTTTAGATAATGATAATATTTATTATGTTTTTAATTTTGATAGATATGGAATATTCTAAAAGTAACGATGATAATGAGTATAGTTTCACCAACGAAAGCGATGATGAACAAAAATTATTGTAAATTGTACAAATTGGAGTAACATTTTATGTGAATCATTTTATTAAACATAATTTAAAAGTACCATGTAAAACTTCATCTCAAATAGGATATTAATTTGTAATTGAGGTACTACATGGTCATGATGATATATGTCCTCAACAATTTAAGATAGAGAAAAAAGTATTTTAGAAGTTATGTAATATATTGACTCAATCATGGTCTTGAAAATGGCAAAGATGTTTTTATTGTTGAGTCAATTGCTATGTTTCTAATCACATTGGGTCATGCATTTTTGAATAAAATGTTAAAACAAATATTTCAATATTCAGGTAAACTATATCTAGGTAGTTTGAAAAAGTATTAGATGCAATTTGTCGTATGGCCGTTGATATATTGAAACCTTTTGATCCAAAGTTTAAGAACATTTCTCAAGAAATTAGAAATGATGATCAATATTGGTTATACTTTAAGGATTGTATAAGGGCTGTTGATGGAATACATATACCAGTTATGGTGCGTGCATCAAAACAAATACTATATATTGGTAGAAAATGCATTCTTATTCAAAACGTGATAGCTGTGTGTGATTTTGATATGTGTTTTACATTTGCATGGGCTGGATGGGAAGGTAGTGCTTATGATAAGCGTATTTTTCTAAAAGTTTTGCGTAGACAAAATTTTATTTTCCTCATCCACCTGTAGGTAAGTAACAATATATAATTGTAATTTATTTTTTAATTTTACATTTTACATTTTGTGTGTGTGTGTGTATATATATATATATATGCATGTATTTATAATTATAAAATTACTCCTTGTTGTAGGTAAGTATTATTTGGTAGATGCTAGATATCCTCATATAAATGGTTATTTAGGTCTGTATAAAAGCGAGCAGTATTATCTTCTCGATTTTTGACGTGAAAATTAGCCAATAGGAAAAAAGAAATTTTTAACCATGCACATTCTTCTTTAAGATGCACTATAGAGAGAACATTTGATGTTTAGAAAATTAGATGAAAAATTTTATGCCACATGCCTAACTTTTTTTTTTGCAAACAAGTTAAAATTGTTATTAGTTCTTCACAATTTCATAAGAAAGCATTTGGAAAGGATCAAGAATTCAAACCTTATAATAATTATGAAGAACTACTTCTAACAAATGAAAAATAGAATGATAGAAAAGGGACCAATGAAGATCAAAATTCAAAAAAATTTCAATGTACGTGAAATGGACGATGAATATGATAAAATTGCAATTCTTCTTATGAACCATTGATGTGATATTTTTTATTCAAGAATTTTTGATTGACTTTGCTATTGATATATTTTTATTTTAGACGCTATTAATTTTATATCATATGATGTTAGGTATTATTATTAATTTGAGTTTTTTTAAGTTCATTTTGTCTAGCATTTGACAAAATAGTAAAAAATTGATTGAATTAAAAATGATACTGTAAATTTATTATGTGTAGAATTTAAGTTATTATAAAAAAATAAATTTGAATTAAAGATTAAATTAAAAATTAAATTAAAAATTTTCTTTTATGTAAAAAAGATTGAAATATTTAAAATTTGAATATAAATTTTATTAAGTATCTTTTTTAATAATTTAATAATAAATAAACACTTTTAATAATGTGTAACTAAATAATTTACTTCTTCAAAAGAACTTTTTTAATTGATAATCAAATTATCAATAACTTTTTCTTAAAAATTTTACTTCTAAAAATTCTATTTAAAAAATTCAATCAAACAAGTCGTTAATATCTTCTTCTTAGTTAAAACCAAGCTAGTAGGTAGTAAATTTTTAAAGCCCTCCGTATAAAAATCTTCACCTTTGAAAAAACATAACAGCCCCAAAAAAATTTTCCACCAATGCTCAATTATATCTAAAGCTTCAGAGAATTCGGAGCTATTTTCATGGAGTGCTACATAATATCCACTCTTTACAGTGTATTTCCCTCTCTTGTTATAGTGCTAGCACCAAGGATCTTCACACGAGTTTTTGGAATAGGGATGCTTCTAACTATCTTGATATCCTCTTCTATGAAGCATTCTCTTAGAAGCTCCTCATTCCAGATCCGTTTCTCATTTATCAAGGCTTTTACTTTTCTATTCATTGGGAGCATGACTGGTGAGATTGGCTTGAAGGTAGTGGCTCTAGGAATCTAGTTGCTTTGGTAAAGTTCAGCCTTCTGGCCATTGCCAATGATCCATCTGAGCCCTTTATTTAACAGTTACCTCTCCCACAAGATACTTCTCTAAATGTAGGAAGGATTGCTTCCCATCTTAGCTTTCATGAAGTCTCCACACTTAAAATCTCTAGATTTCAAGATTCTGGCAGTTGAAAATTCCGAATCTCGAATGATCCTCTAGCCTTGCTTTGCTAGCAAGGCTTGGTTAGAGCAAAACAGGTCTCTAAACCCTAGACCATCACTTTCTTTGCTTTGATTCATCCTAGACTAGATAGCCCAATGCATCTTATTTCCTCCACTTCCTTTAGTTAGAAGAATGCTATATAAGCTGCTCAGGATGACGTCGACAGAAAATGTTTACCTGGAACCTTCAAACGGTGGCCCAAAAAAGAAGGAAAAAACCTCGGGCCACCGAAAAATGTTTGCCTTCAACATCCAATTTGTGGCCCAAAAAAAATATCCAGGAGGTTCAATAATGTTTCAAGAGCAAAAATTTATTTTCATATGTGAGGCCGGGTTCGGACCGGGGCCCTATAGTGTGTGAAACTAGTGTGAAAACTGATAATTCACTTAACAACCCAACCGTTGGCGTGGTGTGTTTTGAATTTCTTTGACCAATGATGCAGACAGAAATCGCTAAAACATTAACGCCTTGAACTCAGGTTAAATAATGATTTTGCTTTTACCTTCAAAATCAGACCCTAAATTTCCACAAGAACTTGTGTTTGAAATTAGTCTATTTCCAAAATAATAATAATAATAAATATGCTTTTAGGACAAAAAAGATCGATTGTATTTTATTATAAATTCACTTTCAGCTCAGTGAAAATACTAGACATCCACCCACCTAAGTGATACAAAGGTCACAAAATTCATCATTGTGTTCAAAAGACCTTAGGCCAGACGTACGTGTAAGGACATAATTGAAGGCAGCGTCTTCTTCTGTTTATGCTGGGCCTTATGTTGTGCCCTTATTCTATGGTGATAATGAATGATCATGACTGGTGAGAAAGAAGAAGATTGTGATTATTTTGTGATAGAAGTGAAGACAAAATGCATGTGAATCAAGAAGCATGTGGTTTGAGGTTCATTTTCTCGCAACTTTTGAAATCCAAGTATTGAGGTGGTCCTACAACACATTACCTAATATGAAGACTATTTTCAAAATGATTTGTCGCGTTCATCAGCTTCTCAACAACCTTACAACTTAGGCCAACATCAACGCCCCATTTCTATTTTCCCTTTGGTGGATAATGAAAACATCATCGCCATCGAAAAAAAGGTTATTTCGTGGAGGAGATTAAGTAATGGAAGGATTCTTAATACGACTACAAAACAATAATAGATATCTTGCCTTGCATTTCATATCTTCCCTTAAATCCTTGTGCATGTATATAACTCAAACCTCCCGCTTACCTATCCGGAGGAGTGGGCAAATTAAGTCTAGGTCGGGTTTGAGATGGACCAAACAAGACTTGAGTCTGGATCAAGATAGATTTTTTTATTTTTTTCGTGACAAATGAATTGGATGAGACGTGTTCTGACCCGGTCCGGTCAGGACATAGGTCATTGTGGGATATAGGCTATATTTAGCTCATGTCTCTAATTACTCTAAAATTATATTTTTGATTTAAAAATTTTGAATTTTTTTTTTTCATGTCTCTATTTGTTTTAAATTTATATTTTTAACCTAAAAATTTAGACTCAATTTAAGTGTTTGGGCTTTGGGTTATTTTAGAGTTTTTTTTTTATTTTTATGTTTTAATTTTTTTTTATATTTAAAGAGATTTTTTAGATTATTTAATAATTTTTATTTTTAATTTTTAATTTCATTATGAACAATTTAATTTTGGACTTACATTTTAGAGTAATTCTTTTAACTTATTTTATATTAATTTTGAAATATATGTAATATAATAAGTAATAATTAATAAAAATCAAAGTGCCAATTATCAAATACCAATATACTTGCACAAATCATAAAGTATACATACTAAATTTAAATATAAGTATCCTTTAATTAAATAACATTTCTAGGCTAAAATGAATAAATCTAAATTCAATTTGCTTAGATAAAGTCATAAATACAAATTAACATGAAATGTTTAAAAAAAACTTATAATTTATTAATTAACTTATAATATATTACATTGAACTAGGTTAACTTATATATATAAATAGAGAGAGAGAGAGAGAATTGATCTAGTGAGCTACGTAACTCACTATATGATGAATAATACTACTATATGTTACTGTTTAATAAATTCACAACTTTTTATAATTCTTGCACAATTAATAATGTGCTACAAAATACTACTACGTGTCCAAAAATTCACCATATAATGTACTACGTAGTCCACTAAATCAATTATAATATATATAAACACACACACTAATTGTCAAGTAATTGTCTATTTACACATTTTTTAATTTAAAACATCATAGAACATTAACTATTAACATTTAAAAATTTTAGCAAAACCTTTCCTAAAATTTAGACATTTTCATATCTTTTATAAATCACCATTCACCAAATACCTGTAATGCTAATAGACCCAAAATAAATTTATATTTATCTAATTATTTATCTTCACAAAATTAAAATATGTACAATACTTAAGTAAATACATTAAATTTAAAAGGCAATTGCTAAAAAATATGTAAATTTAACAAAAAATTTAAAATATGTAAGTTCATATTAACAAAATTGTTTTCGTCCCTTCAATTTTTGCCCAATCTACAAAACTGTAATGAAAAATTACACACACACACACACACACATATATATATATATATATACTTGAAAAAGAATTCATGAATTTCTATTTATTGATTGAATTAAATAATTACTTCAAAACCAAACTGTTGCAAATAATGTACAAAATCTTGTGACCATTGCGATAGAGGAGGTTCTTGCGTCATAATTTGTGTAAACTCTACATAGAAGATAAAAAATTTCGTATAATTTTTTTAAAGAAAATATTAGTAAATAATAGCTAAAAAATCAGTTGCATAAATAATTAAAGAGTAGCATAATTTATTTATTTTACTTGCTTCAACTTTGTCTTAAAACTCAACATCTTAAAGTAATTCTTCTTTCTTTGCTTTATCCAACAAAAGCAAAGGTCGTATCCAATTTTGTGCACATATCATACTCTCAACTATTTTTTAAATCAACTAACACTAGAATAAATGAAGAATACATCCTCTTATACTAAAAACTAATTCAGAGGCCACAGTAGATACTAAAAGTACATCTTAACTATATGTCATAAAATTGAATACTTTAAAGCATTTACCTTCTACCACATCAAAATATTAAAACGTGGATTATGAAGACTTTTAATTTTATCCATCAAGTATCTATCCATTTTATTGGATTCAACCAAATCTATTTGATTCTCTACAAACCACACGAATTTTCCCCGAGGGTTATTGTCCCCTACATCATGTTGTACCACATCTGAAACTAAAGTTGGTAAACCACCAGATTGTTATAACTGTAAAGTATATATATTATTCCCACAAACACTAACACTACTACTTGTCTTACCAACCGCTCTGTCATACCATATGTTAAAGGCCTCATAAAGACTATGCAATAAATCTTTATTTATTCTCTTCATTTCTTTAACTCAGGCACTGTCATCACTAAATAAAATCCTAAAATAAAATTTAACTATTGAAGCGGAAACACACCAAACAAACAAGATCACCCAAGCAAATATAATAATGTAGAATAAGTTACTAAGAAATAAAAAGAGAAAGGGGTAGAAGAAGAATACAAAGAATTTACGTGGTTCGACAACTTGTCTACGTCCACGGCGGATCAAGATCACACTCTTTCTTAATTATGAATCACAAGGTACTCACAAAGTATACCTATTACAAGAAAGATCACAAAGAAAACTCTCTCTTTCACTTTAGGGATTTTTTCTCACAAAGAACCACAAAAATTGTTGATGATTACTACGATTTCTCAACCTCTCACACAGATTATCACTAAGATCACAAAGATTAATTGATGATCACAAAGGATGTGTTTACAAGTCAATTGATAACCTTTATATAGGCTTTGGGTCAACCTAGGTTTACTCTATACGTGTGGGAGTCATATTAGGGAGTCCTGAAACAAGTGGGAGACGAAATAAAGAAGTTTCCTTATTTCGAGATACTGTTCCCGTCTCCAGCGCTGTGGAATTGGGATCTCACCGCCGCGATACTGGCGCGTTTGTCTGAGCACTGTGACGCTTGTCGTTTGGCACCGCGGCGCTCAGTTACTGGATTGGGCGACACAGTGCCCACGCCTGAGCGATGCGGCGCTGGCGTTTGGTGAGCCCTTCTTCATTTTCTGCCTTCTTTCTTATTCGTCTTCGATCCGTGCGCACCCTACACACTTGGCTTGCTCTCTAAATCATATCCCGATAATTTTCAATCAATATTCTCACAAATGTTTATTGTGAATATCAAGCCATGAACTTCAATTTGACACCACTATGGCGTCAACTAAGCCACAACCTTGATACCCCTTTTACTCTATGCACATGGGAAAACCATAACTCACACCATAAGTAAGAATTCATAAGATTAACACACCAATAAATATAAAGAAAACAAACCAATCAACAAGACACAAGATATACGCGGTTCGGCCCAAAATTGCCTACGTCCACAGAGGATCTATGATCCATCTTCTTATTATTGAAATAGATCACTAAGTATCTTCTTACATCATCAATGATCCTACAAGACCCCTTAGTATCTCTCATAGAGACCTCTAAGTATCTACTTTTGATCACCATGACTTCTTAAGACCTCTTAGTATCTTCTCATAACAGATTTTTACAAGGAACACAAAAATAGCCCGAGCATCTAAACCAAAAAAATCTATGGTGTTTCTCTTTTATTCACTCAAAGAACCTAAAGAAAAAACACTCCTTAAAAGTTATACCCTAGTGCACCACACACTTAGTCCCTACCTACTTCCGCTATTCACTCTTATGGTTACATCTTGAAACCTTAGATGCTTAATCTTTCTCTTATGTTTAGAATGATTTATATAGTGAATAAAACACCCTTAGAAATTTTAAACCTAGTTGGAATAGTAACTGCGTGAACAGTATCCCGCGTGAATAGCACCGTCGTGAACAGTACTCCAGATGAACAATAACTGTCGTGAACAGTACCCCCGTCACATGCAATAATGCCGCCGCATGAACAGTACTCATTCTTTTTTCTTCCGTTTTGCTCCTCCCTTGTACACCCAATGCATACTTGACTTCATAATGACTCTCCTTTTGGTATTCATCTTAATTTTTACCCATACAAGATTGTTGAATCACCAATTTCCAACAATGGTATCAGAGCAAGTGGGAGACGAAATAAAGAAGTTTTCTTATTTCGAGATACTGTTCCCGTCTCCAACGTTGCGGCGCTGGGATCTCATCGCCGCGTCGCTGGCGCACTAGTCTGAGCGCTGTGGCACTCATCGCCTGGTGCCGCAGCGATCAATTACTGGATTGGGCGCCGCAACGCCCATGGCTGGTTACCGCGGCGCTAGCGCCTGATGCACCATTCTTCATTTTTTGCCTCTTTTTCCGTCCGTCTTCTATATTTGCACACCTTACGCACTTGGCTTGCTCTCTAAATCATATCCTAATGATTTTTAATTAATATTCTCACAAATCCCCTCCTTGATTCAAAATAATCCACAAAGCAACTCGATCTCTCATTTTCTCATCTTCGGTCACCCTTACAAAGTAGTGACTCCGGTTAAGTCCTTGCATAGGATGAACTTAACCGAGGGCAGTGGCTTAGTCAACATATCAACATGGTTCTTAGATGACGCTATCTTTGTTAGACTAACCTCACCACTTTAAAGAATCTCACGAATGTAATGGAGCTTCACATCAATATGTTTCGACCTCTCGTGGAAAACTTGATGCTTGCTTAGGTGTATGGCACTCTGGTTGTCACAATACACACCGGTGTTCACATCTTTACTAGCCAATACCTTCGCTCATATGCCTTTTAACCATATGG
The DNA here is from genome assembly GCA_946807835.1 of Ailanthus altissimus. Taxonomy (NCBI): domain Eukaryota; kingdom Viridiplantae; phylum Streptophyta; class Magnoliopsida; order Sapindales; family Simaroubaceae; genus Ailanthus; species Ailanthus altissimus. The sequence goes on from OX327689.1 coordinate 24,790,503, forward strand.
CCTCCTTGATAGCTTCACCAACAGCTATGTACTCCGCCTCTGTGATAGAGAATGCAACCACATGTTTTAGAACTGATCTCCAACACACACTACACCCAAACACTGTGAATACGTAGCTTGTTAACGATCTTCTCTTGTCTAGATTACCTACATAATCTGAGTCTACGTACCCTCTTACCATTTCATTGTTGTCCTCATCCCTCTTATATATCAGCCCGTGATTTGACGTCCCCTTTAGATATCTCAGAATTCACTTTACTACAAGCCAGTGATCTTTTCCCAGATTCGTCATGTATCTACTCACCACACTCACAGCCTGTGCTATGTCTGGTCTTGTGCAAACCATTGCATACATGATGCTCCCCACAATGCTTGTATACGGTACTTTGCTCATCTGCAGTTTCTCCTCTTCGGATGTCGGCGACTGTACTGCTAAAAGTCTGAAATACATGGCTAAAGGAGTAGAGACAGCCTTTGCGTTGGACATACCAAACTTCTCCAGAATTTTAACTATATATCGCTGTTAGGATAAGAAGATAACATCTCTTCTTTCCCTCACAATATCCATAACCAAAATTATCTTTGCTGCTCCCAAATCCTTCATTTCAAACTCGCCACTCAACTGCTTCTTGAGCTTCTATATTTCTTCCATATTCTTGCATGCGATCAACATATCATTGACGTATAGAAGCAAATACATTATCCCACAACTTATGTTCTTGAAGTACACGCATCCGTCATACTTGCTCCTACTAAAGCCACAAGCCATCATAAACTCATCAAATCTTCTATATCACTGTCTAAGTGATTGTTTTAACCCGTATAATGACTTCTTTAGTAAACAAGTATGATCTTCTTTTTTGGGCTCCTCGAACCCTTGCGGCTGTGCCATTTATATTGTTTCTTCAAGTTCTCCATGTAGAAAAGTTGTCTTTACATTCATCTGCTCTAAATGTAAATCAAGGTTTGCACACATGGCTAACAAAATCCTAATAGATATGTGATTGACAACTGGAGAGAATATCTCATGAAAATCGACTCCCTCTCTTTAAGTAAAATCCTGTGCTATTAACCTAGCCTTAAATCTTGTAGGTTCAATCCCCGGTATCCCCTCATTCACTTTATACACCCACTTGCACCCGACTAACTTCTTTTGAGGTCTCTCCACCAACTTCCAGGTATTATTCTTCCTAAGAGAACTAATTTCTTCTTCCATGACCTACTGCCACTCTTTCTTGTTTTATTAACTCAGGCACTGTTATCACTAAATAAAATCCTAAAATAAAATGTAACAAATTGCATCTTGCACCATAGATCAAGCAGTGTAATAATTATCAATAATTTAATTTGTTGATTTTTTCTATAAATTCTCAATACTTGTCATATTTCACAACATTGTGTATACAAATAATGCTCTCATTTAATTTTTTTAACCCATTAGTCATAATTAAATTCAAAGTGTACGCACAACATACATGTTTAAACTCACTATTCAATACTAATACATTCTCTTTCCAACTTCTCACTTTCTTCTTCAAATAAGTGATGGCAACATCATTAGCATTTACATTATCAATTACAATGATAAATATTTTCTCTACACCCCAATCCAACAAGTAAGATTGAAGTTGCTTGTCGATCATCTCCCCTCTATGGTTTCAAATAGGAGAGAAATTTAAAATCCTCATATGCAACTTTCAATCCCGATCTATTAAGTGATGAGTTATAATCATATAGTTATGATTATGAATGAAAGTCCAAATATCAATTGTCAAGCTCATTTGTTGCCTAGTCTCACTTATTATATTCTTTAACATCGCTTTCTCTTCAGAAATAATTGTATTGTATCCCTAATTATGGTTCTACATGATAGAACATTAAATATGAGATATGCTACATTGCAAAAAAAAAAAACGATACCCATCATTTTTTATGAAATTGAATTGTAGTTTATCTATAACCACCATTTTTATAGCTAATTGTAGATATGTTTCTTGACTCAATCCTCTAAACATAACATTACTATTGTTTCTCTATTCTCTTGCAATGGGTTCTTTACCAAAAAAATTTGTTGATCATCCACAAATATGGGTGAAAGTTTCTTACATCCCTTTAAGTATTTTTTTCGTACTACTTATTCTATCTTTGGTTGAATTGGACATAAATAAATTTTTACAGTAATTGCACTTCAATTTCCTTTCTAGTCTTATACGAGGTGAAGTGCAATCACACAATCAAATTTATTGCTTGTTTTTTTCTTTTCAAAATTAAGATGTAAATACAACGATGTATCTTTAGCACTGCTTCTTTTATCCTCATGAGATCTCGCATTCATAATAATTTTTAAAGTTAAATCAAGACTCGGCTACAAGACAATGATAAAATAAAATTAATAAAATTATACATGTATACTTGATTTTCAACTCAATTTAAATAATATGAACACATATAAAAATATTTTATTTATGTCTAATGTAGATACAGTCTCAAAATTCTTCCCCTAAAGTAACACTAACCAATGTAATTGCGTTTTTATACGAGGTAATGCATTACATAAACTTAAATTAAACTTAAAAATTACAATAACACGTCATAATTATTCTAAACTCACGTGCTCAAATGCCAACAAACAATCATGCTAACGTTACAACAAATAGATGCACTGCATTACAATAAATAAATAAGAAGATAAATTAAAAAGCATAAAAAGATGAACAGGAAATCCTTGTATCAAGAAAATAAACTTTTGCAGTTTTACTTGAGTCTTACTCTTATCAAGCACTGCCATGAACCAAGTTAGCTTTAAAAAAAATATAAACAATCTGGTACTTAAATAACAGGGCCCTGTAGAACTATGGTCTAATTGTAATAAATTATTTGCTACTTTGTAATATAAATACAAATGTAGCTTGTAATCAACAGACTCGGAATTTATGACAGTTTTATTCACAGAATATTGTCAATGATCTCATGATAACAATATTATGGATATGAATGCCACCTAGAAATTGTACTCGTTCTCCTCCAGCTCCAGTGGGTGAACCAAATTGCTCCGTCAAATAATTTTGAATATAATTTATACAATCTATTGAAATATTTAAATTTAATTTCTATATAATTTATTTAATGATATGAAATTTTATAAATACTACACTTTAGTTCAAATAAAAACTAACAAATACCAAGAGTTGTTAAAAGAGTTGAAAAATATATAAAATTGATAGTAAGCATCATATTGCAAATGTCATATTACAAGAATATCCAAAAAATCATTAATAAAACAAAACCAATCAAGCAATAGAGAAATAGAGGTATTCAAACGTTGGAAGTACAAAAACAAACCGAGGATGGTGAGAGCTATGACAGTGAGTACTATGACGAGTGTTGCGACGGTGAGATGCTACGATTGTGTGATGGCGAGACGAGACGACGGCAAGGCAAACAAGACAATGGCCAACTAAGGTGAAGGTGAGTGATCAGTGAAGTGCAAATTTTATTTTCAAACTAAAATGAGAAAGAGGCGAAGAGAAGAGAGTGATGAATTGAGAGATTAACCGATTAGGAAAAATTGAAATTTCCCTTTCAAAAGTAAAGAATATTTAAAATAGTGCTATTTTAATTTTTTTTTTTTTTTAAATTTCAAGTTCAGGATATTTCCTAAACTAGTCTAGTACTATCTCGGACCTAAACGAGATAATCGAGTCACTTATTGAGAGACCTAATCAATCCTGAACTTTCATCCTGGAATCGTCCCGACCTAACCTAAAAAGGTTGGGTTGGGACATCTAAGTTAAGTCAGGTTCGAAAATGTTGCCCACTTTTACCTATATAAAAATTATGTTCCCCTTAGATTTTGGTCTAAGCTTAGTTCCCAAAAAACCTCATACATCTTATAGACCTTGAATTTGAACATTATGAGAACTTATTGTCTAAAGCCTACGAGACCCATTGTATAGGCACCTCAAGCCTCAACCCACCATAATTGAAAAAGCCTGATATTAAACAAAGAAGTATCATAGAACTTCCCCATGGTTCTCAACCTCCAAAGTCCTCAGCATTAACTTGTATCCTCAGTAATCTGTTCTAATTGAGACTGACTATATAGTCCCCCGAGAGAAACAAGAAAGACATATACTGACCAAGGACTCAAATTATCCTTATTCCCGAGAATCTCAAGATCCCAAGATTTTCATTACAAATTCTACTCCTATAATCTCAAGATAAGTCTAAAAAAGTAGGTAAAGATATATCCTAATTCTAATAGGATTCTACAATTTAATATTCAATAGTCTATAAAAAAAGAGACTAAACAATTAAGAAAATGACTTTTATAGAATTCTACAATTTAATATTCAATAGTCTATAAAAAGAAGGCTAAACAATCAAGAAAATGACTTTTTAAGTTATCTTATAAGCCCAAACCCTTTCTCTTTTAAACAAATCATAACCCTAAAAGCTGCATCTAGGCACCAAACACTAAACCTCTCCCGCCATAGTTTTATTTTCTTTCTTATCCTTTTCCCATAAACCCATTGTTGACTTAAACATCAGGAGTCACTGCAAAGAAAAATCTCTGGTGTAGCTTAAGTTTATCTATAGTTGCAAAAGACTTCTAAAGTCCACCACGTATCAAATAGTGATCATCTTAGCCTAGCCATTTGAGAAATTCAGCTAATATTCTCAAGAAAACAAATTCAATTTGTGGGCCTTAGATCTCTTAAATTTTAGAGCTAATAGTTTGGCGTCGTATATGAGAACAAAATGAAAATCCCTAAGGGTAATCAATCATAGGCAAATAAGATAGTCACTCAATCCATAAGCGCCTATGACAATAAGCAAAACTAATGGTCAACCAATAATCCTGATTAGATCAACAAAAACCAGTCATAAGGATATAAGGCAATAATATGGCACGCCAGGCAAATGTGGTGCCTACCTGATGAACAAAATTGGAAGAAGAGCTAAGGAGAGTGAAATAAGAGATGGAGGAGTTTAGAGAATTATTGGCAACAATGTTAAAAAAGTAAAAAATGTTAGATGAGCAATAAAAGCCTAAAGAAGTAGTTGATTAACAAGTTAGCCTATCAAATTCAAGGAAGCCCTTCTCACCAAATGGGAACAATAGGCTTCCTACTCGATTCACTCTAAAGCATAAAGGGAAAAGAGTACAATAAAATTCATTTAGAAAAGAAAGTTAACCCCAGAGCAAAAGGTTGTACTAAGAACATAATAACCAAGCACCCACATACCCGAAGTTCGGAACTCGGGGCAAATGAGAAAAAACCAAGACAAAACGAACAAGTCAATTTGAGAAAACTTATACCTCGTCAAACAGAGAATATACGAAGATTCGAACCGCAGGATACCACTAAGTAAATTAACTTTGATTCTTGAATAATCCACATCGTTTCTGCTTCTATTGTAACAAAAGATTCCATTTTTATGTAAAAAAGGTTGGTATCAATAATTATGATTTTACGTATGGACAATTCATTAATATCTTGTTCATTCACATCAAAATATTTTATTTATGTCGCGGTAAAAAAAATGCTTTTTAGGAGAGATACTATTTCACAAATTGAGTTACAAGTCTCGAACATATCCATACCTTACTATTTTCTAAAGTCACCGGTATTAAGAAGGCCTAAGCACGAGAAGTTGTAGAAGATGACCTAGTTACAAGAAAAAGATTATTGAATACCAAGAACCCAGTTGAGGGAGCCTATAGCCCTAATTAAGGCCACTGCAAGAGATTCAAACCATGAACATATAAGCCTGAGCATATAGATAGATGAATAGCCAAAAAATTGTAAAATGTCAAGCTTCTAAAAAATGTTATCCTTAAATGTATAAACTATTACACCTCTTTTATAATTTCATTCATTTACATCAATTATTACAATTTTCTTATTTAATGAATCTAAAGATTATTATTCTCTTTCAGACTTAGAGAATCAATGTTCATTATAAATAAACTATACAACTACTTAATACCCTAGAACAACTAGTATTGGCTGGGGATAGATCAGAACAACAATAATCAAAGGTCCTATTAAGGTCGCCTAAGGATTAAGAAGACAAAAAGGGTAAGCCAATAGCCGCCCAGGACCCTCCCAAATGACTTGAGGTGATAGCCACAAAAGTAACCTAATATCACGCCCAGACCCAAAAGATTTGAAACATGACATAACTTACACTTATTCAATAATGTGCACTTATAATTAATATTGCATAAAATTTCAAACCTGAATTCAACATAGGAATCCTTATCAAGTTGCTAGTAAGTTCAATACAAAGATCAACCCATGACCATACTTGGTGAAACATAAACTAAATACAACCACACTTAATAAAATAATACATAAGTATTTATTCAATAGAGACAAATCAAATATCTTAAACTATTTGTCCACAAATGGCACACTTAGCAACCTAGCAACTTAGGGAACCCAAGAGACAGCAGAAGCCTTGCCAAATTCGCTAAGCACACATGTATCTTATTTACCTAAAATTACCATAAACTATAATGAGTATAAAACTCAGTAAGCATACTAGTTTTTTCATATATCAAAATACATATATATACACAATGCATATGTATGATATGCCATAATAAATCAAAATTATAATCTTATCAAATCATGTGTTACGTAAGTGCTTACACATTCTTTCAAAATATATAATAGGAATATCATCACTCAACTACTACTTAGTAGGACTTTTATATCACATAATGAGCCAAATGTCATCCGTCGATGACATACCGTATCAGAGGAATAGCACAAGTGATGTTTAAATTACATATATATAATGCTCATACCCGAAAGTAAGAGCCAAACCCTCACCCTAATCATCGGTGAGTTCTCTCACATGCACCAATACGCCATCACACGAATGTAATGACTCACTCTTTCTTTAAGTACCAATAGGATCCTCCCTACATACGGAACACATAACATATACCAATCCCGAAGGAAAGGCCACACATAAGGGCTCCACAAATCACATAAGGTACCTACTAAGTAAATAGTGAGTTCAAGCATCTTTAAAACACAAAACGTATTTCATGGACATTTTTCACTTCAAAAGCTTTCTTTGTTAAACACATTTCATTTTGAATGTTCACTTTCATAAACACATGTATGTCCATACTCAATGCCAATGCTCACATTCATAAACATATTTCTTTCACATTTCATATTAAATATACCTTGGCATAACATAAACATATTTCTAAGCACATTTACAAAATTATATATAAACAAATATTATGTTTATTGTGATTTCAGTAAAAGTCTAGTATACTTACCTCTTAACACTTTCGGGTACAAGGCTTAATTTTTCTTAATCTATCAATGGAGATTAATCCTTTCATAAGCCTCACCATTCACACAAAACACTTTAAATAGCTTACAAAATTACACATATTGTACTTATCACATCGAATTAGTCTAATTACTTGGTTTCTCAAAACCTGTCATTCTGACCACTTACACTTAACAAATATTTCTTATACATGAAATAATGTCCAATTGCTCCAAAATCAGAATATATCTTTCTTAACTCATATATCCTCCTTATGTATGAATATTATATCATAATTCCTACACAATCTATTTCATAAACACCATCAAATCCAAACTATTATCCTGGCGGGATCAAGATATTTACTAAACAATATTATGTCTCCTAATTTTATAAAATCATATACTAACTCAAAAATTATAAAACTGCCACAGAATTACTCTTAATACATATCTCAATCCATGATAAATATTTTATTTTAAAATCACTGACAAAAGCGTTTTAGAACTATTTTATTCCATAACTTTAAAATTATGTTCATCAAATAGTACAGTGATCTTATACAGTTTAGAAAATCATAACAATCTTATCACATTGATTTAAATGCTTAATTTTTAATATATCATATTAGACATATAAATTTATCATATTTCAAAATTTTGTAATTTTTAAAGATTATTTAACAAATCAAAAATTATTTGCCACAGTAGCATACTGTTAACACAAAAAAAATTCAGAATTTCAGGATCATTTTTATAAATTCACAAAAATTTCGATTTCTGAAATTTTCAATCGATTCAAACTCTCCAATGTTTTTAGACATGTCTAGTTTCATATTCCCAAAATCCAAAACCAGAATCAAAGTACAAGAATTTATACAATTCTCGGATCAAGAGACTATCAAGTAGAATTTGTGCAAATTCATCATGATTTATCAAGTTATCTACATAATCATTATCAATTCTCAATATTTCTTACAAAATCCACATCAAGTCCTCAATTGTACATATTTTCAGAAATCAAAACTTAAATAAATTATCATAATTAACACTAATAAATTGAGAAATAGTTATAATATATCTCTTAAAACTCAAAATTCTACTCTTTCTCTTCCCTTTATTTCTTTCTTTTCTCTCCCTAAAGGGATGGCTCAACCCAAAAATAAGTAAATTATGATTTAAAATGTGTATTTTTATATTAAGAGGCTAACTTTTAATATTTATAAATTAACCATAAAACTTTTAATATATTATAATTTAGTCCCTAAAATAAATCTAAAGTCTTGCAAATAAACCCAATATTAATAATATGTCCTTAATATATACAAATATTACTAATAATAATACATAAATTAAGTATCATTCATATACAAATTAAATATAAATATTATACATATATATAAATATTTATTCTTTTCGGTGTTGGATAAATGATTACTGCACCTAAAGACTAAAAAACCAAGAAGGATGTGGCTACCCCAAATGACTCATCCTAAAGGATGAAGGTTTGGGGTACCTCTTACGAGCTAAGTTCACGATCAATCCTCGAAAGAATGCTGAGAAGTTAAGACCTTAATTCATTGTAAAGTTAGTTATTAGATCGATATCTTAGAACTTAAATTTTTAAGCCCAAGAATAACTTTGAGATGAAATGAAGAATGAACCGAAAATAAATATTTAAAGTCATATTACAAATTATATCAAAAAGCTATACAATATGCATTAAGCCCGAGCATGAGGTCAGAACTAACCGAGAATGAGCATAACTTTATTATTTGGAAATAAAATCTAAAAACATGCTCGTATATAAATATAATTATGAGGCCTCAGTATTTAAAAATTCCATTACTTTATAAAATATTGACTTCATGAAGTTCTCAAATTAAAAGCATTAAAAAAAGAAAATACAAAGATTCATTTAAACAATATAAGGCAGTATCATATATGGGCTCATCAAGAGCGACTAAGGTAATCACATCCTTAGTCGAAGTAGTGATAATAGTAGCCAGATGGGGAATGGCTTGGATACTTTAGGCAGAAGTAGAAGTGCCTAAATGAGCAAGGTTAGTGATTGTAGCATCCTCACCCTCACTTAAGGCAAGACCTTAACACCTTCTTCACCGACTTAACTAGTGAGCACATCCTCAAGCCATTGGAGGTCAAGGTCTGAGTGTTGTGTCTTGAAAACATCAACACACATTGAAAACCCATCCATGACCCTTTTTGGATCATAAATCATCTTGGGAATAAAGATCAATAGCACAAGCAACCTTTAACTCCTTAGTCACCTATTTAACACTCACAGTCATCTCAACCTAGTCCCTCCTCAAGATCTTCGTTATAACTTTAACCTTCAAGAGCTTTTTTTTCCTTATAAGCTTAGAGGTTCAGCTCTCGGCCACTGTCACCACCTCAATCGCCTTTTTTTTAAAAGCTAGCTTAGCCTTTCAAGCTCTAAAACCTTGCTCTCAGCTTTGACCCTCTTAGTCTCAACCTCCTCAGCTTTCGTCTCTGAGGCCTTGGACTTGTTGGCCAATGATCTGGTCTACCTCTTCACCTCAAATAGTTCTTTTTTAAGACCTCGAGCAGCTGAACCCTCATGCAAGGTACAAGGATGTTAGTGTGGCACAGTGCTATACCAACCTGTGGCGGCCTAAAAAAGGTCGCCAAAAATAATAACACTGAGCAAGTAGCACTTAAGAAAAATTAAAGAAGATAAAAGTTACATCCATCAAGCTTTCGAGGAAGATAGGGCGGACCAAGTACTTATACTTTGCCTACTTGTTGAAGGTGATATCATTGGGCATGAAGAAAATGGGCGTTTAGTCACAAGTTATTGTACTCTCTCCCAAATAATCCACTCTGAACTAGGAGCGATATAAACCTGAATAAGAGAACTGTGAGATGACTCTTAAGGATAGGGTGGTGTCCACTAAAGAAAGAACACATTTAAGTAAACATCGAGGAGCTAGTAATCTCATTACCCTTGTCTACCCGTAAGGAGTCCTTCGAAAGTGCTCCCTTGTAGATTCGTCAACTACTCTCCCTAAAGACTCTTCAGTGATCCTTTAACATTGTTCCTCAGTGTTTTACCCCTTTCTCATCCCCTGAAGAGGTAGTCAATGACATCGGCTATCCTAATGAGGCACTCCCAATATTGAACTCTCTTAATGGGGCCTCTTATTGTCATTGCCCTCTCTTTAGCCTTGCATTACTTCAGACAAAAAAAAAAGTCAAACTAATTAAGAAGGACAATAACTAAAAAATAATAAAGACTGAGGGACTTATTCCTCTTTCTTGACATTTTGGTACTTGGAACACATCTCGATAAGTTAGCAATAAGAGTAGCAACCCTTAGGCTCTCTTTTAATAAAAGATCCCTCCTATCAGTCAAATAACATAGTGCAACATCCACCCTTCTTTTGACTGCATTTAAAACTCCTGGTCTAATAAACCAACTACCTACAATAAAGCAAGATTAAATAGAAATTCTTAATAAAAATAAAGAGAACTAATTAAAGATAATAAAAAAAAACTTACATGGAAAGAGAACCTAGTGGGAATAAACCAAGTTCCTAGCATGGGACCATGAATCTCTATGGCTCATTCTTCCTTGGCATAAAATAAGTGTGGCTTCTAACCCTAATTATTAGAGAGAAATTATGTAATAAGAACTGCATCCTTATGATCGTTCAAGTAATAAAAATCATGATTCTTGACCAGGTTTGCCTCAACCAATACAAGTATTGTAACTCCTAAAAGATGGGCTTGTCTGACCAGCCCTCGCCCACAAAACAAAAGCCCTGACAACACTCTCTAAGAATTGAGAACTAATTAGGAAGGGGCGAGTCTTATTTGGACGAACATTCTAAAAAAATATAGTTATATAGATAGCCTCAAGCCTAAATCAAAAAAGGAAAGATGATCACATCCATGCATTTGAGTCGGCTAAGTAAGTCATCAGCATCGAAGTCTCTCAAAGTTACCCAAGAAGAAATATTATACTGCATTCTTATGTTAAAATTTGTGCTTACGTGTCATCCCATTATATATAAATATTTAACTATAATATTTATACAATTAATATTTCTAATAAAATCGTTAATATTATTAATTATTAAATGATAAGATGCTTGTAAAGTTTCAGACGTTGTATGATCTGAAGGAGTCCAGATCTGGTCTAAATGATTTTAGATCAGTGCTAAGAATTAGCAACGCTAAAAGTTATAAGTATTAAGAGTTAGCAGTACTAAGAGTTAGCAAATTATAAGAGTTAACGAAATCTAAGGAGTTAGAGTCTTGTCTAAAATGGGACAAAGACCTGAGAATATATTAGTAATGACGTAGCTGTAAAGAGTTGCCGATGGTGCTAGAAAATGTCATTATGCAAGTATGTTCTCAAATACTATGTTCGTGATCTAATTTTATCAATGCAGGTCTATCGGTAAAATTGAATAATATAGATTAGTGTATGTCTATATCGGTATGGTTCAGATGGTTAGTCTTAACAAACCATGAACTTAGCGGAAGCTTATATAAAGATACAGGTATTCAGCGAGAACTGGGTATTGAACAGACTCACAAAGACTTCTAATAGACATCTCATAAATCCATCAATGAAAAATGTCATGCCCCAAACCCAAAAGATTTGAAACATGACATAACTTACACTCATTCAATAATGTTCACTCATAATTAATATTGCATAAAATTTCAAACTTGAATTCAACATAGGAATCCTTATCAAGTTGCTAGTAAGTTTAATGCAAAATCAACCCATGATCATACTTAGTGAAACATAAACTAAATACAACTACACCTAATAAAATAACACATAAGTATTTATTCAATAGGGACAAATTAAATATCTTAAACTATATGTCCACAAATGAAACACTTAGCAACCTAGCAACTTAGGGAACCCAAGGAACAGCAGAAGCCTTGCCAAATTCGTTAAGCATACATATGCCTTATTTACCTGAAATCACCATAAACTATAATGAGTACGAAACTCAGTAAGCATACTAGTTTTTCATATATCAAAATACAAATACATATATGTACACAATGCATGTGTATGATATGCTGTGATAAATCAAAATCATAATCTTATCAAATCACATGCCAGGTAAGCGCTTACACATTTTTTCAAAACATATAATAGGAATACCATCACTCAACTACTACTTAGTAGGACTTTTATATCATATATCACATATTGAGCCAAATGTCATTCGTAGGTAACATACCGTATAAGAGGAATAGTACAAGTGAGGTTTAAATTAATTATATATAATGCTCATGCCCGAAGGTAAGAGCCAAATCCTCACCCTGATCATTGGTGAGTCCTCTCACATGCACTAATACGCCACCATATGAATGCTGACTCAATCTATCTTTAGGTACCAATAGGATCCTCCCTACATACGGAACACATAACATATATCAATCCCGAAGGAAATACCACACATAACGGCTCCACAAATCACATAAGGTGCCTACTAAGTAAATAGTGAGTTCAAACATCCTCAAAACACAAAACCTATCTCATGGACATTTTTCACTTCAAAAACTTTCTTTGTTAAATACATTTCATTTTGAAAGCTCATTTCATAAATACATGTATGTCCATGCTCACTTTCATAAACATATGTCTTTCATATTTCATATCAAATATACTTAGCATAACATAAACATATTTCTAAGCACATTTACAAAATCATACATAAACAATTACTAGGCTTATTATGATTTCAGTAAAAGTCTAGTATACTTACCTCTTAGCACTTTCGGGTACAAGGCCTAATTCTCCTTAACCTATCAATGGAGATTAATCATTTCATAATCCTCAACATTCACACAAAATACTTTAAATAGCTTACAAAATTACACATATTGCACTTATCATATCTAATTGATCTAATTACTTGGTTTCTCAAAACCTGTCATTCTGACTATTTACATTTAACAAAAATTTCTTTTACATCAAATGATGTCCAATTGCTCTAACATAAAAATATATCTTTCTTAACTCATATATTCTCCTTATGTATGAATATTATATCATAATTCTTACGCAATCCATTTCATAAACACCATCAAATCTAAACTATTATTCTGGCGGGATCAAGATACTTACTGAACAGTATTCAGTCTCCCAATGTTATAAAATCATATACTAACTTAAAAATTATAAAATACCACAGAATTACTCTTGACACATATTTTAATCCAAGATAAATATTTCACTTCAAAATCCCTGTCAAAAGTATTTTAAAACTATTTTATTCCATAGCTTTAAAAATCTGTTAATCAAATACTACAATGAGTTGATACGTTTTAGAAAATCATAACAATTTAACCACATTGATCTAAATTCTCACTTTTGAATATATGATGTTAGACATATAAATTATCATATTCCAGAAATTCATAATTTTTGAAGATTATTCAGCAAATCAAAAATTATTTTTTCCTGTATCATATTGTTAACATAGGCAATTTTTAAAATTTCAGGGTCATTTTGGTAAATTCACTACAAATTTAATTTCTAAAATTTTTGATCGATTTAAAGTCTCAAATGATCCTAGACATGTCTAGTTTCATATTCTCAAATGCCAAAACCAAAATCAAATTACAATAATTTATTAAATTCTCGGATCAAGAGACTATCAAGTAGAAATTCTACAATTCATCATGATTCATCAAGTTATTTATATAATCATCATCAATTCTTAATATATCTTACAAAATCCACATCAAATCCCCAATTTTTCATATTTTCAGAAATCAAAACTTAAAGGAATTAACTTAATTAACACCAATAAATTGAGAAATAGTTATGATATATCTCTTAAAACTCTAAATTTTAATTTCTTCTTCTTTTTCTTCTTCTTCTTCTTTCTCTTTCTCTCCTCTCTATTTCTCTCTTTTCTCTCTCTAAAGGGGTGGCTCAACCCAAAAATAAGTAAATTATGGTTTAAAATGTGTATTTTTATACTAAGAGGCTAACTTTTAGTATTTACAAATTAACTCCTAAAACTTTCAAAGTATTATAATTTGGTCCTTAAAATAAATCTAAAGTCTTGCAAATAAAGCCAATATTAATAGTATGTCCTTAATCTATACAAACTATACTAATAACAATACATAAATTAAGTATCATCCACATACAAATAAAATATGAATATTATACATATATATAAATATTTATTCTTTTCGGTGTTGGGTAAGCGGTTACTACAGAAAGTCTTCCGAGTTGAGTAGTATTCGTAGTCCTTTGACTTGAGCGCTACAGTGAATTGTGAGTGATCCACCATACTTTGATTCCATATATATCAAAAACCTTTTATGATTTGACCGTTAGGTGTCGCTGGGTATGGTTTGATACTCATAGAGTTTGGTGTGCATAGATATGGGATCCGTCAACTCATATAAGTAAGTTGTATATACTGATGCTCCGAGATTGTATTTCAGAAAATCTTGTGGCCACAAGTATAAACCTTGAGAATAGTTTCTATAGGGCTAAACAATATCCGTAAAATAATATTGCAAAAGTATTTACAGATATTGTTTATGAAAATACAAATCATAAGATAAATTCAAGATTGAAAAAACAGAGATTTGATGGTGATGATCTACGTCTCTGCCTTTTCAAGATATCAATGACAAATGGATTATACGTATATGCTATAATCTTAACTTGTATGGTCTAATGCGCTGCTTTGTAATATCGATAATGTATGTGTGGAGCATCGTTAACGGACGTATGAAGGAGTTCTATATAACAAATCGGACATGGACCTAGAGAGTCAATATAAAATATACTCGTTGCATATTAGAGTAGCTTACTAGATTCAATAATTTGATTCAAGAAATTTCAAGTAATCAGATATTTGTTTAAAGATCCCGTGGGATGTGCATTTGTCAAGACTTAATTGTTAAGTACATTATATAATTAGTTAACATAAATTGTTAACTAATAGGATATTGACAAGTAGTATAATTTGGTTCATAAATTATTTTTATCTTAAATTGACCTATTAATATTGCTAGTAAAAATAAGTAAGGTAAAATAACTATTTATATTTGTTTTGAATAATTAATTAAATATTATATATAATAATTGTTATTATAAATGTTAATGGGGGTACAAACAATTATTATTATGACCTATTAATAATGGCATGATATTATAAATGATGGAACACCATTGAAGTAAAGTTTACAAAACTTATAAAAATTAAAAATATTTTAATTTTTATTAAGTGGGTAATTAAATTACACTAGCACAATAATATAAATAAATAAATATGTCATTTTTAATTTTATTTTTGTTAATTAATAGTGCTGTAAATTTATTCAATGGATAAGTATTAATAAAAAGAAAAAACATTGGTGGCCAACAAAATTAAAAGGTAGGCCATTTATTATTTTTTGGTAGAGTAACAAAATAAAAATAAAATAAAAGTAATTCAACCACTAAAATAGAGATGAATTGATTTGATCAATTCTCTCTCAATTTTCATGATTCGATCATACCAAAAAAAAGTAAAAAAAAATTGAGAAGCAAAAATATTTTTGAATAAAAACATGCTTAAATGAAATATTGATTCAAATGTGCTATGTAAGAGTTGCATAAACAATCTATTTGCTTGAATACAAATATATATATATATATATCTGTTAAAAGTGTTTGAACACATACTGTTAAAAATTAATCAAAACTACCATTCTAACTCCACAATCCCACAGAATTGTTATGGACTAAAATGAGCTTCAAAATTTGAAATCTTTACCGAAGTTCCTCAAAGGTATGCTTCTGCAATCTTAACTTGTTTATAATTCAGCTTACATATGTACATATTGATTATACATTTAACTTCGCTGCAAATCATATATGTGAGACATATATTTAAGTTTTTCAACATGTACACAATTATATGCATACACTCAAAAATACGTTAACGCCTCATATACTAAAAATTCTTGGTAGTCACCTTGGACTCTTAGTAATACTAATCCAACTCAAAATCTATCCCCTTACGACTAGTAGAGG
Organism: Ailanthus altissimus; assembly: GCA_946807835.1. Lineage (NCBI taxonomy): Eukaryota > Viridiplantae > Streptophyta > Magnoliopsida > Sapindales > Simaroubaceae > Ailanthus > Ailanthus altissimus. Next base: position 24,806,865 of record OX327689.1, read on the forward strand.
GCTCCCCGACCTCTTCTTATTCACTTTCAATAGCTTTCAAGTCCTCAAACTCAACTATCTTAATAAGGGCATTCTCTATCCCCTTAACCCTAACCTCAGCCATGATGGCCTCAGGTTCTAATCCTTGAATAAATCCTAGTGTTTCCCCATATTGGAACTGGTGTTTACATGCCATTTCAAATTATGTTAATATTAATTATTTAATATTTATACAATAAAATTTTCTACTAAAATCGTTAATACAAATAATATATAGTAAGATGTTTGTAACATGTTTTACATTGTATGATCTGAAGGAGTTCAGATATGGTTCAAAAGAGTTTAGACCAATGCTAAGAGTTAGCACTACTAAGAGTTAGCAAGTTATAAGTGTTGGGATTTATTCTTACGTGCCATCCCTTTTGTGTATAAATATTTGCTTTATGTTTATACAATTATGATTTTAATATATCACTAATTATATTATATACAAATATGGTAAGATGCTTTTACCATTTTAGACATTGTATGATCTGAAAGAGTTCATATCCGATTTAAAGGAGTTTAGATCAGAACTAAGAGTTAGTAAAATCTAAAAAGTTAGAGCCTTATTTGAAATGGGAGAAAGACCTAAGAATATATTAGTAATGACATAGTTGCAATGAGTTACAAATGGTGCTAGGAAATGTTGTTATGCAAATATGTTCTTAAATTTAATGTTCTTGATCTATCTTTACTAATGCGGGTCTGTTAGTGAAGACCTTAATATATATAGATCAGTGTATGTCTATATCAGGATAGTCCAGATGGTTAGTCTTAGCAGACCATGAGTTTAGTGGAAACTCGTATAGAGATACAAGTATTCAGTAAGGACTGAATATTGAACAGACGCACAAAGATCTCCAATAGACATCCCATAAAGCCGTCAATGGAGGATCTTTCGAGTTGAGTAGTATTCGTGGTCCTTAGACCTGAGTGCCACGGTGGACTTGTGAGTGATCCATCATACTTTGGTTCCACACATGTCATATACCTTTTATGGTCTGACCACTAAGTATCACTGGATATGGTCCGATGCTCATGGAATCCGGTGTGTACAGATATGGGATCTATCAACTCAATTGGGTGAGTAAAATATCCTGAAACTCCAATGTTGTATTTCAGAAAGTCTTATGGCCATAAGCAGACATATCCGAGAATTAATTTTATTCTTGGGAAAATAATATCGTAAAAGTGTTTACGAATATTATTTATTGAAATACAAATCTAGAGATAAGTTTATAGTTGAGCACATGGAGACTTGACGGTGTTAATCTATATCTTCGCTCTTCTAGGATATTTATGATGAAAGGATTATACGAATATGTTATAACCTCAACTTGTATAGTCTAATGCACCGTTTTGTAATATCCGTAACATGTGTGTGGGACATTGTTCACGGATGTGTGAAATAGTTTCATATGACAAATCGGGCATGGACCCAGAGAGTCTTACAATATAAAGTGTACTCGTTGTACACTGGGGCAGCGAATTGGATTGAACAATTAATCCAACAATTTCCAACAAAGTGAAAAATGTTTCAAGGTTCCTTTTATTATTCACTTGTCAATAATTGAATGTAAAATACATTATTGGTTTATAAGAATTGTTAATCAAAAAGAAATTAACAAGTGGCACAATCTTACTCCATAAATAATTTACCATATATTTACCTGTCTACCTTGCTTGGTAAATACATATAAGGTAAATATAAATATTCAAAATAGTTTTGAATTATTTATATTTTATATATTAATCAAATTATTATTATTAATTGGAATAAGTGGTAAACACCATTTAGTAATGGAGTAAGCACTTGTAATTAATAATAAGCAATGTTTGCCACTTAGAATTTGTTAAATGGTGAATTTGTGAAGTGGTGTGACCACTCAACATTGATTAATAGCCATTTGTGCACTAACAATTGATTCATATGGATGAATCAAATTGTTGAGTGAAAAATATGATTGATTAATATTTGCAATGGCAAACATGGCTAAGTGGTGGTGGAACACTAACAGAAGTAATCATTCTTTGCACTTAATTAAGAATTGAAAGAGTTCAATTTGTGTAGTAGAAGGAGAGAATTTCGTTCAAGGAGAGAAAAGAGAGAATTGAGAGCATTTCCTAGGTGTATTTCTCAAAGTGTTGAGAGAATATGCAAAGGCTTACTAAGGTTCAAAACAAAGAGTTGTAAAGAACTAAAGAAAACACTTAATTCTTCTCATCTCTTAGTAGTAATAATTCATAAGGACAAATTATTTTAAGTGCTAAAACAATCCTTTGCTGGAAATTCAAGGCTGTCATTCTAGCTTCACAATCCCACCGGATTTAGTTGTGAACTAGAATTGTGCAAGGGAACACTTCAAGGTGAGCTCAACAAATTGAAGATTGGAGTTCTTGAAGAATTGTAAAGCTACCTTCATAACCTGGTAGGTTATTTATTTACAATTCATTTTATATCATGCATGAAAATATATATATATGAGATATAAATGTGCTTAAATGATCATACATGTGATTATATGCTTGAGTTTGTTACATAGTATATAACATGTATGAATACTTCCGTTGCGTATTTAATTTTTAAAATTATATCTGGATGGTATAGATGGTTAGTCTTAATAAACCATGAGCTTAGTGGAAGCTCGTATAGACATACGGACATTCAGTGAGGATTAGGTACTGAACAAGCTTAATTAGGATCTCCAATAAACATCTCATAAAGCCGTCAATGGATAATCTTGCCGAGTTGAGTAGTATTCGTGGTCCCTTGACCTGAGCATCATAGTAGACTTGTCAGTGATCCATCATACTTAGACTCCATACATGTCAAAAACCTTTTATGATCTGACTGTTAGGTATCGCTGGGTATGATCCGATACTCATGGAGTCCGATGTGTGTAGATATAGGATCTGTAAACTCATATAAGTGAGTGGTATATCAAGATGCTCTAAGATTATGTTCCAAAAAATATTAGTCATAAATAATACACCCAGAAAAAATATTTCCTGTGTAAGAAACAATATCGCAAAAGTATTTGCATATATTTTTTATCGAAACACGAATATGGAGATAAGTACATATATACGTATATATATTAACTCTAACTTATGTGGTTCAACAAGCTATTTTGTTATTTCCATAATATGTGTGTAGGGCATTGTTTATGGACTTACAAAAGAGTTACGTAAAAAAAAATGAGTGTAAACCTAAGGAGTCTCACTATATACAGTTTACTCGTTGTGCACTGAAGTAGCGCACTAGATTAAATAGTTCAATCTGAAAAATTCTCGGTAAATCAGAATTATTTTAATGTGTCTCGAAAAGATCATAGAATTTAAGTATTAAACTCGAGATCTCGATAAGTTGAAACTTGTCATTTTAACTTTTCTATTAAATATCACATATTATACCATTAATTTACTAAAACATGACATATAACATATCATAATTTTATTAGTCCAATTTGTTATTAAGTGTTAATATTTAAATTTGACAAAGGATTGTCAATGAATAAAGCATTTGAAAACCAAATTCATTTCCGTCAAGTACTTAAGTTGAATGAAACCAGAGGTAGCTTTAATTAAGGACGACATGTCAATTTCTTTTACTTCGGCCACCTAGTTTTCATTGTGATTTATCCCTTTAGTTAAGCATGACAAGGCGTCGCGCTTATAATAAAATTACAGTTATTATAATTTTATTAGTTCTTTGGTGGCCAACAATGCTATAAATATGGGTCTTCATTTTATTTGTGTGTAAATGAATTTTAAGCAAAGTGTTTTATAAGTATTATAAGTTAGAGATCTGAGAGATAATTTTGAAGCAAATGTTGTTTCAATAAAAAATATTTCGATGAGTAATAAGGTTATTATTTTAGCTCAAAATTTTATTGAGTCTTCGATTAGAATTATACAAAGCACACTTCGATGGTGAATTTTTTAATACCTTATTAGTATAATAAAATATTTGCTAATATTCTACTGCATATTTATATATGTGATGTGTAAATTAAAAAAATTAAAATATACACATTCGTCGAATGCATAGTATACTTTCACCCTCAATAAGCCAAATCCCCTTAAAACCAACTAAATTGTCTGTTCCTTTTTATAAGGAGAGTTTTCTCTTCCTCTATATCACTTAGCTTAGGCCTAATATCTACGATAGTTTGATTTTTAATGTTATAGGACCTAGTTTGGTTGTGAGTTGACATCTTTAAAGATTAAAATAAACATTAGTCATAAGGAGTGAATTTGGGCGAGGCCAAATATTTCAACCCTAGAACAACAAGTAGATTAATACACACCATATGTAATAATTTAGAAAATTTTCAAGCAACTTAAATGAATGTATATTATCTCAAAAGAGAGATAAATACAATAAAAACATATACACATATGCAACAACAACATCCATAAACACAAAAGTATAATACCAAAAAAAAAAAAAAGAATTGTGGGGGAAGAAAAATCACAGTTGGTTACCAAAAATAGACTGGATATGAATGAAATGGTAATTGAAATCAAAGGCAAAAGTCAAAAAATCAGTCGTCGAAATTATTATAACGATTATAGTCTCTTTTTAGAATGCAAAAAGACAGTCTCTTTCTCTAAAATGTTAGAATATGTAAAAGTGTTAAAAATAACCCAAATGCCCTATATTTATATTAAACCCCTTGATAAATCTAAACTGTTGAAGTCATCAAACTGTCCAAATGAGTTTATGCCCAAAAACGTTTTTTTAACTGATTAATGTAACCGTTGGGGACTAGTTGACCGTTGGATTAAGATTCAAAAGCTGAGTAAGCATACACATCTCTTACATATTATTGACCTAGTCATTAGATATTTGAAAAGGATAATAGATACAAGACACAATTTTTGAATAGGCACATACATTTAATGAAGTGATCGCTTAAAAATTCAAAATTTAAATGGTAAATGGTTCCAAATTAATAAAATTTTGAGAACTACACTCAAAAAAGATCAAGAACGTACACTACTCGAATACTTGAATAACACCTCGAGAAGAATAAGTCTAAGGATGAATCTTAAATCGAAAATTACAATAAAATTTTTAATTATAACAAATCAATATTAAAAATTGAGAGAACCTATTCTTAGATTTTAACCAAAGTCTAATCCCCAACAAGCCTTATGTAGTCCGTGAACTATGAGTTTGAACATCTCTAAGAACATTTTGCTTGAAGCCAACAAGACTCATTATAAAAAGCACCTAAGTCTCGGCTCACAACGAGAAGATTTAATATTAAACAAATGAGTATCATTAAAATTTATCCATAGTTCTCGACTTCTAAAATTCTCGACAATCTGCTCTAACAGAGACTAATCACTAAACATTAAACCTCTATTTTCATTGATTTCTTTTTTTTTTTCTCATAAATTCATTATTATTTTGAGCATTAAAAGATTATCGCTTGAAAAAATCTTCAACGTAGCTTAATTTTATCTATAATTACATGAGACTTTTAAAACTCACTGCACATCACAGAGTAATTATTTTAACTTAGTGCTTTGAGATCCATCCGTTGTTATTAAAAATTTAAAATCAACTCGTAGGCCTAAAATATTCTAAATTCTCAAATCAACGATTTCAATTTTTTTTTCATTTTTTTAATTCTGACATCTGACATTTTAGGTCGATTATATGATAAGATAGATCACAACATTGGATCTTATGAGAAAAAATCCAAATATATCAACACAAAACTAAATACAATGAGAAACAATCTAAAAGTCTTCTTTTTAAAAGCCGAGCCATGGCTCAGTAAAATTAAAGTCTTATCTCCCAAATATCGAGAAAAACACTTTTTTTCTCTTTTGTCTTTCTCAAATATTTTTTTCCCTTGTTTTATTTTTTCCTTGTAAAGGTCGTCTTGCATCTAGATTCATATCTATGGGGTTTGATTTTCACATAGATTTCATTATCAAATGATGTTGGTTTTTCTTTTTCTTTTTCTTTTTCTTTTTTTTTTTAGAAAAAAAATTTGAAAGCTTTATGGTTTAATTGTAGATGAAATTTGACTGCAAGAAATCAATCAATAGAAAAGGTCTTTTTGTTATCTCAATCAGAGAAGCCAAATCAAAAAGGTGGAGAGTAACTTAAAAAAGAGTTGAAGTGAGTGAAGCTCTAATTTGTTGAGGGCGCACTTATTATTGGAGGTATACTCTATAAAGCGTCTTCTTGTATACAAATTTTCTCCCTAATTTTTAGTGTATAAGTAAAAATTATTTGATTATGTGTTGTAATAAATTTACTATAGAACATAGATCTTTTATGTTGACATATTACAACATTATACTGTTTTCTAGCTGAATGAATTTTAAAAAAATAAATTTATGAGATAAAAGAAAAGAAACTCTCTTGTTATGGCAAGCTCTATGCATTTTTCCGCTTCAGTTTTTTAGAGGCTCAAGATTGTCTTGAGTATCTGAAGTTAGCTAATTATTGTCACACCCCAAATATTTTAAAATAATTATTCAAATATTTGACGTGAGATAAAATTTTTTTAAAAAAATTTGGTCTATTAAAAGTTATATAGATTGAATTTGTTAAAAAATTCAATTGAATTGAATTAAATTCACTTTTAAATAGTAAGTGAGAGAATATTTTAGAGATGTCATATTCATTTAATATTCTTGTGATAGGTGATATTTTTAAAATATTCCTTCTTATATTTTTTATTTTTAATATAGACCGTTAGATTAAGTGAATCTTAAACGTCTATTGTATATAATTTTAATTATAAATATATTGAGCTTTCATTTGAGCAAATCGTCCTTCAAGAGTTGTAATCTCTAATACTTGTAGTTGTCTCGTAATTTTGTAATTTTTTTTTAATATTAATATAAGAGAGCATTCTCTTAAATACTTTATATATTTTTTTTTAATTTCTTTTTTAAGTAATTAGTCTTATATAATGTTTAGCACTTAAAAAGTGTTTAAGACCGCACAAATTCAAAAAAATCCATAACATTATGCAAGCTTAACCGAGGCTATATGTTCTCATACTAATTAATCAGTTCTCTAAAAAAATTTCTAACACTAAGTTTGGTTTTGTGGTTGAAGATATCAGAATGCTTTCTGCTAGAATATTTAAAGTTCGCATAGTCTTATAAGTGCAAACAATGTTTCCCACTGTTTTGGCAAAATCTTCTATACAAATTCATCACTCCTTGATTTGTATTGTGGAGGCTACATCTTGTATTGCAGGTGCTGTAGCTGTTGATATTTGCTCTGTCTGAGTGATGAAATTATTTTTCACACAAAAAAAAAAAAAAAATCTCATATTTCAACGGCCGTAATCAGCTCCAGACATCAGATTGATATGTCTAAATTTACAACTTATTGCACATTTTTGCTTCATCAGAAGGCTAATATTTATGGATCTCGGCTAGAATTTTCTAACCAAAACATCAAATGAAAATGAAGAGTCATGTGACAAAGTTTGTATACCCAGATACGGCCGACTACTGGACGAAGTTTCCGAATGCCGACCTTTGGTTGTCGCTTCACTTACCAAATAACTACCCCGACATGGCTCGATTCAATTGACTTTTCTTCATCTATATAAAGACAATTTGTTACTTACCAAATAACTAATCGTGTTTACGGATTATATAATTATGCCACCCACATGACACACACATGCATTTAAGCACCTTTTTAGCCGCCAATCCCAAAGTTAAAACTTTTGTAATGCACATGCCTACTAATAGAAGCTTTAATATGTACAAATCATTTATTTTCCCAAAAAAAAAAAAAAAAAACCAATCATGTTGGCACCGGACTGCTCAGCACAGATGGCCAAACTCGTACACCCATAATTTTGGTTTAAAAATTCAATATCATATTTTTTTCTCTCACGCGAAGGTTGTAGGTTCTTTCATTATGCGGATATAGGTTTTAATGTGTGCGGTGTTAAGTAATGGATATATTAAAATCTTAAAATTTTAAGAAAAAATATGCAATTAATAATGATTTTAAATTTTTTATTAAATAATAATTTTTATTAATTTTAATTGAAGAATAAAGTTGATAATCCAATTCAAATTTAAAATTTAAAATTATTAAACATGACGTTAATATTTTTACTTGATTCACATTGTTATTGGCTTTTAAGTTTTTTTTTATATCTTTTAATTCTAATTTGTTTTCTTTGTTTTATTTTATTTTTAATACCATAGTCGAGAAATGATAATCCAATGGTTACGATTTTTCTCAAATCGCCTTTGCATTTGTGATTTTTGTTGTTCTCGTTGAAGCAATTGCAACAATTGTAACCTCATTTGGCGTTCAATTTCTTCTCTTTGAATTTTTTAATAAAGTTTAGACTATTTTATTTAAACAAATAAAGTTAGGCTTAGCTTAAACTCAAGTCCAGTCTAAATATCTTTTACTGTATTGAAGTTTACTGTTATAAGGAGTCTACGAATCACACATATCTTCACATTTTTATGATATTGTCTACTTTGAATCTAATGTCACAGACCTTTCACGAACCGTGCGGCTTTAGACGCGTTGTATGCTAAGCAGCTGAGAAATCTACACAAAAAAGAGAAAAACTCACACACCAAGTGTTTACAAGAATGCTATCTCTATATTGTTGAAGAAACACAAGCTATGAGATTATTTATACAAGTGAGTGTCTCCCTTTTATATATTAGCAACCTTATACAATCGACGGCTGAGATTTAAACAATTTAACGATGTACATACAAGATGGAGAATTATGCTTTAGAATATTCTTAGATGTCATCATACATTCTATGGAATTTTAATCAAGGTTAACAACCCTAATAATTCGCGGGTCAAGGCCGGTTCTCCATCCCAAACAGCGGGCCTTCTAGAAGCTCCGGTTCAAGTAGCACTCTATGGTCCAAAAGGCCTCCAGCAGGTCTAGTCGCGCACCAAATACTTGAGGAAATGCTTAAGAGCACTTGGGGCGTGACATTAAGCTCTCATAATTTTGCTCTTGGGCTGTACCCAATAGGTCTCGTACCAATGGAGATATAGTTCACTCTTTATATACCTATGATCTTCCCCATTTCTTTTTAATGTTGGACTTTGTTTACTTTCTTAACAATCATTCCCTCGAACAAATGACTATTAAATCTCCCCTCAAATAATATTTCATCCATCTATTTTTCACATAGAAATATATCACTCCCTTTTTTGTATTCATCTTCTACTTATCTTCACTGCGTTGTGGGAGCACTCCTTACGTGAAGCTCATAATACCGCCTATCGAGAGCTCATTCTATCAGGTCAACTTCTTATCACTGCGTTAGGAGACACGCCTTACGTGAAGCTCGCATCACTACGTTGAGAGGACACGTTTTACGTGATGCCTAAGAGCATACCACTGCCTATCCATAAAACTTAATCACGGATCGCATTGCAAACCGTGGCTTACTAAGCTCACCACCTTTTTCGTTTGGCATCAAAAATTTATTTCACATTACTAATTTTAAGACATAGCTCTCATACTACTGTTGTACTACCACAACACAAAACTTTCAATCGTTCAAGAATCAAAACAATAACCAATAAGAAATACATAACCGTTTATAGTAGTTCGGCCACAATAATAACCTATATCCACTTTCGAATTTAATAATAAAGGCTCGGTCTTTACACTCTTCAAGATTTATTACAGCCTTAAATCAATCAACTTTCTAATTGTTCAATTACAAAATAAAAAATAAAAGTATTAAATAAATATAATAAAGACTCGCTAAAAAAGAACCCTAAGAAGTATTCTCTCTGTAACTCTCTCAAATAAAACTCTCGACTCAATAGCCGCACTAAATACAATCTCAAACTTGTATATGCAAACGGAGAATATGACAAATATATATATGATAAGCTAAACGGTGGCGTGTTGATTTAGAGCTCAATAAATTAATGTAACTTTACTTAAATGTCCAACAACATATTTATTATTTACTTTGAGAACCATTATTCATTACAACTGTCAACAGTGGGTTGCCTTTCGGCCGATGAAATACACGAAATGCTTGGAAACTGCAGGTCAAAGAAACTCTTAAGCCGTGATTTGAACACCGATTTTGTTTGACTTGAGTCGGGTCCTTCAATGTTTGTGAGTCGACATCGATTGGTTGGATATTCATTAGATAACGAAGGTATTTAAAATCAAAAGGACCTCCTTAATTAATGGTCCTCTTGAACCCTCACTAAAGTAAGCGAATTTCAACACTAAAACTTACCACAAGAGTCTTTGTGTTCAATTATACGCACATACAAATTTGTCAAAATGCAAACACATTCACCTAGTTACAGAACTAGAGCAAAGTTTTCAGAAACAAATCACTAATCAACGTTGTTTTATTTTAACGATTACCGCCCCCGCACTGCCAGGCCCACGCTCTGGTAGCTTTTTGGTCGTTTGTCTTCCTTAAATTTCTTCTGCAAAAGTTTAAAAAAAAAATTATTTAGCAGTTACTTTGTCCTAAAACAGTGAGGGTCAAATTCGGTGAACTGCATAAAAAATAAGGGTAATATTGTAAATGCATAATTAATAAGTTTGGGTGATATAATAATTTAATTGGTCATTTGCTACATGAACATTAACCAGGATATAATTATACTTTAGTTCATTTCACTTTGTTTACTACTAAAATTAAAATAAATGTAAATAATAAGATTTGCATGTCTCATTTATTATTTAAATATTTAGGGATGGTAAAATTTAAATAATTTTAAATCAACTCAAATTAAAATTTTAATTTTTTTAATGAACTTGAAATTTAAATTTTACATGAATTTTTTAAGGCCAAGCCGAATTTGAGTTTAAACTCTAATTTTTTAAATTTAAATTTAAATATTGATTTTTATAAAATAATTATTAAATTCATATATATATATATAAGATTATAAATTTATAAATTAATTTAAAAAATTTTATTAAAAAAAATAAAATCTAGATCTAAATCGTATTTTGGTTCTAACAAAAACCCAAATTCGAATCCAACAAAAAAAACTCAAAATTTACAAAATCCAAGCCAAATTTTCTAAATTTTTTCAAATCCAAATCCTACAAATATCAATGTTCAAAGAAAAACAAAAAAAAACCAATCATGTGCTCTAAACGATTCTATAATGCGCTTATTAAAAGATTAATTCTAACAATAGAAAGAGAGAAAAACTCAATATAGAATCTTTTAAATGAAAAGGACTGAAAGGTGAAATGACAGAAAGGCCCATTAATTGTGCACGACTCCAGCAGATGAGGCGGGCTATCGCTTCCCCTTCACATTTGCTCCCTCTCACCGGTCACTATCAATCGCCATTGACGAATCAAACCAGAATGGGAAACCATAACCATCCATCAACAGGTGAAATGATCAGAAAAGCCCCTCCGTTCAACCAAACAAAATCCAAAATCTGAACGTAAAATAGTTGGCCGAACTCTAACAGCCAAACAAAGCGCCTATTTACGTCACACTTTAACGAAAAGTAAAACCCAAACATGATTTTACTTTTTCACGTCTTTTTTTTTTTTTTTTTACCTTTTTCACTTTCCCTGAATCATTTCTTTGTAGCGCAACAGAGAATCCAACCTCTGCAACCTGAGTTGACGCTTGAACTTGTTGATAAAATCATCAGCTTTAGCATCGACAGCATGATCGCCGTCACCCACCGTCACCGTTCGATCCAGCCGTGCCGTCTGGGGCCTCCTCCTCTCGACGGCCTCGTCCTCCATCTCCTTCTCCACCGTCATCGACTTCTCGCTCACCGACTTCTTCATACTCTCCTGCCCTCTCGCTTTCGACTTCTTCGTCTCCGATTTGCTCCTCTTCGGCTTATTACTCGGATTAGCTTCCGTCTCCGTGTTGTAGATGGGTTCTGTTTTTGCTTCTGGGTACGCTTGTTGGGATCCGTAAAGGGATGAGAAATTTATAGACTTCACCCGTTCCAAGAGAGAAGGAGCTCGGGCCAACTGCGGCGGGTTCGGTTCAACCGAGGTTGAGTCATAGGCTAGTTCAGTGGATTGGTGAAAGGACTGTGGTTCTTGTTCGCGTTGTAGTTCTTCATGGCTAGGGAACTTGTAGAGAGAGAAGTCGAAGGACTTGACTCTGTCTAGGAGAGACGGAGCACGGGCCAGCGGAGGTTCGACCGAGTTTGCGTAGTAGGAGGCTTCGGTAGGTTGATGGTAAAAGTGTGTTTCTGGTTCTTGTTGTAGTTGTTGATGTAGTTCGTGTTCTTGGCTGGGGAACTTGTAGAGGGAGAAGTTGATGGACTTGACTCGGTCTAAGAGAGACGGAGCTCGGGCTAGTTGGCCGGGTGAGTGGTGGGGAGCGAGTTGATCGTAGTGAAGTTGGGGGGTTTGGTTTCGTGGTTTTCTGTTGGAAGTGAAGCGAGAGGTGACAGCAATGGTTCCGATGACAAGGTTGAGGAAGAGAAAGAGAGTAGTAGGGGTGAACCAGCCGGTGAGGGACGCCCATAACGACGTTACTGCTGTCATGGTTTTGTTCGTGAAGGCCGCCTGCGTTTCTTTTTCAGATTTTCAGAGACACTAAGAGGGAGGGTGGGAAGGGAGTCTTCTGGCCTGTACCGAAGACGGACGTTACTTATTACAATGAGAGAGTGTGGAGGGTTATTATCGGGGTATTAACATTGTTACCCCTTGAGGTTTGACAAAATTGCACTTTAATGGCATCTTTCTCTTTAATAACACTATTACCCTTTTTAACTTGCCGTTTAATCACTGTTCCTTATATATGTAAAAAAATTAAAATACTCTTAATTATTGTTGAACTAATAATTTTTTTAAAAAAAATTTATTATGATCAAAAATAATTTTCAAGAAGATATTAAGCACAAAATCTCACAAATCTATTTATGCATGTGTCAAAATTTAACTTTAACTTTTTTTTTGAAAAAAGAAACTTCAACAGTTTAAATGCCAAAAAACTCTTATAAAGTATTATAAAAATAAATATAAATAAATAATTTGATAAATTAAATTATATTAAATTTAGATTAATTAATATTTTAAATTAATAATTAATCTATAGTTCATTTTAATATTTTTTATAGTTTATATTATTTAAATTAAAATTATATAAAGATATACTCCTAAGTTTCAAGTATATGGTTTTCTTATGGATTTTTTTTTATATTTCTAGATTTTGGATATTCTTTACATAACTTTGGAATTGAGATTGATTTGATTTAATTACATGAGATTGAAATTTTGATTAAAAACATTTACTTGGGTGATAATTGAGAATAGTTGTTAAATTATCAACAAAAGGAAAAAAAAAAGAAAAAGAAAACCTCAATTTTGGAGATTTAAAGTTGATATGATCATTATTATTTTCTTTTAGAAAAATATTGTTGAAGTTGTAATGATTTGCCACTATATGACTAGATTTGTAGAATTTTATATTTAGTCTCATCTTTAAAAGAAAAAAAATTTGGTGATAAGAGAATTTTTTTGTATTAAAAATTATTAGTTCAATAATAAATGAGAGTGTTTTAATTCTTTTACATGTATAAGTAATGGTGATAAAATGGTAAATTAATAGATGGTAGTTAGAAGAGTGACAGTGTTATTAAAGAGAAAGAATCATTACAGTGAAATTTTGTCAAACCTCAAGGGGTGACAGTGTTAATACCCCCGTTATCATCTATATCACAATTAGTAGCACTGTACTTTTTTTTCTTGACAAAATTCAGATTTTTCTTTTTTGGGTCTGACTTATGAGAACACAACGCGTATTGTCAACAGCTACGCTGATGTATTTTAGATTACGTGTACAATAAATATTTGTAATTTTATACTGTTTAACTTTTTTTATTGATAACTTGTAGTGGTGTTAACCGTTATTCCATTGGATTTGCGAAAGAGATTTTAATGAAATACTACAGATGGATAAGAAGAGTGGGAGACAACTCTGAATGATATGGGTTGTGTAACGGCTCAACTCTGAGTGATATGGGTTGTGTACGGCTGAGCGTTTATTATTAATTTAAATTATTTTATTAAATAATATTATATATTTAAATTTTATTTAATATTTAATCGATATAAAGTATGATATTTTTTTTATTTAATTACGTAACGTTTTTATTATAATATAGTTTAAATTTAAAATTCAACTTGGTCTGTATTATTTATCTTCAAGATTAAGAGACTTATTATACATGCAGTAATTTTTATTAAGGTTCAAGACACAGTATTTTTAAGGCTCACTCGATTCTTATTGTCCGTCCTCTAATAGTATGGGAGACCCACATACGATGTGATAATTTTTATTGAGATAATTTTAGAAGCCTACATATGAATAAAAATTCAGGTTTACTTTAATACCACTTGTCATAGGTCGATGCTTGCTATTGACTCAAAAGACTAATCCGTTAGATAATACTGCATATTCACCTTTATATATTTAAGATTCACCTAATTTTTATTTAATGTGGGATGTGACAGTTTAAATAGCTTTCCCTACACCTGCTCCAATAAAAGAACGGGTCATGACCTTGTTGAGGAAAGGCTGAACAAATTCGTGTGTAATGAACATTGGAAGAATGGATCTTTAAGCTCGAGGGTTTAGCATATAGCTGCCACAAGATCAGATCACTGCCCTCGTCCTTTTGAAAATTTGGAAACAGACTCATAGAGGAGGAGGAGGAAAAGAACAGCTCATAGGTTTCATTATGAAGACTATTGGAACAAGTATGAGAAATGCACAGAGATTATTAAGGAAAAATGGGAAAGCCATGAAGAATTAATTCACGATCTTGTAAACAACTTGTTGGCTAAAGCTGACGGAACAAAAGCAGCAATGTGACACTGGAGCAATGAGGAATTGGGCAATAGAAAGAATAGGATAGAAGAGTGTTTGAAGGAACTGTATATATACAAAACAACTAACCTACAATATGATCAAGTAGCAAAATCAGTATCCTGGAAAAATATATTGACAATCTTCTGCGAGATAAAGAACTATACTGGAAGTAAATGGCAAAAATTCAATGGTTACAGGAAGGGGATAGAAATATGGAATTCCTCGATGCTAAGGCAAGCAGCAGAAGAAGAAATAATACAGTTCGAGGGCTTTTGGATGAGAATGATGATTAGGTTGAAACGGAGCAAGGAAATGAGCATATTCTCACTAACTACTTTACCAACCTCTTCAGATCTGATGCTGTTATAGATGATAAAAGACAATAAGGTCTTTAACATTTGAATAGAGCAGTAACACAAGAGATGAATAAATCCCTCCTTAAAACTTTTTACTAGGGAGGACGTTGTAAGGGCAGTGTGGCAGTCAGGACCATCCAAGGCATTAGGCTTTGATGGCTTCTCTGTAGGGTTCCATCAACAACATTAGAAGCTTGTAGGAGAAGATACCATTAGAGCTTGCCTACATATCCTAAATTAAAGAGGTAATGTGGCAAATTTGAAACATACTCTCATTATATTAATCCCAAAATTATTTAACCCACAAAGGCCTATTGATTTTTAGCCTATTAGCTTGTGTAATGCACTTTATAGATTTGTTGTTAAAACCATAGCCAATAGGTTAAAAACTATACTCACTTACCTTTTTTCCCCTAACCAAAGTGCATTTATACCAACTAGACTTATTAGTTATATTATTATCATTGCTTATGAGTGTTTGCATAAAGTTAGGATGAATAGAAGATGAAAGGTAGGCTATGTTGCCCTACAGATGGACATCAGCAAAACATACAATAGAATCGAGTAGCAGTTCCTTAAGGCAGTTCTGAAAGAGCCTGGATTGACAAATTCATGGGTTTAACTTATCATGAGATGCACAACGACCACAACATTTTCTACAATCATAAATGGGGCAGCTAAGAGTCCTTTTAAAGTTGGGAGGGGTCTGAGACAAAGGTACCATCTCTCACCATACCTCTTTATTCTTTGTGCTGAGATATTAATCTATTTGATCCGTAATGCATAAAATGTTTGGCAGCTTAAAGGCACAAAATTTAGCCCTAACCTATATATCTCACCTCATTTTTTTACTAATGATAGCCTCATTTGCATTAGGGTTAAGGAGACAGATTGTTGGGTGTTAAAAGAAGATCTTTGACACATATGTTGTAGCTTTTGGACAGATTTTTAATTATAGTAAATCCTTCATCTTCTTTAGCCCTAATGTGCCAAGGAAAGAAGGTCTAGTAATTCAGCACATTTTCTAGCTCCATATGGTATATATGAATAAAAGGTACTTAGGTCTACCATCTATAGTGGGAAAAAATAAGAAATCATTCTTTAATAAGATCCAACTCAGAATTGCAAAATAGATAAAAACTTGGCAGGAGAAACTGTTTTCTAGTGGTGGCAAATACCCTTATAAAGGTTATGGCACAGGCAGTCCCAACTTATGCAATGAGCACCTTTAAACTTAATGGAAGCAGGTGGAAGGATATGTAAAGAATGATAAGGGATTTGTAGTGGGGCTCAAGAGGCAAAGAAAAGAGAAAGATGCATTGGGTCAGCTGGCAAAAACTGTGCCGATCCAAGAGCAAATGCGAAATTGGTTTTAGAGATTTATGGTGCTTTTAATCAAGCATTGCTTGTTAAATAAGGGTGGAGGCTCATCCAATTTCATGATGCTCTGGTATCCAAAATCCTCAAAGCCAAATATTTTAAATGTTATGAAATTGAGGGGTGATGCAGGGTCGCAGCTAAAACAAAATTGAAAAAAATAATAAAATAAAAATAAGACAAAACACAAGAGTTTACGTGGTTCGGCTTTTAGCCTACGTCCACGGGCGAAGACAGAAGAATCTTTTACTATTAAAAATAGAGAATACAAGTATTGTAGTATTTTAGCCTTACAACCCAAAACCCCAATACACCCAATTCACTCAAAAAACTTTCTCAAAAATTTAGAAACTTTCTCTAATTTGCAATGTTAAATGAATTGTTAAACTCTCCCATTTATAGAGAGAGTTTAGCATGGTGGACAGCCAAGAAATGGCTGTCCACCCTTGCTAGAAAATTGCTGGCACCGTGTGCCAGCAATTATATAGCTGGCACACGGTGCCAGCTACCAGCATTTCTCCCACTTGGAGATTTGATTGAGAATTAATCAATTCTCCACACCATTCTTTCTTCTTCGCCAAAGTCATATTGCCTACGTGTCTACTAGGCCATGCAAGGATCTGCACCATACAAACTTGTTGGTATTGGTGGGTTTGGTCAATACATCTGCTAGGTTATCATCCGTATGAATTTTTTTCATATCCACACTTCCATCTTCTATCACTTCACGAATAAAGTGATATTGAACACCTATGTGCTTCATTCTTGAATGAAAAGCTGGATTCTTTGCAATGTGCAAGGCACTCTAACTGTCACAAAATAATTCAACTTTCTCTTGCTTGCGCCCGAGCTCCTCCAGTAATCTTTGTATCCAATTTGCTTCCTTGCAAGCTTGTGTAGCTGCCATGTATTCTGCTTCTGTAGTAGATAATGCCACAACAGTTTACAGTTTCGAAACCCAGCTTACAGCTCCACCTGCAAGTTTAAACACATAGCCAGTAGTGGATTTTTTTTTATCAAGGTCTTCTGCAAAATCTGAATCCACATAGCCCTTAACAATAAAATCTGATCCTCCGTAACATAAAGCAACATCTGAGGTACCCTTAATGTATCTAAGGATCCTCCTAACACAACCTCAATGCTCTCTACCAGGATTCGCTATGTATCTACTAACTGCTCCCACTGCTTGTGCAATGTCTGGTCTGGTACAAATCATAGCGAACATTAAACTTTCCACTGCTGATGCATACGGTACTCGAGACATCTCCTTCCTCTCTGCTTCTTTGCTATGACACATCTTAGAGGATAACTTGAAATTAACAGGGAGTGGGGTACTAATTGGCTTACAATCTTGCATGTTGAAGCGCCACAAGATTTTCTTTAAGTAGTTCTTCTGAGAAAGCCAAATCTTCCTGTTATTTCTGTCTCGGTGAATTTGCATCTCTAGAATCTTGTTTGCTGGTCCCAAGTCCTTCATATCAAATTCCCTAGCCAACTGTGCCTTCAATTCTTGGACTCGCTCTTTGTTGGGGCCTGCCACCAACATGTCATCCACGTACAACAGTAAAATAATGAAATCATTATCATCTTTAAACCTTTTGTAGTATGTACAATGGTCTGAACTAAGTCTGTTGTATCCAAGGCTGATGATATAGGAATCAAATCTCTTGTACCAACACCTCGGCGCCTGTTTGAGACCGTACAGAGATTTGTTCAACCTGCAAACTAAGTTCTCTTTTTTATTCTTCTTTTAAACCTTCTGGTTGGAGCATATAAATTTCTTCTTCAAGTTCTCCATGAAGAAAAGCTGTTTTCACATCTAGCTGTTCTAGATGTAAGTCAAATGTAGCACACATTGCCATGACTATTCTGACTGTCGTGAGTCGAACCACAGGGGAAAATATCTCATTAAAGTCAATACCTTCTTTCTGAGCATAACCTTTCACTACCAATCTCGCACGATACCGCTCCACTTGGTCATTGCCATCCCGTTTGATCTTGTAGACCCATTTGTTTTCAATGGCTTTTCTTCCACGTGGCAGTGCAACCAGCTCCCATGTTTTGTTCTTATGCAAAGCTTCAATCTCTTCTTACATTGCTGTCATCCATAGAGAAACATCTTGACTTTTAGAAGCCTCCTGAAAAGTTGTTGGCTCTCCATCCTCTGTTAGAAGGCAGTATGCAACATGAGCCTCCATGACATACTCCGAGTGCCACGCTGGTGGTCGTCTCTCACGAGTTGATCGACGATTATCTGTAGCCTCAGACTCTGCTGATTCTTGTTCTTCGTGCCCTGGTGCTGCTTCAGAAGAATCTGAATCTTATTGTACTTGATTATTTTCCATTTGTACCGTTGTAGTCTCTGGATTTTCCTTCACTATGCTATCATCTTTATTATTCCTTTGCAGTTTATCTTCTGCAAATATCACATCTCTGCTAATGACAACCTTGTGGGTAGTGGGATCCCACAGGTGATACCCCTTGACTCCATCAGCATATCCCAAGAAAAGGCATTTTCTGGATTTTGGATCCAGCTTCGTTGTTTCTTGGGGATTATACATCACGTACACAGGACTTCCAAATGTATGAAGGTGACAATAATCAACTGGTTTTTCAGTCCACATCTCCATCGATGTCTTCAACTTGATTGCTGTTGATGGTGATCGATTTACCACAAAACAGGCGGTTTTGACTATTTCTGCCCAAAATGTCTTGGCTAAACCTGCAATTCTCAACATAGCTCTTGTTCTCTCCAATAAGGTTCTGTTCATCCGCTCTGCTACTTCATTCTGCTGAGGCGTGTAAGCTGTACTGAATTACAGCTTTATGCCTTCTTGTTGGCAGAATGCAATAAAATCCTCATCAGTATATTCTCCTTCATTATCTGTCCTTAAACACTTGATCTTCTTTTATAATTCAAGTTATACACGCGCTCTAAATATTTTGAAAGCTTCAAACACATATGACTTCTTTTTGATTGGATATACCCAACATCTCCTGGAGTAATCATCTATGAATGATACAAAATATCTCGCTCCTCCTAAGGACATCACCGGTGCTTGCCAAACATCAGAGTGGATCAATTCTAGAATTTCTTTACTTCTAGAACTGAATGTGCTGAACTTTAATCTGTGCTGCTTACTTGTGACACAGTGCTCACAGAAAGGTAAATGAACCGATTTGAGCCCAGGAAGTAAATTTTGATCAGAGAGGATCTTCAAACCTCGTTCTGACATATGGCCCAGTTTGTGATGCCACATTATCGTTGACTCTTCTGCTGAACTAGTTGATACAACAGATGCATCTCCTTCCTGCAGTGTTTCTCCATTAAGCATGTACAAATTTGCAGCAACTTTTTTTGCCTTCATTATTACAAGCGCGCCTTTGAGAATTTTCATTATTCCATTTTCAATTTGGGTCTTACACCCAGTGTTATCTAATTGTCCCAATGAAAAAAGATTCTTCTTGAGGCCTTTCACATGTCGCACCTCCTGGATAATACGAACAATACCATCGTACATCTTCATCTTGATGGATCCTATTCCAGCGATTTCCAAAGCATGATCGTTCCCCATATATACAGATCCTCCAGAGGTAGGTTCATATTGATGGAACCATTCTCTCTTAAAGATCATGTGCCATGTAGCTCCAAAATCCATGAGCCATACATCAGAGAACCTTTTTCTGCTTTCAACAACTGTTGCTGCCTCGCTGTATAAAATTTCACCATCATCTGAGGTGCTTACAATATTCCTTTGAGCTTTGTCCTCTGCACTTTTCTTCAATCCCCAACAATCCTTCTTCAAATGGTCTTTCTTGCCACAATGATAGCATTTGACGTTCTTTTTACTTCTGGATTTTGGTCTACCATGATTTTGACTCCCACTGGGGCCACGTTCTGTTGATCTACCTCTCATCATTGTCAAAGCTTCTGCTTACTGCGAACATTCCTGTTTGTCTTTTTTATTTTTCCGTCTTCGTTCTTCTCCCAATATAGCAGCTGTAACATCATCGAAGACTAAGAATTTCGTTAGGATATTATTTGTCAAGTTGATGATGAGTTGATCATACGAATTTGGTAGGCTTTGAAGTAAAATCTCCGCACGTTCACCTGCCTCTATTTTATGCCCCAAGGAAGTGAGTTGGGAAAATAGAGTATTTAATGTGTTGATGTGCTCCGTCACTAAAGTGGATTCTGCCATTCGAAGGGTGTACAATCTCCTTTTTAAGAAGATCTTGTTGTGCAAAGATTTGGCCTCATACAATTTTATGAGAGTATCCCATATCTCTTTTGCTGTCTTCTTTTTCGCTAGACTGGATAGCACGTTATCAGCAAGTGCTAGATGCAGATCAGCAACTGCATTACCGTCAACCTCATTCCACTTGATATCATCAGTAATACCAGCGGGCCTTTCATCAATCGCTTCTAAGCACTTGTTTTTCCTTAAAATTGCCTTTATTTTCATTTTTCACAATGTAAAATTACCTCCATTGAACTTCTCAACTTCGTATTTTACCGCCATTACTTTTCACCACGAACTACTTTCTGCTAGGATTGGCTCCCACTGTTTCACGTGATTAGTAACTGTACATATGAACAGTAACTGTATGTATAAATAGTAACTGTATATGTGAATAGTAACCATATACATAAATAGTGACCTCCTTCAACCAGAAGCTCTGATACCACTTGTTAGAAAATTGAGGGATGATGTAGGGTCGCAGCTAAAGCGAAATTGAGAAAAATAATAAAAATAAAAATAAGACAAAACACAAGAGTTTACGTGGTTCAGCTTTTAGCCTACGTCTACGGGCGAAGACAGAAGAATATTTTACTATTAGAATTGGAGAATACAAGTATTGTAGTGTTTTAGCCTTACAACCTAAAACCCCAATACACCCAATTCACTCAAAAAACTCTCTCAAAAATTTAGAAACTCTCTTTAATTTGCAATGTTAAATAAATTGCTAAACTCTCCCATTTATAGGGAGAGTTTAGCATGGTGGACAGCCAAGAAATGGCTGTCCACCCTTGCTGGAAAATTGCTGAAAAATTGCTGGCACCGTGTGCCAGTAATTATGTAGCTGGCACCGTGTGCCAGTAATTATGTAGCTAGCACACGGTGTCAGCTACCAGCATTAAGCACATCAACTTCTGAGAGGCAATGGTGGGCAATACTCCTTCATACATATGGATACACTCATTAGGGAAGAAAAACAATTGAAGAGTAAATGTTCTTCAATAAATTTATTTAATTTATAATTAATATAATTTATATATAGGGTATACATACTAATCTTCATAAATTTTTCATTAATCATAAGTTTAGCCAAATGATGAAGATTTATAATTTTTATCTTGAAGGTTAAGAGTTCAAATCCCCTCAAACTCGGTTCTTTTGTTTTGTTCTCAAATATTCAGAGATAAAATCATCAAGTCATATATTATTAAGGATAAAATTATATAAAGTATTAAAAGATAACATAATATTCCTAACGGATGGGAGTTTAAGAGAATAAATAGACATTAACTGAAACTACATATTAAGGATAAAATTGTAAAATTATGTAAAGTATTAAAAAATAACATAAAAAATTAAAAAAATTATATAAATTGTTAAAAGATAACATAATATTCATAACGGATGGGAGTTTAAGAGAATAAATATATATTAACTGAAACTATGTATTACGGGTGAAATTTTAAAATTATATAAAGTATTACAAAATAACATAATATTCTTAATAGATGAGAGTTTAAGAGGATAAATAAACATTAATTGAAACCACGTATTAAGAGTAAAATTATAAAATTATGTAAAGTGTTAAAAGATAACAAAATATTTCTAATGGATAAGAGTTTAAAAAGATAAGTGAATATTAATTAAAATCACATATTAAAGTTAAAATTATAAAATATTAAAAAATAACATAATATTTTTAATAACATAAAAATTTAAGAGGATAAATAGATATTAACTAAAATCACCTAGATAACAGTAGTCTTCCCTCAAGTATTATATTGTTATTATAACTTAATAATTCTTTTTGGTCAGACAATGTAATCGGTCACATGAAATGATTATATTAATGACCTTACAAGAGCCGTGTGGCAATTTGAACCATATGGTCAATCTGAACGTTAGATGCCTGGTAAATTTGACTGGAATTCCATTTGTTTAATTTGATAAGAACAAAGCATGTGGATTAAGAAATCGATATTATGTACCCCACGATTGACGCAACTTAAAAAAAAGATACATCTTATCCCCTTGTGTTGAAATGAAATGAACTTGAAACTTTGAACGCAAATTTTACAATCTATTATTTATATACACACTTAATTTTAAGGAGGATCTCAATTTACTGATAGTATTATTCTCGACTAAATAATGTTATATGTTGTTTAAACAATCCAGTTGTGGAAAAAAGTAAGGCAACGCCAAAAAGAAAATGTGAATTCGTGCTGGTAATATTCATTTCATTTTTTTTTTAAATTGTATTATTTCCACAAAAATTCCCAATAATATATTTGGTATATCTTGGAATATTCCTGCAGTCTGGTAAAAGAGTCGACGAGTAATGTATGCAGACACGTAGTTGGTCTACTTCTCCGCAATTTCAAATGTCATCATGAAATGTTGACCTATCTCAACCTCTCATTTAGGAAGGCAAGTTAGTCGGATGTTAAAAAATTTGACGTGTTTTGAATTTGAAAATTTCAGTTTTGTTTTTTTAGATTTGGATTGAAAATTTTGGTTCATTTTTTTGCCGGAATTTGAAAATCCGACTCAATTTGAATTATATATTTTAAAAATTATTTTAAATTAATTTTTAAAATTCTTGAATTTTAATATATATATATATAAATATAATAATTACTTCACAAAATAAATACTCTAAAAATTTAAATTTAACATAAAAATTAAAAAATTTAAATTTAACATAAAAATTAAAAAATTTAAATTTAAATCTTAATCCAACCTGCGTTTTAAACCTAAATATGACCTAACCTAAAAAGATATAAGTAAAATTTGGATTTCAAATTTATAAAAAAAATTTGAATCTTGATACAAGTTTAAAAAAACTTGAATCCTAATTAAAATTTTGCCATCTATACTCTCATTTAAGCTTATAATTTCAGTCTACAATATTTTAATATTTATTAGATAAGTTAGATGCCCAAAGAATTTTTTTTTAAAAAATGAATATTTACTTTATCAAGTTTTTTTTTAAAGAAAAAAAATTATTAATGAATGCAATATCATTAAATTAAATTATTTACATTACATTATAAGATTATTTATATAAAACTAAACCAATTATTAAGACACTATACAAAATAGTTCAACTAAAATATGCTAAAATCTAAATCTCTTACTAGAAGAGATATAAACAAACTTATTATAGGAAACCATCTACATAGGCAAGATCTCTGCCCTTATTGAGGGCATAGAATCCTACCCTCACGTAGGAAGAAAAATACATAAAATACTACATATCATACATTTTAACATGTTCCAGCATTACTCATTCAAGCTTTAATCTACTGTCAAGCATTAGATAAATTCATTTAAGTTTTGATGATCGTGAGAAGACTTTAACGTTGCCAAATATTGCATCCTCACTAAATTTGGGTTTGAGCGACTGCCAATGAGCTAAGCTTGCTTAGCAGGCAATGATTGTTTCCTCGCAATGGATGGCAACGAAAATTGAGCACCGGAGTTTGCAGAGGGAATGCTTATGTGGCGACACTGATGGAGACTCGACGCTGTTAACAAAGGCGTGGGTAAAGCCGAGACGAAGGCTGATAACGACGACAATGGCTGGTTTAGCTGAGAATGGAATATCTTAGTGAAGACCACTGTTGACTAAGTGTTTGCACGGGATGAAGTTTTTGAGGAAGAGAAAACCAAAAGATATAAAATAAATTGTCAAAAAAATTAGAAAGAAAGTGGAAAAAAACCTGAAATATATATTAAAATGGGTGGAAGCTGTAAAGGTAAGGAGGTCGTGTGTCTACTAAAGAGGAAGTTGAAGGCCCTCTCTGCAGTTGATATGAAGGGATATAAGCACCACAACTAAGATTAATGTGTTGGTATTTATAAGTGTATTTTAAACAAACTAATGTAAATCAAAGCATGGGAGTAGAGAGAAATAGTCGTAAAGAGAAATAGAATGAATGGGACAAAAAGAGATGCTCAAACCACTATAAGCTTAGCATTGTATCGCCCAAGTCGGTGGCTAGGGCGTTGTAGCGATAGCATCTGGGCATTACGGCATCAAGTCGAGTTTTTTAAAATTGTTTTGTTGAGCGTTGCAGTGCCCGTAGATGAGTACCATGGCGCTGGGAGTTAGAAATATGACTCTTGGAAGAGTCATATACATCTTCCAATGGTTGTGGCCGTTTGAATAGGTGTTATGTCTCTTTAGAGAGATATCTCATCTTTATATATATTGCAGGTACATTTCATTTGATTTATCTAACAACTCTTCTGTTGGAGCTGGTGCTCACGTGCCATTCCAATATTGTATGAATATTAATTGTTAATATTTATACAATAAACATTTCGTATAAAGATTGTTAATATCATATTAATATGGTAAAATGCTTGTAACATTTCAGACATTGATTGATCTGAAATAGTTCAGATCTGGTTTAAAGGAGTTTAGACCAGAACTAATAGTTATCAAAGCTGAGAGTTATAAATGTTAATAGTTAGCACTGTTAATAGTTATCAGTTTATAAGAGTCAGCGAGGTCTAAAGAGTTAGAACTTTGTCTATAATGGGACAAAGACCTGAGAGTATACTTATAATGATATAATTGCAAAGAGTTGCAATAGGTGCTAAGAAATATCATTATGTAAGTATGTCTCAAATATAATGTTCCTGATCTATGATCATCAATGCGGGTCTATCGGTGAATTCACAATATATAGATTAGTGTATGTCTATATCTGACTAGTTCAGATGGTTGTTCTTAGCTGACCATGAGCTTAGAGCTTGTATAGACATGCGGGTATCCAGTCAGGATTGGATACTGAACAGACTTATGAGGACCCCAATAGATATCCTATGAAACCGTCAAAGGAAGGTCCTCTCGAGTTGAGTAGTAATCGTGGTCCTTTGACCTGAGCGCCACGGTGGTCTTGTGAGTGATCCATCATACTTTGGTTCCACATATGTCAGAGACCTTTCATGGTCTGACCGCTATGTGTCGCTGGGTATGGTCCGATGCTCATGGAGTCCGGTGTGCGTAGATACGGGATCCATCAGCTTACGTAGGTAAGTTGTATATCCGATGCTCCGAGATTGTATTTCATAAAGTCTTGTGGCCACAAGCAAAAACCCAGGAAAAGAGTTTCCCACAGGGTTAAACAATATAGCAAAAATGTTTGCGTATATTGTTTATCGAGATACGAATCTGGAGATAAGATTATTGGATGAGCAAATGGGGATTTGATGGTGCTGATCTATATCTCCGCACATCCAGGGTATACATGATGGAAGGATTGTACGTATACGTTATGACCTCAACTTGTATGGTCTGACACGCTGATTTGTAATATTCGTAACGTGTGCGTGGGGCATCGATTACGGATTAATGGAATAGTTCCATTTGACAAATCGGGTGTAGACCTAGAGAGTCCCAATATGAAATGTACTCTTTGAGCACTTGGGTAGTGTACCGTATTGAATTGTTCAATACAGTATAATTCAGCAATTACTAAGGTTACGTTAACTAAAGTATATGGTTAAATGGTGGGACCCACTTTAGGTTAACTTGGTAACCAAGTAAGGATATAAAAGTAATTTCACTTTATGATTATTTAATTGTTAAATAATTAAAATAAATATTTATTTGTTTAATTGTTAAATAAATGATTTAACTTAAGTAGGGTTAAAGGTTAACCATAAGGTTAAGTTAGTTAACTTTACTTAATGGTTAAGTAAAGGTTAACCTAATCATGGTTAAGTTAGTTAACTATGGTTAAATTAATTAAATATTTATTAACTTAAAAGTTAAGTTAAAGTAATCTAACTATGGTTAAATGTTAACTAAGGTTAGGTTAAGCCAAATGAAATACAAATAAAATTCAAATTAATTTGGAATTTATGCATTAGTATATAAAGTGAAATGAAATTGAAAATAATTAAGATTTTTGAAATTGGTTTTAGATTTTAGGTTTTGCATTTTGGGAGCCAATTCAATTTGAGAAATTGAAATTGTTTGTTTTGTGTTTTAAGTGTTAGAACAACAAAACAAACTAGATATATGGTTACTAAATGTAATAACTAAAAACAAGATTTGTTTTATTTATTCAAGAGTTGAATAAAAGGAAAAATAAATTTGATTAAGTTAGATTGTTTAACTTTGAAAAATGTTTAAGAGTTAAATATATATGCTGGATTAAGATGCTGCCATTCTAGACAATCAAACTCACCCTTGTTGATTGCTAGAATTGATCAAAGATTCATTTCATGGTGGACTTCAAAGAAAATTAATCCAAAGGCTTCATTGGTGATATTTCTCAATTTCGAATTTCAGTTTAATCAAATGTTATTTTCTGTGTTCATTATATTTAATCTTCCGCTGTGCACATGTATGTATGAGATATATATATTGTTTGTATGATGAACACAACCCACATGCAAGCACCCTAAGTTTTATTTATTCGCCTAACCCAAATAACCCAACATCTTCATCATCTCGATTTGAATTCTCTCTATTTATCAACTCAAAGTTTTTTATTTATTATCCAAAAAATTTGTATTTGGTGTGCACATTTGTAAATTCTAATTGTTATTGAATCTTGGAACTATACTACCATTTAAACCCTTCTATAACTTTATTTTTATCATTGTGGAGGTAAAAATAATTTTAAAGACAGTGCACAGTATGCATTGACATTTGTTACTTGAATTGTTGGTAAAAATATATGTATTATAAGTCAAAGTTTTCTCTAAGTTGGCTTTCTTAAAAAAAATAGATTCAAAGAATTATACATTTTAAAATTATATTATATTATTTACATCAAACAATCCAATATATCGTCTAATACTAAAAATATATATGCAACACTATTTTGGATATAACCTATAAATATAAAATCAATTATCTTAATTCCTACCATTTTCTTTTTAGGGTAAGGAATTAGGATATTTACAAGACACCTCCACAATTTGAGGTATAAAATATTAAGCGAATGACCTTTCCATAAACTCAGAGAGTGTAATTTCTGTTTTCTTATAAGGAATTCTATTTTGTATATAGAAAGTAATCAGAAAAGCTTGCTAGGCACTACCTTAAAAACTATTTCTACCCACACAATGATAATAATCAAAGTGCAGAAGGATTTGGATGGTAATATAGTTTCAGGATTCAATGACAATTAAAATTTATAAATGTGCACACTAAATGCAAATTATTTAGTTGCATTTAGTCAACAAGTAAAAAACTTTGAGTGTAATAGATAAATAGAGAGAATTTGAATCAAGATAATGAAGAGTTTTTAGATCAATCAAATGGAATGTGTCTGCAGTATATATAAAGATGGGATGTCTCTTTGGAGAGACACAATACATGTTCAAAAGGCTATAATTATTAGAAGAGGTAGATAACCCTTTCAAGAGTCACATTCCCAGCCCCTAGTATTGTGGCGTTCATCTAGAGGCACCGTAGAGCTCAACATGACAATTTTAAAAACTTGACTGAGCCCTGCAGCACTTAAAGCCCCGAGTTGCTGAGCCAAAGCCTATAGTGGCTTGAGCACCTCTTTTTGTCCTCTTTATTTTGTTTCTCTTATCGGCTATTTCTCCCTACTCTAATGCTTTGATTTATATTAGTTTGTTTGAAATACACTCATAAATACCAACATAATGTATATTGTAAGGTTGAGCACGGTTCGGTTACAGTTGAAATTGAACCATGATTTTTTCTATTTTCTTTAGAAGAAAACCAAAAAAATTGAAAATATAAAAACAATCGAACCGGTTCAATTTTGGTTTATTGCCCTAATTAAAAACAAATTGAGGAATGACAAACTAAGGGTTCAAATTCGTATTTGCAAAGAGAAATGCTTCTATTTTGCTAATAGTGCTAAGAATAATTATTAGCTTAAAACACTTTTCTTTCTTTATATTGTACAAGAAAACAGAAAAAATTGAAAATATAAAAACAATCGAACCAGTTTAATTTCGGTTTATTGCCCTAATTAAAAAAAATTGAGGAATGACAAACTAAGGGTTCAAATTCGTATTTACAAAAGAATAATTATTAGCTTAAAACAATTTTCTTTCTTTATATTGTACTTAAACATATTAATAATTAAAAATAAACAAAACTAGAAGCCTGAAAAGGTAGATTCGAACCCATGACGATGAAGAAAGCCTTAACATAGCCAATTTGCCAACTGAGTTAAAGTTAATTTAGTGATCAAAATACATTTCATTTATTTGTACTAAATCTTTAAGTATTAATAATTAAAAAAAGAAGTGAACTTGCTGGGAATTGCACCGTGGATACAAGAAAATAAAAAGTCTTAATTAACCAACTGAGCTAAAGCCTAATGTCTTTGGTATTAGTAACTATTAAAATAAAAGTAATTGGCCATGAATCAAACCTGGACACTGTACACTTAAACACCTCGTCAGTTGATCAACTTACCAACAGAGCCAAGGTGTTTTGCAAGCAAGTACTTATTATGTTGTTCTATATAACTGGTTTATCAGTTCGATTTTGGTTCTCACAAAATCGAACTGAAACATACTAATTTTTTTAGTTTTTTATTTTTTAAAAACCAAACGGTTTTTTATCTAAATAAAAATTGAATTGATCTGGCAATTTGATACAGGCTTTTTTTTCAGTTCTCGATTTTTTTACCCGCCATTAATGTATTGATTTAAAAGAGTTTTAATGAGACAAAATTAGAGAGTAATTTATCGAATTATTTTTTTTGAAAGTTCAAGTGTAATATCATTGAAATAAATCAGCAATATTACAATGTAAAGCTCTGATATAAAATCAGAAGATTACCGGAACACTACACAAAGATCAGATAGATCTATTATGACTCGTTTGGACAAATTACTCTCTTATAAAAAGAACATACCAGTCCCTTAATAAAAATTATCCAATAAAGGATTATTACAACTACCCCTAACGAGGAGACCTACCCTCTTATAGGAGGGATACCCTACCCTCAAGCAAGAGGGACAAAATTCTCATAACCTGCGGAGTTGAACACAACACTGACTTCGGCCAAGTTCTTCTATCAGCCCTTGCTTAACTCCTTCTTTCGTAAACCGGTCGCTGGTTGATCTGATCCAACCCCGGACACGCAAGGCCTAATAAGGTACCAACTGTCCTTACAAAGAGGAACATCACAAAGTAACACAAACCACACTGCCAATACAACATCCAATTACAATAATAACCCAACATGACACATCATAGCCATAATTATCAAGAGTTACAGCACAGCCCCCAAAAGATCAAGACTATAATATATTGGGAATCGAGTGTGTTACATACGAGTATATACACAATTTTAAAAATTTACTACACGCAGCAGAAACATGTTAACATATAGACTCGATTTAACAAATTAAACATATATCAGATATATACATAAGTATAACTATTATACAAAATATACATAATGAACAATTGTATTTAAAATAAAATATAAAGAACACTTACCTAATGAAGGTAAGTTTACAAAATATTCAAGTCCTCCAAAAATTCACCTTGAAGTATATTGTTAAACAATTCTAGTCCATAACGGTTTGGTGGGATTATGGAGCTAGAATGATAGTTTTAGAATTTTCAGCAACTTGTATTCAAACTCTTTGAATACAAATATTTGTTTCATAAATATGATTATGGTTTAGCCATCCATAAAAAGAGATGAAGATAAAGTTTTCTTTTGTTCTTGTTAGTAACAATTTACTAACACAACAACAATAAATTCTTTTTGTCTTTGCTAAATTATCCAAGTGTGTAGGATGAGAAAAACATAGAAAAAATTCACACACTAATCTTTCAACTCCTTGAAAGAAAAAATAAGATAAAGCATTTTTTTCTCTCCCTCTCTTTTGCTTGGCCAAATTACCCATCTCTAATTGAATGAATATGCCTTCATCTATTTTGTTTCAATTTGTTAACATAAAATATTCAATTGCTTTCATTATTTTCTTAATGGATGAAACATTATCATAACAAGAATAAGTGCTCCTTACATTTGCAAAGAAATGGCCGCCCATTTCAATGAATAAAAATTTATTTAATGCCTACATTAATATATTTAATACAAAAAGTCTCCATCATTCAATGGCAATATATTTAATTCTATTAAATAAAAATTAATGTAACTAAATCATATAGTAATGTTTAGTGGATTAAATGTATATAATAATATTATAAAGTAAAACAAAAATTATTTTTGCATTAGTTTATTGATATATCATGATATAAAATGAAAGAGCTTAGATTTTTTCATTTGTCATCATTCTATTGGTTAACAACTCTTCTTAATTAATGAATAATATACTTAATAATTAAATCTTGATAAATGCACATCCCGAGGATCTCAAAATAATTATTTTATTTTGTTAAGATTTACTAGATCGAATTATTCAATCCAATCTGCTACCCTAGTGCGGAACGAGTACATTTCATATTGTAAAACTTTTTGGGTCTATGTTTAGTTTGTCATATGGGGCTCATACATATGTCCGTGAATGATGCCTCACACATACACACACGTTACAAATATTATAAATCAGTACATTGGATCATGCAAGTTGATGTTATTGTATATTCGTATAATCCCTCCATCATTTATATCTATGAAGAGCAGAGATATAGATCATCACCGTCAAATCTCTATTTGATCAATCATGAACTTATTTTCAGATTATATTTCGTTAAACAATATCCATAAACACTTTTGTGATATTGTTTATTCCTACGGAATATATTTTTCGAGGTTTATACTTGTGGTCACAAGATTTTTTGAAATACAATCTCGAAGCATCAGAATATACAACCTACTCATATAAGCTGATAGATCTCATATCTACGCACACCAGACTCCATGAGTATCGGACTATACCTAGCGACACCCAACGGTCAGACCATGAAAGGTTTTTGACATGTGTTGAATCAAAGCATGGTGGATCACTCACAAGCCTACCGTAGCGCTCAGGTCAAAAAACTACAAATACTACTCAACTCAAAAGACCTTCCATTGATGGCTTTATGAGATGTTTATTGGAGGTCCTTGTGAGTCTGTTCAATATTCAGTTCTCACTGAATACCTGCATCTCTATATTAACTTCCACTAAACTCATGGTTTGCTAAGATTAACCATCTGGACCATTCAGATATAGACATACACTAATCTATATTAATGGGTTCCACCGATAGACTCGCATCGATAAAATTAAATCAGGAATATAGTGTTTTAGAACATACTTGCATAATGATATTTTCTAACCCTATCTGCAACTATATCATTACTAATATAATCCAGGTCATTGTCATATTTCAGATAAGGCTTTAACTCTTTAGATTTCGCTAACTCTATGAACCTGCTAACTCTATGAACCTGCTAACTCTTAGCACCAGTAACTCTTAGTTCTTTTAACTATTAGCGTTGCTAACTCTTAGCACTGACTTAAACTCTTTTAGGCCAGATCTGAACTCTTTCATATCATATAATGTCTGAAACGTTACAAGCATCTTACCATTTAATAATAAATAATATTAACAATTTTATTAGAAATGATAATTGTATAAATACAATCATTAAATTTTTATACTTAATGAGATGGCACGTAAGCACAAATCTCATCACAATAGCAACAAGAGTTGTCTGCCTGAAGATAACACGAGTGACATGAGTGCCGCTGAGAAAGCTACTGGCCAGAGAAGGCAAGCGACAACATTGGTAAGTGGAGTTGCTCGGGCAACTGAAACACATGGCCGAGAGTGATTGCAATGGTGGCAGGTATCAAAGAATTGGACGAGGACATTGGAATGGGCAATAATAGATTCCGACGATAAAAGATAGCGGAGGGACGACGAGACTCGTCGAATTGGTGGATCCCATACAATTTGGTGATGAAGATTGGATCGGAGCCTCCAAGCAGAGAGGTGGTTGCTGTCATGGTGCTCTACTTGTACTCCAAAAGTTGGCGAGAATATCATTGGGAATAGACTATCAAAAAGAAGAAAAAAAATCAACACTAAAACTAAAAGAGAAAAAAGGCTATAAAAAAAAAAAGAGGAGGAAAGAGACTATGTTTTCCTCCACCGGAGGAGGGCCGAGGGAGAGAGAAAAATGAGCGACACTGATGTTTTTTTTTTAGTCTAGAGTATTTTGACTGATTTTTTTTTCCTTTCACATAATACAAGACTTGTATTAGTAAAAGAGTTGGTTAATTTATCGAGTTAAATACAACATAAGTTTGGACTTTGGAGCGTCATGCATTATGCCATCTTATCTTAATCGTAATTTCAAATGATTGAACTTTAAAATAAATAAAAAAACAAAAGAAATTACAAACCAATGATAAGCAGAAACCACTAGAAATACGAATTAGAGTTTGATAACAATAAAATGCAGACCTTATAATTTCAAAAGTACAATGATTATGGTTCAAATTTAAAGGTTATGACATATTAAGAAATAGGATAAATTTGAAACATAGAAGGTGTAAAGTCAAGTTATAGTCAATCAAATGCAATTGACCCTTAAAGAAAGAACATGCATACTGATTAATGCCGAGAGGTACGTGAAATGACCTCTCTTTGTGTATGTATGTACACAAAGAGAGGTCATTTACAGGTCATGGGTCTAAGTAATTTTTAATGTATACTTTGCCTAGGGGCATTGTTCATAACATGTGTATCAGCACATGCAAGCCTCACAAAAAGGATGTCGAAAAGTAAAGCAAAGTAAATACATTACGTGGGTTCAACGATATTTTAGATAACTTTTGAAAGATAAACTTTTTTTAGAGCACTTTTGAATGGCTTTCTTAAAGATGTAGAAAATAAGGGGTGTGGGGTTTAAAACACAGAAGAGAAATGGATATGTAATTTGTGGTTGCCATTCCATTCCATTCCATTGCGGGGGCCGGTAGTTGATTTCGGACAGTTTCAGTCAGGTCCACGTTTTAAACATGCTTCATCAATGCCAATGCGTCGTCTACAGAGATTACAGTAGGGCCTTCGATTAATGTGAACAAACAATTTTATGACTCATTTTGATTTTGTTCACACTTTTCGTTGTCATCCCATGCGTTGGTATGTCCTTATCCGACTCGTGTGAACACGTTTAATTTATTAATTAATTCATTTTCATGACTTCCTTGCCCCTCTCCGTTGCTCGAATTGTCAACTATGTTTTACTTCGAATTAACGACGACTCCATAGTCCATTTCCAATACTCTCAATTTATTTTTATATTTTAAAAAAGGGTCCCTTCGAAATGACTTCACACTATAAGTTGTGATCTCCTTTTTTTTTTTTTTTCAAATAAAATATTATTTTCATTCAACTAACAACAAAAGAGCAGCGATATTTTATATCTCAATTCATATATTGTTTATCACTTGTTAAATAATTATTTATTTATTTATTAATATATTAATTATATAATATTAATTGATACATCAAATATATTATATTTTTAATTATATAAATATATCATTATTGAAAATAAAGTATATAATATTAAATCTGTCACTATTCATTGAACAATGTCAAATCATAAGCTAATATTAGTAAATAATGTGTGCATAAACATCTTAAGATTTGTTGAAGAAGAGTAATGTTATATTTTTTAAAATATATCTTAAAATTTTTATTTTAAATTGATGTGTTAAATAATAATTGGGTGATGAAATTGTGCAATTTTTAAAATTATTATTAAACTATTTCACTAATCAATAATTGTTTAACAAATAATTTGAGATAAAAATTTTGAGATAATATTTTAAAAGTGTAATATTATTAATAAAGAAATTTTTTTAGCTCTCTCAACTCATCTTCCATTGTTTTAACTAACGCATTTTTAACTAATTTAAAAATAATAAAAAAATGCATTTTTCAAATATTAAACAGTCATAACTTGTCTCTCTCTCAAACCTAAAGTCTTCAAATCTACAAAGAAGTTTTATATAGCATAAAAAATAACCCGTTTATATATGTGTAGAAAACAAAAACACTATAGATCTAAATTATGTATAATTTTTCTTCAAATCAAAAGTAAAAAAAGTAAAATAATAATAATAACAAGAAAATAAAAGTAAAATTCACCAAAAATGATCGATTCTTCTCCCCATTTAAGAGAGAGAGTATAGACAGTGGATTTAATTTAGTTTTATCGAAGAAAGGAAAAAAAAGAGTAAGAGAGTTATAAAGATTTAAAAATGAGTAATGTTAAGTATTTTAAATTTTTATCTTAAATTTGATCTCAAAAGTGATGTGTCAAGTAAATATTATGTGTAATAAATGATTTTAGAATTTACACTATTTCATCATTCAATATTTACTTGATATATTAGTTTTGAAATCTAATTTGAGGTAAATATTTGGGATGCCTAGCATTATTCTTTAAAAACTAACCATATAAGTATTGATTAATAAAGAAATGTTATTAAATAATATAAGAAGATATTCCTCCTATCTTTTATAAATTTTTTTTTAAGTTGCGAAGTTACGTCAATATTATAACTTTGAATAAAAATTCATATTTATAAAAAGAGATAGACATGAAAAAAAAATTATATTCAAATGTCAATTCCCAAAATTATAAAGTTATAATGTAAAAATCAATTATGCTCAATTTTACCAATAATAATATATCTAATATAAAGTTAGAGTGTTAATTACTTATATATGTTGGGAATTATTTTATTTTATTTTTATAAAATTAATGCAAAACATTTTCTTGTTTGTATTTATATGTATAGGGTTGAAAATTTTGTAGGGTTATGGGGTGCATTAAAATTAGGGTGCTTGCATGTGGGTTGTGTTCATCATACAAACAATATACATATCTCATGCATACATGTGCACAGCGGAATATTAAATACAATGAACACAGAAAATACATATTTGATAAACTGAAAATTTAAAATTGAGAAATATCACCAATGAAGCATTTGGATTAATTTTCTTTGAAGTCTACCATGAAATGAATCTTTGATCAATCATAGCAATCAACAAAGGTGGGTTTGATTGTCTAGAATGGCAGCATCTTAATTCAGCATATATGTTTAACTCTTAAATATGATTCAAAGTTAAACTATTTAACTTAATTAAATTTGTTTTTCCTTTTATTCAACTCTTGAATAAATAAAACAAATCTTGTTTTTAATTATTACATTTAGTAACCATTTATCTAATTTGTTTTATTGTTCTAATACTTAAAACACAAAACAAACAATTTCAATTTCTCAAATTGAATTGGCTCCCAAAATGCAAAACCTAAAAACTAAAATAATTTCAAAACTTTTTTGATTTTCAATTTCATTTCACTTTATATACTAATGCATAAATTCCAAACTAATTTGAATTTTATTTGCATTTCATTTGGCTTAACCTAACCATAGTTAACATTTAACCATAGTTAGATTATTTTAACTTAACTTTTAAGTTAATAAATATTTAATTAATTTAACCATAGTTAACTAACTTAACCATAGTTAGGTTAACCTTTACTTAACCTTTAAGTAAAGTTAACTTAACTTAACCATTTGGTTAACTTTTAACCTTAGTTAAGTTAAATCATTTATTTAACAATTAAATAAATAAATATTTATTATAATTATTTAACAATTAAATAATCATAAAGTGAAATTACTTTTATATCCTTACTAGGTTACCAAGATAACCTAAAGTGGGTCCCACCATTTAACCATATACTTTAGTTAACGTAACCTTAGTAATTGTTGAATTATACTGTCTTGAACAATTCAATACGTACACTGCCCAAATGCTCAAAAAGTACATTTCATATTGGGACTCTCTAGGTCCACACCCGATTTGTCAAATGGAACTATTCTATTAATCCGTAATCGATGCCCCACGCACACGTTACGAATATTACAAATCAGCGTGTCAGACCATACAAGTTGAGGTCATAACGTATACGTATAATTCTTCCATCATTTATATCCTGGATGTGCAGGGATATAAATCAGCACCGTCAAATCCCCATTTGTTCATCCATAAACTTATCTCCAGATTCGTTTCTCGATAAACAATATACGCAAACACTTTTGCTATATTGTTTAATCCTGTGGAAAACTCTTTTCCCGGGTTTATGCTTGTAGCCACAAGACTTTATGAAATATAATCTCGGAGCATCGAATATACAACTTACCTACGTAAGCTGACGGATCCCGTATCTACGCACACCGGACTCCATGAGCATCGGACCATACCCATCGACACATAGCGGTCAGACCATGAAAGATCTCTGACATATATGGAACCAAAGCATGATGGATCACTCACAAGACCACCGTGGCGCTCAGGTCAAAGGACCACGATTACTACTCAACTCGAGAAGACCTTCCTTTGACGGTTTCATAGGATATCTATTGGGGTCCTCATGAGTCTGTTCAGTATCCAGTCCTGACTGGATAACCGCATGCCTATACAAGCTCTAAGCTCATAGTCAGCTAAGAACAACCATCTGAACTAGTCAGATATAGACATACACTAATCTATATATTGTGAATTCACCGATAGACCCGTATTGGTTATCATAGATCAGGAACATTATATTTGAGACATACTTACATAATGATATTTCTTAGCTCCTATTGCAACTCTTTGCAACTATATCATTACAAGTATACTCTCAAGTCTTTGTCCCATTATAGACAAGGTTCTAACTATTTAGACCTCGCTAACTATTAATAGTGCTAAGTCTTAACATTTATAACTCTCAGCTTTGATAACTATTAGTTCTGATCTAAACTCCTTTAGATCAGATCTGAACTCTTTCAGATCAAACAATGTCTGTAATGTTACAAGCATTCTACCATATTAATATGATATTAACAATCTTTATTCAAAATGTTTATTGTATAAATATTAACAATTAATATTCATACAATATTGAAATGGCACGTGAGCACCAGCTCTAACAAAATTATCTAAATTTCTCATTTGTTAAACTACATATATAAAATTAAAAAATTATTTCAATTCTTTGTTTATAAACTTGAATTGATCTGTTGCAGTATTATTTATTATCATCAATTTTTAAGCTCATGCATGTGATTCTCCTTTGATAATGCTATAAGTTGAAAGAAAAAGAGTAGCCTAATTATCTTTTTTTAAATTTAAAAAATATGTAAAGAATTCTCAATTTACTATTTCATACTCCTATACATGGGCATCGTCTTCTAGAGATATAGACTTTGATTATGATTTGAGTTATTAGAGAGAATGACAAATCTATGGGCTTTCTAACTCTAATATGAAAGGTTCAATCCTAATAATTTCATAACTCATCAGATCTTTTAAATTAACACTAGATTATTTCACTAAAAGTTAAAGGTTGCACTCTATTAATTAATGTAAATAGATAAAATCATTTTAATTAAAAAAATTAATTAATTTAGGCGCCATATACTAATAATAATCACTTAATTGACTCATTATTTGATATTCCTAATTAAAGTTATGACACAAAAAAATTTCTTATCTCTTTAATTACCTATTTATCTATAAGTTACTGAATATTCTAATAATTTTTTTTATATTTATATTTATAAATAAATTTATAAATAACATTATTATTTAATAAATAATTTATTGAATAAACCGCAGTCTCATATTTAAATGGTCAAATATTATAAGTAGCTTAAGTGAACATAATTATATTTTACAAAAAAAAAAAAATCAATAGGTGTAATATCATTAATTAAAATCATTTACATTACATTATAGGATTACTGATATAAATCAGGCTGATTATTGGGATGCTACACAAAATAGTTCGACTGAGGTATGCCTAGACCTAAACCTCTTTCTAGAAGAAATATAAACAAACTTATTACAAGGAATCATCCATACAGTCAAGATCTCTACCCCTATTGAGGAAGGAGAATCCTACCCTTACGTAGAAATGATAAAATAACCCTTATATAGGAGGGAAAAAATGACCTTCACGTAAAAGAAAAAATACACAAAACACCACATATTATAAACCAGCGCTATCCATACAAATCATAATCTACAACCAAATATTAGATAAACACATTTAAGTTTCAATGACAGTGAGGAGACTTCAACGTCGCCATAGATTATGTCCTTATTGGATCTAGGGTTGAGCGGCTGTCGATGAGCTAGGCTTGCTCAGTAGGCAATGATTGTTTCCTCACGACGGATGGCAACAACGATTAGGCACCGAAGTTTACAATGGGAATACTTATGTGGCAACATAGATGGATACCTGTGGCGGTCAATAAAAGCACAGGCAAAGCTTAGACAGAGGCTAATGAGGTCAGTAACAGCGGCCAATGGCTAGCTTAGCCAATAATGGAATGTCTCAGCAGAGACCACTATTAGCCAAGTGTTTGCATAGGTTAGAGTTTACGCCAAAGAGAAAATAAAAAAATAAATTGTCAAAAAAATTAGAAAGAAAGTGAAAAGAAACCTAAAATATATTAGAGTGGGTGAAAGCTATGAAAGTGAGGAGGTTTTGTGTCCACCAAAGAAGAAGTCGAAGGCTCTCTCTCCGATGGATATGGAGAGATACAAGTGACAACGACTAAGATTAATGTATATTGATTTGAGAATGTTTTAATGAAAGAGAAAATTAGAGAGTAATCTATCGAGTTCAATATAACATAAGTTTGGACGTTGGAGGGTCATGCATCATGCAATCTTATCTTAATCATAATTTCTAATGATTGAACTAACAAAGAAAATAAATAAAGAAATTACAAACCAATGATAAGTAGACTCCACCATAAATATGGATTAGAGTTTCATATATAACAATCAAATGCAGACCTTGTAATTTCAAAAGTACAAGGATTATGGTTCAATTTAAAGGTTATGACATCTTAAAAGAAATAAGATAAATTTGAAACTTGGAAGCTGTAAAGTCAAGTTATAGTCACTTAGAGAATTAATGCCACATGCTAATTAAGAACAAAGAGATACGTGAAAAGACCTCTCTCTATGTATGTATATATATATGTATATATATGAGATACTACAGATTATGGGTCAAAGTAATTTTTAATGTATACTTTGCCTAGGGGCGTTGTTCATAATATATGTACCAGCACATGCAAGCCTCAGAAAATGGACATTGAAAGGTAAAGTAAATACATTACGTGGGTGGAACATGAATACTAAGAATTAGGTTTTGTTCTTCCACTGAAAATGCTTGACGAATGAGGCTGATATTCTACCAATATATAGGTCATTTATAATTTATTTATATCATAGAGTTGTTTTGAAGTGATTATCTATGTTGAATGATGCGTGCGATATAAGGTGTTCAACGACAACATGATCTCGCTTAAATTGACTATAGGTATTATTACTAGTGACACATCATAAAAATTTGAGAGGTATATTAATTTTTTTTTATTAATAGGATATATTAACTTTCACAGGTTTATGAACTTGTTTTTGTGAAACTGGAATTTAATAAATAAAGAAATATTGAAAAAGGGATATCTCGACCATTAAGATTTTAAAAAAAAAATTATACATATTATTTTACCTTATAGTTAATAGTCACAAATTTTAACCAACTAAATAATTTTAATTTTATCTTTATGTATGACTTGTAAATTTATTAACATATTATTCTTAAGGCCGCACAATATAAGCCACTGTTTGGCCTGACAATTATTCGTTTATAATCAATGGTAAGTGGCAATTGGTCCGACAGATGATGGCCAGTAGATGGAGGCGTAGTGGGCGGTGGCTTATTAACATATGATTTTAAGGATAATATGTTAATAAATTTATAAATTTCATATATAACGAAAAAATTAAAAAAAAACTTAGTTAAAATAAGTAGTTTTTAACTATGAGGTTAAAAATTTATGTCATTTTTTTAATATTTAATTAAATTTAAACTTATTTCAGTCAAAACGAGATGAATTACAAATTTTACCTTTTTTTTTATTAAAGTTAACAGATTCCGTTAATTAATAAAAATATAAATAAAATTTTTAAAAATATTAAAATCTGCATTTCTTTTTTTAAACATTAGGATTTAAATATATATATTTTTTATAAATATTCAAGCTTTATTGGAATTTAATTAATTGGGCAGGGCTCATTATTGAGGCTCAAATTTTCCCTGGCCCATATTTCCACTTTATACCGCTGTCTCCAAGCATCGGGCCCGCTTCATGACTCGAAACAAGAAAAACCGCTTCACAATTCGCTCTCTCACTCACTCATGGCTCCTCCCGGATTTCTGCTATGCGGCGACGTTTTAGGCCGCCTCAACCAGCTCTTTAAGCGAGTTCAATCGGTCTGCTCGTTTGTTTCAATCTACAAATATACGAATATACTAATATAGGCTTTATGCAACTGATATTGTACTGATTCCAGGTAAACAAATCAGCTGGGCAGTTCGATGCCCTTCTCTGCGTCGGCCAGTCCTTCCCAGACTCGCCCGAGCGTCTGGACAGTTCATGGATTACGTCGAAGGCCGCCCGGAGATTCCTCCCGCAACCTACTTCATCGGCGACTACCAAGGTTTTAATGGCTACTTCAGAGAACTTGGCCAATCAGGGATTTAAAATGGACGGCTTTAAAATAACCAACAACTTGTTCTGGTTGAAAGGCAGCGGCAAGTTCACTCTCCACGGTATGCTTATGATTTTTCATTTTTTGGCTTAATGAGAAAGTGAATATTAATAAATGAGAATGGAGATAGAAACTTAATTAGAAAGTAGGATGAGCTTTGAATCTTATGAATGTTTACGATAAGTTGATGAAGTTAAGTATGTTCTTATGATTTCCGAGGTGCAGTAATAAGTGTGTATTCCCGTGACATTGTCAAAGTACTTGAAACTCTTTCTAGAGGAGCACTTTCCAAGTGTTCCTTAAAATGCATTTCAAGTGCTTCTCTTATTCGAATGCCCTTTCTAGATCGTATGTATCATGTGTTTCCCTAAAGAGGTTCTGGCAAATGCTTATCGGAAAACCATTCCGAATGTTTTATCACTTACATAATTCAAACAAATGCTTAGGAATACATATGATAGCACTTTTATATATGAGTGCTTTTGTCAATTTGAAAGCAGTGCCAAATTACATTATAGCTCATGTGTTGAAAAGAAAATACTGAGCATGTACAATTCCTTACTATACATTAATGGTTTTTATATAGAGTACATATATATACTCTTTGTTGTACTAATATTAAGTTTGGTGTAGCTGATGTTTTCTATTATTTTCATTGTAGATGATCTACTCTACTCATGTTTAGGTTTATCGGTGGCATACTTATTTGGTAGGCGATTATCTGAAGGTCAGCAGTTTGGCACATACAGTGAAGATGATGTTGATGCATTGCGAGCATTAGCTGAGGAACTTGGAATTGTCGCCATTTTCCTGATATATCCTTGCCTTCTTATATATGAAGTGAACATTTTTTAGAGTAATTGGTTCTCTTTGATTCTACTTGCTTTCTCTCCTGCTCCATAGTCTGCTTGTTGGATTTTTCTCAATCTGTTTTTACTAATGAATGGCCAAGTGGGGTCACAAACAGAGCTGCTACATCTGATATATCTATGGGAATATCAGATTCATCAAGTAGTTATTCCACTGTATCGGAGTTGGTGGTGGAGATCAAACCACGGTATGCAATGTTGGAAATTTACCTATCAATGTGCATAACTGTAGTGATAGCCTACTAGGTTTACTATTCTTCTTCCTGATTGTTGATGATTTTTTTCCCAACAAATTATGAACCAGACTCTAAAATTTTCGAAGTTCTTTTAGTATCTGATCACAAAAATGGTTTTTATCAAGATAATGTTTTGCTCTTTTGTTTTCTGTGGAGCACCTCTGCCTTGGATTGTTTAATGTTCTAGGTTTTATAAAATGAAAGCATTCTCTATACCTATCCTTATTTGGTGACTAAATGAGACACTGCTTGGGATGGAACCTACGTATTGTTCAATCACATTTCATACCCTCTAGTGTTACCCTTGAAAGTTTTCATGGTTTCTTTACGCATAATATATAATTTTACTATCTTGTATGTTATCCTAATGATAGGAAAGATACATGTAACTAATTAATATCCAAACAATTTGTTTGTTAATGTTTTTATATTGATAGAATAAAAACTAGCATATGGGAGCTAGGGCAAGATTGTGGAAAATCATCTAATAAATTGAAGTTTGAAGTGGAGCATTTTTCTAAAATCATTCTTGTGTCTATATGCAATCAAGATCTACACTGTGTACAGACTCACCAGCGAAAAGCAGCTTCTATTGGTTGAGTTGAGCTCTCTATGTCATGTTGATTATTCATTGTTGCTGCTTTGTGGCCCATTCAAACGTGATTGTACTGGTTGTATAAAACAGAAGTTATGATTTATCTTTCTAATTAATGATATCTTCTGTAAAGCTATCATGTTGCAGGTTCTAAGGGTGTATTCTATGCCCGTGAGCCTTACTCTAATATTGACGCTGTTCATGTGACTTGCTTATTGGGTCTTGCTCCCATTGGAATAAAGACAAACAGGTCTGATTACTATCTTAGCCAAATTTGAATAACTTTGATCAACTTCTTGTTTTTCTTGTATCATTTTGATGTGGTTTGAAATTTCTCGTGGGTATTCATCACAGTACCAATTATCTATTGGTGTATTCCTTTTTGTGGTTATTTTAAACATTTGAGCATTTACCTATGAACTTTCAGTATTGATACAAGTGTGGACACAGAGATGGGGTGTCAGAGTAAAAAATGAGTGTAGGACAAAATTTTTTTTTTCTTTTACATTTGTAATATTGTACATATGTACTAAACCATGCATAGCTCACTCAAAATGTTGATCTTTTCTAACAATGAAGACTTCTATAAGACCGTCACTCTTTTTATGAGTGTTGAACAAGAATGGACATGTTCAAAGCATCCACTTATTCTCTCATTCAACAAATGATGGTTTGATGGACTAAATGAAGAACTCCTCAACTCCTTTGGTTAACCATTTCTGCTTATATCTTAGTGTGTGTCCTCATCTGTCCGGCATGCTTCAACAAGAGAGGTGCTTTGCTTTATCTGTATCAAAATAAGTACCCAATAGATATCAGGACTTAGATAGTGTGGTGATTGAGATCATACATGAGCTGAACTTTGTAGTGTAAATTCCTTTGAAATGGGATTCATTTGGTTTTTTGCTTTCTTCTTAGGAGTTTCCTATATGCTTCACAATGAGACTTGTGCAGCTCAGTACTTGTTTCTGCCACCAGAGAAACTTCTTTTTGTTATTTTAACCTGTGGTTCTCTGCAATCTTCTCAGAAATTTATTCATGCACTTTCTCCTATGCCAGCATCTACCATGTCTGATGCTGAGAAAAGCATGAAACCACCAAATGCCACCTTATCTATGTAACATTTGTAGATCAAACAGCTCATCCCAAAGAGACCACAAAGAGGCCGAGTGAAAGTGTTTCTGATTCACAATATTGGAGATACGATGTTTCTCAAAAACGACAGAAACATGGAGGTGGTGATGGTGATAAAAAGTGCTTCAAATTTATATATTCTGGGTCTTGTCCACGTGGGAAGAAATGCAACTTTCAACATGATACTGATGCGAGAGAACAATGTTTGAGCGGTGTTTGTCTAGATTTAATTATTAAAGGAAAATGTGAAAAGGGTCCAGAATGCAGCTATAAGCACAGCCTAGAAACAGGAGACCAACAAGTAGGTGCTCTCCTTAAGCAACTAGTCTCTAATTGCATGGTTAAGTAATTGCATTCT
This sequence comes from Ailanthus altissimus, assembly GCA_946807835.1. Classification (NCBI taxonomy): domain Eukaryota; kingdom Viridiplantae; phylum Streptophyta; class Magnoliopsida; order Sapindales; family Simaroubaceae; genus Ailanthus; species Ailanthus altissimus. The sequence goes on from OX327689.1 coordinate 24,851,468, forward strand.
GTTGTTTACATTGTTTCCCAAGTCATTTTCATTCTTCAGCTTTGTTATATAGCTACTTCATTTGCATTCATTTCTTAATGCTCCGAGTTTGTGTCTAAAAGAAATTTATAAGGACATTGCAATGATGATGTATCCTGATTGAATTACAGGTCAAAAGTGTGCTGGTTTTGTTTGTCAAGCCCCAGTGCACAGTCACATGCAATTGTTAGCATTGGAGAACATTTCTACTGTGCACTGCTAAAGGCCCACTTGTTCCAGACCATGTGTTGATAATACCTGTTGACCACTCACCCAATACCATTTCTATTTCCCCCAAGTGCGAAAAGGAGCTTGGTAGATTCCAGAACAGTCTCAAGGTGTATTATAAAAAGCAGGGAAAAGAAGCTGTTTTCTTTGAGTGGATTTCCAAATGTAGTACATATGCTAATCTTCAGGTATTTTCAAAGAATGTTGTGTCTTTACCAGATGCGTAAATGTATAAATTAATATATTGCTTAGAAGCACCTGCTGATTCCAACATATTAATTGTTATTTGTATAGGATATTAATGTTTTAATGATGCTTATCTTCTCCCCCCCCATTTTTGGTTCGTAGTATAACTTCTTGAGAGGATGTAACATTCATTTACACACTTGTATAATTTTATGTTATGTCATTTGGAAAGATACAAGTCCTGCTTCCTTTTGTAATCAGTAATATAAGTTAGCATTTAAACGTCCTCCATTGGATGGGGAATTGATGTTGGGCACATTGTGAAAACTAATAAATGTAGTATAACCTTATTCAACACAATATTGAGTGTTTGACATTTTTTTATCTGCTTGTCTCTGGGGGTAGCAGATTCTACTATTCATCGCAGAGTAGATCCTTGCCAAATATGCAGAATGTATATTGAATTTTAGCAATTATTGTGGTGCTTTTATTTATTGTCCTTTTCGCTTGTGCAGGTTGTTCCTATTTGGACATCCAAGGTCACTGCTCTTGAAGATATATTTAACTTGGCTGCACAAAAGTTGGCTTTTCAATTTTTGGCCATGGGTTGTAAGTTTCATTTATTTATTTTAGTATGTTGTGCATATTTGTTTAACAAGATATGGAAGCTTGAAATTTTATAATGCTCAAAATTTCTTCAGCTTTTTGCTTCCTTTCCTGGAAGGGTTCTGTCAACTTGACCTAGACCAATATGGCACTGTTCAGCTTGTTTCAATGTTATATTGAGCAGCATGTAGTATATTCTGAACTTTTACAGCATCATTGTTATAATATTTCTCTTGCAGCCAATAATAATTCTGATGGGAGAAAATCATTGAGGACACAGTTTGATAGTAACTCTAGTTTCTTTTATGTGGAACTTCCTGCAGGTACAGTACTGTGACATGTAGTTGAAGAGAATGAGAGATTCCCACTCCAATTTGGACATGAGGTAAGATACTCGAATCCGGATATGTTTGATTTCCAGATTTCCAATCTGGACAATAAATTTGCACTGTAATCATAAATTTGAAATTTGTTGAATTGTCTGCCCACCTATTTATGGTTTTTGGGTCATGTGGTTTGAGTGTTACTTATCTTTTTCTTTTATGTTGGTTTATAAACATCTTTAGGATACCATGCATTTTTCCTTTTCTATTTCTGGTTAATGACCTTTTCAAATTGAGACAGAAATGTGTGGCACATATGTTTCGAATGAAGATATGATTTACATTATCCAATGAACTGTGTAATTGCTGTCTTTGGTATAACTGTATATGTGCTATTCATTCAGATTTTAAATCTGGTATTCTTTCATGTCAAGGAGCCACACCATCACAGAGATTTTGTTTCTTTATTTTATGCTGATTTCAAGCCTCTTTCAGTTGTATGTCAGATTCCTTGGTCTTCGCTGGAGTGATTGTCTATTGTTATTAAGTAAAATTTTTTAAAATGCAAGATTATAATGATAACACAAATACAAGATTAATGTGGTATATGTCTGTTTATTGTTAATATTCCACTGTATACAAGATTATTGATGCTCATGAAAATTATATGAAATCCTTGTTTGATTAAGGATCTATACTTCAATTTTCAAGAGATGAACATAATTGACTAGGAAGTGGAATGGCCACATTAAAGACAGATGTAATGGAGTATTTGCAGGTTTTGGCAGGCTTGCAGAAAATTGCAGATAGGACTGATTGGAGAAATTTTGCGGTTGGTAAAGAAGAGGAAATGAAGATGGCTGGAGATTTCAAGAAACGATTTGAAGAATTTGATCCAACTCAATGATTTCTACTACAAAATATGAGAATGTTATCCCCGTCTTTTGATCTGCAGCATCCAAGCAGATCATAACTGGTGCTTAAATCAGCTGGTGAGTGATGTTCCTTGATGTATTCTTAACATGTACAATTACCAAGTACGTGATTAACTCCATATCTGACACTGATTTATCATTACAATGGGGACTTTTAAGTGTACTTCATGATCATCTAGATGGAAGAAAATCCACTTTTAGACCACTGTTGCCTAGTTTCTCTTACATATTTTGCATGCAGTTGGAATTAAGACTGGCCCTTCTGCATCCACTAGTTCCTAATCTCTGCTTTCATCTTTACATTGGGTTACATGTCAAGCTAGAAGAAGATAAATTGGTACCCAGAAATCTTTTCTGCTGCTTATATCTTTTTTTTTCCTTTTTAAGAAGAAAAAATCTTGGGTTTTGTGCTTTTCAAGTTTTTTCATTTGGAATTTAGATGGCTTGCCTTGTGTCTACGTTAAGCCTTGTATCTTTAATCATCTGCCTTCACTTCCAACTTGAAAAATGGCTTGTACCATTTTCACTCGTGATTGAGTTTTTGTTGCATCCCTGTCACTTACAATTGTTCAGGTAGACCATGTAATTTAAAAATATAATCAAATGGGAAGATATTGCAGTAGAGGTGGAACCGTTTTTTTTTTCCTAATATTTTTTGTAGTTCAACGATCAGATTGCACTTCACAGTCACTTGTGTGTTAATAACACAACGGCAATCTCTTGTTTTCCTCTACAAGAGAAAAAAAATAATAACACGGTCACAATCTCATTTGTTGCAACATTTCTTCTTGTCTGTTTTAGTGGATACTAAAATCAATGTTGCTTCATTAGTTGAATAATTTAGATTTAGAGTTGCAGAGTCGTGGTCGTCTGATGACATGTCTTAAAATGATTTAACACACCTACTTCCACCATAGTGGTCTCAATTAAGGCTCGGCTTGTTTGGGGGCCCATCAAATTGCAGCTGGAGAGGCCTGTAGTTGCATTCAACTCTGGGTCCAGAAATTAATTACTTGTACGCGTGATTAAAGGTTCCTTAAGAGTCAGGTCAGGCAACTGCAATGCTTAGCCGACCCACGTGGGGTATAAAATAATCGCCCAATGTAATTCCAAAGGCATCGTCTTTTCAACCATCAACAGTCAGATTGAGATCACGGTGCTGATTCCATGTCATCACATGGGAAGCATTGGTTTTGGTCCCCTCCCCAGTCGCAAATTGCATAAAGATAATGGAAGTAAAGTTACTGCGAATGCTAACGTTGTTGGGAAGCAAACATTTAGCCATTGGATTCAAATGTAATGCTTTGTATCTGTGGGTTTCCCTTATTCATTGGCACAACTGTGTTTTGCTACATTTCTCGAGGTTTTAGCTGGGCCACAGGAGATCTGACTGGGTTCCTTCTATTTGGACACTGATAGTCTCCTTTTATTTCCCGGTGCACGAGATCTTGTTCTATTGAAATTAACCCCCAAAAAAAAAAAAATCTGGAGCAATGAGATAGAATTTGGAAATTTAATTCATTTGTGTTTGGACGTTTTCATTCTGATTAGCCTCTAAAAAGAAAAAGAAATTGAATAAAACTTTGACTTTTATCCAAACCTTTGCCGAAAATCACGTTCATGTCCTTAACTTTTACCGAAACGTACATGTTCTTCATCTGTTAAATCTAGTAATAATTTTTTTTTTTTAATGTTTTGTCACGTGAATTTTGATATCAGAAGATTACAAACTTCGATTTAACTGATATTTATATCTTGGATTTCTTCTTGTATAAAGTTGAGATCCATTCTAATCTCATAAAACATAAAATAAAAAGAACCAAAAAGGAATTGTTTTATGTCAATGAAATTGTTTTCGACTTTTAGTATTTAATCAGAACAACATCAGCTTGGCAATGCATGTAAATTTTTGTCCCTCTTAATGTTATTTATTGTTTGTTTTTATTAAAATAAGTTTTTTCGTCACTCAAGCTCATGCTGTACGGTAACAGGCTCAGAGCTCAGCCACCGCCATCATCTTCAATTCTTCACCGTCATTATCAGGTGGGTGCGTAAGTGAACCTTAACCAAGATCCCATACAATCTTGTATGAGATATTTATTGCCTTTCTGTGCCCCACAGGGATCATACACAATAATATTTACCTCATACGTGGCTCTTTCAACATCGACTTACCCATCCAAGCAGACAAGACCCCCAATTCACATGAATACCAAATCATCCGATTTTTTAATTTTTTTTTAAGGTTTCAAATGTAATTTTTAATATTACGATGTAAGTTTTGTAAGTCTGTTGTATATATTAAAATGTTATTAAAATATTTTATAAGATTAAAATAAAATTTTTGTAACCCATGTAAACCTATTTCACATACCATCGTACATATAAAAAAGTTTCACAATTGATATTATTTCATGAAAAAAAACGCTACCTTTATTATAGACAGAAAGATTCAACTTTCACTTATGAAAAATATTACTTTACTAAAAATAATATTTACCTCACATAAGAAGAAAATTACAAAAATATTCATACACTTGACATTCATTAGACAAACCAAATCTTAAATTAACCAAGACCACTCAACACACAAACAAAATTGCTGCAAAAAATAAAAAGTCGTTAAGTGAAGCTTTGTGGTGGCTGGAAACAGTAGATAATGATTGGATCCAATAGTTGTATGGGCAAGGCATCACACGGCTTCCAACATCTGATGAAGCCTTATCGAAAATCGGCACAATTTCAACAGCGATCGACAGAGTCAAAGAGTAATCAACTGATCAAAGTGATCTGCAGACTCGGCAAAGCCTCGTCAGAATCTAGCCATTGCATGGAGTAAGAGCCAATGGAGCGATCTGTTAGAGAGCGATTGCCAGTGGGAGCACAACAATGAGGGGTGGCGATGCTCGTCAAGTCCTGGTGAAAACTGCAGAGGTCGACTAGTGGCAATGGGATTCACCAGAGACACTAGACAAGAGACAAAATATCAATGTAAAAATTTAACAAAAAGAAACGTGAAAGTAAAAAAAATTGACAAAAAAGAGTATCAAAGAAAAAAGAGTGAGAGGGGTGAAAAATCATCACCGAAGAGAATGCTAGAGTCCCCTCTCCGATGAGAAGGATTTGTTGACTAGAGTTTTTTCTTTTTTTTTTTAAAGCGTTTTTATTTTTCATTAGAAATTAGAGAAAGTAAATAATCCAAGAAAGAAAAACCCAAGTTCCAATTCTCCATCAAACAGAAAAGACAGAAATCTCTAGTAGCCACCCGTCTCATATGTGTGTGTGATACCCCCATAGCAAACCAGAAGTTAGAATATACTTAAAAACATTTATAATATAAAACCTTCACTTACTATCTTGAAAAAGCTGAACTGTTATTAAAGAGAAAAAGAATAAGGTGACATGTCAAAATTATTTAATTCTCTTGACACATGCCCACAGCTCACTCTCACTCGGAATCACTATCCCAAATTGGCCAACAAGATCGTCCCAAAATCTACAATTTAAAACTAGTCATGTTCAATTACAAGCAGCCCCACGACCCCAACCCCACTCAATTAATTAGTAATTAAAAAATTAATCCCAACAAATTTCAACCCCCAAAGTAACATTAGTTGGTCCAATTCCCCATTAATATACCCACTTTCGAATCTTAACCTTTTTCCTTAAAGTATTAATCAAATCTCTCTCTCTCGGATACCAAACTAAAAAGAGTCTGTTACTTACGTGGTACTGTAACTATGTGTTGTGTTTTACGGTACTGTTAAGCTATTGTGTTGTGTCAGTTTCAGTTGAGATAGAGTTTCAATAACTCATGCCAGTGAGTGAAAATGGTTTCAGCTTTTTGACAAATATGCATGGAAATCTCTCCAAGCTTTGCAAGATTGAAAGCTTAATTTTTGGGCAAAAAACTAACATGGGTTCTTTTCACCAAACTTAAATTTTTCTGGGTTTGGCCTTAAACTGCTGCCTTGTGTTTGAGTTGTCATTACTTTCATCTTACTTTTTGTGGGTCTTTGTTTATGTGACATCTATTTTCTTTTTCTTGCTTCAAGCTATCAATCAGTGTCTTAATTTAGTAATTTCTTTTCCATTATTTTTTATTGTTGTTATTTTATTGTTTGTTTCAATTCTTCATCATCATTGAGAGGGTTGGTTTTGAGACTTGGTGTTTATGCGATGAGGATGGTTGTGCCGCCAGTGATTCTCCAGCTGTTGAGGCTATGTGTCATTGCCTTTGTTCTCACTATTCAAGGATCTGCAGGTAATTTTATCTTTTTGATGGTTCATTTCCGAAATTTGGAGTTATATGATTGGACCCAGTTAATTAAATGATCAGATTTCTTCTTAGATTAATCATTTTGTGTTACATAAATGATTTCCTCATCTGGGTTGATGAGAACTCGCCTGTATTGGTTACAAGATCGATAATGTGGAGAAGCTGGACACGTGTGTTCAATATGTGATCAAATGTTTAGTTTTGATGGATCCACTGCGTTCAAGGAGAAAGTTAAGAGTTAAAATGAATGGTTTGGACTATGGCTATTCATTATCTAAGCATATTACTCTAAGGTGATCTTAATTGGCAGAATCTGCCTGGTTCGGTTTTAAATCAGGGATTTAAGCTTGTAGATTGCTTTGCAACTTTTTTAGATTTGGAACTAACAGCTTGGCGACCTCACATCTTCGCATTGGATGACTAAGAAATTTTAGAGTTTAGGCACATTTGTGATAAGTAAATTCATCTCTGATCTTTGTCAAATGTTCTGTGGCGGCTAGTTTCTAAATTTTCTAGGTTCTGCTTTTCTCCTTCGTAATAATTTTCTCAAAATGGACTAAAATTTCTGATGGATCCAAATTCTCTTATGTCAATAGTTAATAGAAGCATCAAGCAGAAATGTGTCAATTCTGCTGAACACAGTTAATGAAGACTAAAATCTAAGAAAATTAAGGCCATGTGTCTTTGTTTTAAGAACCAGTGGAATAAACTCCCTAGTAGTAAGTTCTTTCTCAATAAACTCTAGATATAATTGCAGATTAGTGTAGCTTATAAAGATTAATAATACTCAAGTTGTTAACTGCTTGTGTGAACTTTATATTAAAACCTTTATTTTCATTCAGGGTATAATATCCCCCCATCTCCAGAAACTTTTCCTGCTATTCCTCCTGTAGAAGGAACACCTGGTCCCACTCATCATAGAAAGTCATTTAGAAGCAATGCACCAAGCTCAGCATCTGAGCCAAATGGTAACTTTCAGAAACCCGTGATTTAAACTGCTATTGTTTTTCAGCTTGTTTGATAAAGCTTCTGGTTTGATGTAGGGTCAAATTTACAACCTCTACCTGCAATAGCACCTGTTACATTCGCTCCAAAGCCCCATATTATAGAAGGGAATGCGCCGTCCTTGTCGCCGAGTACCCCAATAGAATTGCCACCATCAAGTACTGCTCCTCCACCTGTAAATATACCCTCCTCACCAAATAGTCCACTAGAACTAGTACCAGCACCATTCAGTATGGCACCTCCATCTTCTTTGACCCCAACAACTCCGATGGCATCACCTCCATCTAATACAGGCCCAACTACTCCAATGGAGTCGCCGCCATCTAATACAGCTCCTCCACCATTAATCATCCCTGTGCTTCCAAGTGCTCCTCCGGGAAAGGCACCAGTCAGTGAGAGTCCTATCTCAGTTCCAGGTGCTCCAGGTAAGGGTCTGGTTAGTTTTGTTGATCTCTGAGCAGGCTTAACTTGACTTTTGTTAAGATCAATTTTTTATCTGATGTCTATTTCAGTTGCAAGTCCTTCAAGGAATTCACCGCAACATTCACCAGCCACTCACCCGAGCATGCCAGAACTTTTGCCACCACTTGCTCACGAAAGAAATGCATCAAAAAGTGAGGCTCCCATCAATGAGCCAATTGCTCCAGGTATGATGATTTTGTGTTGTTATGTTAGCATCAAGTTTCCAGTAGATGTTCTTTTGATCTGGCTTCTGTTTCCTTCTTCTTCCTAAACATCACATTAGTTCCATTTCCACCAAGGAACTCAAGACAGAAACCACCAATGGTCCAGCCAATGATTCCGGGGAAAATGCCATCCGCATCGCCTGGTATGCCTTATTATATCTGTTTCCCTTTGAAACTTCTAGCAGTGAGACCATCTTAAATGGACAACTGTTGTTTCTTCCTCTGTCAATGAAATACCAGCTTCATCACCACACCAGATAGGAAATTGCCAGAAAACCCACCAGCTGTCCACCCTGTTAAGCCAGGAGAATCTCCATCTGTCTTACTAGCTACCACTTTTAGATCATTTACTTGTTATTTTCATGTTCCATTGGCTGGCTTGAGAGAATTTGACATCTTCATTTCCTGGGTTGATACTAGAAAGTTATTTGAAATGAGGGAGGCTTTAAATGAAACAGTACAACTACATTTCTTCACAGCTCTCTTTGTAGTCTTCTCTGTCTTGACAAATCACAGCTTGTAGAAAACTGAAATTTTTTATCTCTGCATCTTCAGCCCCTATTATTTGATAAAATTTCAGCAATCATGGTAGCTGTGCGTCAAGCTGTTGCTTTAAGCTGTTATAACTACTGTATTTAACCGGAAATTGTGGGGTTACACCCACTTGTGTAGTGCAACTGTTGAGTGAAAAAGGACATGGTTTTTATTTGGTCTTTTTTCTTTTTCTTTTTCGTAATTTTTTAAAATAAACCTACTTTTCTAAAATGATTTCGTTGTGTATTAGTATCCTCTTTTTGGCCTATATGTTTTTTATTATCACTGTTGAATTCTGTATTTAAGCCATTTCTATTTGGCTTATCAGTGGTGATATTCCATATTCATAAAGCTTTATGCACTAATGAATGTTGTTACTGTTGGTTCGCATATGAGATTGCAGATCCTGATGTTCCTCCTTCATCGCCACCTCCAAGTGTGGACAGGAATAAAGTTGGAGTACCAGTTGCTGGACCTCCACATGGAATACCCAAACCATTACCACCTAAGAACCACCCTCCTACAGAAGGTATACTTCTAACCGAGTCATTCAGCTAAATCACCTTCATGAAGTATGGTAACCAAGACACCAGAGTTTCTCTTGATATGTTTAAGAGGTTCTTTTTGTGCTGCAGCACCTTCCATACACAAGTCAACAAGACCCTCTCATGATGTGCCACCTCCTCTTCCTTCTCCTAAATCTCCTCAAAATAATGGGTATCCTCCTCCTCCTGCATCTTCACCTTCGACCTCATCTCCTAAGCATCATGAAACAAGGAACAAAATTGCCAGTCCTGCTCCTGGACCATCATATTTTACTTCTCCTACCACTCCAATACATCAAGGTTTAATGTTTAAATTGAACATGTTCCAACCTGTTATCTGTCGATGGGGTATCATTTTCTTTAGTGGATATCCTATTTCCTTTAAATTCATATCTTTTTAATTTTTTTATATAGGTCCAACAGTTCCTTCAGCATTTATTCCTACAAGCAGGAAAAGTCACCATGCTCCTCCACCCATTAGTCCAGGTACCAGAATTTTAATACTATTATTGCACATTCAGACCAGAGCCTGTGCAGTGAATGAAATGGTATTTCATATTTTAATTTCTTCCTACTTATGTTCTTCGGTTTCCCCATCCCATTTTCCCTTTCCATAACCAGTGAGTCATGTGCCAACTACACCTTCACCTTCTCCAACAGTCACATCTGGCCAGACTGAATGTAAGAGACCTTAAGCCACTCTCCTTTTTATTTTAGTAATATTTATATGTTAAATTCTTATTAAACTAATATTACATATTACATTAAATATTTAAATGTTTGCATTTCCAAGTGCCTCTTTTTCGCCCTAAAACTTCTTCTGGATATTCAACAAAGAGTCCAAAAATGCCTCTCCTTCCTCCCATTCGGGCATTTCCACCTCCACCTCCTAATGAAGGTATGTATAACACAGTTCTCTTTACTTCTGGTGTTCCTAGTGTCTCTTTTCTTTTATTGTCCTATAATATTCTTCATCTCAGAAACATTTAACTCTTAGGTTGATCATATTTGTAGATTGTTCGACAACCATTTGCACAGAGCCGTATACAAATACTCCACCGGGCTCACCTTGTGGCTGTGTCTGGCCCATGCAAGTTGGACTACGCCTTAGTGTTGCACTCTATACTTTCTTTCCTTTGGTCTCAGAGCTAGCTGCAGAAATTGCTGCTGGGGTTTTTATGAAACAAAGTCAAGTACGAATTATTGGAGCCAATGCTGCTCAACAGCCTGACAAGACAGTGGTCCTTATTGACTTGGTACCCCTTGGAGAAACATTTGATAATACCACGGCATTTCTAACTTATGAAAGATTTTGGCATAAACAAGTTGTTATAAAATCTTCGTACTTTGGTGATTATGAAGTATTATATGTGCGCTATCCTGGTATTACATTATTCAATCTCTTGGTATCTTTTCTCAAAATTATTTTTATGAATACTATCTCGGTATTTATATAAAAAATGCTGGATATATAGGTTTACCTCCCTCTCCACCTTCAGCACCTTCAAGCATTAGTATAATTGATGAGGGGCCATATTCTGGAAATAATGCAAGGACAATAAAGCCTGAAGGGGTCATTGTGCCAAAGAGGCGGCAGAAATACAGGCTTAGTGGTGGCATGATTGCTATTGTTGCTCTATCAGCCTTTGTAGCTGTTGTCTTATGTTCTGCAATTGCTTGGGTTTTGTTGTTCAAATATAAAAGTCAGGCAGGTCAAGCAGCGGCAGTGCCACAATCTTTACAACCATCGCAAGCAAAACCAACAGGTACAACTAATTTATAAAGCCAAGTGTAATTTGTTCGCCAGTTTGTGTTGATAGGTGTCTTCAATAGGTTGAATTGGTAACGATGATTCTTAATATATAATATTTAGAAAATCTCTCTCTATAAGTTGCTCTTGTGGTTGGACCTTGCAAGCTGTTATTAGGTAACAAAGTCTAGTGGAAATTTATGGAAAACATTGAATTAGTTATCAATCACTTGTACAAGAGAGTCTCTTGGGTACTCTTGTTGCATTTCATCTTTTCCATTAGATTCTACCATGTGTATATTAGCTTTTTCATGATTGGTTGACAGGTAAACATGACAAAAATTTAGTGGGAAAGGAGAAATGCACCAGAAGTAGCAAAAAATTATCTCCTTGTAAAAACATAATCAATATTATTTTTTATGCACTAATATAAAGTTGATCCGCTCGTCTTATCATCTTAGTCTTAGCTGTAGTGATATGAAGGGCATTGATCCATCCACAAGCTGTGCCCACTTTTTTGGGTGCCCTTCACTTAATAAAAAAATAATAAATTTTTCAATATAAAATTTTCAGGTGCTGCTGGATCAAGGACTGGCAGTGGTCTTGATTCTGCTTCCTTGTCATTTGGATCTAGCATTGCAACTTATACAGGATCTGCTAAGACATTTAGTGCAAATGAAATAGAGAAAGCCACTAATAACTTCGATGCTTCAAGAATACTTGGGGAAGGTGGTTTTGGGTGTGTTTATAGTGGTGTTCTTGAAGATAGAACCAAAGTGGCTGTAAAAGTTTTAAAAAGAGACGATCAGCAAGGAGGTAGGGAGTTCTTGGCTGAAGTTGAGATGCTAAGTCGCTTGCATCACAGAAATTTGGTCAAGTTGATTGGTATATGTATTGAGGAGCACGCCCGCTGCTTGGTTTATGAACTCATTCCAAATGGCAGTGTAGAATCTCATTTACATGGTAGTTGTTTCAGGGTAAATGTATTTGTTTTTTTTAATTGTTGATTTCTGTTAAATGCTCTCGTTTATGCCGGTTTTTCTTTCTTGTCAGGAGTAGACAAGGAATCTGCTCCCCTTGGCTGGGATGCCCGGCTAAAGATAGCACTCGGTGCTGCTCGTGCTCTAGCTTATTTGCATGAGGATTCAAGCCCCCGCGTTATACACAGGGACTTCAAGTCTAGCAATATCTTGTTGGAACATGATTTCACTCCAAAAGTATCTGACTTTGGTTTGGCTCGAACTGCTTTGGACGAGGAAAGCAGACACATATCAACACGTGTCATGGGAACATTTGGGTATGAAGTGTTCTTTTCTGCTTGATCATTGACTGTTTAAGCATTTCCCAGCTAATTTAAGGCACTAGTAAAAGTTTCTCTTTTGGGTTCTATCAGTGCTCGAGTTATTTTGAAATGTGAATTCTTAACAAATATTAATCCAGGTATGTTGCTCCCGAGTATGCAATGACCGGGCATCTTCTTGTGAAGAGTGATGTTTACAGCTACGGTGTAGTTCTTCTTGAGCTTTTAACTGGAAGAAAACCAGTAGACATGACCCAGCTACCTGGTCAAGAGAATCTAGTTGCATGGGCTCGTCCACTCCTTACTAGCAGAGAAGGGTTGGAAACAGTTATTGATCCATGTTTGGGGAGTGATGTCTCTTTTGATAGTGTAGCCAAAGTTGCAGCTATTGCGTCGATGTGTGTACAACCAGAGGTACAACACCGACCTTTCATGGGTGAAGTTGTGCAGGCCTTAAAATTAGTGTGTAATGAATGTGATGAGGCGAGAGAACTGAGTTCAGGAAGTTCTTCAAGCCAAGATGATTTGTCCATTGATTTAGATGCAAGGGCCAGTACTGGCTCTGGACAATTGCCAGATCCTTTGCTATGCCATTATTCTGTTCACAACTATGATCTGGGAGTTGATACAGAGAGGGGACTCTCAGTATCAGATTTATTGAGTTCGTCAGCAAGATATGGGAAGGAGTCGTCTGGGTCATTTAGGAGATATTCAAGTTCAGGTCCATTGAGAACAGGAAGGGGCAGGAAATTCTGGCAACGACTAAGGAGACTGTCCTCTGGTAGTGTCAGTGAACATGACTCTGCATTCAGGTTATGGCCAGGGTCATATTGAAAACTGAAAATACCCTTTTCTGTAGATTGACTTCCTCTCTCCCGTTTTTGTTTCAAATTCATTAGTAGAAGCACTCATTAGGTCCTCCTGCAGCCGAAACTGGAAAATGAACAAGTAGAAGGGAACTGCAGATTTGTGCATACATGACGCCAGGTGAAAACTGGCTTAACTTAATAAATGTCTTATTGGTCACATGGTTTTTATGGTCTATGCTGAATTCAATTGGCAGAGTTGTTGAATCAATAAAGGTGATGCTGTAATTTTGAGTCAGGGCCAATCCACTTTGTATTCAGTGAGGCGGAGACATGAGGAATGGTTTTGTTACCGAAATGCAAAGAATATAATGTAATTTGTACTATACTTTTAGAGCAGTGAAATTTTCAAATAACTATGCTTATTTTCCTCCACAAGATGCTAATAAATAATCTAACCAGGTTTTTGATGCATAAATCACTTGGCTTTTAACATTATATTATATGTACATCTCTCGAGAGTTCAGGGTCCAATCTGCTTATTTTGAAAGCACAACTGTCTTTCATAAATGCTTTAATTTTGTTCTTCAAAGTTAAATTGATTTTATTTCATAATTGCTTAGTAAAATATTATATTGAAGGGTATATAATCATAATTTACTAAATTTTAAAAATTATGTGTACTGAACATTTATCTACTTACAATTAGCAGCTAGTGCTTTCAAAGCCACGATTCCAAAATAAAAGTGTAGAAAGAAAAAAGAAAAAAAGAAAACACTGTATGATTGAAATAGATCAAAATCAGTGTTTTAAAACTTTTAAACTAAGAGATAAGAATTTTATCTCCGAAATTTATTTTAATTGACAAATTTACTCTAATTAAATTTAAAATATTTAATTTTATTTTAATTTATTAATTTTTGCAAATAAAAATAATTATTTTCATACATAATTACTAGTTTACTCTTATTATTTGCTCTCTAACTTTAGACATGTGGCATAATGTTATCTATTCACCATTTTTGAATACGTAATACAATTTTATCCATTAATTTAATTTAATATAATTAAAAAAATAATTTATAATAAAATAACGTATAATAATATGATAAGTTACAAATAATACGTATCATTATATAATTAGTTTATATATTTACTAAGTATTTTTAAATTGAATTAAATAAAAAATAAAAAAGGAGCAACCAACCACTGGTTTGACCAATGGCCACCACCACCTTCATCGCTGGTGATCGGTGGTGATTTAACTCAAAATCTTATGATTTACGTGATAATAAATTTTTTTTGATCAACGGAGCACCATAGAGGTGCTAAAAATGAGGAGAATATGATGGGAGGGGCGGCGGCCACCGTTATTCGTTATCACCGCCCCACCACATCATTGCCCTACCATTTGATGACGAATGGCGTGGCTGTTGCCCTCCACCATTGGATGGCGAGGGCTGTTGCCCCTCTCACCATATTCTCCCACTTTTGGCACCTCTACAATACTCTATTAACAAAAAAAAAGTATCATCACATAGATTACAAAATTTTAAATTCGATGATATTAATTTTGAATAAAATTACCATCGATCACTAGCGGCCAATGGTGCGGTAGCCACTGGTGATAGATGGCAATATGAAAGAGGATGTGGGTTTTCATCCCTCAACAAATTAATTGTTGACATGTGTTTATATAGTTAAATTACTTTTTTATCATTTCACCATCTAAATTAACAGTAAAAGTTAATGAATAAGACAAAATTTGGTATTTTAAATCGAGTTGAAGCAAATTTATTTAGGAAAATTTTCAAAATGGTCTCTTTTTTTAGGCAAAAATCTATTTTAGTCCCTCAGCACATTTATGAACTTTATTAGCTAGACATCTGATTTTTAGATTATTTTACCCCTAAAGCATTTGTGCATCTCTCTTCCACAAGCCATTTGAAAGCTTGATCTAAAACACACTTTAAAATTAATTGAAATGAGTAGATTTAGAATAGTAAATATTGAAAATTAATAAAAGACTATTGAACCCCCAAAGCTTTTTGAAAGTGACAATTTACTCACCCTAATTTTAAAAATACACAAATACTCCCTCACCGTTAGCAACTGACGTCTGATTTCTTGGACTTGATGGTAATGTCGTCCATTTATTTTCATTTAATGAAATAAAGAGAAGACATGACATGTTAGACACAAAGTAAAAAGTAAACGTCAAGCCGAAGACATGTGGCATGTTAGGAGTTGTCAAAACTTTTGGCGCTTAGAAAATGAAGATATCGTCTTCATTTGTCTCTCTTCAATTGTTTCAGGATTAAGATGAAACATTTTTCTCTCCACTACACTCCCAATGTTTCGAAAAATAAAAAATATTATTTTAAAATTTTAATTTTTGAAAAACAAATAGATACGAAGAAAATATTTTTTCCAACGGAGAAGAAACATATTAATGTAATGATGATGGAAAATTGAAACAGTTTTCTTTTTTATTGTAAATTTTTTTGGTCACATGAATGATTTGTATCTACCAATTTGACGTGGATTAAATGTTTATTTGCAAAGAAGAGATCGTCTTGAATAAAATATGTTAATGGGATTTAAAGTTTTGAACTAGTGTATAAGTTTAAGTATTTTTTATGAATGCATGACATATGTGTTTGTGTTTATGCAATAATTTTTTTTTTTTATGAATGTATGACATATGTCTTTATGTTTATGCAACTTTTTAGTTTATTTTTAGTATTATTTTCCAATGTAATTTTTGATTTAAGATTTTTTGTAAATTGTTAATGCGTGTTGTTATTTTTTATTGTATGTTCATGATTTGTGCATATATAAACTTAAATCAGATGGTTCCAAATAGAAAACGGAATATGGTGGCAACTATTATAAAGGTAATGCATTTTGATAAGCACCTCCACTATTTCACTCTTGATTGTGTTAGTTTAATAGCCCTAGAAAGTGTTATTTGTAATAAAATGTTTCTTAGGCCATTGCTACCCAATGAGAAGTTTAAGATTATTGCAGTAGTACCTTGAGAGAAAGTGTTAGGGTTGGTGCTTATGTATCATCTCTCAATGTACATATACTTATATATTTATACAAGTGTACATTCCTATTAAATCGCTAATACCCATTAATATGATACTATGCAATGTAATATTATAGACATTGTACGATCTGAAGGAGTTCAGATCAGATCTAAAGGAGTTTAGATAAGGGCTCATAGTTAGCCACGATGAGAGATATAAATGCTAAATGTTAGCACAACTGAGTATTAGCTAGTTATAATACTCAGCGAAGATCTAAGAGTTGGAGCCTTATCTGTAATAGGACATAGACCTGGGAATATACTAGTAACTGCATAGTTGCAAGAGTTGTAATCAGGTGCTAGGAAATGTTAGTTATACAAGTATGTTATCAAATAATAGTCATTGATCTATTTCTGCCGATACGGGT
The DNA here is from genome assembly GCA_946807835.1 of Ailanthus altissimus. Classification (NCBI taxonomy): domain Eukaryota; kingdom Viridiplantae; phylum Streptophyta; class Magnoliopsida; order Sapindales; family Simaroubaceae; genus Ailanthus; species Ailanthus altissimus. The sequence continues at coordinate 24,868,131 of OX327689.1, forward strand.
CTGTCGGTAAATACCCTTTAATATAGATTAGCATATATCGTACCTATAGGGTATAGATGGTTGTTCCTAGCTGACCGTGAGCTTAGAGCTCATATTAACATTTGGGTATCCAGTTAAGACTGGATATGGGACAGACTCACAAGGGCCTCCGATAGACACCCTATGTAAGCCGTCAACGGAAGGTCCTCTCGAGTTAAGTAGTATACGTGGTCCTTTAACCTGAGTGCCATGGTGGGCTTGTAAGTAATCCACCATACTTTGGTTTCACGCATGTCACAGACCTTTTATGGTGTGACAGCTGGGTGTCGTTGGATATAGTCCAATGCTTATGGAGTCCAGTGTGTACAAATATGGGATCCGTCAGCTCGCATAGGGAGTTAGATATATAGATGCTTCGACACTATATCTCAAAAAGTATTGTGGCCACAAGCATTAATCCCAGGAAAGAGTTTTCACTAGAGTGGAACAATATGGCAAAAGAGTTTGCACATATTATTTAGTGAGATATAAGTCTGGAGATAAGACATGGATGAGCACAAGAGAATCTAACGGTGATAATCTATATCCCCGCATATCCAAGATATCATGACGGAAGGACTATACGTATGCATTGTAACCTCAACTTATATGGTTCAACGTGCTGATTCGTATATCCGTAACATGTGCGTAAGGCAATGTTCATGGACTTATAGAATAGTTCTATTTGATAAATCAAACGTGGACCTAGGGAGTCTCGCAATATAGAGTGTACTCGTTGTGTATTGGGGCAGTATGCCGGATTAAATTGTTTAATCCAGCAATATCCAGCATTACCATAAAAATACGTGTGTATCTGTATTTAAGTATTAAATACAATAATTAGTTAATAATTATTATTTGCTAATTGTATAAAGACACGTGGCATATTATGGAACCTCGGTTGAGTTTACCTAAGTGTGAAATTTAGTGGGACCCACTAAGGATAGACTTGGTAACTATTTATGAGGGGCAAAATGATCATTTCATACATTAATTATTTAATTATTAAATAATCAAAATATCTCTTTATTTTATATTATTATATATTATTTTAATATATAATATTATTATATTATATGGTGACATATAGTTGTCACCTATTATGATAAATTTTATTATTATTATATTATATTATATTATTTATATATATATATATAAGAGATGTATGTGAGAGATGAAAGAGAGGTGTGTGTGTTTTACGGGAATTGGAAAAATGAAAGAGAAATGGAGAATGAGAAAGAAAATAAATTGACGCCAAGAAGAAGAAGAAAAAAAATATAAAAAAATGAAATTGTTTCATTTTTTTATGGTGCCATAAAAGCAATTAAGAATTGCTTTAATCTCCATTTTTTTATCCTTTCGAGAAAATAAAAAAAAATACACTACCGGTCATTTTAGAATTAATAGTTAATCCTGTGCTGACTATGAGGCTGCTGTTCTAGCTCGTAAAGCCTACTGAGTTGGTGACTAAAACTAGCAACGAGTTGGTGACTAGAATTGGCAACGAGTTGGTCTCCATGTGGACTCTGAGAAAATATGTGTATAACGTTACACATTCAAGTGAGTTTTTAACCTTTATAATATATTAATGTGATTAATATATTTTATTTATTGTGTTTATTGCATGTTTAAATGCTTCTGTCATGTTTAATATGTATATAATATATATTTTAGGTAATATACACAATTGCACATGCATATACCCACATGTATTAGATCCTCAACAGAAAGGCATGAAATGAGTGCTTAAAAAAGACATGGATTTTGTAATATTACTTAAAGAGTGCTACCAAATGAAGTTTATACTTTTAGTAGTTAATGTAGAGGTACTACCATTATGTATGTTTACACCACGTGGTAGGGACTTAGTGTCTCCAACTGTTCCTAGCACTAAAAGTAGGAGTGTAAAGTCTAAGAGGAAGTTATTCCAACCAACAGATGATGAAAATGTAGCCCAATCCAAAACTACCCCACTTAAGTCTATTACTCAGCCACAGTGCTCACTCCAAACCAATCCATCTAACAGCACACCTCATACAACTACTCAGCCACACTCATCTCAATCAACAGCCCCAGATGAAGTTCCTGAATCTCAAGTGTTTCAGGCTTTACCATTAACTCATTACCTTGTCTAAACTAATCAATCTGGTAGCATACCTCATACAACTACTTAGCCACACTCATCCCAACCAACAGCCCTATATGAAGTTCTTGAATCTTAAGTTTTTCAGGTATCACCATCAATTCATTGCCCAGTCCAAACCAATCCATGTGATAGTTCAATCCTTGCCCTAACCCAAACTTACAACAACCCATCTAGGTCCACTACTCAGCCACCAAAAGCCCTAGATGAGGTTATAGAATCTCAAGTATTTCAACCATCACTAACACCTTATACTAGCCTACTTCATATAAGCTTACCTCATACAAACCCACCACATACTAGCCTACTTCATACCACTGCACCAGATGATAGCTTTAATAAGGCTATTTAGACAGACAGGGATAGTGAGTATGAAGAAACAAGGGAAGGTAGAGAGTATGCTGGGATAATGAAAGGTGATGAGAATGTTGATGATGAGCCAGATGAAATATTATCAAATTATGATTCAGATAATAGAGCTAATAGGTTACTGTTAGATTCTGATGATGATACACATGTTGCAAGGTTTGTTGCATCAGTTGAAAGGGATTTCATGAGATATGAAGGGGGTAAAGACCATATTATGTATATTGCCAAAGAATTCCTTAATGCGGTTCATTTTAAAATAGTCATGAAAAATTACTGCATGCATTAATGATTTCAATTGATTAAGTTAAAAAATGAAAATATAAGGTTTAAAGCTAAATATGCAGCTCTAAGATGGACCTGGTATATATATGCTTCTAGGGTGAAATCTGGGACTGTTTTCAAAGTTCAATAACTTTAAGAATAGCACACATGTGACAAGGTGGCAGACTAGAGGTATCATGTAAGTGGATTATTGAAAAGTATTTACAAAAGTTAAAGAGTAATCCAAGCATGCCACCAAGTGTCCACTGCCACAAGAGGATGATTTGCAAGGCAAAAGCCAAGGCACTTGAAAAATAGCAGAGAATGACATGCAATGTCTTATTACAGACTTAGAGATTATGTAGAAATTTTAATGAAAATAAATCCATGGGCTCTTGTTAAGATGAAAACACATTATCTTAGTGAGAATGAGGGCATTATGTTTGAAATCCAAGGGCTTTTGTTAAGATGAAAACACATTATATTGATGAGAATAAGGGTATTAGATTTGAAAGATTCATGCCTAGTTTCCCTGTATAAAAAAATGGGTTTATTAAAGGATATAGGTGGTTTATAGATTTGGATGGATGCCATTTGAAGGGACCTTATGGTGGTGTGCTATTATCAGCTATGTGTTTAGATGCTGATAATAGAATTTTCCCATTAGCAATCTATGTATATAAAGTAGAATATGTAGACACTTGGTCTTAGTACTTAAGTATTTTGAAATAGTGGTTAAGGATACAAAATTCTACTACTGTCACTTTCATGTTAGACAGGCAGAAAGACATTATTAAGGGACTAGAAACACACTAGCCTAGTGCCACTGAAAGACATTATGCCATGCATAACTGTAGTAACCACTTATCCAACACAAAAAAGAATAAATATTTATATATATGTATAATATTCATATTTTATTTGAATGTGGGTGATACTTGATTTATGCATTGTTATTAGTAGTGTTTGTATAAATTAAGGACCTACTATTAGTATTAGGTTTATTTGTAAGACTTTAGATTTATTTTAGGGACCAAATTGTAATACTTTAAAAGTTTTGGGGGCTAATTTATAAACACTAAAAATTAGCCTCTTAGTATAAAAATACACATTTGAAACCCTAATTCACTCATTTTGGTTGAGCCACCTCTTTTAGAGTGAGAAAAGAGAGAAAGAAATGAGAGAGAAAGAAGAAGAAGAAGAAAAAGAAGAAAAAAGTTAGAATTTAAGCTTTAAGAGGTATATTATAACCCTTTCTTAATTTCTTGGTGTTAATTTAATTAATTTCTTAAGTTTTGATTTTTGAAAATATGTACAATTAAGGATTTGATGTAAATTTTGTAAGATATTGTGAGAATTGATGATGATTTGTGTAGATAGCTTGATAAATTATGATGAATTGCAGAATTTCTACTTGATAGTCTCTTGATCCAAACATTTTATAAATTGTTATACTTTGATTTTGGTTTTGAATTTTGATTATATGAAATCATAAATGTCTAGAATCATTTGAGACTTTGAATCGATTTACAATGCCAGAAATTAAATTTGTAGTGAATTTATCAAAATGACCCTAAAATTCTAAAAATTTTGTGTTAACAGTATGATACAGTGACAAATAATTTTTTATCTACTCAATGATCTTCAAAAATTACAAATTTATGGAATATTATAATTCTATATGTTTAATATGATATACTCAAAATTGAGAATTTAGATCAATGTGGTTAAATTGTTATGATTTTCTAAAGCGTAGTAGCTTATTGCAGTATTTGATTTACAAAATTTAAAAGTTATAGAATAAAATAGTTTTAAAATACTTTTGTCAGGGATTTTGAAGTGAAATATTTATCATAGATTAAAATATGTGTCAAGAGTAATTTTGTGGTAGTTTTATAATTTTTGAGTTAGTATATGATTTTATAAAATTAAGAGACTGAATACTATTCAGTAAATATCTTGATTCCGCCAGAATAATAGTTTGAATTTAATGGTGTTTATGAAATGGATTGTGTAGAAATTATGATATAATATTCATACATAAGGAGGATATATGAGTTAAGAAAGATATATTCTAATTTTGGAGCAATTGGACATCACTTGATGTATAAGAAAATTTTGTTGAATGTATATGGTTAGAATGATAAGTTTTGAGAAACTAAATAATTAGACTAATTCGATGTAATAAGTGCAATATGTGTAATTTTGTAAGCTATTTAAAGTATTTTGTGTGAATATTGAGGCTTATGAAATGATTAATCTCCATTGATAAGTTAATGAGAATTAAGTCTTGTAGCCGAAAATGCTAAGAGGTAAGTATACTAGACTTTTACTGAAATACAATAAGTATAATAATTGTCTAAGTATGATTTTGTAAATTTGCTTAGAAATATGTTTATGTTATGCTAAAGTATATTTGATATGAAATGTGAAAGACATATGTTTATGAATGTGAGCATTGACATTGAGCATGGACATATATGTGTTTATGAAAGTGAGCTTTCAAAGTGAAATGTGTTTAACAAAGAAAGTTTTTGAAGTAGAAAATGTTCATGAGATACGTTTTGTGTTTTGAGGATGCTTGAACTCACTATTTACTTAGTAGGTACCTTATGTGATTTGTGGAGCCTTTATGTGTGGCCTTTCCTTCGGGATTAATATATGTTATGTGTTCCATATGTAGGGAGGATTCTATTGGTACCTAAAGGAAGATTGAGTCATCACATTCGTGTGGTGGCGTATTGATGCATATGAGAGGACTCACCAATGATCAGGGTGACGGTTTAGCTCTTATCTTCAGGCATGAACATTATATATGTGTAATTTAAACATCACTTATACTATTCCTCTCATACGGTATGTCATCTACGAGTGACATTTGGCTCATTATGTGATATGTGATATGAAAGTCCTATTAAGTAGTAGTTGAGTGATGATATTTCTATTATATGTTTGAAAGAATGTATAAGCGCTTACCTGATATATGATTTGATAAGATTTTAATTTTGATTTATCATAGTATATCATACACAAGCATTGTGTACATATATATATATATATATATATTTGTATTTTGATATATAAAAAATTAGTATGCTTACTGAGTTTTATACTCATTATAGTTTATGGTGATTTCAGATAAATAAGGTACATGTATGCTTAGCGAATTTGGCAAGACTTCTGTTGTCCCTTAGGTTCCTTAAGTTGCTAGGTTGCTAAGTGTTTCATTTGTGGACACATAGTTTAAGATATTTGATTTGTCCCTATTGATTAAATACTTATGTGTTATTTTATTAGGTGTGGTTGTATTTGATTTATGTTTCACCAAGTATGGTCATGGGTTGATTTTGCATTAAACTTATTAGCAACTTGATAAGGATTCCTATGTTGAATTCAAGTTTGAAATTTTATACAATATTAATTATAAGTGTACATTATTGAATCAGTGTAAGTTATGCCATGTTTTAGATTTTTTTGGGTCTGGGGCATGACAATATCTATGCTAATTGAAGAAAAAGATATCTTTATGTGGTGTATAGATCATTATTTTGGGCAACTGCAAAAGCTACTAGGGAAAGAAATTAAACACTTAACATGAAAAAAATCAAGACAACAAAAAAGGATAGTAATAGCAGTTTCGGTATTGGTCTATTTGAGTATTTAAAAATATAGATAAAAGAGCATGGGTATGCCACACATTTCAAGATGATCTTGTCAGGTGTGATCATGTTACCAATAACCTTTCATAGTATTGGAATAGTTGGCTGAATTGCTATAAAGATAGGTTTGTTTTGAGCATTTTAGAGTTCATCAGGAAAACAATCACTAAAAGATTACAGATGAAGCTGAAAACAGCAAGAATTTAGACAGAAAGACTCCCTTCAAATATTATGAGGAAATTAAAGATATCCAAGAAATTTATGAGGTATGTAAAGGTATTAAGAGCCAATGATAATGAGTTTGAAGTCATTGATGTAGATGGGACAACCTATTTGGTGGACTTAGGCCAACAGAACTCGTGATTGTGGTGAATACCAACTCACTGAGATTCCTTACAAGCATGTAATGTCATGCATTGCAGTGAAAAAAGAGAAACTTATTGACTCTGTTGATCCCAAGCTTATCGTAGAAGCCTATATAAAAACTTATAGAGAGTGTATTCACCTTTTGCCAGATAAGTCTACATGGACAATTGTTGATAGCCCAAAATTAGTGCCTCATTAAAAAAGGGTCACAGTGGACAAACCAAAGATTGTTAGGAAAAGAAAAATTAGTTAGGGAAGTAAAATGAGTGTTAGGTGTGGAAACTGTAAGGAATTTGGGCATAATATGAGGGCATACAAGGTTGTACCAAGAGAAAAACAGGTATTTTATTGCTACTGTTAGCTTTACTAATTACTGAATCAATAAAGGTTACTTATTCATTATTCTAATTTTTCATGGGGAAGCAGCAGTTGCACTAGGTGTATGAAGAGGAAGCATCAAGTTATGAGTTATATTAATGAATGGATATTAGTGGTAACTTTTCGTGTTGAGATAATCAAGTAAATTATTATGATTTTTTAAAAAAAACTGTTGTGTTTTAAGTTTTGTTAGCCATATAAGACATGCATTTTGTGTTTTGTATTTTGTTTGCCATATAAGACATGTATTGCTAAAACTATTACAAGCTTTTTTTCATTTAATTAAATGAAATGATTACATACATTGGCCTATAATGGCAAACTAATACAAAAACCTATAATGAGACTTATTATTATGATAACACATATATTAGTATGTTGTTTTTTTTAATTTGATTTTATTGTACCAGTTGCACTGCCTTACATTACTTCATCTTCACTTTCATACCCTATGAATTGTCATTATATTGTTAGTTATGGCTATTTGGTATTGTTGCATTATACTCATAATAGTTAAGTTTCTAGAACCTATAATAGCCATACCTTATTATCAAGAATCAAAAGTATAACCTTATATGATTGGTAGCAGATTGTGATATACCCACAAATGCAACCATATTGCATTCACATATCCTATTTTAAAATTTCACTTGCCCCGTATTAACTTCATTACATGGAATCCTGCATGCAATCCTTTTATGGAGTTTTCTATGCTCGGGTTGTCAATATTTGTAAAAGTTATAATCACCTGTTGAGCTGTAAAAAATAAGCTTGTTGTGAGTCTATGAAAATTTCAGAGTTGCTCTGGCATTACAAAAGCAATTCCAATTCTTGAATCTTATTAGCCCTTACTAACAATGTTTAAATTTTGATATGAAGTTGTGCTTGATTAATCCCTAAGACTCCTTGCCATAATTGCTTTTTAAACAAAATTTATAAGAAAGTTTATAGTTTTTGTGAATAACAATAGGTATTTTTTTTAGCTTTTTAAAGACCTAACATCGGTCATAATATAACTGTCATATTGTTGTAGTTTTGATTAAGCTTTAAAAATTATTTTAAAGGCAATTTCAAAATTATGTATTCAGTTAAAGGTAAAATTGGCATAAAAAGTTATAAGTTCCCTCCATATTTAAGTGTTAAAATAATTTTTATTAATATTTTATTTGAACCATGACATTATTGAGTGGACAATATCATCTTTGACTCGCACGCAATAACAAACAAAGGTATAATGGTAACTACGCTTTTAAAAGTAGAAAAAAAATTATGAAATCAAACGTCAATTGCTAACGAGCGAGGGGGTGAAACGAGGGGTGTATTTGTTTATTTTTTAAATTATAGTGAGTAAACTGTCACTTTCAAGAAACCTTGATGGTCTAGTTATCATTTATTTATTGATAATTTGATTTAAAATAATAATAAAAATGGTGAAAATGAACAAAATCCACCAAAAAATGTCAAAGAAAAAGGTCGAAGCCGTATCCTAGTTACAATGCCATACACCCTATCTTGCGATGTGAGTAAAGTGCAAAACCCCTCCTCGCGCCACGAGGAGGGCATGAGAAATTTTAGACCATGTCCATTGGTTTGGTCCTGATTTCATTATCAATAAAAATAATTTTATTAATTTATTGTCTTTTTTACTAATAAAAATTAATCAAATAATTTTTTGTTATAAAAATTTATAATCTTAAATAGTCATTATTTTTAAATATTTTTCATTTATCAATTAGGCTAGATTCCTAATGTAAATTGTCTGTCTTATCCCTTTAAACTAATGACACAGAGAATTTTAATTCCTAATATATTTACTAATATATTTACTTTGAGATTTCTTTTAAAATTCAAATAAGATTTGGTTTACATTTAAAAAATTATATAATTTTGTTTTAATACAAAAGAGCAGAAAACAGAAAAAGAGGCGGAATTACCTGAAAAGCTAATAAAGAGTGTGAAAAAAAAAAAACTTTAAATCGATGATCAAGGGCACGCAGAGGAGAGACCATGAAGTATCATGTGTTGGGTTAGCACCGAATAAAAGGAGTATTGCTTTGACATAATAAACACCAACTTGCTACCCTCTCAGGCTCAGGCTCAGACTCAGACTCATACGAGTTACAAGTTACGACTGGGATCCATTTTGCTACTAATCCACGGTCTCTGATGGTAAACGCTCTCAATTGACTCTGTTAAATCATCCGCAATCACTAATCGAAAACATTTTCTCTGTCTCTGATCTGATCGTCATCGTGTTTTTCTGTTTTTGTTTGTTTTGAAGGCTCCCAAACCAATTACAAGTCCGGTGCCCGATGCGTGGTATCCGACTCTCTCCGTCTTCATGCTCGCCATCGGTCTCATCGTCACTGCTTCTTTCTTCATGTAAGCTCTTTCAGATCTCCAAACAAACTCTTTTCTTTTTTTTCAGTTGAGTCGTTTTTGTTCGTTTTCTGAATTCAAATTTTAAATTGAATTTTGCGAACGAGAGGTATATTACATTTGAAGTAAGTTTAGGTTTGTAGATCTAGACTGACTGGTACTTTAATGATTTTTTCTTCTGATTGTAGTTTATCATTTCATTTTAACTACGTAACTTATTCAAATTGAGATTTGAGGTTAATCCTTGTACCTTGAGAGAAATTACGAATTGGTTTTTGCGATTGTAGATTTTCTTGAGTTGAGATTTCGGTTGGGCGCATTTTGATGGTAATGCTTTAGAATTTTTTTTCAAATTTTTTTAGCAGATGGACAAATCCGATGATTATTCTGGCACTGTTATATGTTCATTTTTCTAAATATGAAGGTTTTTCATGCATTTAAATATGCCCAGCCTGCAGAGATTGCCGAATTAAAACAAACTGGTCATGTTTAAATATTTTTCTGGTTATCACATGGAATTTGAGTTGTCAAATGCCGAATGCACTATACATACTGAATTGGACATTCAAAAATTCGCAGCCGTAGTCAGAAAAGATGTGGTATAATCAGATTAAGGATATAAGTTCTCAATTTTGTTTGTCCACATAGATGTGGCTATTGTACTGCCTTGGTCATATCGATGAAGTTCTGTGTCGCTTTGTAAAATAAAGGAGGGTCCACTCCAATTCCACAGGACAGCTAAACAAATTTTAAGCAGTGAGTGTAAATGGGATTGTTTCTGTCAGCTGATCTTGTTAAGAGGTCACCCAGTTTAATTTCTTCTGGTGTGAAGATCAGGGATCATGGACTTCACATTGTTGGCTTTCATTTACTTCACTGTTGTAGCAACTTTGTTCAAAATCATTTTTTTCTGATCTGTTCAAAATCATGTAACTATGTAATAATTATTTTTTCAGAGATAACTTTATGAGCATTAAGTCCCTTCCTCATGCTGCGCTTAATCAATTTTGAGTCTATCATTTGAGTTAGCTTGTTGACACCATTTTAGTTTGTCAGTTAACATATTTTCCCTTGTATATATTGTCATATCATTGGCTTTGTGATCAGAATGATTTATATTGTGGGATAAAGTCCTTTTTTGGACTAGTTAAGCTTCTATTGCTACTTCATGACTTTATCAACTCTAAATCTCTCAGTTTCCTTATAAAATTTAACCATTTGGCCCCTGAACGTAAGGACAAAGCTTCTCATGTGACCTATTATTTTAAGTCCTCCTGTTAAAAGTATAAAGTCTTTTCTTTTGGAGTAGCTGCTCGTAGTAAGCGAAACCTGAGAGAACCTTAAATTCATTTAGCAGCTTGAGATCATTTGTACCCCCATACAAGTATATCAAATATGATACGGTCATCTATCTTGTTTAAAGTGGTTGGATCATTTGGCTGCGCCTCTTGATATCTTTGTTTATTTTTGCATAGAAACATCTTCTGGGATTTTATGATAATAGGGCGAAAAGGTTTGAGGATGAACTGTTATGTATTTCCATCAAACCTTGTGGATTGATGTTGCCGTGGATCTACTTGTGATAGATTATAATATATTTATTTCTTTTTATCCTGAAAATCCTATTAATGCACACACCTGGCTTAGTCTCTGAACGACCGGGCGTTGACCCTCTCATGTCATTGGCATTTCATGACCAATGTAGTGCCATCCATTTCTTTGAGTTTTAAAGAAAATCTTAAGTTTGGCATGTTTTATCCTCTATACCCACTTTTGGTTAATGATAGTGTTTTGTAACTTTTGCAGCTATGAAGCAACCTCTTCTAGGCAGAACCGCAGTCTTGCAAAAGAGCTTATAACAGGAGCAATAGCATCTGTCTTCTTGGTATGCCTTTGGTTGCTTTACTATTTGCTAACAGATTAGTAGGGATTTCATTTCTTGCTAACTGTTATTTATGATTTTTCTTGCAGGGTTTTGGGTCCTTATTCTTGCTGCTTGCTTCTGGAGTTTATGTTTAATTTAGAAATGTAGAACCAGTTAAATTTTGCTTAAGCAGCATCAGTTTACATATTAAGGATTATATGTTTGACATTGTTAATTAAGTACATTTTTCTAGCTTTATGACGAGGACAATTTCCAGTGATAATGCTGGCATGCGATGCGGACTTGGTGAATTTCTTAGATGGTGTTTGGAAGAAACACAGTAATCTAGTATTTTAAGTAGGTGTAATTTGAAGTGGACCCAATTACATCTCTCTGCAACTTTGACTTTCTGATGTTGCATTTTGAACAAATTCTGGGGAGATATACGCTCTACCTGAAACATTCAGCACTTGATCCTCTTGTTTACATTGAAAGGAAAGTTCGTACCAGGAGATGCTTGCTTTATGTATGCAGCATGAAGGAGAAGCATCTGATAACTGGAGCTTGAATCAGGAATGAATTTATATCCATTGCATTGGATTCTGTTATTATGGTACCATATTTAGGGGATTTTGCATGCTAGGTAGGGGAATGTTAGGAGGAAGGTAGGTTAATATAACTTGTCCATCCTTGCATTTACCTTGATGCAAGGAAACGTTTTCTGACTGATTTAGTGAAGGGAGTTACTGAAAATCCCATCTAACATGATCAGTACTTTAAAAAAAGTAGTCACGTTGCCATTCCAAACTAAATCATATTTCTTGAAACCCCTTTGGTATGTCTTTTTAAGGGGAGTTTTTTTAAGTAGAGTTTACATTAGTAAGGCTTTTACATATAAAGCGTAAGAAGAAAAAATATTAGCTATTTAGTTGTTACTCATTATTTTTTTTTAAAAAAAAAAAATTGTTTACAAATTTTATAGACAATATTTTTTAGGTTATATTATAAAATAATCGAAGTAAAATGTTTAAATAAAATCAAGGTATTTTAGATAATTTATCGCTTCAGAAAAAAAGCTTTTAACTTCTACTATCAGTTTAAAATTTAAACTTCTTATAATAGATGAAAAGATTATAAGACTTTTGAACTCCTTTAGCGTTCGGAAAAGTGAAACCAAACATACTCTTAGTATTTCATATTTGCTTCTTTCTATGTTTTGTATTCTCACAGACTCTCCATTAAGAAAAAAACTTTCATCATTTTGACTTGGTAGCTAATCATTTGATTTAAGATATGATTAGGCACGTCCAAGAAATTTGCGTACACCATTCTCGTTGAATTTTTAATTTGAATACATCAAATAAGGTTTTGATGAGATATGGAATTCAATATATCATGGGGTGTCTTGCGTTTAGTTATACACTTATTATGAGTAAAGGATTTTTTTAATTGTAATATTTAACAACCTTTCACTTAAAATGTTGGCGGTCTAAATAAATAAAGAAAAAAAAAAGGCTTGGGACATGAAAGAGATATTTTTACTCCTTTTTTTATCGATTATTTTCTTTTTCAATGTTTGATATAATGGATTTTTTTTTTTTTGGTTTGCTCTCTTTTTCTTCAATGAGAGATGGTCTTTGTAATCAACTTACCAATCGATTTCTATTATGTAAATATTTTATTAATAAAATTGAACCAATTAGTTCTCAATTTGACTTATTTTTAATTTAATCCGATCTTATGTAAACCAACAAAATAAATAAAAAATTAAGTGAAACTGAATAATACACCAAATAAAATCGAATGGATGAATCGGGGTCAAATTTAATCCACGTCAAAGCAAATAGTAAAATGCATATCTTATTATCTTAGGATGCTAATAAAGTGTCGCATTTGTTATTAACTCGTAGCAGGTTAAATAAAATGTTATTGGTTAAGCGTTTATTAATGTTTTAAAAAATTAATTTATTAGATAATATTGTATATTTGTTAGTATATATTGATAAAAAAAATTAATTTATATAAACAAAAAAAATTAATTTATTATGTAATATTATATATTTTTCTATAAATATTTAAAATTTATTTAATTTATATTTAATATTTGACGTGACATTCTCATTTATCTAATCATGTATATTTAAGATTTATTCAATTTCTATTTGATGTAAGATATAACATTCTCATCTTTCACGTGGTAAATTTATAAATTTAAGATTTATCTAATTTTTATTTGATGTCAGATGTCATAATTTCACCTACCCAATTACGAGATGTCATTGTCATATTTGGTTCAAATTCAAATGTCAACTTAGTTCGTATTATCCATCCACACTATGTTTAGGAGACTCACATCCCACATTTTTTGATGTGAGACATGACAGTTTTACACACCTAATTACACGATGCTATTGTCACGTCTAATCAAAATTTAAAAGTCAACCTGACTCATATTATCTATCCCTACTAATTTAGGTAGGACTCGCATTTCACATGTATTTGATTTAAGATATGATATTCTTACCTATCTAATATTATCTATATTTTACTTGAGAGACTCACATCCTATATATATCTGATGTGGGATATAGCATTCTTATCCACTTAATTACATGACGTCATTGTCACAATTAACCAAACTAAAAGGTTAACTTAACTTGTATTGTCCATCCCCATTATTTTTGAAAAAATCAAATCCCACGTGTATTTAATATAGGACGTGATATTCTTACCCCACTCAATTATGTGACGCTTTTGTTACTTTTGGCCCAAACTCAATGAACGAGACCCATATTGTTAAGGGATTCGCATTCTACATGACAATCAATCTTTATTGGGCACCCTTGTCGCTTATGGCTTAAAATCAAAGGCTAACTTGCCCTATATTGTTCACTCAATATTTACCTAATTTTTATCTAATGTGACATTTTTATTCATCCAATTACGTGACACTCTTGTCATGTCTGACCCAAACTCAAACACCAATCTCACCCGTATTGTCCATTCTCAACTCACATTGCAAATGATAATTTTTATATACTCAAGATTTATCTAATTTTTATCTAATGTAAAACATGACATTCTTATCTCCCACATGACAATCTTTATATACTTAAGATCCACCAAATTTTTATTTGATATAGGACAATATATTCTCATTCCACTCAATTATATGACATGTTTGTCACGTTTGGCCAAATTTAAAGGTCAATCTAGTTTGTATTGTCCAATCTCACAACTCTTAAAGGACTCGTATCTTAAAGGACTCATATCTTATATATATTTAATGTGAGACGTGACATTTTCATCCATCTAATTAATTATCCATTAACACTACTCTTGGGAGACTCACATCTCACGTGTATCTAATATATAATTTGACATTATCACTTATCCAATTATATAATGCCCTTGTCACATACGATTTAAACTCACCGGTCAACTTGACCTATATTGTCCATGACCACTAGTCTTGGGGGATTACATTCTACGTGTATCTAATATAAAACGTGATATTCTCACTCATCCAATTATATGACAATTTTATTATAGTTGTCCAAACTCAAGGTCCAACTTAATCTGTATTATTCACATGATAATCAATATTTTAAGAGTTTAAAAAAAAAAGTTTTAAAATTCACTTAACTTGTATTGTCTATTTTTACTATTTTAAAAACTCATTACTTAAGTGATAATTTTTTTTAAAACAAAGATTTATACACTAATAAATTTGAGTCTACTAAAATATTACTTATTATGAGTGGATGTTTGTTATTAATCAAAAATATTAATTTATTAAATAGTATTATACACCCTTTTATATATTCAATATTGACCTAAGTTGTATCCGAGATAGAACACGACAAAAAGCAACGGCACTATACCATTCTTGATAGCATCCCAAAAACATCACACAGCATTCTAGAGTATAGCTGCCCGTCAATAAAACTAAAAATTAAAAAGCAAAGCAAATTATAATATTCACTTAATAAGCAAATGCAAATGAAAAGACCTAAACAAACCCCCCCGGTCAGTCTCACTCATTCATTTGAATAAGTAGGTCCCCGGTCGGTCCCGGTGGTAGAATCCAATCCACATTTCATTTTCTGTTGATTGATTTAAGTGTCGACGATAGTATTAGCTCCGAAAATGGATCCACAGGCACCCAAGAAGCGAGGCCGCAAACCAAAACCCAAAGAAGACAAAAAGGACGAAACCCCCAAGATGAAGGACACCTCCAAGCGTACTCACCAGCAACACACCGTCGACGACAAATACACTCAGTGGAAGTCCCTCGTTCCTGTTCTTTATGACTGGCTCGCTAACCACAACCTCGTCTGGCCTTCTCTCTCTTGCCGGTACTCTTCACTCTTTCCTTTTCCTACTTTTTTTTTTTTTCTAGGGTTTTATGATATCATTTTCTCTTTCTTGTTTAGGGTTTTATATTTTGTCTCTTTGTTCCTGACAAAACCCTAGCAAGACTCTGTTTTGCTATTTCATGCTCATTTCGGTTTATCATTGTTTTTAATAGATGGGGTCCGCAGCTTGAGCAAGCTACGTATAAGAATCGCCAACGCCTTTACCTTTCCGAACAAGTAAGTTTTGCTTTCCTGAAACTAGTTTACACTAATGATTTCACAATCATTTCGTCTTGCATTTTTTTTATTTCACATGTTTATTTTAACGTTTCAATAAGCGCTGGGAGTTAATTTGTTTAACTAAAAATTAGTCTCAGTCTCAGATTGTTATCATAAATTAGTTGTCTTCCTGGTAAATGTTGGATGCCCTTTAATTATACAGACTAATGGATCTTTCCACGGGTTATTTGTTCCCTTTTGTGTCACCAGACTGATGGTAGTGTTCCAAATACACTGGTCATTGCAAATTGTGAGGTTGTCAAACCTAGGGTTGCAGCTGCAGAGCACATATCTCAGGTTATGGATTTCTTTTCTTTTCTTTTCTTTTCATTTTTAGTTTCTTTTGTCTGTTTTTGTCTTCTTCAATATGAGTTCACTTCTTTGTGTTTACACCATTTGCTTTGTTGTTCAGTTTAATGAAGAGGCACGATCTCCATTTGTTAAGAAGTACAAGACCATTATACATCCCGGAGAGGTATGCTTGTAATTTATAGTAAATTGCATGCAAATTGACTTGTTCTTTTATCTTGTTTGCTTTATTTTTGCAAATGATGGAGGAACTCACTTGATATTGTATCAATTCACTGAATGCTAATTTGCAGGTCAATAGAATCAGGGAGCTTCCGCAGAATTCTAAGATAGTTGCTACTCACACTGACAGCCCTGATGTAAGAGGCAATTCTTGGGTCCAAGGGTTTTCAAGTTCTGTTTAATTTAAACTATAGTTAGGATTTGTTAGTTAACAAAGTTTAATCTCATTCATAGTTGAGACTTGTCAATTCTTAGGTTCTGATTTGGGATGTTGAAGCTCAACCTAACCGTCATGCTGTTCTTGGAGCTACTAATTCTCGTCCAGATTTGGTATATTTTAATTATTAAATGCAGTATATTCTCTCATATTTTTACATTTGATGTGACTCTCTCTCTCTCTCTCTCTCTCTCTCTCTCTCTCTCTCTCTCTCTCTCTCTCGCCTTTACTTTCTGAATTATATGTGAAAATGATTTCACTTTGTGAGCTGTACTATAATTATAACACATGGAAGGTTGAAATGTTTTAACATTTTATAATCATAGAAAATTGTAAAGTCGCAAGTGCGTGAAGTGAACGTAAAATCCTATTGGTAATTTTAGTTAGGGGATGCTCTATCCTTGCCTGTGATGTAAATTTTTTGGGTAAATCCCCCCTGTGGTCAAGGTGAAGCTTTTGGGGAATATGGTATCAAGGAATGTTATATGCATCTAAATGGAGTGTTGATAACAGTTTGAAAACCAATATGAACTTGTGAAGTTGGAAACTATGTTTAACTTTTATCTTGAGAAGATTTTCATTGTTTGAGGTCCTAACCTAAGGTTTTACAAGTTTTATCTATAGCTTTGTAGGTAAAGGAAAGTAGTTTGTCTGCCAAAAGGGGGGAAATGGAAAATATATATATATATATATAAATCTTATGGTATATTTGTACTCCAAAACTTTCAAAGAATTCAGCCTTGGAACCAAATTAGATGTTGAAGCTTTATGCTATCCTTGAAATTGGAACACTTTCATAAAGTTGGCAATACACGTCTAAATAAAGTTGTTTTGCAGATTTTGACCGGACATCAGGATAATGCTGAATTTGCTCTCGCAATGTGCCCAACAGAACCCTATGTGCTCTCTGGAGGTGGGGAAGTTTCAATGGTCATTTATTGTTGCTAATGAAATAGGTGGTTCTTTTTCTATTCTTGGTCGATATATAATGAGTTTCCGAGAGGTCATATACTTGAAATGTAGTTTTGAATTCCAGAATGCCTGAGAATTTGTCGCTAATGTGGACTGATTTTTGTCTTCACGAGATTTTTGTCTGAACTAAGTTCTTTTTGCAGGTAAGGACAGGTCAGTGGTTTTATGGAGTATCCAAGACCATATAACAACGTCAACCACAGATCCAGCTACAGCTAAATCCTCAGGATCAGGTGGATCAATCATCAAACAAAGCCCAAAGCCTGGGGAAGGTAATGAGAAAGCTGCTGATAGCCCTTCTGTTGGTCCACGGGGTATCTACTATGGGCATGAGGATACAGTTGAAGATGTGACATTCTGTCCATCCAGGTAACCTGCATTCACTTAGTGAAATGGATAAGATGATTCACTCATTCTTTGTTTCTGTCTCAGAGTACATTACAAAAAGTTTCACTTCCATGTGACATGGGAGGGTTTGGGTCTTAGTCATGGATGCTGATGCTTGGGCTAGTTGTTTAACTTAGTTCCTATGGTTCCATTATATACTTAAAAAAGTGAAGGAAATTTTTATATGCCTAAAAACCCAAATAATTTATCTATCAGTTAGCATAAGTAATATTTGAGGTTTTTGAAGTTTCCATTTATTTCTGACAACTTTGTATCTCTCCTGAAGTGCGCAGGAGTTTTGCAGCGTGGGTGATGACTCTTGCCTCATATTATGGGATGCCCGAATTGGCACTAGCCCAGTTGTTAAGGTAATGCTACCAATTTTTGTTTCTTTAGTGTTCTCTGGTATTGCTTGTTATACATTTCTCCTTTGCTTTCAACTGTTGATTGTAAACCTCCTTGTAACCTTTCCATACATTTTGTAAGATTAATAATGCAATGTTAATTATTCCAAGGTGATGCTTTCTTGCCTTAAAAAAAGTTTTTCTTCTCTGTTTTAACCTTGATCTGTTGCCAATTATTCCAGAAGCTAGGTTATTATTTGTAATTTACTAAATGGTCATGCTAATTGTGAATTCCACTTTGTTGTCAGTTCATTGCTAATGCTGCAAGTACCTTCACAATTCTGTCTAAAAGTTGTTAGCCTCTAGGTGTTTCTTACTTTTTGAATTTGTGCATGATTTTTTTAAAGATAGAATCTCATATTCTGATATGGTATGCTGGTTTTTTTTTTGCTATCTTATTGTTAGGTTGAGAAAGCGCATAATGCTGATCTTCACTGTGTTGACTGGAATCCCCATGACGATAATCTCATCCTTACCGGGTACCGTATTATGTCAAATGCTCTGCTATTTTGAACTTATGGTGAAATGATAAAGAACCTTCGGTTCTTTCTATTTGTATGTCTCCAGGTCAGCTGATAATTCTGTCCGGATGTTCGATCGAAGAAATCTCACTTCTAATGGGGTTGGGTCACCTATCTATAAATTTGAGGGCCACAAAGCTGCTGTTCTGTGTGTTCAGGTACTAGTTAGTTCCTGTTCTACTCGTATTTTCAATTCTTATGAAGTTCATGTGTTGCCATGAGTGTGTACATTATAAGTTATGCTTTAACTGAACCCATTCTCTTACTTTTCAGTGGTCTCCAGATAAGTCGTCTGTATTTGGAAGCTCTGCAGAGGATGGTCTCTTAAACATTTGGGACTATGAGAAGGTGCTGATGGATGTTCTGTCTTCATCTGAGATTTTTTGGCTTGAGTCTCTTTGGATGGCTCTAATTCATGTGTTATACATTCCATATTTTCTGTGATTATATCTATGTTGCAGGTTGGTAAAAAGGTAGAGCATGGAGCAAGAACCCCAAGTGCTCCTGCAGGCTTGTTTTTCCAGCATGCAGGACACAGGTTTGTACCTACCTTCTCCCACTAATTGGCACATTAGAAAGAGGGTTTTAACTTTTAATATCTTTCAGAACCAAAAAAAAAAAGGATTTTAGTTCCCCACTATGTTTTATGATGACTTCTCTTTTAACTAGGTTGTCATGCCTTCTGCTTAGAACTTCATTCTGTGTTCTTTTGTGATTTCTCTAAGAGTTGTATAAATTTGTTATAGTGATCTATCATGCTTCTTTCTCTTTCCATGAAGGGACAAAGTTGTTGACTTCCACTGGAATGCATCGGATCCATGGACTATTGTTAGTGTCTCTGATGACTGTGATTCTACTGGTGGAGGGGGTACACTGCAGGTATCTGTTTATTTATTTTTAATTTTCTTTTTATGATGTGATCCTTTAGTAAATTTTGAACGGAAGCCTGAGAAAGAAAATTTTTCCTACAAAAGAACTTGTACGAGTGTACGAGTTCAGTGAGATAGCCTAGGGACAAGACAACTGTATCAAGAAGAGTATTGCATTTAGGGGCATTTAAATTATTATTAATATTGTTTTAAAGTTATTAGGAACCTATCACCCAAAATGTTTCTAAAGCATTTTGGTTTTAATGTAATATGCTTTTTATAGCGTCGTACAGTGGAAATTGCTGCTGGTAGTTTACCCAAAATCCATGCTTTCACAAGTTTTAGAGGAGGGAAGGGGAGAAGGGGAATCCCAAGTGAAATTATTTTTCTTTTCAGAAGTCGTTTTTTTTTCTTCTTGTAAGTGGTATAGAATAATCGAAAATCTTACATGTTAGTGTTTAGAAGTACGTCCCCACTGTCCACCAATTATATATTTTTTGGGTTCTAATCCCTTTGTTTGGGTTTTGTTCAAAGAAACTTGATTTTTGATTTATTATGGTAACTGATACATGTTAAATCTTGTGATGGTCAATGCAGATATGGCGCATGAGTGATTTGATCTATAGGCCAGAAGATGAGGTTCTCGAAGAGCTTGAAAAGTTCAAGTCTCATGTAATGTCATGTGCTTCAAAGCCTTGACACAACCTTGTGATTAGGAAAATTATAACACTGAGATGTTTGGAAACAAGTACTTTCTAGTAGATTTATAATGTTTACTGAGCTATTGGGAGGACTCAGTTAAAGACTGATGGATGTCGATCGGTATGTCTTTTGGTAGTTGCATTTTAACGACGTTAGGCTTTTCAGAAAAGAGGCTGTATGATGAAGATTTTTCACATCTCGTTTTGTCTCAAATCGTGAAGCCCCTTGGGCAGTTATGACTTTATGCAAAAATTACCATATGCATGAAGCTGTGCCAATCCATGTACAGGTAAAGTGGCTTGTTTCTTAGTCATCCCTGAATGTGGTTTAACTCTTAACGTGTAAAAGATTGTGTTGTAACTTGCCCGGATATAATTTCACACCGTCAAAAGAGTAAAATGGTGTTCAGAACG
Organism: Ailanthus altissimus; assembly: GCA_946807835.1. Classification (NCBI taxonomy): domain Eukaryota; kingdom Viridiplantae; phylum Streptophyta; class Magnoliopsida; order Sapindales; family Simaroubaceae; genus Ailanthus; species Ailanthus altissimus. The sequence continues at coordinate 24,889,221 of OX327689.1, forward strand.
TAGTAATGGATGGCTGAAAATTGATGTACTTGAGACAATCCACTCTGACGTGTGGGCACATGAAAATCTATGTTCCCGTGACAAGTACTAATAGTGGAAAACAAAAAAAGAAAAAAGAGGGTTATTTGTGGAGTTGCTAGTTTAGCATTTTGCTGTTTGGTGGCGGCCGGGAAGTGGAGGGGAGTAGAGTTGAGTTGAACAATTTAATCTATTAATAAATTAAATTAAAATAAGAATAAGTTAATAGTATTATATAAATAATATAAATACAATCTGGTGTGGCGTTGATTCTAATTTCTAAACCCGATCGACGGAGAGAACCAAAACCCCTAAAGGGATTGAAGAGCGTGGGCTCGTGTAAAAGTGGAGACCTTTCGGTCGTTTCAGTGGCAGTCAAAGCAGCAGCCTGGTGGTGACTGACTGACTGACTGACTGACTGTGACTGACATGATTCAGGACCCAGGCCCCCTCACCACCACCCTCCTTGTTCCAAAACTTAGTGTAGCTGGACTTTATTGAATGAATATGTGCCGTGTGCCAATTGGCAAAGGGGATGGGGATGGATTCAAATGCAATATTAGACTTGACCGTGCTAACAATTGTATGTAATTTGTAAGAAAATAAATATGCAATATGAAGCGCGCTGTTAATGACTTTTTCCCCTCTTTTCGTACCACACAAACCAGGCCACCATTTCGTCTTCGTTCACACAAAATTCCCGCTTTTTTTTTTTTATACATTTCAGGATGCCCTCCCAGACACGTGGAACCCCAGAGAAGAGATCCTGTTCATCCATCCATCCATCTATCTACCCCTTATTCCTTGATCCAATTCCACATCCTTCCTTCTCACGTTTTCCATTCCTCTCTACTATAATTAAATAAATTACCCAACCAACCACAATTGTATAGGTAGCTACTAGCTATACCCCTCCCCTCCTTACCTTGGCCAATTTTTAACACCCCTATATATATATATATATATTTATTCAAAGCCTTTTCATCAACTTAGCTACCACTACAAAATACTAAAATATCCCACTCGAGAAAACAAAAAAAACAAAAAAAAAATGGAGGAAACGAGAAAGAGAAGAAATGAACGGAACGACGTCGATTCATCGCCAGCCACTAAAAGGCCGCGAGCTCGTGAAGACGGTGGCGCCGGAGAGTTAGATGACGATATAATGGCGTGGCTATCGATGGACGACGACACAGTGAACGACCTCATGAACCTTCTCGACTCAACAAATGGTGCTAACTCCTTGTCTGCTCTGACCAAAGTCAAGTTCATCGACAATCCCTACACGTCGCCGCTGATTTTCCAGTCGTCGGCGTCTTACATCACCATCAACGGCAACGAGGAGACCTGCGGGTCGTCGTTCTCGGACTCGGAGTCCTCGTTGATGGTGAGCGTGGACATGGGCGGGGTGACGAACGTTGCGCGTGAGTTGGAACTGGGCGCGTGGAGTTCAAACGAGTTGGATGCACTTAAATGGGCGTCGGTGAAAGAGGGGGTTGAGGATGATGATGGTGGGTTATTGAGGAGAGGAGAAATGGACGGCTTTGATGGGTCTGATTTAGATGATTATGTTCTGGCCAGGTTTCTGATCGAGGAGGCTCTTTTCTGAAAAAACCGAACCGATAGGTTTTTTTTTTATTTTTTTTATTTTTTGGGTTCGTAAAAGAAAGGGTTTTATTTTTAGTTTTAGGGTTTTGTGTTGGTCGGTGGGGGATTTTGAAACTGTGAATAGAAAACAGAAAGCAAAAGATGAAAAGAAGAAATTGCTTTTCTTTTTCTGGAAATTGCGTGTGCATGTGGAAATGGGTGCTATATATATATAAAATTTTCACGTCTTTGATGGAACAAAAGACACGATTTGAGATTAGGGAAGAGCGAAAACATTTTATTTTTGCGCTTTGCAGCTTTTAATTTGTTTTCTTTCTTTCTTTTTTTTTAATCAGAAGGTAATTAAAAAATCTTGTTTTGAATATTTTAAAATTTGGAAAAGGTTGAATTTAGTAGTATTATTAATACTTGGATTTAACATATAATATAATATAGTAGAAGAAAGCAGGAATTGAGTAGCTAGTAGTGGTGGTTTTTCTTTTACGAAAAGGGCATTGATCCTTAAAACACGAGACTAGACTAGCATTCATGTGTCGTCATGAAAAAGGCAATAATAGTCGCACTCACAGGCTGCCTGGAACCTAACCATAAAAAAGGGAAAGGACATTGACAGTGAGTACCCATCTGATTCTGATCATAAACAAAAATCTGCAATTTTATTACCCATTACTACAAAACCTCTCATCCTTGTCCCTTTTCTCTCTTTTCAACAGAAAGGTTAAAGAAAATCTTAAAATATGTGATTGAACGACCCTAGAGAACATGCATAGAGAGAGGCAGGGGCATCACAAGACCTACATAAAATCTTAAAAATAAAAATGCATATATTTACAATTTTAACCCTCTCTATAGCTTAAGGCATTTCATCCCTTCAGTGAGGCTAAGGCTAAGATTGCATTGGGTTGGGCCCGAAAGCCCAATGGTTTCTGAAATTTGATGACAGGACGCCCATTTCGTCTCTTAGGCTCAGGCTCAGGCTCAGGCTCAGGCTCGCGAAATGATCTTCTTGATATGAGTTTGATAAAATAATCAAGTGCAATAATTTCATTTGATGCGCTTTTATCATTTCTCTTTAGTGGTGTCTCGTGTTCCTCCAGTGTTGTGTAAACATTTTGATGGCTGCAATTGACTTCTCCTCATCAATGATTGTGTGGGCTGTCTTCAGTATCACGACAATTTGATCACCCCCTTAGAGCTATAATCAAATTTTTATCCCTTTATCAAAGATAACATAAGATGTCATAACATTAACACAACAACCCCTTTTTATAACTCTGCATCTCATCTTTTATGAGTGGCATCACGTCCAAATAAAAATATATATATATAAAAGAAATCTGGAAAGGAGAAAATATTCAACCAATCAATAAGCAATGTGATAATGATTAACACACACAAAAAAAGAAAAAAAAAAAAAAGAACTTCACTGATATATTATAAAGACAATCTATTCGGCTTTAATTTAAGGAAAATATGATCAAACCTCAAAAGAGGGAATATGAGAAGATAATGTTTTTAAATCATTGCCCAGTATGAAATTAATAGGAGCTTTGATGTCAAATTAATAATCATGTGCATTTGAGAGGTGGGGAAAAAGCCTCCAAAGAATTGACCTCTAGATGCCAATATGATAACTTAATTAAATCAAGAAGGACATTGGCCCTCTTAAAAGTTACTCTCATTTTGAATTAGTCATAATAAAGGTGATTAGCGCTTGTAATTGTAGTCAGTCAGATTTTTAATCTAAGATAATATGCCCAAAAGAAATCATAGATTATTACTGTCAAGAAACTGGACAGGACAGGACAGGACAGGACTCCTATAAGAAAATGATATTTTGTCTCTGAGGTCAAGACTCGTCAATTTCAGGAGAGAAAAACCTAAAAAACGGAAAGTGTGATTTTGGTTCTTAATGAAATTATTAGGTTGTGGATGGCATTATTCTTCATTTTTACAACCTTCAAGTTCTTATGTACAATATAAAAGCTGCAACTTAAAACATGATTAAGAGTGAAACTCTTCTCCTTCCTTCTCAGAATCAAATTGATTGATTAAGTAAAAATTGAATTATCAATTTTAATTTTAATCTTTTGATTTAGTTTAATTTTCAAGTGACTTGAGAACTTAAGTGAACCGATCATTTCTCAAAAATAATAATTGAAGTAGAATAGAATAATGCACAAAATCAAATCAATTTGATTGATTCGATTTCAATTCTGTCAGTTCAATCTTGCCTAACTCTCAAGGAACAAAATCTTTAAAATATGTCTTTTTCCGATTTGTATATGGTAGAACTAGAATCATCTCTGAAATACTATTAGAAAGAATCTACATGAAGATTCTTGAAGTATGCTGAAATAGCTATGTACTACAAAAGGATTTTGTATGATTGATTATATGTTTATCTTTTTGTATATCATTTCTATTAAAACCCACAAAGAGTTTGTAAGTTTTTTTAGTTGTTATGACCTCTTAAACTTGGTCTTTTTTTTTTTTTTTTGTTGGGCCAAATTGTTCTATAATAATTCAGTCCTTTGAAAGTTAAATTTCGTAATTTGGAAGATATGCAATGCTTAATGATGAATTAGTAGCAGTTAAGTGCAAAATTATTTGTGCAATTATGCAAGCAAGAAAGCAGCTTTACGACATAAGAAAATAAAAGAAAACAAATTGAGATGTAACATCTAGCACTGGGAGCCGTTATTTTTACACGTGTCGTTGATTGAATGGTCCGTATGATTTAAGGGGATTGGAGTGTACTCGGTTATGTGGCTAATTTTGACTAAAAGTTGGATTTAATAATTGATGGTTTGAGATTGTCAAGGGAAGTAATTTAAGATTATGAAATGTGACGATGACAGATATTGATCTGTGTTGTGTGTGAAGCCCACAAGTGACAAGGGACAGCAAGTGGGCCATTCCAGTTTTTCTGGGGGAGGGGAGAGCAGACCCTCGGCTACCAAAGGTAAAATCTTTCACAATAATAGAGTCTTTGAGAGTCTCCATGAAATGAACAGCTTTTGTGATTTGACCATACAGTTCCCTCCCCCTTTAAAATCAATCCAAAAGCAATAAAGCTCAAACACATTTTGGCTTTCACTCAAAACCTTTGTTGATTTGTTCTGTTGGTTTGTCATCAAAATCTTCACGTCAATTATTAATGCAACTGGACCCACCGTGCTCACCAATAAAATTTTAACTTGATCACCAAGATGGGTTTGGGGTTTTGAGATTTTTAACATATACAAGTAGACAGAAAAATCAGTGAGACTGATACATTTATACAAGCTGATAGAAAAGATACGTGTTTACTTGTGGACAGCAGTTTCTGTCTCTTAGCACGCAGAGGATGGATTTGCTTTGGCAGATGAATCTGAGGTACCCAAGTGGGTAGGCCACTGCTGCATTTGACTGAGCGCTATAACTGTCTTCGCTCTTAGTGTACTGTGTATGTCAGCCATTTCATACAAATACAGTAGGATTGGGACCTATCATTGAAATGGGGTCCCATTAACGTGATCGAGAACGATAGCAAATCAGACGGCAAATGGGCATGCTCTTGCCTCTTTAGGCTCTTGGCCATGCGTCTAATGTCCTTGACACTGTGTTAATGTTAGAAGGACATTTTGAAAACAAGTCTTTGATTGAGCCGTATTGGGACCCTGAAATTGGCGGGTCTGTCATGTTTTAACGTGAATCACATACTCCTTAGCCAGCTCACGCTCATTGATTGTCCCAAGTTTATACATGGGTCTTAAAAATAAAATGAAGAGGACTTACAATTTTATTGTCAGGTGAGACAAGGGCTTGTTTGGATTTGAGAGCACAATTTCAAGGGCTGAGAAACAAGCCACAGAAAGTAACGAACGGAGAGATAACAAGCTAGAAAATGCCGGGTTTATCGGATCCTGTCCTGTGAGCAGAATTAGGCCAAAGCAAACTCTAGAGAAATAGAGAGAGAGAGGTGGGATCCAAAGCTTTTTCTTGTTCTTTACTTGAACTATTCAATGCTAAAGCAAACAATCTTAGTTGGTTTTTGCATTGAAGACCAAAGAGATATTTTAATAAATAAGGAATCTAAAACTCACAAGTTACAAACCAGAGACAATCAATAGAATAATAAAAAGAAGCTTCTTTAATTCATGCAATACATCTAGAAATGGTCCCCATCCTTCCCTTTCAATCCTCCCTAATTCTTTTTCTTTTTTTGCCCTTTCTCTTTTTATGCACTAATTCTCACTTTATAGAAAGAGAAAGAAAGATGTTTTAGATGGAAAATGAGAAAGATATCAGCAAAATAGGTGTTACAGAGAAAAAATAAAATCACACAAAGACAGTGCCAATAAATGTCCTAAACCCCAACACAATGATAATGTTGAAGAAGCCTGTTGGCTTCTCTAAGACCACTAAAGTAAGCTCCATGAGTAGTTGAGTAATGGGTTCTATGAGTTGCCTCCCCTGCAAAAAGGATTTGAAGTGGAGGGATTGCAGACGAGTCAAAATTACCAATCCTTGGCAATGGTTCAGCCATGGTGTCCAAATCATCACCGCTTGATCCAACTGCAACATAACTGTATGATCCCAAAAATAGAGGATCACTACCCCATTTGCTCTTCAAAACCTTGGTGAATTTCACTTCACTTTCTTTAGAGCTTTCAACATGATTCACATGCCCATTGCATAATCCATGGGAATTGTTAGACTCCAATTTCTTGTGGGGTTGTGACAAAAAGCTAGAGATTGTTGTTGAAACACCATTGATAATCTCTTCATCACTAAGTGATTCAAGCTCAAGAGCTTCTTCCCCTGCAAACCAAGATAATAAAACACTTGATTTCTTGTGAATTGGACATAGAGAAGCCGTCCTTCTCATCCACCAAGGGATCTTTTTGCCCCTTAGTTCAGAGTCTGGTCGATGAAAAGCCATATGTAGGAAAGGGAACTTGCTCAAGTTATCGCCTTTGGGATCATTTGATGGACTCATTTGCAAAAATAACTTGTTAACAACACCATAACCAAGTCTTGAGATTGCCTCAGTCTTGAAAGATGGCAGAGGAGGATTAAACATACCTGAATCTTGCTGAATTCCAGCTTTTAGTACCCCCAATGAAACTGTTACAATAACATGATCAGCCAACATAGTAGATCCATCACAAAAATGTAGCTTCACTGGCCTGGCACTTGCAGCATAGCCATTTTCCATCTGTTTTGACTGCTGATGTCCTTCTGCTTGCCACTCAATAGTAGTGACCTTTTTGCCTAATTGGATTAAACCAGGGGGAAGGACAGAAGCTAGATGTTCAATTATGCTCATATATCCCTTAGCAATGGTGATTTCTTCGTCTGGGAACATTTGATACTCACTTTCTGCAGTCAAATCGAGAGTGAACAAATCATTGGCAGAAGTATAAGTCCTCTGGATGTTCTCAAGAATGGCAAAAACGGCTTCTTTAAGCAACTTTCCGCTCCACGTACCATACCCTTTAAGCTCATCTTGCTCTTTCAAACAGTCCCAATAAGAATTAAGGCCCTGTCTAAGAAAAGAACCAAGACTAAGCTTACCAGAAACACCATTGCTTGTACAAATCTTGAATGCTTTAGTCGCAAGAATGTGAAAATCAGCTTTTTCACCAATTGAACTATCTTCAGTCAGCTGCTTCCCTTTAGCATAATCCATCAGGCTGTCAAAAAGATTTGATACAGGCTCTACAATTGATGGGTTAAGCTCAAAGCCACCTTCAGCCACAGTCTTTGGTTCGCTTGAGCATCCATCCATGCACTCCCATGGATGCTCAGACTCAAGTGAATTGATTTCTTGAGAAATTTTGTAAATTGGGCTGCCTCCAATGCCATGGATCCATGTAGCACCCATCTCAATTCTGTCACCACCAAACTCAGAAGTGTTGATTCTTCCACCAATTCTTGTCCCAGCTTCCACAATACAAAGCTCAAACAAGTCCTTTGAGCTAGTGGAAGTGTAGAGTGTATTAGCAGCTGTGAGACCAGCCATTCCAGCTCCAATTATGACAACTCTTGGCTTCTTAGCCATTATTGCTGATAGCCTGCTAGCTTCACTAGCAAAAGAAGTACAGAAAATGTAATGTAAGAGATACAAGAAGGAGGCAAAATAATAGAGCACAACAATTTGAAGAAACTGTGAGGTGAGTGGAGTTGAGTTACTGGCGAGGAATTTATAAGGGAACTTATCAGGTGTTGCTCCCTCAGACTCTTCTTTTACATTATTTATTTCTCTTAATAAAGACAGCACTCTACTTTTTTCTTCTAACTCTATACTACCAGTAAGTAAGATTATAGCTCATGAGTCATACCCTAAAACCATCTACTAGTCTTTCTCATTACCACTGCTATTTATATCAATAATATATCACAGTCATCAGTGTACTTATTAAAAAGCTTTATCTATATAAATATTTTCAGCTTTGAAAAAGAAGAAGAAAAATAAAAATTCAGAAAGAAATATTACTGAAGGACATAATTTACATGAAAAAAAGTTATGGTGGATAGTGCCTTTCACCAACCTCACATGTAAATTGAATGAAGGACGGCCCACCAACTTAAACAAGTCACTGGTCTTGATCAGTTGATAGCCCGTCGTTGAATGAATCATTATGAGGTAATCATACTAAATGTTACAATCATAACCCATTTTGGTTTTTACCTCTATCACCTGTCACCCCTAATCCTTTCCTATGCTATTTCACTACTCAAAACTATTTTTATTAACATAATCTCCCTTTTAGTTTCCCCTAAACAATACCAATGAGGAAGTATGCAACTGTTGACTCACTTGTCATTAGAAATACTATTTTTTTTGTCTTACTTGTATGTGTTAAGCAGTCTGCAGTGGATATCTAACCACTTAAAGACGAGGAAGGGTGTAATAAGCAACGAAATACTTTGATGAGTTAAAAAATAAGCATATATTTAGACATTTTTAAATAAGTCAACCTTTTGAATTGTTATTAAATAGGTCAAGAGACAACCTGGCGATATACATGATACATTAAATGATAAAACTTCCTTTGTCCTATTGGTATTATACTCACGCCCCCCCCCCCCCCCCCCCCCAAAAAAAAGCATCTGTGTGCGTAAATTTCGCTTGAGATGTATATGATCAATAACATATTAGTAGATTGTATTGAGGTTTGTTCTGATTGCTTTTTAATTGTATACTGTTACATTACCCGAATTTGCTCCCTTTTTCCCTACGTGTTCAAGTCTACTTTGTGAGTCAACATGATAAAGAATTGGCTCTAATGATTCATTCGTGTGCAATTTCTTCAATACTAGTATGATTATCATTGAATTTGCCTTCAAATTTAATGCATCTTTCCTCACGTGCTTCTCTTCTCACAGTCACAGCTAATGCACAATTACGCTTTGTTGATAAACCAAATTAAATTTTACTGTATCTGATATTGAGTTTTAAAAAAATGGTTTCATTGTTTGACTTGATTATTTTAATTTATGGCCAACAACAAGATTGGATGTGAACTAAAGCAGCAATAAATCTTGGTGGCGATAAGAACCATGATAGTGTTCATTACTATATGAGATTATGCCCATCTTGTTATTATTATAAACAAATTATATGTCAATGCACTCTTTAACAAAGATTTATATTATTTTTTTTTTACGATACCCAAAGCCAGAATTTTCACCTAAATCTTTATTAAAGGAAGTGCAGATATGTGAATATCGTATCTAAAGAAGAGGAAGAAGCACCTTTATGGTTAAACAAATTAAGATACTCGTAGGCAACTTAGACAAACTTCTTGTCAACTTTTCTTCTGATATTCGAAAATAATATCTAGTGCTTTTAGTATAATATAAGTGAATTTTACCAATTTTAGGATATTGTAAATTATGAAATTGTGATAATTTAATGGGTAAAGGACTAATAGACAATTTTAATTTTTTTAATAGATTAAACAGTAATAAAAATAATATAATATTTTACTTATAAAAGACTTAAATATTATTTGATAGACACTAATTAACATTGATCAATATTAATTAGTGTTGATCTGTCGTTGATTAGTATTGATTGACACTAAATAGATTCATTATGGACACTATCAAATTTCAAATTTCGTGATTTATATGATATTATTTTTATTAATAAAATATTAAAGAAGTATAAAAATTAATAAAAAAAATAGTGGATTATTATTTTTTAAAAAAAAATTAATTTGAAACTCTTATGATACTTCAATGATAAAAATAATTTCACTTTTGCGTAAATGACGAAGTTTAGAATATGATAATGTTCACGATAAAATAATTTAATGCTAGTTAACTATCAATTAATAATTATTATTATCTAAATTAATAATAAAAAATTAACAAAGAGAAACATATTTGTATATTTTCAAAAATAAAGTCACTTTTAAAAAAATTTTGAGATTACATTTGTCCTATAAGTAATTCTAGATAGAGTGAAACAGGTCGAACAGATTGATGATCGCAGTAAAATGGGGGAATGGGTTGTATTTTTGAATTCATTAACTGGCATTAATTATATGAACAGAGTTGGTGCGTCGTTATCAAAGCTTAATTAAAAATCAAACTTGATCTGATTCAAGTCCAACAAAGTCAAATTCTAGACTTTCCTAATATCACTCCACATCGTCTCCCGTGACACCCCCCATTTTTTCTTGAGCAATGAAATGGAGCAGGCGACTAAATTAAATGGTTTACGTAGGCTCACGTGGTTTAGGCGAGTTGTTTTCGCAAGAGCCAAAATGAATGAGCATGTACAATATTGTAAATAAATGAAAAATAATAAATGCTATCTGATTCACCATGTAATCTTCTTCTTTCTATGAATATCGATCACTCCATTGATTCTGATTGAGTGAACGATGAAAAGAAGTTCACTTTGTTATGAAAGAGAAAGACATTTACACGTTTAATGTTTTTTTTTTCTTTTTTCTTTTTTGGGCTTATTTCATCTCATAAATCTAATTATACCTATGATGGGTATTTTAGCAAATACATGAATAAAGTTTCAATCATGTAGATTAATATAAATAGTCCACCTTCAATATTGGGATTTTACATTTTAACTTTTGACAAGAATATAGTGGCAATATTGAGTGAAAGCACTTTTTTTACTTTTGTTTTTTGGTAGGAAAGGAATTGATACGAGAGTGACGGGAGTGGAACAAAAGTAGTAATCGATTGGAATCATTTCCCAATTGCTGTTGGCTTTTACTTTTCTTTTTGTGCCTTATTCACGTCATCTATCTTCTTTTACTTTCTCTTCTATCTTTTTTTTTCTCCTTTCTTTAAAACTTGTAAGCCAAATTGATAACAATAACAACATGACATGTAATGTTCATCACTTGCTTTCCTCGCTTTTCGTATATGCATGATTAATTTGATTTGGGTGATCAAGTTGGTGAGGAAGGAGAGGGAGGGGGGCCATCGCCATAAGGATTGGGGAGGGGGTGTGTGGGGTTTAAGCTTTTTTAAGACATTACGAACTTTACCCACATGGGAATAGGGTTTCAGGGTTCTTCTTGAGCCACAAACAAAGCTGTCTTCTCTTCTTCGCCTGTATATAAATATATATATATTTTGTTGGTCCCCCTACATTCTGGTTGCTTATTATTTGTAATTTAGAGATAGGTTTTGAGGCTTTTGTTTTGCCTAAGATCATGCATATGGGATGCCCCCTTTCAATCCTTCAATATTTCCGTATGTACCTATATTTTGTAGGTGTAATTTTATTCACCTCCTTGCATGCATGCAAATTAATATTTGATTTGAAACAGTGAGGCCTGGATCTTTGTTAATAATTGTATACCCGTTTTCTTTTTCTAAATGGGAAGTTTTTTTTCTTGATAAGCTTCATAAAACTTGACAAGTAAGTTGGTTTATCATGGCATTATAATTATAAGAGAAATCTATTTGATAAATAGTAATGACATAGTAAAATTGATTAATTTAAGGTAAGTGAGCGAGCATTAATGCATTCATTTCAATGTTCATAGACGTGCTTAAAAGACAGAAAAAGTGTGTTATAATCACAAAGACAAAGACTATGAAATTGAAATGCGAGTTGCATATTGAAATGGAGTTGTGACGTCCAAATAATGAAATGGTCTGTCTGGTCATCTTCAGATAACTTTCACGTCTTAGCTACCAACCACTACTTAACATGCCGGAAATGAAGCAACATTACTATCCAAATATTCAATGTTTAACTTCACTGATAAAGACTCAAGTGCATGCTTCCTGTCCTATTAACACCCCCCCTCTTAAATCTCTTTTGCTTACTTCTTTTACTTAAAAAATATCCTAATCCCATATATTTCTTGTTGAAAAAATAGTGATTCAACTATTTTAATTAGATAAAAATTGAAATAAATACTAAGATAAAGAATCACAGAAAGTTTAAAATGTGTAGGACGCGTATGAAAAAATTTAAGATGTGTGAGATACGAAAGGAGAAACGAAACGGAACTTAAAGACGTAAAAAAGACAAGAAAATGTGGGATAAGTATACAGGGCTAAGCGCTGCGGTGCCCAGGACAGCAACCCAGCGCCGCAGTGCTCAGGGACGAGCGCTGCAGCGCTAAAACGCGTGAAAAAGTCCGTTTTGGTTCGAGATTTTGAGTTTTAGGAAGTTTTGGACTTCCAAAACAAATGGACTTTTACTTCAATAAGAAATAGGGTTAGTAGGTACGAAATACATCCTATATAAACATTTATAAACCCTTGATTTCAGATTAAGCATTGAGAGAGACTCTAAGAGAGAGGAAGAACTGGGTAGAAACTAAGTGCTTGTATGTGCTAAGGTGAAATCGTTGTTTAGGTGATCATTGTCCGTGGTAGAGTAAGGGTTCATTAAATGTTTAGGTCATTTTGAGGGTTTTTCGTTGAATTTTTCTTATAAAATCTCTAGGGAGTTATAATAAGAGAGGTTAGGATCCTTGAATCCACCGTGGACGTAGGTAATTGGCTGAACCATGTAAGATTGTGTTGTGCTCTTTTGTTGTCTGCTTTAGATTCTTGTTGTTTTTGCTTGATTGACAGGTTATTCCGCTGTGCAAGGAGGTTAGTGTTCTAGGCTGAATTTTGGATTCTTCGCTTCATCATAACCTCGAAAGGGAGAAGGGAGTTTCCTCCCCCAACAAACTGGTATTAGAGCTAAAGGTTCGATTATACACATCTAGGGTATTTAAACCATGGCTGCAATCAAGCAAGAAGTAGAGAAGTTCAATGGGATGAATGACTTCAATCTTTGGAGGAAGAAGATTATGGCTCTACTAGTGAAGGAAGGGCTAGACTCAGTTTTGGAGGAAGCCAGTTACTCAACTAGCGATGAGGCGACAACCTTAAAGTCCGGGCTGAAAGATTGGGACACGATTCAGAAAAAGGCTCACAGCACCTTATTCCTAGCGTTGAGTGACGAAGTATTATGGGAAATTGATGATGAAGAAACTGTTTTTGCGCTATGAAAGAGACTCGAGGCATTGTACATGAAGAAGTCTTTTGCAAATAGATTTCTTGTGAATGCACGAGGGAACTTCATTGAGAGCTCACATTGACGAGTTCAACAAGATCATCATAAGTCTTGAGCAATTGGGCATTAAGAATGAAGATGAAGACAAGGCTATTATCCTGTTAAGTTCGTTGCCGAAGAACTATGAGAGCTTTGTGGATACGCTGCTGTATGAAAAGAAGTCTTTAACGATGAATGACGTAAAGACATCATTGAACTCAAAAGAATTGACAAAGACATCTGAATCCAAGAGTGGAGCAGCTTTGCTTGCACAAGGAAGGAAGAGCAACCAATTAAGGAGGAGATCCAAGAGGTGTTTCCTTTGTAATAAGGAAAAGCACTTTGTGAAGGATTGTCCGAAATCAAAAGGGTAAAGAGGGTGGACTGCAATCGGTACTGAGGAAGATACCTAAGTTGTAAACACATTGGTAGCCTTAAGAGGAAAGTACCTGGCAAATGGATACTAGATTTTGGGTGCAACGTCCATATGTGTCTCAACAGATCAATGTTTACCAACTATAAAGTCAAGAGAAGTAAAGCTTTAATGGGAAAAAACATGACTTGTGAGATCATGGGAGTTGGTGACATAAGGCCGAGGATGCAAGGTGGAGAAAATATGGAATTACATGGTGTAAGGCATGTTCCTAAAGTGAGGAGGAATTTGATATCCCTAGGCAAGCTCGATGAGGAAGGGTATTCGATTAGAGCGGAAAAAGGAAAACTAAGGGTAAAGAAATGACATGTAGGGTTTAAGGGTGAGAAGCACAATGGGGGACTCTATGTGCTTACTGGGATGGCCATGAGTGGCCCAACACGGGGTGTTGGGGCATTGCAGACCACTAGGCGACATCTAAACTGTGCTCACCGAGGTGATGAGGGTCAGAAAGAAATGCAACGCATCTATACCCTATGTAAGGTGCACGAATGCCTTTGGAGGCCGAAGTCACTAGCCTGGGGAAAGTTAAGTCTTAGTGGAGACTTAACTGGACTCAGTCTAGGTGATAGAGTATTAGTGTGGATCGGATCCCGAAGCCTTCTTATTTGGAAGATTTTGAATCAAAGAAGGGTTTGTTGGAAAATTGGTGATTCAACAATCTTGATTGGACAAGAATTGAGATGACTACTAAAGTGAAGAGTCATAAGAAGTCTAGAACGTGTGGGACGCATATGGAGAAGTCTAGGACGTGTGGGACACGAAGGGGGAAGTGAAACAGGACTCAAAGACGTGAAGGAGGCAAGAAAATGCGGGATAAGTATACAAGGCTGAGCGCCGAGGCTCCCAGGACAATAACCCAGTGCCACAGCGCTAGGTCCTCAGCGCCGCAGCCTATAACGATTTTGGCCAGCGCCCAGGGACGAGCGCTGCAATGCTCAGGGACGAGTGCCGTACGCCAAAATGCGTGGAAAAGTCCGTTTTGATTCGGGATTTCGAGTTTTGAAAAGTTTTGGACTTCCAAACAATTGGACTCTTACTTCAACAAGGAATAGGGTTAATAGGCACGAAATACACCATATAAAAACACTTGTAAACCCTTGATTTCAGAGTAAGCATTGAGAGAGACTCTAAGAGAGGGAAAAAACTGGGTAGACACTAAGTGCTTGTGTGCGCTAGGGTGGAACCGTTGTTTGGGGTGATCATTGTTCGTGATATAGTAGCAGTTCACTAAACATTTAGGTCCTTTTGAGGGTTCTTCATTGGGTTTTTCTTATAAAATCTCTAAAGAGTTATAATAAGAGAGGCTAGGATCCTTAGATCCACCGTGGATCTAAGCAATTGGCCGAACCACATAAGATTGTTTTATGCTCTTTTGTTGTCTGCTTTGGATTTTTGTTGTTTTTATTTGATTGACATGTTATTCCGCTGCGCAAAGAGGTTAGAGTTCTAAACTGAATCTTGAATTCTTCACTTCAATATAACCTCGAAACGAAAAAGGGCGTTTCCTCTCTCAACATTTTTTAATTTCTATTTTTATCTTTTAATTTATTCTTATTACTCCCAGTCACCCATTTAAATATATTCTTAATTTTTTTCTTCATAAAGAGCTTTTCTCATTGTAATCATATCTTGTTGCTCACCTATATATCATGAAAAGAAAAAGAATTAAAAAAAAAACATAGTTGTTCCAATGAGGTGGGCATGGATAGTCTCCCCTTAAACTTTCAATTTTACATTTTTTTTTCCTTGGGTTTCCATTGAACGTGATTGACGTGGGCATTGATTGTATATTGTGACTGTAAAACCAAAAAAAAAAAAAAAATTAGAGACCCTTTTTTTGTTTGTTTGAAATATCATATTATTTTTCAATATCACAAGTTATCGTAAACTCTAGTGCTTATTTTTCAAACTAAGCTCAAAGTTAAAATTTATAGGAGGGCAATCAATCTTTTATAGATAAAGATATTGAGGTGCATTTAGTAATCCAATTACTTACATGAAAGCCCATTTAAAGAAGTCTAAGCCGAAGCCCAAAATAATACGTAAACCGATTAATTTTGGCGGGAAATCCCACGTCTGGTGTTAATATAATTGTAATCGGTACTCTCGAGTCTGAAGCCGTCCGATTGATTAGCATGATGACCGTACCCGAACTAACTGATCTCTTCTCTAGGCTCGCTTTACAAATGCAAACCCTAGACCGCAATGAAGACGACGACGACGACGAAGAATCTATCAATTTATCAATTTCAAAGCTGAATCAATCCCTAAACCTCAACGAAGTCTCTGGGGTTAGGGTTTTGGAAACCGCTCTCTCTCTCATGTGCTTCGAAGCCCCCAAGGCATCTGTTATCCCTTCTCATTGTTTCCAAAATTTTGGTTTTGAATGTTACATCATGATTGGCTAATTTTGTATCTTTTAATTTTCTTTTAGGTGTTTGATTCGGTTATCGATTATTCAGTGACGACTATTGCTAGTGTTTTGTCTTCTTCGATTAATTGTGAAGCGTTGTGTTTTGGAAATGAAGAGTTTTTGCGTGTTGGTAGCTCAATTACACGCCGCGATTGTGAGGAGCTGATTAAAGCGTGTATTGATGTTCTAGAGAAATTGAAGGGACAGTGTGGGTATTGTTGTTCTTATATTATTCTTTAGAGATTTTAATGAATTATGTTTAACTTTGTGACAAATTTCATTATTAATTTTGTTTTTAAAGAAAATTTTGAGATTATAGGGTTTTTACTACTGTCATTTGTTATCTGGACTTGATATTTGAGATGTTACATGATATCTATTATAAACATTTTGCTCATTTTCAATGAATCTATGAATCTATGAATTACATTGCCTTGAATTTGCAGGGACGCTTTCTCAAATGCTACTACGTGCTGTGGTAAGAGTATCTGCTTCAGCATCTTGCTACCAAATTTCATTCCCTCATAAGCTTTTAATTGATAGAAAATCATTTGATGAAAGAAGCACCCCTCTGTCAAGGCTGCTCTGTCATTTACCCAGAGAATTCTTGCTTGACAACCGGGAAGTACCATTGAGGTATAATGTGATTAAGTTTACTATTACTTCAAGTGAATTATATATATATATATATATATATAAAAATCTTATGAAATGGGATCAAAAGGGTACTTCAGAAAGAAAAGAGAATAACTGCAGAGCTTGCTTTGACTGTGTGAATGGACTTCCGTACCTTTTAATTTATTTGTTACTCTTCCTCATGTCATTTATTGGCCATCTTCAGTTATTGTGTTGGTTTTTTTCTTTTTGGCTCCTGCTCGATAAAACATCTTTCCTTTTTTTCTGTAAAGTACATTTCGATGTCTTTTTTTATTCTCTTCTATATTATTGTGACCTCTTTTTTTTATAATAATGTCCTTTTGCATCTCTTCTGCAGTTTTTTTTTTAAATTTCTTATTTTTTATAATAATGTCCTTTTGAATATCTTCTGCAGACTGCTTTTCTGGTATCTTGATCCGCTTACTTTAAAGCAGGATATTTCAAAAATTTTGAGGGACTCTATGAACAGGCCTTTCCTCTGCTTTAGCAAGGAATTTCTTGAGAGAGTGGATTGGCATGAGATTGTAATATGCTTGGCACTTTCTCCCATTATGTTTATTGAGACCAGAGCTCTATTACATGATTGGTTTTTGCTCACGTGAGTTCCTATTTCTTGGCAATTTTCATGCTTCAATATTTATCATGTAAATATTCTCTTATGTGTGTTATTATGTTAATTTGTATCTGACTTGAAGCTTTACAATGACAATCTTTTAAGAAATGCCAAGGTTAATGACTTTATCAACCAAAAGTATTCTGGTAAAGTTGAGAAAGTTTACAAGTTTAATAACTTTTTTCTTCTCTTAATGGCTGTTACTGTATTATTATTTTGATCTTATTTTTCAGATCAACTAGCATAACCCATTTATCATATTGATTTAGTTGTGCAACAGGGGTCTGGCTTCCATATTGGAGCTTTTGATTGGATTAATCTCAGTGGTACTGGATATAAATGTTACTCCAACATTGTGGGGTGTATCATTGGAGTTAGGATCTAAGCTGCCATTTCCTAGTGCATATTTTCCCCACAAGAACCAATTGGTAAGGACTTTGGCCGGACCATTTACCTCTGAAGGTTTTCTACATTTAGTTCATGCTACCAGCAAACAAGTTTTCCATGCTAGGAAACAACTTCATTCAACTATCAACCTATCTGTGGCTAACGTTGTGGCTATAGATCACAAATCTGTCTGGTAAAACTCGTACTTTAAGATTTCACATGTGAACAACTGTAGCAGCTATTCTATGAGGATCCAATTAGTCATGAATTTATCATCATTGTTCCACTGCAGGGCTTTGGCAATCAGTTTCCCTGGTTGGTTCTATTTTGCTTCTATTTTACTGTTCTCTCAGAAAAGTTTTGAAGAAAATTTTTGTTCAAAATGCACATTTGGGGCAACTAAAATTGGACAAATGCAAGATGTTGAGCCAGTATCTGCTACTGCAGCAAGGTACATTGCATGGATTTTGAGTCCAATTAATAAAGCTGACCAGGAGTTACTGGCTGATTATTTGAATAAAGCATCAGAAGCTTGGAACTTGAAACAATCTGGCTCAGGTAAAAATTGCAAAAATGAATCTTGGTACCCAAAAGAACATAAGAGACCCAAAGTTCATGAAGACCAGGAGGATCATGCTCTTGAAAAAGAGTATGATTGTCTAATGATTGGACTCTGGCTTGAAGAATTCCAAACCTCATACATGCAATATAGTAGTAAAACTGTCAACAATCCTGCATCTCGCAAAGCCAAAAGGTCCCATGGTCTTAACCTGCAGCAATCATGCAATGTGTTATTTCGGCAAATCCCATTGGGCATTTTGGTTGGATTTCTCAGTTGTATAAAAGAAGAGGGATGTGAATTGCTGCTGCATTATGCTGCAACTGGTAGAATAATTCAGTGTATGGAAGCTAACAGTGGTGGTTTGAAGCATGGAAAATGGAAGTCTCTGTCAAAGGAAGACTCAGTTAAGTTGCCTCTTGAATTTAGCAAAAGGGAAGCTATAGCTGGTGCATGTGCTGTCTTCAACTTAACTGATATTGTTGAGAGTATATCGGCTTCATTGTCTGAGACTGAAGAGAGAGCAGCAGATCTTATTTGTCAGCTGAAATTAAAAACTGGCAAGTACTTGATCAAGTGCATTAAGAGGCTAATCCACCTCCATATTGATGAAGACGGAGTTCAGATGCTAATGGATCTATCTGGTAGATTGATGCGGTGGAGGCATCAAGGGCAAGAAGCAGTCCAGTTTGACAAAGATCTAGATGATGTAATTAATGTCCTTAGTAAGAAATTATCATCAATATGAGATTTTGGAAGGCCCCCACCTCTGTGTTTATGCATACTACCATAGAAGGAAGATAGGAAGAGACTTCACTTCAAAATAGATTTTCCTTTTTTTTTTTTCTTTTAGGGAATAAATTGAAGGAAGGGATGTCAGAGAATAATGAGATTTTTGTGTCCTTGTATACATATTTATAAAGATGAGCAACACACATGACTGCTACAGATTTTGCTTCAAAAGCTTCACCATCACTTTTCTGTTTGTTCTTAGAAAGAAAAGACAAGAAGATAATTTCCATTGGGAACACAGATGAAGATTGAAGCTCTGCATGCTGAAGGCATTACATAAAATGAATGTTTACAGCTAAAACATCTGTGTATTGGTGTTACCATAAGTATGGTCGCAGACTTATATTAACATTAGGGGTGGAAAAATTTGGTTCGGTTCGGTTTTTGAAAAACAAAATAAAAAATTGAATTGATTTGGTTCGATTTATAATTTCAGTTTGATTTTTAATTTTTTAATTCGGATCAAATGGATTTAATTTTGGTTTATTTTTAATTCGGTTTGGTTTAATTTTTTAATTTTTTTAAAAATTATTTTTTAATTTATTATTATTATTTTTAAATTTAATTTTTAGATTCGGTTCTCGGTTTGATTTTTTGAACCAAGAATCAAATTGAAAATTTTAATTTTTTGAATTAAAAATTGAGACCCAAATCAATTAAGAAAAAAATTAAATCAAACTGATCGATTTAATTTAATTTTTTAAATCCGATTCAATGTGTACATTTTTTATTTAACTTCACCATCTATACTTGGCTTCAGCCAGGTTACGAGGCACGGTTGATGCATAACTTGGGCAAATGGCCCGAAAGGTTCAGAATTTTTAATCTTTCTATGGAAGTATACAATCATAAGGAATCGAGGCAACTATATTATTTTAGATTATTTTATTGTATTAAGAGATCCTATATTTTCTTCCAAAAAAAAGAAGAGACCCTATATTTATGTGGATCTGTAACGAGGGTTTAGCTCTTCCTAATTAAGGATCAAGCTCAAGATGGGTCATTGGAGGGGAAAAGAAATGTTTGACTTACTCTGACCAAGAAGGTACAGCTGTAGGTACCTCAAGCAAAAAGGCTAAGCCGAGACATGCTGATACAGCTCACAGGAAACACCTGTCCACTACAGTTCATATCATATATTTATGCCTTTGCATCCCCTAGAGTATAGAAAAAAATAAAATTCTAGTAACTTCTAGCTGATCTTTTCATCACAGGGGTTTTTAGGTTCATATTAATATAAGATATTTCTACCGTAAGAAATAATGGAATACACAAGTTAATTTTACAGTCATTTCCTCTCCTCTGTGTTCACAGCTTGTTTTCAATTAATCTCCTTCCAGTTGTTAATTTCAACTGTACCCAATAGTTCTTTCTGTCACATTAAGGGACTACGTGACAAAATTACAAGAAGTTTCAGACCATTTAGCTCATAATTTTCAATATTGTATCGCATATCTTGAGTATAGGCTACCGCAGTTGGGAATTCAGCATGATTATAAAAAATTAAGTCTGTCAACTACCTTATTAACCGAGTGGTTTGGTGTCAGTATTTCGAAAGTTAAAGGTACTAAGTTCGAGTCCCTCTATTTATATAGAGGTACAAACAATAACAATAAATGTATATTCTTGAAGAGAAAAAAAAAAACAAAAAACTAAGTCTAACAATGAAGATTTATAATAAAATGAGCGTAAATATATCCTAAAATAAGCTTTTGAATAATCTGCAGGAGGCAATATGTTTCAATCATAAAAGTTAATTTTCCTCGACTTAGGACAGAGAATAAGAGAACAATCTATATAATGAAGAAAAAATCATAACAGCTCTAAGAATTTGTTTGCTAAATATGGAAAGCATATGGTTATTGGTTTATTTGGTAAATCTGAATTTCATCTGCATCAAAGTTGTCTTTGCATCCAGGCTTATGTTACAATTCTTTTGACCAAAGATATCTTAGTTGGATCACCCCCCCATTCTTCAAACACAACCAACTGGTTCCCTTTCGGCTTCAGCCATGCCCGCGGAACATGATACCTGAAAAAGAACATGTCAATTATTATGAAATATTACAAATGAACAAAATGAATGACGATTAAGTTAAAAGGAAAACAGCAGCAATGTTCTCAGTCTGACCATATCTGAGAGGGCTGTCCACAGTTTGTTACACATTTCGTCGCATCCATAAGTCCAGCATAACTGCAACCATTACATTCGCCAATGTTTATTGATTTAAATGCAGGCCAATGGCGCCCAATGTTCTGACCATTTATCCAAATCAACCCTTTTTGCATAGATCCCATATCTAAAGCTAATGGCTCATTGCCTGCTGGTGAATCGAAAGTAGTCTGCAGAAGGCAAGTATTTGGTATTAATAAATCTGCTAGTAGACAAGTAAATCATTAATAGCACTTTGCAGAAGAGCAGCGTCATTCTCACCTTGTACCACATCAATGGTTGTCCTACAACGATTGATGTACCTTCTACCCATTTAACAAAGGAGCTATCTTTAGCATATGGAAGGCCTAAAGCTTCCCCCCTCAGACCAACCTGTTCCCAATCATGCATGTACATGAGTTACCGGCCTGAGGTTAGTATCGCCGTGAAAAAACAAAATACAAAAAAAAAAAAAAATCAATAATTTATGCCCAACTTTCTAGTTAGGTTTGCAAAACATGATTCTGTCACCGTCACTTTAAACTAACCCACCAAATGGCTAATAAGTTCAGAACAGAAAAGACATTCTTCCTTTTCTTTAGTACTTGTTTTTCCAACATTTAACTCCCTAAAGTTTCTAGTGGTAAGGTAAGGTGTTAGTTTAAGACATCTATTGACAACAAACCTGGTAAGTCCACTTTTGCTTAGATAAGTCTCTTAGCCCTTCGTTAAGACCCGACAACGATACTGGGCCAATAACTCCTTTATCCAATTTTTCGAAGTGCAGGCCGATATTCTGAGATTGATCAAATTTGATAACGAAAAATCTGTCACATTTATATGATATCAACAGTTGAAAGAATAGGGACACATAAGAATTTTGAAGAAAACTGACCTGAAGACCCACAATTGCACTCAATATAGAGATCTTGTTAACACCAGCTGTTAGTTTCACAGGCTGACTGAATGATGCTTCTGGGAAACCCAAATTACCATGCGCAACTCCTAGATGAAGGAGAAGGACAGAAATGAAAAGTAAGCTGTGGCAAGTCAAAACATGCAACAAACTAGCGGCCAAGTGCTGATTATTCTTTTACCTGCTGGTTGGTCATTGATGAAAACATTCAGAACATGACCACCGGACCTAATGCTGAGAATAGGATCTTTCCCATTATTCAGAAATGCTTCACTAGGGTCGATGTTAACTCTGCGAGCAACAAAGCACGTAATTTTTATGGATAAAAAAAAAATCAGAATAAGCAAGATTGCAGCAACCATTTTAAATTTTTAGGAAATAAGGGCATGATTATGATACACAAACACAAGGGTATTGATATGGGGCATCGGCTTTGAAACTTTTAACATTAGACCTACAAGGGTATCAGTACCACCTCCCGAGTAAAGAAAGGCCAGAGATGAGGTGATAAGTCAAGAACACTCACTCTGTCATGTACCACAAATAATCTGTTTTATCTCTGGTCATATCTAGCTGTTCCCATAGTCCATCTTTTGTAAATGTTCTATTACCAGTAAAAGAGGCAACTCCTTCGACGTATGACTCCCAAGTAAATCCACCGACAGGAATCATCTGCTTCTGTGTTGTTGGGACAGTAACCTGTAGACAATTACGATCTGATGTCAAAATCAGCCATCTAACTTTTCTCAACAGAGTTTCAGTACAAAAAGCTCAAGTTTCTTTTGTAAAATAAATCTACTTGCTGAATATCTGGTATGAAAGACTAGTAAGGGTATATTATGTTGAACTTTTGAATTGATGAAATGAGACGTAATTACAAGATGTTGATGAATCTGCTCCTTACCTTAGCAGTGTTGAAAACTTCGGTTTTGCAGTCAGGGAGAATGCTGATGGACCAAGGTGGCAGATCATATTGCATATCTCCAAAGGTCACTTTTTGTGGCAATACTTCATCATAGTTTCCAAGGAATGCAGCACAAGCACCAGATGCTGACTTGAATACACGAACCTGGGAAAATTAATTGAGTAGAAACTCAATATTCAAAGAGGGAACTACTCCGGTATTTTTTGCACCAATTTCACTGAAAACCTTACCTCTTGATTTCTTCCAGGCCAAGTCACTATGGGGTCTGAAGAAACTAGTGCTGGCTCACATGCTTTCATGGCTAAATGCATATTTCTTAAATGTGACCAGTTTGGCTCGATTGGTAGTCCTGGTATAAAATGTAAAACTCTATTTAATTTGGATTTTCAAACATTACTATGGTCACAGCAGCGGTATTTCTAATTTTTAGTACAAGAATCTTTAATGCAGAAAGTGAAGATTGCAATGCAGATACGCAGGTAAACAACTTCAGTGGATGTGAATCATGTGTGCTTACCATATTCATCGATGGGAGCGCCATAATGATAGCTTGTAGCAACGAAGGCACCAGAATTCCTGTCAAAACTAGTTCCTCCATAGTACTGAATTATAAAAGAAGAAGAGGAATTAAGAAAGATAGTGAATGTTTGATGGTTATCCAGTAATAATAAAATTTACTGCAAAGGGGATTAATTTACCATATAATAATTAGAATAGGAACCACCATTTGCTACGAATTTTGCAACTGAATATGTCAAGTCTTCTACTGGTCTATAGGGAGTTGGACCGCCAAACAATTGAACCCTTGAAGTTAAACAAGAAAAAGAGCAAGGAATGTGTTACTCTGAGGAAAGAGCCTTCTTATAGGTTTTAAAAAACATTTCCATTACTTGCAACATGTGAGGTCTATAAAGGAAACATTTATTGGGCTTACCAGCCAGTCCAGAGTTCTGTGGCAAATTTCGGTTTATAAGGCTTGTTTGGAACGAAGCCTTCACAGTAGTAACCATTGCAGGTGTTTATCTATCAGGTGAAAAATTTAGTGAGAGAGAGATCTATTCTGAAATCATTGTAGAATATGATTAGTAATGTACCAGATGGATTTCAGACCAATGTTCAGTAATTGTAAAGTGACAAAGAGACATGCCCAATTGACAAAATATAAGTGATTGGTAAGATCCCACTAAATTATTTGGAAAAGAGCAATCACCCGCAAAAGCATATGAGCTAAGTAGAAAATTTACTGTTAAAAATGCCACAAGGAAAGGAGGCACACCAAGATACTATTGAGAAATAGCATGAAAAGCGAAAAGAAGACTACTAACATATATATATAAAATTGCTAAGGTAATACTTACAACTGGATCAGGAGCTGATTCTTGCTTGCACATAATCCATGGGACGCTAGTGTTGAGACCTACAGCCATTTCAGCTGCCCATTGAGTGTAAGCTCTTCCAGTAGGCCCGAGTTCCCATTCAACCAATTCATATTCATTCTCTATCTGCATTAATAGCGCATTTAAACACAAGAAGAAAAAATGAAAGTGAACTGAGCCACTTTGATTGAGTTCTTAGCCTGTTATGGAAAATTGAGCCGCAAACTAGAGATAATTGCAATTCGTTTCTAACCTGAGACAAAATCACTGGGCCTCCCTGAGGTTGAAACATCTTTTCTTCCTTGAGCATGCTGACTATCTTCTGTGTGAATTTTTGCATTTCCGCCTTCATTGCAACGAATGACAAGTTAATAATAATAATAATAATAATAAAGAGAGATTAAATAAAAGGGTGATCAAATATAACCAGAAATTCCAAATATCTGACCTGGAAAGGTCCATTTATTGTCCTAAATTCAATACCCGGAATGTATTTCAACCAAACAGGAAATCCTCTGAACCACAAACCAAAAAAGAAAAAAGAATGAACATTGTAATTCAGACATATTTAAAAAGGCAATTTCTTAAACATACGACTTGTTAGAGTGACTAATAGTAATAGGTTGTTTTAAAGATATTACCCAAAGTTCCATTCAGCACAAGCATAGGGACCAATCCGGAGACTAACATAGAGGCCTGCTTTTTGCACCACCTTGAGGAACCGAATTAAATCGAATCTGCCCTCGAAATTATACTGAACATAAATTTTTAAAGATGAAAAGGCTGTTAAGTTTTTGAACCCAGGAATTTATCCAAACAAGAAGCAATAAAAAAAAATTTAAATAAAAGAAGGAAAAAAAAAAGCAAATTAAATGCGAGAACATTACTTGTCCCTGAGTAGGCTCATGTCCATTCCAAAAGACGTAAGTGTCTATAACATCCAAACCCCCGTCTTTGGCCTTCTGAATAATATCAGGCCACATCTGCAGGCCACCAAAAAATGTACAACAAATCAAAAAAACCCAGAAAAGATGTACAGAAACAAGAAACAAGAAAAATCCAAGAGCCACATTGCATTGGCAATGCAAGTACCTCAGGGGGACTTCTTGGATAATGGACGGAGCCAGAAAAGAGAATTCTTTTCTTGCCATCAATAATAAGCCCTTTGTTGTCATAAGTAACGGTGGCTTTCACTGAAAGCACTTCCCATGATATAAAAAACAACAACAACAACAGACATACACACACGCTGGCTTTCACCATCTTCGTTCGTCCCTCCCTTTAATGCAGCTGTGTACTTTGCATATATATATAAGTGCCACTATTAATTGTATTGTCACCCGTAAAGGTGACACAGAGTTGGCACCAAAATCTGTTTGATTTTTGCGAGAGGGTGGTTGATTTGTAGCCTCCCATTTCAATTGCTTTTATAGCATTGAAAGAGTTGATGGAAACGCATAATTTTAGCTGATTCAAAACTTACAGGCTGACAATTTACACGTAAGTTTAAGCATTTGAGACAAGTGTTCAAGTTGTATGATATTTTTTGACCAAGTTCGACAAGGTTTTTTGCCTATTTTAAGGACGGTCGTTGCTATATGATGCAAAGCAAAATGCCTATGTCTATATTTTGCTATCAAATTTGGATAAATATTCAATTGACTTATGCAAATATGTTTTTGGATAAAAGATGAGAGTATTACATTTTGTGGTTGCTATATGATTTAACAAGTAAAACTTATTTTCTTCGTTCTAAAATTGATAGCAGTTTGTTGACTGGTCAATTTTTTTTTCCATAATTAAGTTTGTATTGGATAGATTTTCCAACTCATTTCCGTCAAAATTTCAAAATATTTCACAGTTTTAAGTTGTCATTGATTTTCTGTTTCTTAACAACCTAATTATGATGGATAATTCGTGCGTCATAGCCATGCATAGTCATGTTCTCTTCCGAAGAACTTTTAAAACATTAACACTCACATATTATAATTACCGTAGATTTTGATAGTCGATAGTTTCCATTTTTCCCAATGCGAGGCAGAGTTGGTTTTTCTTGTACTAAATTCACCGAATCAAAATTCAAAACCTTGACTTGTATGTTTTTACACGTCTTCTTATAAATTTTTTAATTTACTTCTTGTTGAGTTTTTCAAGAAGCAATTAATGTATAGATTTCCTTTTGACACTTTAGAGTATGTTTTTTTTAGAGTTTAAAACTGGTTGTGGGTCATGAACCATGTTTTGTCATTAGATTAGACTTAGAGCAAACAAAAAGATGAGCAAAATTTATCAAATACAAAATTAACATCCTAACACGTATTTTTGGATGATTTATTTTGGAATAGGCCACACACATTTTTATCTTGGAAAATTTGGAAACGTAATCGATGATTCACTTTAGAATAGGCCACACGCATTTAATTTATAAGCCGGAGCTTGAGGAATACACAATCTGTAAATGTAAATGTAATTTTTACCCATCTGGGACATTGTATTTTCGTGCAGGAATGGGTTGTATTTAAGGATAATTTTTACCCTTTTTTGGTATTGTCCTATTCTCCTAAATACAGAACTATAAAATAACTATTTTATTCTCCGCCTCTTCTTTTAAAATATACCCTCCATTTATAGGTAGCAGGTATCTTTATATTTGGGACATGACCTTTCATATAGACCTTTTCAATTATGGTCATAGGATCAAAATTTTAAACTTGATCAATAATTCAAAATGAACCAAATGTCACAAATAATTGTATCCATTCATATAATGTGAAAGGAGAAAATTCTTCTCTAAATGTTTTATTTAAAAAGATGTTGTCCCAAAATGAAAATAATTATAATAAAATTTGTTTATTTTAAAATACTACTATAAGATATACAACAATCTCCATCTATTTTAAAATACACAAATAAATACTAGAGATTTATAGAATTCAGTTTTTATGTATTGGTGCCTTTTAGACTATAAATCAATAATTAGACAACCAATCATGTCTCATAAAAATTTGGTGAAACATATAGTTTCTATGAACCATTGTTTCTTCAACGTGAGATAAAGAACTAACTATTCATATTAACTTTTTCATAAGTGAGTTGTTCTGCATTTTGTCACTTTATGATCCTATGCTTAGTTGTAATTCATGAGCGCATTAAAATGTTTGTCTAAACTCTTATAACAATCAACATAATTCTCAATAATATATGTGATTTTAAAAAAAATATATTATGCAATTTAAACACATCATCATGTAATATCAAGCCATATAATTTATTAAGAGTAAGTACTATCTTATCTTAGGTTAACTTAAAAATATAGTGACAATAATATTTAGAAGACAACAAGTGACTTATCTTATAAACTTACTCTATAAGATCTCTAATTAGATAGGTAGAGTTATAATAACTTTTGCCTTATATTATAGACATAGTTCTCTACCCCTTGACATCAAACCATTAATATCTTATTTAATAATTTTTACCAAAGACTTGTCATATTCTAACTTTGACCTTACAAAAGCTAACTTTACTCTATACTTTAATAATTGCATTATTGTCTTCTAGACAAAATTGCTTATTTTTCTATTTTAATATCCAATCACAACCTAACAATAAACAAAGAAGAATAAAGTTTATGGGAAAATATATTAAAGGTTAATTTACCATTTAACTCTTAAAAAAGCTTATACAGACCAATCGACATCATATCTTTGAAAAGTAATTCCTTTCAAATATATTATATATTTGAAAAGTTATTCAATTGATCTTCATAATAGATCGAGATACACTAGCTTAGATAATTTCCAATACAATACATCTCCACCAAGACAGAAAGTATAAATATTAGTGTATTTTACCTCATGAATCATTTTAGATGAAGAATTACAATATAATTTCCACAATTCAAAATTTATCTATTCTTTATAGACATTTCATAGTCTTTAATTGTCAGGACTTTAAACTATATAAAATGTATATAATACATATAATTTAGGATTAAGCAAATAATATTAAAGTCATCATTTTATAAAACATTTTAAATATTTTTGAAACTTTTTTGTATTGAAGTAAATACTCAAACACATTCAAAAAAAATTTGGACTAAAATGTGATATATAGACATTTTTCTACAAAGTATAAATACTTAAACATTATCGGTTACTATAGAATTACCAAGTATTTGGGGATACAAATTAAATTATCATAAATGTTTGGGACAAATGAAAATGACCAACATTTTGGTCATAATTATAATTAACATAAAATTTAAGTCCTATACTTATATTTGACCTGGCCCCAACCATTTTATCATGAAAAAAATGAGGAAAAATTCAAATTTTTGACCTAAATCAACAAATTATAACAAATATATTATAAATGTAAGTAAATAAATATTTGATTGAGAATATTCAAAGCCAAATTTGAGAAACTTCAACAAAATTAATACATTCTAAATACTCAAAGTTAATGTTGCTATCGGCATGCATCGATCATTGCCCATTTACTTTGCGCAATCTTAGATTACAACAATACAATAATTTCAAATACAACTTTGATGTTGGAGTTTGGAGAGATAAAGACTTCTCAATTGCCAAAGATTTGTTAAGAATGCAAGACCTCTTGTTTGAAAAAAATTTAATTACCAAAGATAAGCCTTCGTCACCGAATTTGGCAAGAAAATTAAATTTGTACTCATCTTGAATGCAAAACCATTGCTGTCCTGCATGGTAGTAGTTACGCATATTTGTTGATAATGCTTTTTATTATAGCTTGAGTTCATGAAATCGTGTTCATCATAAATCACCATGTAAAATAAGAGACGGATATCAATTTATCACAACATGTAATTTGCTAAATCACAACCAAAATAAATAGAATACCTGCATTTCATAGATGCTTTATAATAGATTTAAATATTCTAATTCTAGCAACAATATTGTTATGATAAAGCACAATAAACTCTTTCACAGGTTACTACCAATACTCTATGTGCTATCAAAATAAAATCAAGAACTAACACACCCGGTTTGCTTTTTCTTCATTTGCACATTTACAAAATGGTGTCTCCTTTCATTCATCTAAGTATTATAATTAAGAAACGATGAATAATTCATTTTTATAATAAGTGTTGACATTTAGTCCACTTAAGGAAGTTTAATTTGGCACTAAAGTCTCATCCTCTTTGTGAGCACATGGTCCAAAGCAAGCTATTATGACAAATTAAGTGTAGATCTGAATATTTGAACTTCTATAACTTGGTTCAAAAAACTCATCTAGCAAGACTTAAGTCGGGTTACGTGTCGTCACTTAATATCGATGTCAAAGAATACGTCATGGCAATCTAAACACCTACCACGTCATTATGAACCCACCAGCAGACATACATATCAATGTAGCTTAGTTCCCCACCATATCATTACCCACTAAAAGAGCACATAGACGTTATATCATCTAACGACTAGACCTAAAGATAAGGCCAACTATGAAAATTTCAAAATCAATGACCAACTTTTACATCAGCATGCACTAAAACATTGTCTCCTATTGACACTATTGACATAGGAGATAAAGTTGTCCAAAGTTGTCAAGAAAGCTTAGCATAAAATCTAATGAGCTTAAGGAGACAGATTCAAACGACCCTCAGAGCTTTTAAGTTCACCAATTCGAGCTAATTACTCTAAGAAATGACCATTACTTATATACCTAGCACTCCAAATATTAGGGGAGGTCTAATTATCTTCTTACTTCCTTTGAGTAAATTTTTTAAAATGCCCCTCATGATAGGGACGATTCTCTAATTTTATTTTACTATGTGTCAAAAATTTTAAGCTGGCACCCTCTAAGCTCAAATTTTATTTTCAATTTTAAAAATGATAAGAGAGAATTCAAAAATTACAACAGCTTTAGTAAGAGAAACCTCTCTTACTTCTCTCTAAGAAATTATATATTTTATCTAGAGAAAATAAATCATAAGGAATATTTATTACTCAACAGTCTTAACTTGAGCATCAAAAAGTCTTCATCGACTACCTCGTTAGTGCCAACCATTAACCTCGTATTTCTTATGTTTTCAAGTCATCTCAAATCGATTGGCTCGAACTCATATTTTAGCATACTCTCTACTCAGTGATAGCTCCTACGTAATCAAATTGGAGCTCCAACTTAGTTGTTGATGACAAAAGGCCAATAAAATTGAACTTTCCTACCTCAATACTCACATTTCTCCCCGTTACATTTGGATTGGGTTCTAGACTAAAAATTATACTCAAACAATAGGCTACATATATTTTAATCTATAAGCCAAGATGTGCAGGGATATATTGTACTTAAGGATAATTTCACCTCTCTAGAATATTATCCTAGTGTAAACAAACTCTAAGTGCAGTTTACACTTTAATATTCGTTTTATAAGGAGCACTTTCAAATATAAAATTTTAGAATAACTATTTCACTTTTTATATCTTGAAACAAATACGTTGCCTTTTATTTATAAGTAGCAAATACTTTTTAATTTGAGATATGACCTTTTATATTCGCATCTTTAATCAAGACTTAAGATAAAAAAATTTAAATTTAATTAAAGGTCCAAAATAAATCAATGTCATAAATGATTGCATTCATATAATGTGGAAAAAAAAACAACTTTTTTCTTTGAACGTTTTATTTAAATGTCACCCTAAAATGAAAATAATTATAATAAAACTTGTGTATTTTGAAATACTAATATACAATACGCATATTCACAATGAGCTTTGAAAGATAAATAAATTTTAATTTAAAAAAAAAGATGTATGGAAAACACCAAGAACTCGAATCATGAAGAAATTAGAAACGTGAAGAGATTTCTTGTTTCTACGTGGGGTTTATTAAGAAGTAAAAGTGTTTAAGTTATCAGTGGAATTAAAGTAAGTATCTTTAGTCTTTTCAAAATAAATAAATAAATAAATAGGTATCAAGATTGATCCTAAATCTCTCTTTCAGAAGTTATAATTAAAGGTGGGTAAAAACTTAAAAAATTAAATTGGTTAGGTTGATTTTTAATTTTGTAATTAAAAAAATTAAAAAAATTTAATTCGGTTCAGTTCTTGGTTCGGAAGGCCAAATTGAGAATCGAACCAAAAAATTAAATTTTAAAAAAATAATAATAAAAAAATTTAAAAAATCGAACCAAACTAAAAAAAAATCTAAATTAATTCAATTTGAATCAAATTGAATTAAAAAATAAAAAATTAAACTGAATCAATTCAATTCAATTCATTATGAACTCGGTTCTATTTTCAATTTTATTTTTTAAAAATTGAACCGAATCAAATTTGTCCACTCTTAATTATGATAATAAAAAGGGTTTGAAAATCATAATAGGGGGGCTTTAATAATTTCTCTCTAAAAATTGAAAGATGAAGCCCATCAATTCTCTATTAATTTTGGCATCCTTTACGCAACAACTTTCATAATTTTATATTATTATAAAGGGAGTAATGTTATATTTTTTAAATGATATTTTAAATTAAAGTGTTAAATAATTATTAAATGATAAAATAATTTAAATTTTTATTATTTATTATATTATTTCACCATTTAACACATTATTTGATATGAAAAAATTTAAAATATTATTTAAAAAATATAACTTTACTTTTATATAAAATTTGAAAATAGGTCGCAGAAGCTGAGATCATTTGGGAATTACGACAAAGATAACCACATTTTAACATATGAATCAGTTTTTTTTTTTTATCTTTATTCTTTTTAATAAATAAAATGAGATTTTGTATAACTTATAATCTATAGAAGACAAAAAGTTCCAATGAAAAAACTTTATCTTCGCGTATAAAATTTTATCCTTAATAAAGAGAAGGATTTCTCGTTATTTCTCTATCATTAAAGGAATTTCTCTCTTTATTAAAGAGAATTAAATAGAAATTTCTTCATTTCTCTTCATATTTTTTTTTTAAAAAAAAATTATTGGAATTATCTCCACCAAAGAAAATTTGAAGGAATGTTTTCTATAAATATTTTTACAGCAGAAGTTTAGAACCCAAATGCCATTCAAAAGCTGCTATTTTATTACTTTCCAACTTATTCTTAAATGACAAGGCAACAAACAATTATTTGAGAGTGTAACCTTACAAATGAAGATTGAAACAAAGCAAGCTGAAGGCTTACCTATACGAATGCTTAGGAACTAAAACTTTTGTCTATTGGAATGACCCTATGTATGACTATTATTGCGGAGCTATAATAACAAGTATATAGCTTGTTCTATGTACACAAAGCATCTTTCCAACAACTTCACAATCTAAACTTGCTTTGGCCAGACTATGTGGTATGGTTGAATACGTGGTTTGCCATTTGGCAGAGTCAAACCCATCACCTAAATGCGGGATGCACAAGCTTGAATCATAGAAAAAGGAGAATGATCTGAATAGCTGTAGGTATTTATGTACTGAAGATGAATCAATCTTAGATTTCCTTTATTTGGTAAACTTTGTGCATCTGAATCTCAACTGCAGACAGCTTCAACCGAAAGCTTCTTCAGGCTACTTGGGCATGGATCTCCTCCAAAAACTTCAGGAGCCACACTTACTGAACAAGACTGGTTTCCAATGCAATTCTGAAAGAATTCACCATTTTGAAAAAGAAAAAAAGAAAGAAAAAGACAAATTAATAGAAGCTCAAATCGCAAACAGAGACATATAGGATAATAAATCAGCCAGAATTAGACGAACTGATCAGCTGAACCAAAAATTTTGTGATCAACATCAGTGTTTGGACAGAAGTCTAAGCAAGAAGCTTCTGTACAAGAGCCACTAAACTATAAATAATATGTTTCTGATGTATTCTAAAGCTGAGTGAGGTCCTTTCTTCATTGGAAGTGATGGTCTTCAAATGAACTTGCCATGAAATGAAAAATATGAACGGAAATAAAGATTTATAAGAGTTATCAGGCTGTACCCGTTGAAGAGCATCATATGACTTGTGAGCATGACAGCTCCCTTCTTTAAAGTTTCCACATGTTCCCTGTGGCATTCCATAGCTAGCAAACTTTATTTCTGAGATTTTCTGCCCAGGAGGGCACCATAAATGGGCTTTAGATTGCAGGTTATTCCCTTTGCCAGAGGATAGCATGTTCAATGCCGGTTGCCCTTCAAAAATATCAGCACATACACTTCCTGTTGTTCTCTTGACCAAAGAAATTCCACTTGGGTCACCACCCCACTCTTCAAACACAACCAACAGGTTTCCAGTCGGCTTCAGCCATGAGCGTGGAACATGATACCTAATAGCAACATCTTCATTATGGAATATTCAAACTGGACAAATAAAATGTTTACAAGAATAAAAAAGCAGCACTGTTCTCACCATCTTTGGGAGGGCTCTCCACAGTTTGTTCGGCATTTCTTATCATCATAAGTTCCAGCATAATTGCAACCACCACAATTACCCTGTGCTATATATGCAGGCCAGTGTCGCCCAATACTCTGACCATTGACCCAAACCATACCTTTTCCCATGGTACTCATGTCTAAAGCTAATGGGTCGTTGCCTGCTGGGGCATTGAAAGTAGTCTGCAGAAAAAAATATATCAATAATCTTCATCTCGAAAAAGAGGGTTGTGTTGATGGAGGACGAGATTATTCTCACCTTGAACCATGTTAATGGTTGTTTTTGGGCCAACGATGCTCCTTGTAACCATTCAACAGAGGAGCTCCCACTAACAGTATGAAGGCTTAAAGCTTCACCCTTTAGACCAATCTGATTGGGATATAAACATAAATGAGTAACAAACTGGTGGTGAGTATAACTGCGAAAACTTGTTTGGAGAATATTCAATTATTTATGGCCAATTTCCAGAAACATCTGACTAAACTGATTCTGTCACTTTTCTGTTAATAAAAATAAACAATTTGGGAGTAATACACAAAACTTGTGAACATTTCTCTACTGTGAAGAGAACTATTGGACTCCAGGAAGTCCTTGTATAGACAACGCAGGCTTTCTTAAGTTTAGAAGCTTCCCCAGCATTCAGCTTCATTCAAAAACTTTTACTGGGTTCAACAAATTCTTCCCATTGCAGTACTGATCTCAAAATTTGTTGATGATCAAAAAAGAGGTCAAACTTTTCATTTGACAGGACCTCATTCAATCTTCGTGAATTTTCTATATGATGGCTAGCAGAGGTACTACATTTATATCATCTATAGACAACAAACCTTGTAAGTCCACTTTTGCTTAGATATGTCTCTTGTCCCCTCATTGAGACCTTTCAACGTCACTGGGCCGAGAACCCCGGCATTCCATTTCTCGAAGTGCGTGCCAACATTCTGAAATTGATCAGTTATGATGATAGAAAGAGTAAAATGTCAAATTTCAATGTCATCAACATTGTTGAAAGAACATAGACACATCAGAAAAATGAGAAAACTGACCGGAAGGCCCACAGTAATACTTAATAGGGTAATCTTGTTAACACCAACTCTCAGTTTCACATTCTTACTGAATGTTAATTTTGGATTGTTTTGTCCACCATAAACAGTTCCTGCATAAGGATAGAATTAATAGTGAGTTTGTGACAAGTGAAAATACAGATTGAGGTACATTGATATTAGCATCCAGCAAACATGTGAAATTGCCATAATAGTCCTTGTACCTGATAGTTGACCATTAATGAAAACATGAAGTGCATGACCTGCTGACCAGATGGTGAGCAGAGGATCTTGTCCATTCTTTAGAAACCCTTCATTAGAGTCTATGTTTACACTGAGTGGGCAACAGAAAACATAAACGTTATGACGAAGAAATCAGTAACAGCAAGGTTATGACAACTTTCATAAAACATTTTTGGAGATTAAAATTCTCAAGGACGGCCATAGGTGATTAGAGCAAACTACTCACTCTGTCATGTACCACAAATAATCTGAAGCATCTGCAGTAAGCCACACTTGTTCCCATAACCCATCTTTC
Organism: Ailanthus altissimus; assembly: GCA_946807835.1. Classification (NCBI taxonomy): domain Eukaryota; kingdom Viridiplantae; phylum Streptophyta; class Magnoliopsida; order Sapindales; family Simaroubaceae; genus Ailanthus; species Ailanthus altissimus. The sequence goes on from OX327689.1 coordinate 24,924,568, forward strand.
ATAAACGTATTATCATCAGTAGAAGAGGCAGTTTCTTCAATGTATGACTGCCAAGAAAATTCACTGCCAACAGGTATCATCTTCTTCTGGGAGCTTTGTGCATCAAGCTGCCCACAATTGCAATCAGATGTCAATATTCCTTTCAAAATTTTCTCAGAGAATCTATATAAAAAATGCTCAAAGTTTCTTTTGGTAAAAAATAAATGTTCTTATTGAATCCAGCATGAACTAGTGAGGCTTATATTATATGGAACTTCTGAATAAAATGAAATAGAAATTAATTGCAAGATGCTAAGGAGTCTTATCCTTACCCTAGCAGTATTGAAAACTGCAGTTTTGCAGTCAGGTAGAATGCTGATGGACCAAGGTGGCAGATCATATTGCATATTTCCAAAGCTCACTTTTGCAGAAAACGTGGTGTCATAGTTTGCAAGGAATGCAGCACAGTTACCAGATTTTGAGTTGAATACATGAGCCTGCAATCATAATAATAATGATAAGATACTCAATTTTGAAAGATAGAACTCAAATATGTGCAATTATATAATATTTTCTACTACTTCACTTAAAACCTCACCTCTTGGTTTTTACCAAGCGATTTCACTGTAGGTTCTGTAGAAACTAAAGCCGATTCACATAATTTGATGGCTTTGTGCAAATCTCTTAAATGTCCCCATTTTGGCTCCCTTATTAGTCCTGGTACAAAATGAAAAACTCAGGTCAATGTGTGATTTGATGCTCCCAATGGAGGAAATCTTTGACGTTAAAAGAGAAGATCACAATTCAAATGACTTTGCCCAACAAACTCTAGATGCTGATCATCCATACCATACTCATCTATAGGAGCATCATAATCATAGCTAGTAGCAATATATGGACCACCAGATGTCCGGCCAAAATTAGTTCCTCCATGGTACTAAATCAGAAAAGAAATAAAGGAATCAGGAAGATGATAAAAACTAGAATATCATTCATTCCGGATCATCATCACAAATCAATTGAATGAAATTTACCAGGAAAGAGAAGTGGATTAATATACCATATAATAATTGATGAAGGAACCACCCTTTTGAATGAATCTTGCAACTGAGAAAGCCACGTCCTCTGCTGGTCTAGTAGGAACAGCTCCACCAAACTCGGTGAACCTTAAAGTTAAACAAGCAAAGGGCAGAAAGGATACACTGAGGAAGAGCTTTCATCAAAGTTCTAGAAAACTTTTACCTTATTGACAACAGTGAAAAGAAGAAAAATGAAAAGCAAAAGGAAGATAGAGAGTTGACCAATATAGGCAACACTTATGTGACTTACCAGCCAGTCCAGTTTTCTGTCCACATTTTCGGCTTATAATTCTGGTTTGGGGTGAAGTTTTCACAGTAAAAAGCATTGCAGGTGTTAATCTGTCAAGTGAGAGATTAGTCAGAACAAGAGATGTCTTGATCTTTGTATAGTAGTATAATACCAATAGCACTACAATCAAGCACCCACTAAATCACTCCTCAATTGATCAATTGCTTTTGTTTTTTACCACAAAGAATCAGATTAGTGTCTTTGATTTAATTCTCAAATGAAGTTTCTGATAATAATGATCATCATGTGACATGGAAACATGCTCATAATTTAATATTTATTACAAGCTAAAAATCCAGAGAATATGAAGAAAAGACAAAATATAGAAGAAAGATAGGACCCCATGAAATTGAATTGAAAAGGAGCGAGCACATCACAGCCAGAAAGCATATGAGATAAAGATATGCCACCATTAAACGCCACCTAAGTAGACAACTTACTGTTAAAAACCCCACCAACAAAAGAGGGTCACAATAAAGAATGGCATACCCAACGAAAATGCTATTAAGCAATGACTATGTAAAGTGAAAAGAAGCTGCCCAAATTTTTTTAAAAAAAATAGCAAAGAATTGCTTACAACTGGATCAGGAGCATCATCTTGTTTGCACATAACCCATGGGACACCAGTATCAAGACCAACAGCCATTTGAGCTGCCCATTTGGCATAAGCTTTACCAGGAGCGCCAATGTCCCATTCAACCGGTCCAAATTCATTCTCTATCTGCAATAATTCGATTAAACAAAAAAAATGAAAAGATTGAACGAAGCTACTTTTCGTGAGTACTGGGCCAAGAATGAAGAAAATATTATCCAAAAGTAATAATTAATTATAATCTATTTCTAGAATAAAGTTAAGGACTCGAATGGGTTAAATTTCCAACCTGGGACAGAATTATTGGACCTCCTTGAGTTTGAAATAACTTTTCTGCCTTCATCATGCTGACTATCTTCTCTGTGAATTTTTGCATTGCCGCCTTCATTACCGTCAATTACAGGCAGGATTAATAAATTTTAAATTAAACAAATTAGTCAAATAATGAGAGCTTCCAAGTAACCAACCTTGAAAGGTCCGTTGTCAGTTCTAAATTCAATACCAGGAATGTATTTCAGCCAAACGGGAAATCCCCTGGAACAGAAACAGAAGAATCCTTTTAGAACATTTAAGAAAAGAGAGAGAGATCAAAACAATCTCACAAATTCTTATAACTGATCAATGTTATTACCCATAGTTCCACTCTGCACAAACATAAGGGCCAATCCGGAGATGAACATAAAGCCCAGATTGCTGCACCAGCTTGACGAACCGAACGAGATCATATCTGTCCTCAAAGTGATACTGAAGACACAATTTAAAGATGAAACAAGCTGTAGAATTTCAATTTTTGAACCCAGAAAATTATTCAAAAAAGAAAAGAACAACTCTGGATTAACAAATTAAATGCAAGTGCATTACCTTTCCCTGTGACGGCTCATGTCCATTCCAAAAGACATAAGTTTGTATAACATCCAGGCCCCCATCTTTGGCCTTCTGTATAAGGTCAGGCCACATCTGCACAGCACATTAAGAACTGAGCTTCAAAACAATGACAAGATAAAAAGAACCAGACCTACCCAAGTGTCAAAAAGTCATGAAAAATCAACGGAAGAAAAAAAAAACAAAAAGAAACATTCACGAGCCACATTGGCTACAGTAGTATTACCTCGGGAGTGCTTCTGGGATAATGGATGGACCCAGAAATTAGAATCCTTCTCTGCCCATTTATAATAACAGCTTTATGATCATAAGACACAGTGGCTTTCACAGAACAAATTTCCCACGAACAAAACAATATTAACAATAGGAAGAAGAACATGTTGGCTTTGCTCCTCAACATTTTCCACCTCACACCTCCAATTACTTCCCCCGTTACTGACCCTTTTGCTTTATCTGAAAGAACCGGCCTTTTAATGGTCGATGTTTTTAATGAGAGAAGAAAATGGTATTAAAAACAAAACAGATATTTATTTGGAAAAAAAAGAAAAGCTCCTGTTTTTTCAATTCTTTTGAGAAGGAAAAGTAAGAAAGAGTTTGGCAGAGTGTTTATAAGTTTATGGTTTTGGTTTTAATGGATTGGGAAGCTCGCATTGCAACATGCTTTTATAACATTTGTAGAATAAAGTGGGACCCAAAAGTTTCTGGCTTTTGTTTTTGTGGGGTCTCTCTCTAAGTCTCAAGTCTCAGCCTCTCTGACACGGAACTTACAGAGTCTATTCCGCCATTAACAAACCTTTTATGCTTTTTTAGCTTTGGTTTGGTTTGGTTTGCTTCTGTGTACTTGAAGATAACTAGCTAGCATGCATATGCAATATTTTAATAAATACAACTTAAATACGTAATTTTTTTTTTAAAACATTCGTAATATTTGGTGCTACTCAAATAAGGAAATATTAATTAGGTGGTCATAAATATGATTTTAACAACTAGATTTTTATTTTTTTGAGTTGATTTCGCCGTTGTCTTTAGAATTACGGTTGAAATGGATTAAGTTAAATGATCTTCTCCGATAATTAATTATTTGCTACGCAACAATTTAGATGATTGGTTGAACTAATCAAATTCTGAATATCCTATTTAGCAATCAATCTTTTATTTTTTTTCTTTCTTAATTTCACGTCGTAAAGTTTTTAGTTAACTAATTTTTTTTTTCTTTTTGGCAGATGGATCATGTCATCGTCATGTTGAGTGGCTAGCTAACTCGCATGAAAACAGTCGATTATAGACTATAATAATAATATTTTAAAATTTATTATTTTAATCCTTATATATTATTAAATTACGCATTAAATTTTTAATAATTTAAAATTATTAAGTAAATTTTTTAAAAATAAACATTATCATATTTCAAAAATAAAAATAAAAATAATAATAAATAATTTAAAATATTTTTAAAATGATATAATTGATCATTTAAAAAATTATGTAAGTAATTTAATAAATTATAAAAATCAAGTGTCAATTTTTCTAATAATTGATAATAATAATAAACAACAAATAAATTCGTTAAAGAAACTCAAGTTGTCCCGTGAAGAGCTGAAGATGAAAACGTGCACGGTTGTGACGCAGTTTCTTTGACTGCAAGCGTTTTATGCTGAGCCCCTCAGTAAAACCAATCATAAAAAGCCACGTCACCTACCGGTGCGCTATATCCCAATTCGCGCCATTGATTTTCTTCATCCAACTTGCCACAAGCCCAAAAAAGAGACACAGAAAAAAGAAAATTGCAATATTTGTAGTATAAACAAACAGTCCAAAAAAAGGAAGAGAAATTTTCGAAAATAACTAAAATTGAGGGACTTTAATTTTTTTAACCACTATTTTAACTTTTAATTTTTTTTATTAAATTTTTATTTATTTTATAATTTTTTATTTATTTTAATCATATTATTACAAAAATAATATAATTATTTAATATAATTAAATTAAACTAAATAACTAAAATAATTAAAAAAATTATTTTTATAAACAAATACAAACTTAATTTATATTTTTATTAAAATTATATTTATTCATAATTAAATAAAATAAATATATTTAAGTTATTTGTAAATAATATAAATTAATAATACCATATATAATAAAATAAAATTATAAAAAAATAAATTAAAATATATAATAAAAATTTATCGTGATAAAAACATATCGCTCCTAAATATGGGTGTGATAAAAATATATCACACCTAAATATAAGCGCGATAAAATCTATTGTGTTTAAATATGGGCACAATATAACCTATCGGGGCAAATTTCCTCTCACTTTGCACTAGATTTGGGTGCAAAGTAGAGGGCGATTTACCCCCTCTTATTTTTTAAAATTTTATTATTATTATTATTTATAGTTATATAAATAAATATTTTATTTCATTTTAATAAATATTTTAGTATATATAAGTTAATTAATTTATATGATTTATTAAAAATTAAATTTATATTTATTTTTAAACTTTTTAATATATATTTTATTATGTATAATATAATTAATTTATATTATTTATTAAAAAATTAAATTTATATTTATTTGTAAACTTTTTAATATATATTTTATTATGTATAATATAATTAATTTATATTATTTATTCAAAATTAAATTTGTATTTATTTAAATTTAAGTTATATTATTTATTTAAATTTAACTATATTAAATAATTAATATTTATTTAATTTTTGTAGTAATATAATTAAATAATTAAAATTTTTAATTTTGAATAAACAAAAGGTATTGAATTGACACTGTTCACTACAAAGGATAGTAAAGTGGTATTTTCATTCAAAAATTATTTGTTTAACTAAAAAAGTAAAAAAGTAGAAATGGTGACTAAAAGAATTAAGCTCCTTTAAATTTGGTTATTTTTAAAAATTTCTCTTAAAAGAAAGTAATATATATCTATTGCGAGAAAAAAGAGCACCCGTATGTTTGTTTTAGTAGGACAACTTGTACATTCTTTAACCTAAGTTTGGATTTAAATTCTAATAAAAATTAGAGAGTTTAGTTTTTATTTTTTTTAAGTATTGAGAGACAGTTATTATGTTGTAGATAATTATTTAATAGATTTGAATTGTTGGTAGTTATTGTAATTATTGTGTTAATAGACAATTATTTGGCAAATTTAAATTATTGGTAGTTATTATAATTTTTTAAAATTTGTAACGTAATAAAAAAAAGAAACTTTCTAAAACTTATTTAAAAATAAAATCGTAAGGTTAAAAATTATAAAAGAAGAGTATAATTGTTATGCAAAAGCATTTAATTAGACAGGAGATCCAGATGGGGTGGGAGCAACTCAAGCTCCCAACAACACCATTAAAGTTGGTTGTTCTCCTACCAATTTTTTTTATTTTTTTAATACCAGCTTAAAAGAATTTTGGTTTCTGTGTATTATGTTAATATATAAACACGAATGGAAAAGAAATTAAATCAAGTGGAAATAATTGGGTGGGAGTTTGCAGTAAATTGTTTTTCAAGTATCACAATAATGCAATAATATTGCTAATTCCTTCAAAGTAATAAACAAAAACCAGCTGTTGCCTTTAAAAACAAGTCACTTTCATATTCCTATTCCGAATTATTATTGTTTTTCTTGCGTATGATTCAAAGCACCGTCCATTTTCTCAGCTTCGAGTTGGCTTTTAAACGTCTCTGAAACTGCTCTCTCTTTCTCTCTCTCAACTCTCATCCCCATCTCCCAATTCCCAAAGGCATTGAAAAACGTAGCTGCTATTAAACAGAAGAGTTGTTAGTCAACATCTCTCCCGTGTGAATGTTGCTGATATTATTTATTATATGCAAAAACCCAATTACCATAATGATTAAATGGGCACGTATTTGCTGAGACATCGTAATCATCCAAAGAGTAGGCAGTTTTAAGCATAAAATACTTTGCCTATATATAATAATTTCTAATTAAGAAAATTGATTCTCTTAAAACGACACAGAATATTGACTTATTTGCCTCAGCCTTACTATTGTGGAAACTATATCTTATATATATATATATATATAAAATTAATAGTAAAGATTATAGAATCGTAAAAGCTTACATCCAAGATACATATACTATATAAATGCATAAAAAGAAAAAAGGCTGAGCAAAATGTATTTGTACCCATTCTCTTAAGAATATGGCAGGCAAATTATCTGTTTTATCCTTCAAATTTATCAGAAAAAGAAAAGGAAAATTGAAAGCTAAAACTATTTTTTAATCTTAAAAGGGGATCACATGCTAAAACTATTAATATACTTCCCGGGTTAAAGTTTATATGGAAACTAGCATATATTAAAAGCAAAGTCAACTCTTTTACAATTTTTTTTTTAATACAATTATTGTATAAAATACTCAAATTTTCTTCACACCTTCTATATTCTTAATTTTAAAAATAAATTAATTATGTGCAGATTTAAAATCGAATTCGGACATGACCTAAGTAACTATGACTTACCTTGGGGAAATACTTAAGAGATGCCTTTAACTTGTGAGAAATAATTTTTCTCTCTCTCCCCCCACGAAGAGAATTTCTCTTTATTAAAAGAAATAAAATATATAATTTTTTTTTAAAAAAAGAGTAAGAAATGCAAGAGGGTTCTGCTTCTGTCGATAAAGCACATAAATTTTGTTTGTTAGATACATCTAGCCTTGTGCAAATGAAGGAATGATTTGTAGGTTAAAGGTTAATAATGTTAATAGTTTATATTTTGCAAGATTTATGAAAAAAAAATTAGGGGTGGGCATAAGTTTGATTGAAATTTTTGGTTTGGTTTGCTTTAAGTTCGATTTTGTTTGTTTAAAATTGATCGATTTAATTTTAATTTAATTTAATTTTATTCAGTTTAAATTAAATATATATATATATATACTAAATTTTAAAAAAATAAAAATAAAAATCGAATCAAATTGGTTCGATTAAATTATTTATACTTGAACGGATTGATTTTAATTTTTTAAAATATATAATTTCAGTTCGATTTCAACTTTAACTAAACTAAAATAATAAAAAAATGTTTGATAAGTGATAGTATTGTTGATTAGTCGAATGAGGCCACATAAATAATTTTATCTAGGGGTCATGTCCATGTAATTTTCTTTTATATATTTTGTAATAGGAATTCGAACTCCGACATCAGCGAGAGTGCACATCAAAGAAAAGTGAGAGTATAAAGGAAGCGCTTGCCATTTTGGTATGTGCATGCCATGTAAAAGTTTGAGGATTAATAAGCCCTCTTAACATAGTAACATTGTGGTAGTCCTTATCTAATTCCCTTCAATTCAATGCTTACGTAACATAGACACTTGACGGAGAAAAAGAAAACAACTTACGTGAAGAATTGGAGACTTGTGGGGCTGGCCCCCTTATCTTAACAAATCTATCCAACATAAGCATTTTTCATTCACCTTCTCATAATAATCATTAATCATTAATCATAAGTTGATAACGATTTTCAGGGAGTTTTCCCTTCGTTAATTATATGGGTATTAGATGATCTTAAGTTGATTGATGATTTCTTACCATCTTCTATGTGGACGGACCCTCTTGTATTCTTCAATTTTACGTCCATCATATCACATCTCACATCAAATTTCGATGATCACCCAAAGTTATACCTCCATCTTTCGCATTCCCTCAACCAAGATTCTCTATTTCATACCATCAATCCATTTTAAAAAAAAAAATGACTCTTGCTTTCCCACCACACACACATACACACATTTGCTCAATTAGTTATTATAGTTTTACGTTTGGAGAAAAGCAATAACTTTGGCAAGATAAGCTTTAAGAATATACAATGTCGTAATCACTATGCTCATTGAGCTTAGGGTGCTTGTCAAATTGACAAGGGCACCTCAAAGCGCACCACAGGTGGGAGGTTGGAAACCCCTCAAATGATGTGTATAAATATGTATAAAAAAAAGTAATCACCATACTCGTTAGTTTACCATTCTTCTAACTTCTAAGAATGCACTTGATGTAATGCAAACTTTGAAGTAACAATTTATATTCATTCATTAACTAGCATTTTTCATTAAGCTTCATTTTAAATTAATAAAGAAATCATGTACAAATGACGAATCTACTATGAGAGTCTCTGTTTATGTCATCTTCCAGGACAACCCATCACAATACATAGGTCCTAAGTTTATGTCACCTTCCCAATAAATTTTATTTATTGTTCATTATCGCCACCTCTTTGTCACCAACCTTCTTGTCCATTAGAATAATTTTAGAGCATGGACCGCCAGGGTCACATTTTCAATGTTACGACTCCAATAATCTAGTGATTAATGATGATCATCTAATTTCTGGATTTAATAATCAATTAACAAAGCTATTTGTAATTTTCATCAAATTTTCAATTTCTCAATTCCAGTTCATGTATCTTGAAAACTTGTTCTAGAAAATGAAAAAATAAATATTAAAAAATGAAACATCCGATAATGACTACTTAGCTTCCTATAATTTATGTATTAAGTTGAGCCGTTAGCAGGCAAGTTCACATCTTAAAAAGTATCTTAGCGATAATGTGACACGATCGTATTGACTTGACTAGTATTATATTTAAAGATTAGGTTAGGTTTGCTAATTGAAGTTTCAACCAAAATTTTATTTTCTAGTTGAATAACATGCATGGCCCTTTTATGTAACAGTGATTTGTTGCCATTCTTAATTAGTTAGAAGACTGAAGACAACTTTGCTTCACATTGAAACTAGTAACCAATTCTCATTTTGTTCAACAACCACCACCTGTTACATTTGTGAGAAAAAGCCTGCTGGTATTTCATTGACAAATTTTGCTGCAATTTTTATTGTAGTGTTCCACCAACCAGTTTCTCAACCAAAATATGAATAATTTTGCCTTATGGCTGAAGTTGGCTCAAAACCCAAAAATTCTTATCTGTTGGTTGAGTTGGGACCAGACCCGTTTCGTGGTTTGAGGGGGTTAAGCCTCTTCAACTGCGTTCAGATTGACCACACTCACCGTTTGTGAGGTCTTGTTGCGTAGATGAGTGAAAGTTAGCTGGTGGGTAAGTGAGTAGAAAGTGCAGAATTGAATTGCAGTAAAGACTAAATGACTAACAACAAACTGAGTTCTGGGTTCCACTCAACTGAAAATTATGTGTTTCAAGAGTAGGTCGGTTTGATTCTTTTCTTTGTAAAAGGCCAATTGTGTTACATCACAGGCTCTTGACATGTATGTGTTAATCTTATCTTATTATGCAGAGTGAAACTATACATTTGGATTGGACCCATAATCTATTTCAATCAATTTTTAACCAAGTAGATAGAAGGATATACTTTCGACTAATTTTAAAATGTGTCAAAAAGAAATTTCAAAACTATTTTTGAACACACTCTACACAAATTTGACAGATAACTGAGAATCATTTCCCGAACAAACAAGTTATATATGAACTCCATTCTGGATAAGATCTCAGTTGACAGATTGCTCTACCAACCCTATCCTGAAGGGGAGGATAATGCCAGTCTCTAACCCACATTAAATTCAATACTACTTTTAAACTTTTCCAGTTTTTCCAACGAAAAATCAACTTGTGGCGTAAATAAATGTTTAGTTTTGTTAATATAGTCAACATTGTTACACTCAAAAATTCAGCAATTATTTCAAAAAGCAGAGATTAGTAGGGCCAATAGACATTTGAACGTGAAACAGCCTTTCATAGCTCATCGGTGACAAGTTGCTGCGGGGAATCAACCTTGCTTGTACGAAACTTTAATGGGCTTTTTTTTTTGGGGGGGGGGGGGGGGGGGGGGGGGGGGGGGGTGGTGGGGTGAGGGGAGGGTGGGGTGGTGAGAGGAGTGGTGGTTTAAGGATAAGATGAAACATGGACAGAGACAGAGTTACATCATTCCAAGTCATTAAAAAAGAAATCCTTATCTCTGTTATGTGATGTATTTGACTAATTTATTCTAAATTCCGCATGGTTTTCGATTACATTTACACACCCATTATCCTACTTCATTGATCTGCCCTGTCTCCACGTCCACTCATTGTTCATGAAGTTGTTCATTATATTACATAAAAAGCAAATATCAAGTCATTTTCTATCCAGATATATACTAACTTATTGTCATCCAAAAATAATGTGTTTATCCATAATATGTAATTGTATTTTGCTTATTATTATAGTTAATAGCAAACGCAATTTCAAATCAATAATAAGAGAAAGAGAAATGCTTCAATCCATCCATCAATTATTAATTTGACCTGGGAAAAAAATTGTTAAATGAAACATGATTGGGGTTTTTTTTTTTAATTCCTATCCTAATTTTAAATCAAGATTCCCAATATTTAACTATTAAAAATTTGTATAACCCTGATGCATTTTTTTATTTTTTTCTATCAATTTTAATTTTAATTATAAAAAAAAAATTTGTATTATTTTCACTGAACAAGTGCTTATACCAGAATCACTTTAATTGACGGTACAAATCGCACCCTCGGACATACTCTTAATGAAATAACTTAATATTACCGCAAGATTCAAGTAATTTTTGGCTCATGTTTCAACATTTTTAAAGGTTGGATTATTTCAAAAATGAACTCATTTTCAATGCTCATACTCCGTGAATTGGACATTAACTGTTAAAATGACATACAGCTAATGTTGAAGGCTAAACCTAGAATTTAGGTGTCAACTTAAAAAAAAAAGAAAAGAAGAAAAACTAAATTATTGTGTGAAGTGAGTCGCTTTCTTATAAATTCAAGTGTTTCTCATTTTCCAAGTAATATTGGATAACTCACTTTAACAGCTGATGGGGATCAACGGACCATAAAAGAAGAGAGAATAGCTTTATTATCTTCAGGATGATTGGGTTCTGCTGTGCCAAGGTTGATTTGAGGCCTAGGATGCTGGGCTTAGGTATTTGTTGCTCTTAGTTGGCCCATTTTGAATCTATATGAGCTAATAATATTCTTGTCTCAGTCTATCTCACTATTTTAATCTGCAGTACTCGGTGCATATATTCACATGCAAATTTATACATGGGCTTAGCTATACAACACCAACAGATTGATGGCTTCCCTTTTTTGTAAACTAAAGACATCCGCATTGAAAATTTTATAAGGTGTTAATCAGAATAATAAAATGATCGGTTGGGAGGACTTATATTGGCAGCAGCTTTTGCTATTAAGAGTCTCAAGAAGCATAGAAACTAAGCAAAGTTGGGTTTTGTTATTTTATACGTAAAATTATATATTAACAATAATTATATATTATGTGTTATTGGTATTTTAGAATGTATTTTAAATAAATAAATATAAAATTAAGAGTTAAAATAGAGAGAAAGAGTCGAGAAGGAAAAGGAGGTCGAAGGAAGAGCGCCTAAGTCGTAGGAGGCTTGGGCGCTGTGACACTGAGCATGGGCGTTACGACGCTGGGCCAGAAGTGATGCAGCGCCCAACTCCTTGGACTGAGTGTCATGGTGCCTAGTTGAGTGCCTACGACTTATAGCGGTTGGGCGTCGCCACGCTCAGAACTGAAAAGGTGACTCTCTAAAGAGTCATTTACCCTTTTCAAATGATGTGATCTTTTAAAGAGGTATTGTGTCTCTTAAGAGAGACACTTATACTCTATAAATACTACAGGCACACTGAAATTGAAGAAATAAATTTCTCTTCTCATCATTTAAATCTTATTTTCACTTATCAACAATTTTTAAAGTAAACACTTATCGTCCAAAGATAGTATATTTAGTGTGTACCTTTATACTTTCTAATAAGTCATTAAATCATGAAACTATCATACCTCTAACCCAAGTGCACTATTGATTATTATTAATAGTGGGGTAAAAATAGTTTAAGGATAGTGCTAAGCACACCTTGACTTCACATTATTATTGTTTTGTATCCTTGTGTTATTTCTCTCATACAATACACTTTTGCAACATGTGTTATTTTAAAATTAGGGCTAATTTAAGTGATGTATTTGAACGATTTCTTATCGAGTTCTAAAAACATCTATGGGATATGAATTTATTATATATAGAGACATAATAATAACTAAATTATGATTGATGAGAAGTTAATTAACCTAATATATAAAGATCACCTTTAGGGTTGTAGTCTCTAAATCAAATCATTACACGTAAAGCTATTCTCTTATTTTCCATTACAGAGAGAGAATCCCATTTAGCACTATATAGATTTAGTTATGGAATATCATTATACTCTTGTGTTCTTATTAAAAGCTGCTAATTTTTGCATTTGAGTTGCTATAGATTTCTCAAGTATATTTTTTTACATCTATCTTAATAATTTGATATGATAGATTTAGGGTTGCATTTTGTGGGTATCAACCCTGATTTATAATTATGTCTAACAAGTGATTTCAGGACAAAAATTATGTTAAATTATTAAAATTATTTATGCATATATTTTTGTTTGAATATCTTTATTCTATATGGCTTGTTAGAGTAGAGATTATGTATGAATTTTGTGAATTTTACATAATTTTATTGAAGAAAACATTAAGTTCATAATTTTTATTGTGATTTGAGGATTCATATTTGATGAAGGGTCATTGATTTGAAAATTAAGGACAAAAACATCAAAATTCAGCTTCAATTAAATATTCTTCGTGTTCTTCGATGAATCTAAAATTTTTAAATTTGCACAGAGCGCCATGGCGTTATACATGGTGTTGCGGCCCTACTTAGGTAGTGACCAGCACTGGGATGATAAGTCAAATTTTCAATTAAATTTAGAGTTTTAGTTTTCTGAGAGAATTAGGTCAACCATATCTCGTTTATAAAGATTTGGCCCGAAACCCAACCCATCTATATTTGACCTGTTAAAATTGAACTTGTTTTTAGACCATTAGCAAAGCAGTAAACCTCGTGGCCTTGGCACTATGATACTACTCTAGTGCATAGAAAAACTAAAATTTTCTACTTTGGGCATTCTAATGTTTTTTATACTACTTATCTTATATTTTAAAATAAATTGATTGAAGTAACATATTACCAAAGTAAAATTTGTTATATCGATCTATTTATTTTGAATATTAAGATGAATATATTTATTATTTATGCAAAAAATAATTGGCCTAAAGAAAGTTTTTTTTAAACAAATAATAGACATGCAATAAGTCAGTCAATAGAAAACTTATTGTTGGGAGAATTTATTATCAATATTTAATTACTGTATTGAGAGTACTATTTACAGTTAATATTTTTGTCTAAATACTAAATATCAATGTTATGCTGAGTATCTTGTGATGAGGTCTAACTTTATATGTTTACTTGTGTCATGCTTGTTTATACTTTATGTCATGACATAACTATTAATTATAAGCCTGTTGTTTTATTATATGTTCTCTATTTAGTTTCTACTTTTGCTTTTTTTATATCTGTAAATATAAATTCCATTCTTATGCCTAATGGAACAAACTTTAAGGATTAAAAAGAGAACGTTGTGATCGTTCTCGATTGCATGGATCTTGATCCTATACTTCAAACAAAATGACCTTCTGCTCTTACTGATCTAAGTTTCACTTAGCATAAAAAAGACTTAAAGAAGTATAATCTTTCTAATTGTATATATCTTATGATCATGAAACGTACTATGTCAAAAACCTTTAGGGGCATTATTTTAAGGAGAAAAATGCTAAGAAATTTCTTGAGAAAATTGAAAAATGTTTTGCTAAAAATGAAGAGGCTAAAACAAGTACGTTATTAGCCAACCTTATTTTAATGAGATATAAAGGAAAAAAGAATATAAGAGAGTACATCATGCAAATGTTTGATCTTACTTCCAAACTAAAGTCACTAAAATTAGAGTTGTTTAATGACTTGGTCATGCATTTGATTTTGATTTCTCTTTATGTATTATACAATCAATTCAAGGTGAGTTACAATACCTAAAATGATAAATAGACTTTTAATTAACTCATTTCATATTGTGTGCAAAAAGAAGATAGGTTAAAGTGAGAAAAGATTAAAAGTGCTTATTTAGCGAGTACTTCTTAAGATAAAGTTACCAATAAGAAAAGAAAATAAAAGAAAATAAGGGAAAAAAAACTACAATGGGAACTTCACATAATAAGTTTCAAATAAAACAAGATACAATTATTACTTATTTCTTATGTAAGAAAGCTAGTAATGTGAAGAATAATTGTCCTAAATATGCTATATGACATATCAAGAAAGATATACTTCTCAACTTTTTTTGTTCTAAAATTAATTTAACGTCTTAATCCAAACACACTTGGTGGGTAGATACAAGTGCAACTACTCACATAAGTGTGATTATGTAGGATTATTTGAAAAGTCAATTGCCAATTAATGTTGAAAGATTCATCTATGTGAAAAATCACAATGTAGCTCTTGTAGAGGCCATAAGATTGTTTAGGTTATAATTAGAGACTGTATATTATTTGGATTTAGATGAAACTTATTATGTACCCCATTTAAACAAAATTTAACTTATGTCTCCTAATTTAATAGATTTTAAAGTCTTAGTTGACTGCATTATGAAAAATTATTCAAACAATTGAAAGTTAGGTGCCAATAAGAGCTATAACATCTTAAACATGAAAAGTCTTAATCTCTGAATATGTTTAATGCTTTCAAATTTGAAGTTAAAAATAAATTTGGTAAGAAAATTAAAACTGTCAAATCAATCTGTAGAGGTAAATACTATGATAGATATGATGGATCAAGTAAACAACATCCAAGACTTTTTGTGAAATTTCTAAAGGATTATGGCATCGTCTTATAATATACAAGGCTTGAGAAACCAAGCATGAATGATGTTGCTGAAAGATGAAATCAAATACTTAAAAACATGGTGACAAATATGATTAGTCATTCGTCTTTATTTGAATCAATCTAGAGAGAAGCACTAAAGACTATAATTTATAACATCAATAGAGTTCCAAGTAAAAAAGTATCTAAAATCTTGTAAGAGTTATAGACCGATAAAAAGCCTAGTATTACTTACATGTTTGGGATTATCTAGCTGAGGTTAAGCCATCTAGGCTTAATGAAAATAAACTAGACTAAATGATAATTAACTACAATTTTAGTGGATGCTCTAAAAGATTGAGGAGTTTTAAGTTTTATAATCTCTCAAGTAGATCTTTTCTCAAAACATGCCACGTTAAGTTTCACGTGAATGTTGAGATTGGAAAGGGGGAAAGAGATAAGGTTAAGGATATTGTCTTTGAGGAGAAATTTATTTCCTTTCTTATAGTTGCTATTGAAAATGATCAGAATTTTTTTTCTAAAATTATTCAAGATGCAAATATAGAAATATAAGATAATATATAGAAGCCCCTAATCTAAAATGAAAATTTTACTTCTATTTATAAAAAGTAACTTCAACAACCTTAAGAATAAGTTCCATTGAGAAGATCCAATATAGAAAGAAGAAATGCAATTTTAGATGATTCTATTGTCTATCTCCAAGAATATAAGTTTGATTTGAAATTAAAAAATAATCCAATCAATTTCATTCAAACCAAATAAATTTTTAATTCTCATAAGTAGATTGAGATCATAAAGGATGAGATGAAATCTATAAAGGACAACAACATTTGAGATTTTGTCAAGTTGCCTAAAGGTGTGAAACTCATTAGTTACAAATAGATATTTAAGATCAAGAGAGATTTAGAAGGCAATATTGAGAGATATAAAGCGTATTTTATTGTCAAGGGTTTCACTAAAAAAAAGGCATTTATTATAAAGAAACTTTCTCTCAAGTAACAATGAAAAACTCTTTTAGAATATCATGAGAGTTATAGCTCATTTTGATTTAGAGTTACATCAACTAGATATAAAGTTTGCATTTCTCAATGATAATATTGAGGAAATGATGTGTATATATAGTGCAACAAAAAAATTTTATAATTGGAGATTAAAAAAATGTGGCCTGCAAATTAAAAAAATTTATTTACAGTCTTAAGTAAGCATCTCGTCAATTGTATCACATGTTTCATTAAGTGATTACTTCATTTGGCTTGAGAACAATACAGTTCATGAATTTATATATCACAAGTTCAGTGAGAGTAAGTTTATTTTCTTAGTTTTGTATATTGATAACATATCATTAACAAGTAGTGATATAGACTTATTGCATAAAACTAATAAATTTCTATCAAAGAATTTTGAGATGAAAGATTCTAGGGATGTATATTTTGTTTTAAGTAAAAAGATACATTGAGATTGCACTTGAGGTATCCTTGGGTTATCATAATAGAACTATATCAATTAGGTGCTTAGCATGTTTGGCATGAAGGATTGTGCTTCCAAAGATATACCTATTGCTAAGGGAAATGAGTTCAGTCTCAGTTAATGCCCCAAAAATGAGATTGAACAGAAAAATACAACAATTCCCTCATACATCAATAATAGGGAGTCGTATATATGTTCAAGTGTTTACATGTCCATATATTGTGTATATTATTGGGATGCTTGGTAGATATTTAAGTAACTTTTGTATAGATCACTAGAAAGTGGTCAAATGGGTTAATGCATATTAAAATAGAAAAAAAAGACTACGTGCTTACATGTAAATGATCGGATAGATTAGAATCGTCAGATATTTCGACTTTAATTTTGTTAAAGGCCTAGATAATAAAAGATCCACTTCAGGGTATATATACACTTTGGCTCAATGAGCTATTTTCTGGAAGAGTATTAAGTAAATACTCATAGCTTCTTCCACTATAAAAACTAAGCTTATAGTTTGTTTTGAGGCATTAAGGCATGGAATATAGTTGCGAAACTTTATCACAAGGTTGTGTATTATCAATAGTATTGAAAGACTATTAAAAATTTATAATTATAATAAAGTCCATTTGTTGCATTCTCATAACAATAAAAACTTTTCGAAGTCTGAACATATAAACACTAAGTTTCTAGTTATTAAAGAGAGAGTTCAGAGTCAACAAGTATCAATAAAACATATTAATACAAATTTCATAATTACAGATCCACTTATTAAAGGGTTATCACCTAAAGTGTTTTATGAACATGTTGCTCATATGAATATTGCATTATTTGATGATGTGTGAATAGTAATAGTTTGTTATTTGGTGTTTATTTCATTAAGAAACATTTATATTTTATTTTTTATAAAAAATATTTGATTATTTATTAAAATTTTAAGATAAAGTTGTACTTTTTATTATAACTTAGCATAATTTAATATGATAAATCTAAAATTATATTTTGTGAATATCATTCTTAATTTATAATTATGTCGAACGTGTACAAATTTACTCCATCCAAACATCAGGCAATCTTTTGTATATTTACATGATTTTGTATGCTGGCTGCAGCTGAAGTCGCTCGTAGTCCTATCTTTTTAATTTTTCTTGGCCTTAAAAATTAATCCTTTTTAACATAAGCCGTAAGGATAAATTAACATTATTAACATAAATAAAAAGCAAATGTTTTATGTGCATACTCATGTCGGAACCGTCTATATGATGAATGAAGCTATTATTTTACGCGCGAAATAAAAAAAAAAAAGAGAGAGAAGTTATGGATGTGTTTAATTTACAGCACAAATGTTTAAATTTGAAGAGATAAGGGATAATGAACCTTTGACGGCTACCAAATCCTAATTACAAGATAAATAATTTAAAAAAGTTAATCATCAAGCTAACACGTAGTTGATCAAATTTTGACCACAGATTAATTATCACTTCATTTCTCATGCATGACCCAGATGAAGCCGATGAGGCACCAAACTAGTGGATTAGCAAGTGGCCATCAACATAAGTTATACTTTCGCATCCAATCTTGCCCATGAAATTTTCTGCCACTACCACAGCTTATCTTAGAGATGGAGAGAGAGAGAGAGAGAGAGAGAGAGAGGAGTATAGTGATGATGAAGAAAATGGGACCTTTTGCCATCGAGATAAAAATGTCATGTAGCTAAAGAGCCATGGCCCCCCAGATTTTGAAGACCACTTTGAAAACAACCTGTGGTTGGACATACCTTATATTACTGACAGCATCATTAATGATAATTTTTCACCCATGTCTCCATCGGTGTCTCTGCCAACAACATGTACAGGAGTGATTAGTAAGCGGCATACGTAGCCAGCCTCGTGATCGTTAATTTTATTTGTGTTTTAAAATCCCTTTATCTACTTATTTTGCTCGATCGATATTATCATCATCTTGTTATATACAGACAAAATTTTCCTACGTTCTCATTCTTATTGCTTCTTGTTTTTGCTTTCAGATAATACTGATCATCTCTCTTTGCTAGCTACAAAAATATTTATGTTTTAGGCCTATATGGGATTTTTTTTTTTATGTCAATTACAGCTCAAACGGAGACCCAACACAGGCTATACAAATACCTGTTAGAAGGCCATATCCTAATCATTCTGTGTCACTGTTGTTACAAATTCTAATGAGAGAACAATGTAGGCAACAGGAGGATTCATTTGATAAAGACTTATTTTATGATTAACCTGTATTAAAGGAGAATTGTCAGTACAAAGAGTATTAATTTATCATTCAATTTAAAATTTTAATTTGATAGGTAAAAACATAATATTATTAAAAATAAATCTTTAATAATATTTTTTATGAAATAAATAAAAATTTAATATTAAGATTAAAAACAAGTATTTAACGATTCTCTTTATATTATAAATAAAAATTTAATATTAATATTAAAGATAAATTTTTAACAAAAAAGATAATCTACTATTATTATGCGCACATCTTTGCATTTTTTTGTCGTAGGAAAAAAAAAAAAGAGAGAATTGTAATACATTGATTATGCGATTTTTAACGTTAGAATTGTTGATTGAAATTTTAAGAAAATGGTGACATCCAAAGAGAGATAAGAAGTCCATATTGCAAGGGATTTAAATAGAAATATAATCCTAACAACCGGCAGGGCCTTGAGCTGGGATGTTCATGTTCATCCTTTTATAGGAATGAGAAAATACAATACCCTTTTTGGGGTTGTTTCTATGTGTTATATGTCAGCTCCTGATACATGATAAATTTTTCCGTCATGGAAAGAAATGGTGGAAATGGAAATGATCCACGCAAGAGCAAGACAACTATATATATGCATGACTTTTAAGAAAACAAGGAAATATATATCAGAAAGGTGACTCATCGCAACCTGATTGACAAAACACACGTACGTAAACGTACTATAATACATATTACTTCTAAGGTGAAAATTACCCTGATAATATTTGCAGGCATTTGGCACTCGTAGCCGCAGGCAAATTGATGCTAGATGATATTCGATATTTTAGTGCTGACTCACGTATGCGGAAATGACAAAACAATATAAAGAAAACAAACAGCTAATCGTAATCGTTATGGTATTTGAATCAATAAAAAACAACAGAGACACGTATGAAGAGAGAGGCAGATCTAGTGTAATAAATGCTCTACAGAGTTTGACAAATTATTGCATGTTCATGTGAGCTACTTGCATTGTGAGAATTGAGTTGAACATTGTAGGTAAAATCTTCTGAAAAGGCCAAAACATTATTAAAAATTTAGCCTACAGTCAAAATCTTTGGTGCTTTGCCCAATTTGGTGGTTCCTAATGACTGAAACTTCAACCCACCGATAACAAATTTGGATCAAATGTCGTTTCGAGCAACATTTTCCTTGTCCTTTCCTTTTCCCACCCAGCTTTTCTCCAGATACTTTTCTGCGACTGTCATTTCTCTGTTACAACCACAAAAATAAACAAATTAAAAGAAAGATATTGAAAGTTTAATTAAATTTTTTATTTTTTTAAAAAAAATGTCTTCTGCACTTAAATATCGAGTTGAGCAACTCATTAATATATTAACTTAGGTAAATCGTTTTATGATGTTAAAACAAATCAATTACAATCGTGATACATGGTAATTTGATGGCGAAGATATGGGGAAAGGTAAATGCCGAGCAAGTGTCCCTTGCCTGCACTAGCATTAATTATCTTTTGGCAACACCAAAGTGGGGGAGAGAGAGACGTTCCGATGCAATTCTGATCCGTGTCTTGTCACTAGCTATTTATCATGCCCATGCTCCTACAAGAAACACGAAACTATTTCAGAATTGCTAAAATATCAATGAGCGACAATAACAATATATATAAATGCTGATATATGTTAACATAATAATAAACATTATTAATATTTACATAGTATAATTTTAGATCTATTATATTAAATTATTAAAATATAAATTTAAAAAATTTATTTAAAAAATCTATAGCGATTAAAATATGAGAATAATCAATTTTCAATGAAAATACGAAAGCATAATAATTTTTCATGATCAAATTTATGTAACACTTAATGTAGTTCTCTCTTTACGATGAAAAGAGAAAAATAGTTCTATATATAATGATTTAATTTGGGGGCCACAATCCTAACAGAGATGTTTAGTCCCACTAAACTTATAATATATACATTCATCAACTACATTTTTCTCAAATCTAATTGAAGTACTAACTTGATGAAATTTGTCATACCATTGATGAGATGTTTATTTTAGATCGTAGATAGACTTTTTTAATTTGCAAACCACATTCTTTAGATCTTCAAATACATATATTTTTGCATGCATCATAAATATCATTTTTTTAATATCATCATTGAAAAATACAGTCTTTACGTTCATTTGGTATAGCTCTAAATTAAAATGAGCAGCAAGTGTCATGATAATTCTAAAAGAGTTTTCATTAATACTAGAGTGAAAGTCTAGTTGTAATCAATCTAGTTCGTCTGAGTGAAACCCTTGGCAATGAGACGTACTTTATATCTCTTGATATTTTCTTTTGAATCCCCGTTAGTCTTAAATACCATTTGCAACTAATGAGTTCACACTTTTAGGTAACTCAACAAGATTTCAAATATCATTGTCTTTTATCAATTTTATCTCATCCTCCATAACTTCAATCCACTTATGAGAATTGAAGCTTTGTTTAGTTTGACTAAAATTGATTGGACTATTTTTCAACCTTATATCAAACTTATATTCTTAGAGATAGATGATATAATCATCCAAACTTACACATCTCATTTCTCTAGTAGATCTTTTCAATCACACTTGTTCTTGAGGTTATTGAGGTTGTTTTTCATGAATAGGCGCACATTCTTCATTTTGAATTAAGGGTTCCTATATATTGTCTTTTATTTTTTGATTTGCATCTAAAATAATGTTATAAAAAAAAAAGACGCTGCTCATTTTCTATGGCAGTTGTAGGAAGAAAAATAAATTCCTCCTCAAAGACAATATCCTTAACCTTATCTCCCCCATCCTCCCAAACTCAACATACTTAAGAAACTTAGCATTACCCGTATTGAAAAAGGATCACTTAAGGGATCATAGAACTTGAAACCCCTTAATCTTTCAAAGTATCTAACAAAATAACAGTTGAACTATTCTTGAGTTGGTTTCTTTTTATTAGACCTATATGGCCTAGTTTTAGTTGGAATACCATAAATATGCAAGTGCTTAATAGTATGCTTTTTGTTAGTCTATATCTCGTACGAAATTTTAGATATTACTTTACTTGAAACTATATTAAAGATATTGCAGTCATTAGTGCTTCTCTCTAAAGTGATTCAGGTAAAAAAGAATAACTAATCATATTTTTCATTATGTCTTTAAGTGTTTGATGTCATCTTTCAACAACATCATTCATATTTGGTTTCCCAAGCATTGTTTATTATAGGACGATGCCACATTCCTCCAATTTTTTTGTAAAAGGTCCTGAATGTTATTCACTTGTTCCATCATATTTTCTATAGTATTCACCACCATTGCTAAATTTGATAACTTTAATTTTCTTACCAAGTTAATTTTTAACTTTAACTTTGAAAACTTTAAACACATCTAGAGATTGAAACTTCTCATAAATCAAGTAAATATACCTATAACAAAAGTAGAAGGTAATGAATATAAAAAAATATTATTGGTCATACCAAGGAACTGTATTGAATGGTCCATAAATATCAATATGTATTAGTTCTAAAATATTAGAGCTTCTATTAGCACCTAATTCTCTATTATTTGTCTGTTACCTTAATGTATTCAACATAAACTTTAAAATCTATTAAAAAAATTAAGAATCTCATCTGACACAAGTCTTTTAATTCTCTGTTTAGATATATACCCTAAACACTTGTGCCAGAACATAATAGAATTTTCTTTAGTTAACTTTCGCTTTACACCATATCTTTTAACATGAAATGATTTATTAAAAAAGGCATAAGTATCCAATTTATAAAAATTATGAATCAAAGAACTAGTACCAATAAGATTTGAATTTGTAAAATAATAAATTTATTATTTTTGAATGAACAAGAATATTCAAATTTGTCTAAACCAGAACATATATTAAATTCCATTTAAATGACAGTACATAATAAGTCTCTTCTAAATTCAAACAAAAATTTATCTCTAATTGTAATTTAAATAATCCTATGGCCTCTACAGGAGATGTGTTGTCATTTTTCACGTAAATGAATCTTTTAGCATCAATTGGCAACCGACTTCTCAAACAATCCTACATTGACACACTTATATGAGTAGTGATACCTGTATCTACTGATCAAGTATGTTTGGGTACATGGGCTAAATTAACTAAGAACAAACGAAGTTGAGAAGTGTACCTTTCTTGACATGTTATTTGGCGTACTTGGGACAATCTTTCTTCACATGACCAGCCTTCTTGCAAAGAAACAAGTAATGACCTTATCTTATTTCTTGTGTGCCTTCATTATAATAAGTCCCCATTGAAACTTCTTTTCCTTTATCCTTTTTTTTTTCCTTATTAGTAACCTTATAATAAAAAGTACTTATTAGATGAGTACTTTCAGTTTTTTCTTACTTTAGTTTGTTTTCTTCTTGTACATAATATAAAATAAGCTTATTAAGAGTCTATTTATCCTTTTGGATGTTGTAACTCACTTTAAGTTGATTGTATTATGTAGGAAGAGAAATCAAAACTAGATGCACGAGCAAGTAATCAAAATGCTCTAACTTTAGTGTCTTTAGTTTAGAAAGAGAAACTAGACATCTCCATGATGTATTTCCTTACATTCTTTATTTTTTCTTTATACCTCATTGAAACAAGGCTGGCTAGTAGCATACTTATTTCAACATTTTCATTTTTAGAAAAATATTTTCCAATTTCTTTAAGGAATGTTTTAGCCTTTTCTTCCTTAGAAATAATGCCCTTAAAGGTTTCTAGAATAGCACGTTTCATGATTACAAGACTAATGAGATTAGAACCATCCCACTTTTCTAAATCATTTTTATCCTAAGTAGAACTTAGATTAGTGAGAGCACAAAGTCATTTTATCCAACCTGTAAGGTCAAGATCCATGTAGCCGAGAACGATCATAATGTTATTTTTTCAATTCTTAAAGTTTGTGCTGTTAAGCATTATGATGAAATTTATATTTACAGATATAAAAGAAGTAGTGGTAGAAATTGAACAAAGAACATACAATAAAACAACACGCTTACAATAAATAATTATGTCATGAACTAAAGTATATACATGCATGACATAAGTAAACATATAAATCTGGACCCCATCATAAGATTCTCAGCATAATATTGATATTTAACCTTTGGACAAAAATATCAATTATAAGTGATACTTTTAATGCAGTAATCAAATGTTGATAATAAATCCTGTCAATAATAAGCCTTTTTTTGGATTGACTTATTGCATACATGAAAAATTTTATAATTATCACACATTTATTAATGCAAATCTACTTATTATTTGACCAAAAAATAATCGGCATACACCAAAAAATAATCTTCCTTTATGCCGATTATTTTTTGCATAAACAATAAACATATTCATCTTAATATCCCAAAATAAATAAACCTACACAATAAAAGTTACTTTTGAAAAATATAATGTCAATCAATTTATTTTAAAATATAAAACAAGTAATGCAACGAAAAACAACCTAAATGCAAAAAAAATAGAAAAATTTAGTTTTTCTATGCACTAGAGAAGCGCTATGATAACAAGGCTGCTAGGGTTGCACACTACTAATAGTCTAAGAGATGGTCAAATTTTGGTCAATAATGGTTAGATCAAATATAAAAAAAAGTGAGATTTCAAGTCAGATCTTTATGAATAGGGTCAGGTTGACCCAATTCTAAAAAAAATCCTAAAATTAGGTCCAAATTGACCTACCATCCCAACGTTGTGGCACTGCCCATGTAGAATTGTGGCACTGAGAATTTTTTTGACACTTTAGGGCCTGACGCTTCCAATGCAGTGCCACGACGCTTGGCCACTAACAGGCCTAGAGCTGCAACATTCTACAAAAATTTAGAAATTTTAGATTTGTTTAAGAATGCAAACAATACCAAATTGAAGCTGAATTCTAAAATTTTCAAATCAATGACCCTTAATTAAATTTGAATGTTCAAATCACAATGAAAACTATAAATCTAATATTTTTCTCAACAAAATCATGTAAAATTCATAAAATTTATACATATATATCTTTACTCTAACAAGCCATTTAAAAAAAGACATTCAAAACATAAATATATGCACGAAAAATTCTAATAATTTAACATGATTTTCGTCTAATACCACTTGTTATACATAATAATAAACAAGATTAATACCTGTTTAGTACAACCCTAGATCTATCATGGTAAATTATCAGGATACATATTGAAAAAAATTTACCTGAGAAATTCATAACGATTAGAATGCAATGGTAAGCAGCTTTAATAAGAACATGAGAGCATAACGACCGTCCATAATCAAACATGTGTAGCGCTTAATGAAAATTTTTTCTCTGTGATGGAAAGATGAGAAGAGCTTTACGCATAATAATTTGACTTAGGAATCACAATCATAAAAGAGATTTTTATATACTAGGTTAACTATCATCCTATCAATTATAATTTCACTAATATCAGGTCTTTACACATAATAAACTCATACCCAACAGATTTTTCTAGAGCCAATAAGAAATAGTCTATATAATAAAACCCACATAGGATATAATAAAATCCAACATCTTTAGCAACATTGAGCATTAGTTCCTCAAATCTCAATAGGTTCATGTTTGCAATGTCATAGATATTTGTATGAGTAATATTATACTTTTCAAATCTTATTCTAAAATTTTTATTTTAAATTAATGTATTAAGTAATCATTGAATGGTGAAATTGTATAATTTTTAAAATCACTCGTTACAATATTTCATCATCTAATATTATTTGACATATTATTTGAGATAAAATTTAAAAAGTATAATATTATTATATTTATATATAATAAAAAAAATTAATTGTCTATATATATATATAGATATATATATCTTATTTCTTCCCGTGAAAATCTAACCTTTACTGTACCATCATTATCTGAGTGGTTGGGCATCAAGTTATATCCCTTTTTTATATATTCCCTGTGCTATTATATTTATAATAATAACTGTTATTTTTTTAAAAAAAATTAGGGTTGGTGTGGTGGGGTAAAAATTTTCGAGATGGTGTTTTTTTAAAAGAAGTTTTTTGAATGTGGTCGTGTAGTTGCATTCCACAATTCTCCTTTCTGGTTTGTCTTTTTAACTCGTTTGGTTCCGTGAAGTCACGTGAAGCTCTTATTGGTCTGCGCTACGAGCTCTCTTTTAAAAGGCTTTTGCTTCTCTGTAGCTTAGGACCTTTTTGTTGCCTTTAATCTCTCTCTCTCTCTCATTTCAATTCTCCCCTGCTGTCTCCCTGAACTCTCTCCATCTTTACTGGACAACAACACCACTATTATTTTTTTATTTTAATTTGCTTAATCTTTTTGTTTCTTTTTCTTGATCCATCCCATGACTACCTCAAATTATCATTCAACCTTTACTACTTCCCCTCTAGAGCTTAAAGAAGATCAACTCATGATCAACCAGCAGCAGATGTTTAATTTGAATCAAGCTTCAGCACCTTCAGCTTCTTCATGTTCTTCTCCTGCTGCCTCGTGTCAGAGTTACTTCGAGCCAGTTAAAGAACGAGCAGGATATTATTATACGGAATCCCATCAGTTACAACACCCAGAAGAGGTAACTATATTCGAGGGATGATTCGGGGTTTAGTTAATTTCACTTCTAACGCTTTTTTATTATGTGATCGCTTACTTGTTACTCTCTTTATTTTAGGCTAAGATGTTTGTTTCTCAAGCGGCTGGATCATGCGATCATCCAACAGTGATGAATGAGAGTACTGGCAGTGCTGGCCTCAAGTTATCCATCTGGAAGAAAGATGAAGAGAGAAATGAAAATCAAAGTAGGAATAGCGCCTCCGTGAAGTGGATGTCTTCAAAGATGAGGTTGATGAAAAAGATGATGAATTCGGATGCTGCTGCTGCTGCTAATACTCCAAATAATTGTATCCAGAAGCTTGAAGATCAGAAGCAACCCTCATCATCATCTTTAGAAACTGACAACAACTGCAACAATTCCTACAGTACCAACAATAATACAAACACGATTAGGGTTTGTGCTGATTGTAACACAACTAAGACCCCTCTTTGGAGGAGCGGTCCTAGAGGTCCCAAGGTAATTAGCATTGATCTAACACCCTTTTCTATAGAGAAATTTATTATAAGCATGTACAATTCTTTGATATGATGCTTTGTTGCAGTCACTGTGCAACGCCTGTGGAATTCGACAAAGGAAGGCGAGACGGGCCATGGCAGCAGCTGCAGCTGCCGAAAATGGCACAATACTTGCAGCTGATGCGTCATCTTCTAAGAAGAGCAAGATGCAAAACAAAGAGAAGATGTTGAGTAAAAATAGCTGTCTGCCATTCAAGAAAAGGTGCAAATTCACTTCTCCATCTCGTGGCAAAAAGAAGCAGCTTTGTTTCGAAGACTTGACTATAATCCTGAGCAAGAATTCAGCTTATCAAAGAGTTTTTCCTCAGGATGAAAAGGAAGCTGCGATCCTTCTAATGGCTCTATCATATGGCCTTGTTCAAGGCTAGTGACTTGAGAAGAATCGATATTTGCGCCAATTTAATTAGATTGTTCTCTTATTACTAAGCTTTCTTAGGACTAGAAGATAGTTTTTTGAGATTGAGTTTACGAGCGAGTGAGAAATCCAATCATGTGAGAGGAAGTAAGTTTGCAGTAAAAAGGAATAAATATTGTGGTGTGATCTTAATTGAGAGGTTATTGTAGATTATATTGAACAGTTGATCTCAACCAAATTATGGGTCTCTTGTTCGTCTTATTTTGTAATGGAACTTAATAAAGTATTTACGTTTTCTGATTAAACAATGTACATTCTTGAGTTATTTCATTTCTGTTCATATCTCATTTTCTTAGTAACAAATTCTTATTTGATTTAAGGGTTAGGATTTCTTTATTTTTCAAGCTTCCGTAGAAGTTTACGAAAAATTTACGCAAATAACTACTATTTTAAAAGTTATAATCTTTTATAGCTAAAAATTATTTTACTAATTTTTATTAATTAAAAAATTAATAAATAAACAAAATTACCCTTGTTAATAACTTAACTCAAAAACTTGTTTCACAATAACTTTTGAATTTTTTTTTTGTTTGTAAAAAGACAAGTATATAAATCTATTGGTAAAGTATTGTAATGATATAGAGAACAAATGTGTTGGTGAAAAAATACGGTAAATTGAGGAAAAAATAAAATCGAAAATGAAGAAGAAGAAAAAAAGTTAGAAATTCGCACCTCGTACCTTGCTCCCACCTTGCACTGCAAGACCTTTTCTCGCACCTTACACGAGGTACGAGGAGGGGTCACGTGCCACACGGTCGGACGGGCAACTCCTTGTATCTCGCATGAGGGCACAAGGAATTTTGCATTTCTTTTTCTTTTTCGTCTCCTATTTCATTCTTTTTGTTCATTTTATGAATTTTCACTTCTTAATTAATATTTTTAATTTTTAATCTTCAAAATATCAGTGTCTAAATATTCGATCTACTTATTTTTAAGTTCATATTTTTTTAAAGTGTTGTTTTAGGGAGTTTTTAAAAATATGGTAGAAAAGAGACAAAATATGCTTTATAAATAAAATTGTCCAATTGAAACTTTGTGATTACTAATGATTACATTTTAATTTTATGATTATAAAAATATGATATTATCATCTATACTCTTGAGATATGAATTAATTATAATAATACCTACAAGCTTTAAAAATTGATATTAATACCTAATTTTTTAACAAAATATGCACAAATGTCCGATTGTTAAGAATATTTCGTTAAATTAAATAAATTTCCTGTCAATCAGTATTAAATAATTATTTTGTCCCTTATATATTTAATAAAGCTGACATGATAATGACTTGAACAAATTTCAAAGTTTTAACTTTTAAATATAATAAAAAATTAAATAATAATAAAATATAAAAATTTTAAATCTTAAAAATAATAAATTTTAAAAATTCAAGCAGCCATTTTGGTAGCTGTAAATGGTCGCCTGAATAGGCAGCTATAAGGCCTCTGTTCCAAGCAGCTATTTTGGCCGCTAATCCAAGCAGTCATTCAGTTGTCGAAATAGTTGATCGTTTATCCTTTTTATTTATTTATTTATTATTTTTTAAATTTAAATATTTAAAATGTGAAAAGATATGATTGTCCTTAGAATTAATAAGTTTGACGATAGATTCTTAATGATTGAATATTTATGCACATTTTATCAAAAAAATTAATAGTAACATCAATTTTTTTAACCTGTTGGTATTATTATAATTAGTACCCAATTTTTTTAATAAAATGTGCATAAATATTCAATCGTTAAAAATCTTAAATATTAATATCAAATTTTTTAACTTATAAATATTATTATAATTAAATTATACCTCCAAAATATTAAAGATAATATTCTTATAAAAAAATATAAATTTAAAATAATAACTATTTGTATACCCTTTTTAAATTATATTGCATAACAAAGTCACAACCATTATCTTTTGAAATCCGTCGTCATTACATAATGCAAAGTGACCCACCAGAGATTTGTGGAGCTTGAAGAAGATCGTACTTACACTATATATATCTGGACTATTGAGTGGCAAGCCCTCAACTAGCTAAAAAAGTGCAAGAGAAAGCAACATTACTACTTTCTCTTTTATGACTGAATAATAAATTGGCCTTTCAGATTCAATCATGATGACGATGATTCACTCTAGGGTTACAGCTTTTTTTTTTTTTTTTTGTTTCTGAAAAATCACCTGGGTAGGAGACGGTACTTTTGTCGCTGACTTTATCAGCTCCTTTCTGACTCAAATCAATAGCTAGCCTTGAAATAGTAGTACTAGAATTACCAATAGATTATTGTACCCAGATCCAAACTTTTGCTTTTCCAAGATCCAAACTTAGAATAATAATGTTACATTTTAAATCAAAAATTAGATCTTAAATATTATTTTAATTAATTTTTTTTTTTGAATTGATTGTTATTTTAATATTAATTTTTATTTAATTAAAATTAAATATTTTAAATTATATTAATTAAATATACGATATGTTTACTATTTTATCTTTATTATAATTTTAATAAAATTTGTTGTTATTTTTTTATTTATTTTATTTTATATAAATTACTTAAGAATATAAATTTTTAAATAATTAAAATTTAAATTAATTATAAAAAGATAGCAAATTTATAATAATAATAATTAAAAATAATAACAATATAAATAAAAAAGGTCGCTCGGCGCAGGCCTGGGTGCGCGCCCAGTGACCTTTTTTCTGTTTTTTTAATAAATAAATTTAAAAATAAAATAAATAATTATATATTAAATATTTTTTATATTTTTTCTTTTATTTAAATATAAAACCATCCTAATTTTATTTTTTTTCTTTTATTAACCCTCACAATATCATCTCTCGTTTTATTTGATCTGCTGCGTTTTATTCGATTTGCTGTGTTTTATTCTCAAAACTCAAATTTTAGATCTGTTGCATTTTATTCTCAAAACTCATAAATCTTCTCTAAAAACTTATATCATCTCTCGTTTCATCTTTATCCGAAGATCCAAAGATTCAGAGTGAAGAAAAATAGTTGAAGTTTAAAAAAACGAGTAATATTTTATTTTGTTTATTATTTTAATTAATAGTATTATTTATATTTATTGAAATAAATGTAATAGATAAAAAGTAATAATAGATGATTAAACTCGATTATTGAGACAGTGATTGTATATATATCTGTTATGGCTGAGTGTGGTTGCATATATAATTGTTGGTGGTGGTCGATTGGTGTGCATCTGCGCGTGGCTGCATATGTAGTTGTTGTTGGCCGCCGTTGTGCACGCACCAGTAGCAACAAGGTGCTCATGTACAACCGTCATAATGAGCACCGGTTGTAACAAGGTGCTCATGTGCACCACCGCAACACTATAACACCACCACCAAATAGCTCTTGTTTTTTTTGAACCTGCATATTATATTTATTTTATATATTTAAAATAAAAATATATTATATATATAAATAGTTATATATTCAATTATATTTTTTTTAATTTAATTAATATATAATTAAATTAAAATTATGTTATATTTATTTCAAGTATGTCACAAATTTCAACCATTATATGTTTTTGGGGGAAGATGGGAGAGCTGTAACGATAGTTTTGAAAGATACATTAGATATTAAAATATGCATATGGTTGTTCCGAAAAATATTAGATACAAAGCGTTGTTGAGAAAAATTTGTCATCTTTTAGGAGTTAATCAGGTGCATTATAAAGTAACTTTGAAGTTTGAGATTCTTTCAAGTACCATAAAGTTGAAACCCATTCCACTTGAAAATGACGATGATGCAATATTGTGGTTGAGCTTATAGAATAATATGGCTACACCGCTTTGTGTAACAGTAGATGCTCGAGGACTTGAATGTAATGCAGAAACATCAATGGAGCAAAAAGAAGGCTTTGCTAAGCAATTCTCATCGATGCTCAACAAATAACAAGGCTACACATATGATCATGGTCAGATATATAGAGATGTTGGCGTTCATCTTGGCTATGATATTGGTGAAAATGATGATCATGGTTATGAGGTTGATGATGATTGTAGAAATGATTATGATTATGATTATGAAGAGAATAGGGATGTAAATGATGATGCTGGTGATGAAGAGAATGAGGATGTAAATGATGATGCTAGTGATAATGATGATGATGAGGAGGAGGGTGATAATGATGATGATGATGATGATAATGATGATGATCAGGGTTATGGTAGAGAAGAAAGGGTTAATGTAGAAAATCCATTTCAGTTTCAGCCTGAAATACCACCATTTGACTTGAATGTATCGGAAAAAATTTCTTGTAATAGGATTGGTGATGTATTTATAGAAACATTATATAACAACAAAGATAAAATTCATGAAGCTATAAGTATGGTTGCACTGAAGGAAAAATGGAGCTTTAGAGTTTACAAATCCACCAAAGATCATTTCGAGTTGAAATGTGATGATGACAGCTGCAAGTGGAGATTACGGGCAGTGTCGACAGAAGGTTGACATTTTTTGTTATTAGGCAAGTAGATACAGAGCACACTTGTGTTTTGAGTTAATCACGGGATGGTCACCAGCAAGCCAAAAGCCGAATTATTGCTAATGTAATAAAAAATAAGTTTACATCGATCAATAGAAACTATAGACTAAAAGACATTCAAACAGATATACGCGAACAATTCGGTGTTCAAATAACCTATACTAATGCTTGGCGCGCTAGAGAGCGTGTATTAAGATTGATAAGAGGTACTCCTAAGGATTCGTTTAGATTACTTCCTGTATACAGTTATGTGTTGCAACAAAATAACTCAGGTACGGTTACTCATTTGAAAACTAACGCGGATAATCACTTCAAGTATTTCTTTATAGCGTTAGGACCCTGAATCAGAGGTTTTAATTCATTAATCCGACCGGTAGTTGCAGTGGATGAAACATTTTTGAAAGGTTCCTATTTTGGTACAATATTTGTGGCTGTTTGTAAAGATGAAAACAATCAGATTTATCCATTGGTTTGGGGAATTGCTGACTCAGAAAATGATACTTCTTGGGAGTGGTTTATGGTTAAACTGCGAGAAGTTATTGCAGATCATCAGAATCTTATTTTTATATCTGATCGACATGCCAGTATTGAGAAGGCTATACGGGGTGTGTTTCCTCATGCATATCATGGGTTCTACATATATCATTTGAAAGAAAATTTGAAGACAAAATACAAGTTACCATAAGATAAGTCTAAAAAATGGGTATACCTATCTACCTACTTTACTGCTGCCAAGGCTTATCGTGTCCATAATTTTCAATACCAATTAAACAAGATGCGACAAATGAGAACTAACGTAATGAAGTATTTAGAGGAAGATGTTGGTACGGTGAGATGGGCACGATCATCTGGTGCTTTCAGAAGGTATGACATTATGACTACTAATATCGCTGAGAGCATTAATACAGTTGCAAAAAAAGCAAGAAAGCTTCCGGTGACTAATTTGGTGGAGTGGATGCGGGAGCTAACGCAATTGTGGTTTTACCATAAATGATTGGCATCACAAAATATGACCAATGTCTTGACGAACTGGGCACATCATAAAGTCATAAAATATAACGATAAGGTAAGTCGAATGACCATTTCTCCTGTTGATGATTTATGATTTATAGTTATGGATAGTGGAGTAAACTGGATCGTAGACATTGGCGAAAGAACATGCAGCTGTCGGAAGTTTGATTATCGGCAACTGCCTTGTTCCCATGCACTCGCCACATGCAGATACATCAGATTATCGCATGAGAGTCTTTGTTCAACTTATTACACATCTGAGACTTTATTCCGTGCCTATAGCGAGCCAATACTTCCGGTTAGTCAAGTGTCAGATTGGATAATCCCAGAGTATTTGAAAAATATGGACATTCAGCCTCCGATAGCACGTCGTCAGTTAGGCAAACGTCGGATGAATCGAATTCTATCTCAAGGAGAGGAACCATCAAAGAATATATGTAGTCGTTGTAGACAACATGGACATAACTGATAAATATGTCGAAAGCCTGTACCTTTACAGAGCGGGTGATGTATATTCATTTATAAACATTTACCTTATTGATATTTAATTATGTAAAATATAAGGCTAATATTTAAATATTTTTTTATTTCAGACGAATTTAAAAAAATAAGGGAAAGAGTTATACCATGAGGCTTAATTATGTATGAGAGTCGAGCTTCGTCACTTTTGTAATTCACTTATTTTGTAATGCACTTATTTTGTAATACACTTATTTTGTAATTCACTTAATTTGTAATGCACTTATTTTGTAATTCAATTATTTTGTAATGCACTTGTACTTTGTATTACATACTTATTTATTTTATTTTAATGCACTTGTCTTTAGTATTAATGTTAATGATTTTCATAAAATTTTGATAGAATCTCCTCTATGATATGGACGATTTCAAACCTACCATATTAAATAAACACACTTCTTTTAAATTGCAAAATCACTTTCGCATACATACACCCAAATCAATGACCACAAACAATTATACACCCAAATCAATGCATATTGAATAAATTACACTTCTATCAAACTGCAAAAATACTTTTGCATACATACACCCAAAATAATTATGGTATATCAATTATACATCCAAATCAATGCATGTAAATAAATTATAATACTAAATATCTATGAAGCTGTAGTCCACAAATTAACGGTCATCTTCTGTCTATAAAAGGTACCAATATCAGGGAACGAGTTAAATGGCTGACTTAACATAAGATATTCAATATACATACAGGTGAAGACGCCACAATCCCCGCTCCTGCCTCTTGTTGCGGCACATTCTCTCGAATACGAGTCACCGGCCAAGGGAACAAATTTAGGCTTTGTATGCCCCTCAAACTATAAAATCTACACCTTTGAAGGTACAAAGGCATTGCAACATACAGAGGCTCTATAAATTTCATGATGGACTCGTCTGAATGACCGTTCATGCTGGAATCATAAAGAACAATTGCAAATTGAGTAAGGTCGAGTTGCGCTATAATCCAATGTTCTTAATTGATATTCAGATGAATATATACCTACAAAAATAATTATGGTATTATTTTTAACTTAATGTTGTTACATGCACAATAAAAATTTATTATTATTCTTAAAAAATACCTTATTGACCATTGCCCACAGTTTAGCGCCAAGTAACTCAATCTTTGTTCCAAGTGCATAAGCCAACAACATTTCAAGCCAGTCGTTGTTGTTTGGAAGATTGGCAGTGAAGGACGTTTGCCACATTTGTCGAATATACTCCTAAACACAAATAAAAGATACTCGTTAAAGTCGATAATAGTTAAAGTCAATAATGTTATATGCACAATAAATGGGTAATATAATAACTTACGTAGAAATATGCATCTGCAGTTGTACAATCCTGTAAGTACATGTCAAAAAATATTTTTTGACATAAATGCAAAACCTTCAAATATTCATTTATATGCTGCAAAACACATAGAATATGTATAAGTTTTGATATTATTAGACAATTCACAAAACAAAAAAAAATTAAAATAAATCCTCACCGAATCGTCAAACTAATTTTGTAGTATCTCATTAAACCATATGTTGTTCGGATCCAGTCCTTGCAAATAAACCCGTTGTGTTAGGTTATTATTTTTTATCCAATCCAAAAGCTTAGCATATTTACTCTGATCAATAGGAATCAGCTGCTCGTTTATGTCAATAGTAGGTTCTACTTGCAATTCCATAAGTTTCTTCTTTGCGGGCTGTTTTAATGGATTGGTATATGGATTGACTTGAGCTGCTGCTTCTTGCGAAGACGCCATACCTACTTATGTTTTCACCCAATGGAGCAGGTATAATTTTTAAACTTGTAGGGCTATCAGCAATAGGAGCAAATGACTGATGGTGAGACTCTCTGACATGAGCAAATGTATAAAAGTCAATAGCCATGAATTCGGCACCCTACAAGACCAAACAATACCGGTTAATGTATTACCTTGTTAAACTTTGTATTTTAAGGGAGATATCTGATACAAGATATTTTCTTCAGCCTTATCAATCTTGGCTGAAAGCTCTGCGTTACCCTTATCAATCCTGGTAAATATTCTTTTTTCAAGATCATCCATCTTCTCTCCAGGATTTCAAACTGTGATGTTGACGTGCCGGATTCAGTCGCTGGCGGGGCTTCAAATTCGTGGAGATGCTGCAGATAATTTAGTGGAAAACTAACCAGTAACATAAGCATCAGATAATTCAAGGGAAAAAAAATAAATTATTATACCACTGATTCAATCGCTGGCGGGGCTTTAAATTCGTGGAGATGCTGCAGATTATTGGTGAATTGGGTGTCTGGGATATCAACTAGGGATGGCAGTGGGCGGGTTTGGGACGGATACCTTTAATACCATATCTATATCCGCTTAAAAAATGAAATACCATATCCTTCCCAAACTTGTTGCGGGTTTGGAGTACCGTTACCAAACCCGCACTTATGGGTTTGTACCTATTATCAAACCCGCAACGGGTTATCCACGGATTTTAAGCGGGTTTTGAATTAATATAATAAAAAATAAAATAAAAATATTAATTTAATTAATTTTTTTTTTAATTATAGCAATTAAAATAATATCAATTATGCTTCCAATTTTATTTACATTAAATGTTATAATTTTAACTTCAATTTTAATTTTAATTAAATTAAATGTTATAATTTCAAATGTAATCTCAATTTTAATTACGATAAATGTTATAATTTTAATTACGTTAAATATTTTTATTTTAATTACGTTAAATATTTTTATTTTAATTATGTTAAATATTTTAATTCTAAATTTAATTTCGATTTCAATTACGTTACATATTATAATTTATAACTCCAAATCCAATTTCGATTTCATTTACGTTAATATTATAATTATAATTTTAATTTTGATATTAATTATGTTAAATATTATAATTCTTATTCCAATTTTGATTTCAATTACGTTAAATGTCATAATTTTAAATCCAATTTCGATTTCAATTACGTTAAATATTATAATTCCAAATTTAATTTCGATTTCAATTACGTTACATATTATAACTCCAAATCTAATTTTAATTTCAATTACGTTAATGTTATAATTATAATTTTGATATCAATTATGTTAAATATTATAATTCTTATTTCAATTTTAATTTTAATTACGTTAAATGTCATAATTTTAAATCCAATTTTGATTTTAATTACGTTAAATATTATAATTCTAATCTAATTTCGATTTCAATTACGTTACATATTATAACTCTAAATTCAATTTTGATTTCAATTACGTTAATGTTATAATTATAATTATAATTTTAATATTAATTATGTTAAATATGATAATTCTTATTCCAATTTTGATTTCAATTACGTTAAATGTTATAATTTTAAATCCAATTTTGATTTCAATACGTTAAATATTATAATTTTAAACCTAATTTTGATTTCAATTATGTTACATATTATAACTCCAAATCCAATTTTGATTTCAATTACGTTAATGTTATAATTATAATTATAATTTTGATATCAATTATGTTAAATATTATAATTCTTATTCTAATTTTGATTTCAATTACGTTAAATATCATAACTCTAAATCAAATTTTAATTTTAATTACATTAAATTGTTATAATTATAATTTCAATTTCGATAGTTAAATATTATAATTTTAAATCTAATTTCAATTATGTTAAATATTTTAATTTCAATTTTAATTCTAATTTTATTTACATTAAATATTATAATTCTTGTGTTAAATATTATAATTTCAAATCCAATTTCAATTTCAATTACATTAAATGTTATCATTCTAAATCCAATTTCATTTCCAATTTCAATTGTATTAAATATTCAATTCTAATTACAATTTCAATTTTAATTTTAATTACGTTAAATGTTATAATTCCAAATTCAATTTTAATTACGCTAAATATTAAATATTTTAGTTCCAATTTTAATTATGTTAAATGCTATAATTTTATTTTTAATTTCAATTACAATCATTAGTTCCTTTGAACTAATTTTATTTATTTATATTGAATGGTATGAGCAATGTCAAATAAAATGTAGATTTTTTGATGTGAGATAAAAAAATACAAAAATAATAAATTTATATTTTTATATTTTATATTTTTTTTTAAATGTAGTATGTGCGGATACCCGTTGCGGGTATCCACGGATTTTTTACTAAAATCATACTCGTACCAAATCTATTACGGGTTTTAATTTTAAATACCAAACCCGCTTCAAACCTTACCAAATCCTTCCCAATGCGGGCGAATTTTAGCGGGTTTGCGGATTTTTTTGCCATCCCTAATATCAACTGTCTCCAACTTAAGACTCCCTCCCCATTTTTTCGATGGAATGCATAAGTTTACCGCCGCACGATAGTCCGCAGTCTTCTCATATTTGCGGGGTATCAACTTCCTATGAACCTCCAAAACCTTTATAATATTTTAGATTTATTAATCATTATTAAAAAATATAACACAAATTATAAGGAAGTTATATATATTTTTTGTTGAACATAAAAGCATACCCCAATATCATCGAAGATGACATCTACAACGTTTTTGTATAATGGGATACTCGTGCCAGACCAATTTAGAATACGAGAAAAATAGTCTCAATTTCTATTGACAAACAGCTCCCCACACTTCAGGATCGCCTCGTAAATCCACACTTGAGATAATAATAAATTTAAATTGTATGATTCTCAAAATAAATTTTTCTCTATCATAATCAATCAAAAAGATGGAATTACTTACCAAGAATGCGTGACAAAATGAGTATAAGTTGTATGATTCTTTATCCCCAGCGCCTATTTTTTTTACCTTCGCCAACTTTTTAATTGGAGCTGTGCATAAACTATTGTACAGTATAGTCCATGCAATCGTGCCCCAAGGATAGACATTAAACTCATCTAAATTATCTACAAGACGAAGTACAAAATATTGTATGATTCTATTTCGATCACATGGCATTATCAATTTATGAAATACATAAAATAGACACATTTTTACTGCATCTACATCATCGTCAAATGTAACGCTGTCGGACCACAATTCCAAATTCTTGTAAGTCAACGGACTTCTACCCGAAAAATATTTATGACAAAGTCTATCACCTAACCCACTTACTACAGGATAATCCCCCATCCTCAAACCAGTAATCAAATAAAAATCTTGACGAGAAAATCTAATACGTCTTTTATGTATATAGAACCATAATTCTTCATATAAATTTTTGGTATGCACACGTCTTAATAAAATTTCATGTGCTAAAATACCTGAGAATGGAATATCTGATACATCCAATAAACTACCAAAACATGTGGTTCTAAATATTTTTACCTGCTTCGAAATCAATTTATTTTTTATATTTCCTATAACCTATAACTTCGAATACGTATATACGTTTGTTCGGTAAAAATATTTTTCGACAATTACGTATTCTTTTGTGACATTCTCTTTCTTGAAAAAATTAAAAAATTATTAATATTAACAAAATAATAATCAACATAACATATAATCAAATTTTAATTTAATTACAACTAACAACCTATACTATTTACATAATTATTAAACAATTTAAATTATTAAATTAAATAATTACAAATAAATATAAACAATATAAATTAATTTAAAAAAAAATTAAAAATGGGAATTTTTAGGGTAAGACACGGCGGCGCATGCGTCTACTCGTTGCTGGGGGCGGGCGAGTCGATGCATACGCCACCGGGTTAGCGCTCGCCTATTGTCGCGCACCAAGCGAGCGCGCCCAACGGCGTGGCCCTGCGCCAAGCAGCGTGCGCCTAACGCCGTTGGCTCCTGCGTCTACTCGCCAGCCACTAGCAGCACGTAGACGCACGTGCCATAGCGTCTTATCCCAAAAAATAAGCCGGATTCACCTTTTCCAGTCACGTTTTTAATATACACACATTTTTAACTTTCTGGTTTACATCTACATATTTTTGCATATTTTTAACTAATATAAATTATAATACTCAAAAATAAAAAAAAAAAATTTATAAATACATACCAATTTTGTTCTACCATGAAGTTAACCGTGTGAGGTAGGATAATGAAAGTTAACCGGCACCGTGATAGGGAGAGAGGGAGAGAAGGAAAAGGGAAAGTGTCGGTGATGAGCAAAAAGAAGAAAAATAAGATTTTTTTTTGTTTTTTTACTTTATTTAATATAAGGGTATAATAGAAAAAAATTTATAATTGGCTAAGAATATAAGTTATTAAATAATTAATAATTAATTTTATAATATTTAAATCGGCCAATTTTCCTTTTAATTAATTATTAAATAATTAATTTTTATAATATTTAAAATTATTTATTACACAATTTTTTCATTCAATAATAATTTGACACTTTATTTAAAATTTAAAATATAATTTAAAAAATATAACATTACTCAAACTTAAATTAACTCACAATTCAACACGGCTTAAAGGGGTCATAATTTTGAACTTTTGTCAATGATTAAATTTTATATAAAAGTTTTTGAAATAAGATCTTCTTTTAATTAATTTTTTTAAAAAAATTAATATATATTTAATATTGATTATGTATTGTTAAAATTTATTTTTTAAAATAATTTTATTTTATTTTTATCAACCTTCCATTTTGTATTGTAAAAAAAAAAATTTTAAAAAACAAATTTTACATGGAAATTTCTCCATGAAAATAGGATATAGATAACACTATATAGTTCAAAAGCAATTTTGTTTTTAGACTATCTTTTAAATTATATAATTACACAATTAGATAAGAGGCACAAGAAGTTTACATGGTTCGGTACGTAAAATATGCTTACGTCCATGTTGGTTCAAGGGATCCTAATTTCTTTTGTTATTCAA
This sequence comes from Ailanthus altissimus, assembly GCA_946807835.1. Taxonomy (NCBI): domain Eukaryota; kingdom Viridiplantae; phylum Streptophyta; class Magnoliopsida; order Sapindales; family Simaroubaceae; genus Ailanthus; species Ailanthus altissimus. The sequence continues at coordinate 24,965,328 of OX327689.1, forward strand.
ATCACTAAAATCTCTCATAAGAAATTATTAAAGAATACAACAATAGACGAGTTTTCTAAAGGATCTATCAACACTCTCTTATATACATAGTATTTAACGCTCCCTATATGGTCTTTGGCGCACCAAGCACTCAAATGTTGTTTAGCACTTTATTTTCTCTCTTGTTATTTTTTTAATGCTTGATCAATCTAAGAGTTTTACAAGTGTTTATATAATCTCTAAAATATCTATAAAATTCTATTTTTAGTTAGAATACGAGTCTACTTGAAAAAAGAAGTCTAATATTGACTTAAACTCGTAAAACATCACAAAATAATAAATTTTCCAAAAGTTGGTGTTATGGCGCCATGAGTTGGTGCCGCAATGCCGTTGCGAGCAAGTCTTGGCACCACAACATTGCTGCGGCCTCAGCACACTTGGGGCCATAACCCTAAGCCTTGGAATCTACTTTGTTGCACTCTAAATTCTTCCTTATTTTTGGCTCTCTATTTTTATTCTTTTTTTATTCGTCTAATGTGTATTCAATTATTTGTCAACTCCTTGTTAGTCTTCAACTCAAAATATAATGTAAACATATTTTTGAATTACTAATTTCTAACAATAGCAATAATTTTCTTCTTAAAAAATGATAATCTTTATTTTTTTATATTTTTTTTATCTTTTATATATTGAATTAAGAAAAGTGAGAGTTGGTGGCTACTTCTAAACTAAACATATCTCTTTGCTTTAGTATGTTGTATCACTGTTAATACCAAATAAAAGATAATTAATTTAAAAGTAATAACTGTATCAATCGCAACCGACGTTAATACTGCTCATTCGATTAAGAAAAGTGTTAGTGTGGTCACTGCTTTTAGATAATTTCAAAACAATTATCAAGTTTCCTGGTGATCGTCAGCAAAAATTGGAGAAGAAAAGGGCGAACCGCTGACCAAGACGAAGCATCCGTTTATAGAGAACAAATAGGCCGTGACGGCCTATTACAGCCCACTTACTTGGGGCTAATGTTCATTAGTCTGGGCTTGGACCCAGTAAAGTTACTGGGCTAGGGGACTGGACTTGAAATTTTATTTAAATTCGGACGGTCAGAAGTCGCACAAACTTCTATCAGATTCTACATTTAATCCCGTTAATTAGTAAAACGTAGCTTAATTAACAAACACTCCAAATGGACTCATAAAAAGAAAATTCAGAGAAATGATACTTTGTTGTCTAGTTTATATTGTTACTGGAGAGTAGAGACCATCAAATCATCAGGAAATGAATCATTCTTCTCAACACAAAACTCCGCCTTTGTCTTCAAAGGAATTGCTCATTAGGCGTTACAAACCCATCTGGCGCTTTCTCTTGGTTTCCAATCTCGCTCTTGGAGGTACATTTTACCATATTTATTTGCTTTGTTACTGTATTTATTCAGCGTGCAATGTGTTTGATGAAATGACTAGCTGAGAGAACATCACTCTCTCTCTCTTTTGGGTTGAAAGTAGATAGCATGTTAGGAGATTACTGAATTAGCTGTACTTGGCTAGTTTGTAGTAATATGACTTTAAGTTCACATTATTAAGTTGAATTCTCTCTCTCTCTCTCTCTTTTCTTTGTCATATTGTGTCTTCGTATTGGGTTAGTTTTTGTTCCTGTTATATTATTGTAGAAGGTGTTAGTTGCTAGTCATGAGCAAGTTCTCTTTAGAAGTTGGATGATTCTTGGATCCATAACCTTCTTTTCTTTTTTGGAAAAACAAAACTGTAAATTTCAATTTCTGTGAATTTCAATTTCTGTGAATTTCAATTTTGCTAATGTGGCTAGAATCCCCTGCCTCCCACTAAAAGCCTTCTGCTAAGAACAATCATATGATAATCTTTGAAACTAATTTCTTATAGGATGAAATTTGAAATTTATGTTGCTTGAAATTAGTACACTATATAGGCTCTTTGTGCTCTATATTGAATCCTATGGATCTGTGAGGATGTTGATCTATGATTTGTGGGCTGATTGTCTCTAAACTGTAGACTGACAAGAGACTGAGGACACGTAACTATTATTTATTGCTTTGTGAAGATCCTTCTTAATGGGTGGATGGTCACATTGCAATACAGACTCTTGGAGGCCTTGAGTATATTGTTGGAAGATTTGATATGAATGTTTTTAACCCATGAGCCTAGCTTGATGAGATCAGTATCCAAGTGCATAAACCCAAATTTATGAATTTGGATGACTAGATGACTTAAAAATTACTCTGGTAGTATGCCTCAAAATAATGTAGTTATGCCTTTTGTCAAGCATAATTCTGGCATTCATCATTAAGTGAAGTTTCCAGTATGCTGCCTCAGATACCAACTCCGTTATCGGTCATATGCAGAATTCTTCTAAAATTAGTTTCATTTTCTAAGGTTAAAGCCGTTTTAGTCATGTAAGTTGATGTAACTGTCTTGTGCTCTAACAAAAATCTCCTTTGCATAATTTTGCTCCAAAGCAATAATGGAACTGAGTTATCTAAAGGACTTTGCTGACTCTCTTTGTAACTCTTTCAGGTTATATGTTTGCAAAGGCAAGAAAAAAAAATACAGAGTGTCGAGGATAACAGAGCTGCTAAAACAGTACTTGTGTTAACCAGCTGCTAAACCATTACATCTATCTTCATTTTAGTGGAGGTCCCGAGTTCGAATCTCCCCTCTCTTGTGTTAAAAAAAAAAAAATTGAATTGATGAAGAGAAGGCCATTCTTAAGCAGTTTATTCGTGCAAAGATTGTGAAGAGAAGAAATGAATTGATGAAGAGAAAGCCATTCTTAAGCAGTTAATCCGTGCAGAATCTATTCCACCGCTTTAATTGGATGAATCTCTTCAATTTGACAATTCTTATTAAAAACTCAAGTTACAGAGAATTGAGTCTAACTTTTCAGTACCCATTTGTTGAAAGATCGAGATTTTGAACTTCTGTATATTGATGATATTTCATTTTCTTCAAATGAGTCCCTCATACATTGACTTTACTCTTTATAACTTCATCTCATACTTGCTGACTTATAATATAACATTAAATCAGGGAATCAAATAATTTTTCCACCATAGAAACCGTATGCATGTTGATGATTCTGCAACGAACCAGACTCCTGTATGGTGAATAGTGACAGAAGGGTTTGATAGTTGATATGAATTATGGTTAAGCACAATTCTGAGGCCTTCTGATCAAAAGTTTGATAAGAATAATCTTAATCAACGGGGAGATGGAGCTGATAGGCCGCTATTCTTTGTTCTCATTATCGTTATTATATTTCTGTGTGACTTGTAGGAACTTGAACAACTTTGTAGTAGAAAACTAGGACAAAGTCTCGAGTCTTCAAAGGCTTGGACTTGGAGTGAGACAAAATGAGAGATTTTGGTTACAAGCACTTGAGGTTGGTAATAAATAATTTGATTGCTATGGGACCCTACACTGTAACCGTTGCTTCGAGTCCAGCCACATGTTTTTCCTTCCAATCCTATCTCTCAAGTTCTACAAATGCTCTTATTTTCAAGCAATCCATTCAAAATATCAAATTAAAAAACAATCATATTGCACATGTAATCTCTGGCTCATTTCTAATCTACTTCATGCTTCGATGCATTTAAGTTTTTCCTCCAATGCCAGGAACTATCCTAGTATCAGGTACTAACAGATACCCCTTTAAACGCAATTCAAAGTTGACAGTTATTTTCATAATACCGTTTCTTATTTCCCTTCAGTTCTGGAGTTCAAGGGTCTTCAATCATCATCAACAATGCCTCCACAAATCTCCGTAAAGGGTAGGCAATCATTGTTTTTTCTTAAAAAAAAAAAAAACAAATAGGAATACCAGTTTCTTGGTAAGAAAACTTTACTTGGATTTGTGTTCATGATACAGTTTCTATGGGGAAGAAAGAGTTTCGAACTTGGGATAAGGAAGATTTCTACTTGTAATTATTCTATCTGTTATTTCATAACTCCAAATGTCTCATTCTTTGTGATCGATGAGAATGTTTGCAACTTCCTTGTTTTGCTTCTGAATCCCAACTTGTGTTAATTTGGCACAGCCCACTAACAACCTTTCGTGACAATCTGAAGATAACACTTCATGACGTTGAAGGGAATGAGATATCACATACAGGTTTAAATTTTCTGACATCTTTCCCTTTGCATTTACCTATCATGCCCAACATACATTTGATTTCATTCTAGCCATGAGGCTGGTGCTGATGATCATGTCTGGGAACAGGTATTGAGACCAGATTGGTGGTCGAGAAAGGTATCTGGGATGACATTTTTCACTTAGAAGGAGGCGGGTATGTGCATTTAAAGTTGCAGTTTTTCCTTAGTGAAGAGGAGCGTCGTCGAGTCCGTGACATGGTACTGTTTCTTGCATTCTGGTCCTCTATTCATTTCGTTATTTGAATCCATTTAATGACCCAATTGCGAAGCTTTAACTGCAAAGAGAATCTGCAATGCAAGTGTTTAGTGTACTAACCAAGAAGAATTAAACACATGGTCCTCAATGGCCTTTAGAACAATTAATCCTCTTTTTCCTGTTTGTTCAAATTTCTGGGTTACTAAATTGTTTCTTGAAATTTCTACTAAAGAAGTTATACCTGTTTTTGAATTCTCATTTCTGGCTGAAGAATTCTATACTCTAGTGTCTATAATAGAAATCGAAACTGTTACACAACCTGTTCAGTTTCTTCTTTTTGTTTTTAATAATAAGATCACATGTATAGATTATATTTGGTATTTGTTGTTGTTGTCATGGAGTTATTAGTTATGCTTCAAATCATTTACAGAGGGAATCTGCATTGAGAAAGAAACACGGTGAACTCTCTAGTGGGGATGTTAGAAGTCCAGAGAATGCTACTACTGTTGATAGAAATGCCGAATCATCAATGTGCCTTAACGGAGAGGTCTCAGGTTTGATCTTGCATAACTAACAAAAACAATTACAGAAAACTGTTAGCTGAAAATAAAAGATAAAATAGCAAATCATTGTCTGGAAATTTCCATTTAATGTTCTGATTTCTTGAGTGTTCTTTTTTTTCCAAGACTCATGTAAGAGCCTTCTTCAAAGTGAAGTAATAACCACACTAGCTGGTTTTCTATCAGTTCCAGCAGATGTCATTAAGTATAAGGGAGTTGAAACCAAGGAAAAAGAAGAAACTTTTTCTGGTCTGAAAGGAACAAAGCCAGTTAAGGATTACTTAAAAGTATTTGTGCAGATTTTTCTCTTTCAGCAAGGAAATGAAAGTAAATGGTAAACATTGAGATTCTAATGGTTGTTATACCTGTTTTAGAATGATACAGATAGATACAAGGAGGCTCCATCAGTCCCCTGTGTCTCAAGGGTTTGATGTGCATCTGACTGAAGTAGGCAACAGAAATTTGGTTGAGAAGATTGAAACTGAGACACCTTGTGGTGATGTTCCTGTGAGAGCCATCAGTTCTGAAGAAGCTTTATCTTTGTTAGGAAGCTCAGAGTCAGTAGTCGCTGTCAAGAATAAGTTCATTGCTTCAAAACTGGAGGAAGCTGGGACCAATAATACAAAAATGCAGAGCCCAATGAGGAGAATTCCAAGCAATGTAAGAAACATGATAAGTGCCTTTGAAAGTAGTCTATCTCAGGTATGTGAAATATTTGCTTGAAGTGAATTCTTCATATGTTATTGCTAGTGATTGTTTCTTGAAAGTTATGATCCACAGAGCTTTACTTTAATCAGGATGTGAGACCTTATGTGAAACCACCACCAGCTACATCCCAGTTGAGAAAGGTTGCAAGCGAAGCTTCTTTGAAGAGTTCAAGTTCAGATGAAATTAAAGTGGAGAAGATTAAACTAACAGAGTCAATGCCGGAGAGGGAAAAAAATCCTTTTCTTACAGGGGAGTCGCAACAAGCAATATACATCCAGAAAAGAGATCAACTTGGTTCTCTTAGAGCTTTCAGTGTGACTACAACATCTAAGGGCACTATACAGTTTGATGTAAGAGCAGCTGATGTTAAAACCAAAGAAACAACTGCAAATATGAAGAACAAACTTGCATGCACAGAAATTGAGAGAAAGGAACGGGAAGATTCTTCTGAAGATCTTTTGAGGGCATCCACTGGTAAAGCGGCTACAATTTCAGGCAGAATGCTTGATAAGCATACAGGTAGAAAACAACCTTGTAAATTGCTTGTGAACCAGCATGATTCTGGCAAAAAGTTATCTATAAAAGAGAGTGCAAATAGTGTACAGAAATCTAAAGAAAGTTGGAAAGATGAACATTACTCCTTCAGATGCCCTGGTACCTGGATTTTTCCAGTTGAATCTAGAAACTTTTGTATAACAACTGGCAGCAAAAAAATGGTGGATTTCATACAAAATTGTCATGCTGAAGCCGAAAATCATCCAGGAGAAAAAGGTTGTGCTCCAGAAAATGTAGAAAAGGTATCTAACTTTCCAATTTGCTATTCTTAATTCATTGTTTGGTATGTGTATTTTGAGTATATGGGTGGCTCTTAATTGATGGTGCACACGCATGCAAGTCATATGTTGTATGCAAATTATGTATAAAGTTTTTATGGATGATGATAAGAGATCTGACATAGTAGCAGACAAATAACGATGTTTAGGGGTCTTGAACCTCCACTGCACACAGATGATTACTGGAAAAAGAAAGAAGAGGGAGATGAGACCCTTGGTACACCCCTTACTAGCTGTTTCCAAACTTATTTCAAAGAAAAGGGTGATTTGCTTTTGTAACTACATTTACAGAGTTCAATTACCTATTTTTACAGCACAATCTAAACCTGTTCATATAGTTCACTCATGAAAATACTGGGAAGGATAGTAACTTGTTATTATAAGTCCTTTACTATTGATGGCATAAAACCCAATCCCATGAGAAGTGACTTAAGTCACAGGCCCACATGATATCATCCATCATGTAAGCTACAGCCGCATTACTCTTACCTTTGAATTTGATGCTGCATTGCGGTATTGGTCTAAGTTCCTTATGTACATCCTACAAACGTACCATGTTTAAAATAATATCATCTGTGAACAACTTCAGGTCTACTACCTACCAGTACCACCCCAGGTAAGAATTTGCATCCCAGAGGTGAATGAGTATTGCATTTCTCCATCAAAATAGACAGAAATATATTAAGTAGTTACGTCTGAATATAGCTGTACAATCTGATGATCCTGAAATCAGCTGCACTGGAATATGATTGTAGGTCATGTACATTACAATTTGTATTGTTAACCTGAATCTTCATTGGTTGTGTTTGCTAAATTATATCCAGAGTAGTACACATGGTTATGTGAAGTTGAATGAAGCCGAAAAGAGTGATAAAAAGCAAAGGAAGCCTAAGTTTGAGAATTCAGCAGATGGTGAAACTTCTGGTGGAACAGTTGGACAGGTTGCATCTCACTTTCTTCTAGATATCTGATAATTAATTTATTTTTCCCCCTTTTTCTTGCCTGATTTAACCATCAAGAAGAGTAAAAGCACAGTAATCTATTGTTGGAAGTGTTACAGCTTAACCACTGTTATGTTTCCTCTTCAGGCAATGAAGGTTGCAATCATGATAGGCTTCGCGACACTTGTTTTTTTTACTAGACAAAGAAACAACAGGTATGCATGCCAGAGCACAAACTCGTGAGATTAATGTATTCTTCTGTGCTTAGTGTAACAAAACAACCCACCACCTTAAATTTCTGAAAAACAAAAGCAAGTTTTCAAATTAATTTGTGTGCCTTCCTGAGTTTAAAAAGCAAATGGTTTCTATGTATATTATGAACCTGATCAAATATCCCACATAAGTTCTATTGTTTCCTGGTTATTCTAGGATTCTCTGTGCAGTATTAATTAAAACATTCTAGCACTCATTTCCTAATATTCTTTTCTAAGTCATTTGGAAAGTAGTTCTCACATATCAGTTTATTCCCAAATCCAGTGGTGTTGCTTCAATTTTGGTAAAGAACTTGTTTAAGTGACATATAGGTACATAAAACAAGGACGCCATAGTTGCAATGACAGGAGTAGAGATCAGGGGTTGAATACTTTGTTCTAAGAAAAGAAAAGAACCTGAGGATTTAGAGAGAATCATAATAGTGGAATTATGATTATAATACTACTGTCACTAGGAGCTCTGCTGTTATAATTCTGATATGTACTGCCTATTTATGTCTTGCAGATGAAATAAATCTGGTGTTGTAATCCACTTTCATGGCTCAACGGTTGGCAGCCTCTTGGATTCACCAATTCCTTATGAAATTTTTTGAATTCCTTTTACTTAAAATGTAATAATATTAATAACAGGTATGGATGAGCAGTAAACTTGTGACCATCAAATGTAAATTCATTTTTGTAAGACATATCCATTACACTGGATGTAAAGTTTCCTGAATGCAATCATCAACTTGATATTGTTTTTGCCTTTGATATGGACCGGTTTCGCTTCATCACAAACCACATATTTGCATAACAGTTATATATTAAAAGCATCTTTATACGGACCTAACTAATTCCTCTGCTGACAATGACTCCAATTCTATGAAGTTTAACTCATCTTATTACAATTTTATTTTCCTAAAGAACATTGATCCTACCTTTGATAGAATGGGTGACCACGAAGATGAATTTTGAGTATGTATAATCATCCATTAGTGATAATTTAAGTTGGGTTTTAATCTTAAATAGCTAAAAATAGGAGGATTCAATTATTTTAGCCAAATCTCCTCATTCTCATTATTTTAGCTAAAAGGGGGTTTAAGGATAAAAATGTCCTTATAATCTCTAACAATTTTATTTATATAAACTGAACCTCATTAATTCATACACTAAACTAACTCTAAAACAAACTAACAAATAAAACGAATTTTTGTGTATCCAAAACAAAGCAAAGAGAATCAATTGTCTACACATTAATTTATAGATTGAATATTTGAAAAAAAAAAGGTAAATTTTTCATAATTTATTTATTTCACTTTAAAGCTCATATTGATTATTTACTCATGATTCTTTTTAATAGTATTTATTTGAATGATATAAGATGCAAAATATTACTTATATGTAATATAGTATATTAGGCTTGATTGAGTTTTACTGTCGAATGGAATAAAAAAAAAAATCAATTGTGCGCAAGTGTAGATCTTGCCCGACAGCATTCAATAAAAATTGTCGAGTATCATTGAGCACAAGAAATTAGCTCGATAATACTTGTTTTAAGTATTTTTGTTGAACTCTAGAAGTCTTTCTTAACAAAAGTACTTAAATAATGAATTGTCGAGCACAACTTTAGATACTCTTTGAGTGCTCCTGTTGAGCAATTTTTCGAGCACCAATTTCATGGTCGACAAGATTTGTCAAGCAAGACTTTTGGTACTCAACAAGATTTGTCATGCAAGGTTTCTGTGCTCGATAAAAGTACTTAAACCAAGCAAATTTATGTGAAATTGATTTCTATTATAATTTTAAAAAATTCAAACATCATAAAATAAAATAAATCCTATTTTTTTTCAATTCCCCAACTTACAAAATTTATTTTCGTTTTAGGTAAATGAAACAAGTGTTGCTTATGCTTTGTTTTGGTAAAAAATAAAAGAGTTCATCCGTAAGCATTAAAGATTATAGAAGTAGAAAGAGTTTGAGTATTATGGTTCGATCATAGATTACATATGAATAACTTTGTGATATGGTATACGACGTTCTTGGTGTTAATGTGATTGAGTATATTATGGAGATGAAAATATTTATATGTTGGCAATGACACACGCAAAACTAATGTGCATAAGGAACATAAAAATGTGAAATTTTTGTTAAGAGTGAATAGGGATCATGTAACTAAGGATTATAGCTTTTACTGTTTTATGCATTATAATAAATGGTAGAGTTCCTACACACATATGGTGACAATGGTACACAAAACTATTTTGCCGACCGTACCATTTTTAAACAACATTACTCTTTGCTATATTTCAATAAAAACTCTAGTTGTAACTATTATAGCAATGAACCTGATTTTGATGATCTTGATAAAAATGAAGGTGAGAATAATAAAGGTGACATTGATGTCAATAATGATGTCATGTATAACTACATGAGTTTTGAATTTATTTTTTAATAGAATCAAATATGGGCCTACTAGGCTAGGGTTGTGCTGAAAATTAGATCTCAAATCTAATTACTCAAATATATTTGTTATGATTTCGCTGATGATTGCCTTCTAATGCTTAAGTCAGTACCTAAAGAAGAAGAGTATTTTATGAAGGAAAAGTTTCATTACTCTTTACGTCTGTTCAATCTCCTTTTAATAGTTAAGTTCTTTTTAAGTTAACCTCGAATGTCATGGGCGAAAAGGTCATTCCTCCCTAGTTTTGCTGTGCGCTCGAGGTGATTGAAGTTCGAGATTATGGCCACTTTATAGAAAACATGGCTTGTCCTATGATTTTCGATGTGCTCATAGTAATTAGGATCTGCGATTATGACCACTTACCTTATGGCTGACATACTTTTAACTTATTTTGCGATGCTTGAGATCTGTGAGACTACTAGTTGTCTTAAGTTTGACTCTGTTTGGGTTTTTTTTTTTTGTCAAAAAGATCCCTAATAGCTTTACAGAAAGAACTCTGACTTATTACAAGCTGATTCCTAAGAATGGGGTATAGGCCTATTTATGCTAAGTTCCTGAGGGGAACAATAAGAAAGAAAATTACAACAAAAAATTAATATGAATGATTATTCAATGATTGGTAATATTTTAAAAATAATGGTTCGATAATTAGTGATACTATTAGAAAAATAGTTTGATAATTAATGATATTATTAAATGATAGTTTGATAATTTGTAATATTGTAAGAATTGGGGGGGGGGGAGGCGGAGAGACCTTTTTAGTACTCCATTTTATTTTTTAGAGATTGGGGTGGAGAATGAATTTAAAATAAAAAATAAAATGGAGTACTAATGGGGTAAGGATAGAGAATCTCTATGTGGGGAATGCCTTTTTTTCATTTTCACCTCATTTTTTTTAATTTTATATTTATTAATATTAATTTATATTCACAAATTTTAATAATATAAAATTTAATTTATATTATGAATTTAAAAAATTTCAAAATTAATAAGGTAGAATAATATAACAATATCTTTTAATAATGTGAATAATAATTAATAAATAAATTTTTAAACAAATAACAAATAAAATAAAACACAAAAAAATAAGATTTTAAATAATATTTTAATACTTACCATAATTGATTTTCTTGTTAATTGTTTCATATTCTTATTAAAATTAATAGTCGTACAACTCAAAAATAAAAGTCTTTTTGTCATTTATAATAAATAAAAAAAAATTAAGATTTTTTATAATCTTTTTTTATTTAAATATTATTAATTTTTATTAATAAAAATATATTATTAAAATATGTCATAATTAAATATAAATTATAAAATAAAAAATTAATAAATTATTTAATATATAAATATACATTAAAAATATATTTAATATATTAAAAAAAGGGGGCAAAGAGAGAGCGAGAAAGTTTAATCTCATCTCTATTTCATTAATAATTTACTATTTTATTAATAATTTAGAGAATAATATGTCTCTATGCTGCACTTCATTTTTTACAAAAAATATTTCATTTTTGCCCATTTAAGGTGAGACCCTCATCTATGCGGGACATTTTTGCCATCTATGTAGAAATATTTTGATTCATGATTAGTAGTATTATAGGAATAGTGATTTGTAATTTCAATTTGTCATTTAATAATTATTTTTAATTTATAATGTTAGACCAATCAAAATGTAATATTCTCATTTTAACCACTATTTAATAATGAATTAATTTAAAATTAATATTCATCATTTAATTTAATTTAATTATCTTTAAAAATTATTAAGAGTTATTAAGAAAATAGAAAAATAAGTATTTAACATAATTTTTTTAACGGTGGGAATTAATTGAAATATTCTTTAAAAATATAATTTTGGTAAGTAATTTTACAGAAATATAGAAACTAAATTATTAATTTCTCTAATAATAATAATAATAATAATAGCTAAACTAATGGGTGAAGTATTAACTTGCTTTTTGCTTCTGCAAAATACTCGAATTTATTAAAATAAAAAGAAAAAAAAAACATATCGTAACGTTAATGGACAAAAACCATGATATCACAAAAACAGTCTCTTATTTTATTTTGTATTTTCCAAAAAGAAATAAAAACAGGTGAGTCAGGCAAAAGCCAAAACCCTAGCTCCTGCAAAACCCAGGATAGTCCGTCATCAGCTATAAAACACAAAAGCCCCCGAAAATAAAAAGCAAAATAAATAAATAAAACAACTGATAAAATGGTTCGCAGCATCAAGAACCCAAAGAAGGCCAAAAGAAAGAACAAGGTTCAAGCAATCAATCACCAGTATCACTTCCTTAACAACCCACTAAGTTATAAATTTTTTATGATGATATTTATTTTAATTTGAAACAGGGCTCAAAGAAAGGAGATGGATCATCTTCATCGTCTTCTTCTGTACCAACTTTACCAATAAAGGTGTGGCAACCGGGAGTTGACAAGTTAGAGGAAGGAGAGGAGCTTCAGTGTGACCCCACAGCTTACAATTCTCTTCACGCTTTTCACATCGGTTGGCCTTGTTTAAGGTTCTTTCATTTTTACTCTTTTGTTGTTTAGAAATTGCTTTTTACGCTGAGTGAAGATATTGAGACTTTTCATTCTGGGATTTTGGTATATGGGGTAAACATAAACTGGTTGTTTTTGTATTTGCAAACAAACTGGAAAATTGGTAATTTTGATTTGTTTCTAGGATTGAGTAATGTTTGCAAGCTTTGATATTTATGTTATGTTGTTTATTCTTCATTTTGTTGCCAAGAGAATGAGAAAAGTGAAGTAAAAAGCTGCAATTTTCTTATTTTTTTTAAGGATTAAAAGTATTTGAACTTCTATTAACTGAGGCTTATGGAAGTTCTTGGTCTAATTGAGCTGAGTTTGTAAGTTTTTCTAGTTAATAATATAGTTATTCATTTCTTAGCAAAGCATAGGTGATTTAGCTTTTTTTTTTTAAACTTGTATCCTGAAGAAAATGATAGTGTGAGAACATATTTAATTTTCTGCTGGAATTTAATTCTTTTTGACAGCTTTGATATTGTGCAAGATACGTTGGGTTTGGTGCGGAATGAGTTTCCACACACAGCTTATTTTGTTGCCGGAACTCAGGTGATCCTTTTTTCTTAGTAGTCTACATATATGAATCCAATCAACATAGATACATTATGTTGACCAATTACCCGCTTTCATATGTGTCTTTGCAAGGTGTCCTCAGGAATTTTAAACATTCCCTCTAGATAATTGTGAGGAATCTGGTCTATGAGCATGTGATATAGATTTTTTTAATACATAGTTTGTTTATGTTGATGTAATTTCTTTTCTCTGAATTTGTTGGGTGGCCTTTTGCTTTCAGAGAAAAGAAAAACGTAATGCTGGATTCTCTTGAGGCACAGTGAAAAGATAATGTGCATGTTTTCATCTCATCTGTCCAATTTTATGTTGATATTTGTGTTCTTCTGCAGGCTGAGAAAGCTTCTTGGAACTCTATTGGAGTATTTAAAGTCTCCAACATTACTGGGAAGAGGCATGAATTAGTACCTAAGAAACCTGCTGCTGATGATGAGGATATGAATAGTGAAAGTAGCGACAGTGATGAAGATAGTGAAGATGAGGCAGAAGGTGGTTCTGGGACACCAATTTTGCAGGCAATGTCTTCCTCTTTGACATCTTATAAGTTTCATCACTGACCCAAACAATGATGCTTATTTTGTTCCTAGTCCATAAATAATCTTCAATTTTCTTCTTCATACCTGCAGTTGCGCAAGGTATCTCATCAAGGATCTGTCAATCGCATACGTGCTATGACGCAAAATCCCCATATATGTGCATCTTGGGCAGATACCGGTCATGTGCAGGTCAAAGTCGCATCCTTAGAATCTGGAGATGTTCATCTTTCACATCATCTTTGTTTGATTATAATGGCAGGCAGTTAAATGACTTAAATTTCTATTTTTATTTGGCTCTTTGCATCCAGGTATGGGACTTCCGCTCTCACCTAAATGCTTTAGCAGAATCAGAAACTGAAAGTAGCCATGGAGCTCCTCCAGTTTTTAATGAGAGCCCGTTAGTTAAGTTTGGTGGGCACAAAGATGAGGGCTATGCTATAGATTGGAATCCTGTCACTCCTGGAAGGCTGGTAACAGGTACTGCTAAATATTGTTTCTCATGCCTTAGTTCGACCGCTAGTTAGCAACTTTGGTTGGGTTCTATTTCATCCTCTGCCTGTGAGTGAATACATGTCTTTTCTCTGGACTTCTTGGTGACTACAAACAAATGCCTTATAGCAATAGCCATTTGCTGATTTGACTTCTCCTCTCTAAAACTTTATTTATCAGTGACTTTGCCCGTTGTAAAATTTATTCTAATGCTTTGATTTTTCATTTCGTTTCCCAAGGGGACTGCAAGAGTTGCATTCATTTGTGGGAGCCTGCATCTGATGCTACATGGAATGTTGACCCTAAACCTTTCACCGGACATGCTGCAAGTGTGGAAGATCTACAAGTATGTATTCTATTTGTCAAGATCTACAAGTGTGGACGTGTAGCATATGAAGTTGAAACTTATAATCCATCATGAATGGCTTACTATCAATTGCCCAATTGTAACTTGTTTTCTTCAACTTTTGTCAATGTAGTGGAGCCCTACAGAATCTGATGTATTTGCCTCTTGTTCTGTGGATGGACACATAGCAATTTGGGATGCACGTGTGGGGAAGTCAGCCTTAACATCTTTTAAGGCTCATAACGCAGATGTGAATGTTATCTCATGGAACAGGTGCTTGAAAGTTTTAACATATTTGTACTACAATTTTGTATTTGTAATGACCTCAATTTATCATTTTTAATTCTGATTAGGCTGGCTAGCTGTCTGTTGGCTTCTGGAAGTGATGATGGGAAATTTTCTATTCACGATCTTAGATTGCTCAAGGTATGCTTGTCTGATCTGTGGTTTAAGAGTTTGTTGAGGACATATATCTATTGGTTGATGCAAGGAATATCACTGTTGGGTTATCACATTCTTTTTTATGTCTCCATCACAGTGCCTGATCTTTGATATCTTCAACATCTCAACTCTTCTCTTCATGTTGTCTGATTCATTATTATTACATTGATAACATGTAGATTTATATAGGACTGTGATTGGTAGTTACAGAAATTTTACTTTAATCCATCTGTCTAATGGCTTTCTCAAACCTCCCACCTGCAACATGTTTGCTTTTTTTTTTTTTTCTGTCAATACTTTAATCTGTTCTCATCACCATTTTTCAACTGGAACTAAAGCTTGTATTTTTCTTTCAACTTCCGAGCAAGAGGAAATTCATTCAGCTGTGATCTTGGAAGGAACTCTATCTGAATATTTTCAATCATCTTAAAATGGAGAGAAAGCTTCTTGTGTATGCATGAGTAAACTATGTTTGTTCTACATAATGTCAGTATGGCTGATCCAAATGTTTGTTCAATCTTTTCTATGAACAGGGAGGAGATTCTGTGGTGGCACATTTTGAGTACCATAAACATCCTGTCACATCCATTGAATGGAGTCCACATGAAGGCTCCACTTTGGCAGTTTCATCAGCTGACAACCAACTAACGTAAGTGAAGGCAAAACATGGAACGAAGCCATAAAAAAAATGGACTGAATGGCTGGAGTACAAATTTAGGTCTTACGTTCTCTTTTTTGTCAGATTATAATTTATTTCTCCTTTTGTATCCATGACCAGGATATGGGACCTCTCTTTAGAACGGGATGAGGAAGAGGAGGCAGAGTTCAAAGCTAAAACAAGAGAACAAGTAAATGCTCCAGAAGATCTACCTCCTCAACTTCTATTTGTTCATCAGGTAACTGCCATTATTATTTTCTTACTGAGTCATATTATTTGGCTCCAAAAATCTTTTAGTATGTTGGCCTGTTAGTAAAAGTACTTTTTTGTCTTCCTACAGGGTCAGAAAGACTTGAAAGAACTTCATTGGCATGCTCAGATTCCAGGAATGATAGTATCTACTGCAGCGGATGGCTTTAACATTCTGATGCCTTCAAACATACAAAATACCCTTCCCCAAGATGGTGGTATTTGAAAGAACATGGCCGACTTTTTGCTTCTTGGGTTGCTAAAGGGTGTGTTTGCCGTATGTTTCCAACTTTCATTATGTTGATGCCATGTACGAGCAACATAGATAGGGAAATTATTAATGACATTACCGAGTTTGAAGTGTAAGGTTGCATTTCGCATTTTCATTTCTTTGCTTCTTGACACATGGGGTATCTTTTCTGCTGCACTTGGAAGTTTTTGCAACTCCCAAGTTTATGTTTTTTAATCTATAGTTGGGTTTCATGCAAACCACCAACCTTGAGTAATTGTTTCTTTGATGAGAATATTTCTGGACTCCCGGGTTTAATTGTTTATTTGTGTTAATTTGTAATGCAACTTAATTACTTTACTTGGATACTGTTCACATTGCGAGATCAGCTGCTTATTTCAAGAGCTATGGCCATTAGTGAGGATATTGGTGGTAAAACTGCATCTAGCTGTAGATTGATCCTTGTACAGAATCAATATAGGAAGAGAATAAAATTTGCTTGCTGCATTGATGTCCATAATAAACGGCCTTGCAAATTGATCCACCCAACCAAAAGATAAGATGAAAAAGGTGATTACAAACTGAACCTAGCAATTAGCACAAGTACATTTCAGTCAAAATTGCTACATTTAGACCCGAACTGTGGACTAAAATCAACAAAACCAGCATGCTCACTGCTCTCAGAACACACTTTATGTTCTTATATCCTAAATAACCTCTGGAAAAGCATCTCTCTAGGAATTGACAGGTTTCCCATTTAGTTTGGGGAACGGATCCTGCTTGCTCAAGACCACCACTTTACTCTTGTGAGCAAAGTACCCCTTCACAAGATTCTTGTATATCAGTATTGCTACTATACATTCCACCTACCAAGTGCAATAGAATTGTAATTAGAAAAACAGCCAGGTAAAAGTACTCCGGAGAGAGCCAACAAATTCAAGAAATCAGAAAGAGAATGAAAGTAACAAATTGAAAAAAAAAAAAAAACCTCGTCAAGATCCATGTCCATCTCAAGCCATTTCAGTGCCTTGACAATTACTTCCAACTTCATCTGATGAGCTTTGCTGGGGTCTTTCTGCTTTTGGATGATATAACTGCAGAAGTAGGACATAATAATTATGAATAAATATTTCAATTAAAAATTAATATATAATCATGAGATATGTAACTTACATTTTCTTGAACAATCTTTGATAAACTTGGAGCTCTAGTTTCTCTAGCACAAGATATACACCTGATCTTAAGAATCTTTTCAAAAAAAGAAAAACATAATTTAGATAATGCCAGCAAGTAGATAATTCAAACTTCACCTTCCAAAGATTAAACTTCCTGGACAGGGTGCTAGAAATTTTATTTATATATATATACAAATTTTTAAAAAAACATTTAAAAAAAAGATCACATACTGGTCTTCACTTTCTTGGAGGGCATGTCGAAGAAGTCGGAGATCACCCCTTCTAAGAGCTCGCACGATATCTCTATACTGTGAAAGAACCACTGCATATTAGATATGTGCTGCAGAACAGGATGTAAACCTCTTTCTGTTATGTTACTTCTTGTTCCTGTTCTGTAGGTTATTTATGTTCCTGTTCTCTCTTCCTCGCATCAAAGAGGAAAAGAACAATTCAATAAAGCAGGCCTTACCTCAACTAGGTTATACTTTTCTAGCATCCAGTCTTGAGGTAAGATGCCTATTGAAAGCTTCACAGGTATCAGATATTTCAATATCATCCTGTCCAACGAAGAAAAAATAAATGAGCTAATGCACTGCAGATGTAAGAAATTGCTGTGGATCTCACGTTTACTGTCTTTATTATTGCACGCAAAGGCTATCAAACGCACAAGCAAGATACTTTGCAACATCAAAAAGAAGAAGAGAAAGAGTCACAGAAAATAATTTTGATGTGCATAATATAACATTAGTACTCTAGAAGATTGTAAAAAGAGTGACTCTACAACTTCAATACTTCTTGTATATATTAAATAAAAAATATAACTGAAGATCATGAAGCCAAAAGTTGTTTTAACAAACAAGTTTAGAAATGTCCTTTTTTCAGATTTAAAAGCTAAACTAAAAGTAAAGTAATGCCACAAACAGAGATACAATGTAGATAAATATATATGTGCCAATATCAACATCCTTGGAACAATACTCAATACGGCTGGTGGAATAAATAAATCCTGTGCATGTTGAGAACACCAACAATTGCTATAAATAGACATCTGACGTCTTATATCATGCAAATACCACAACACATGCATCAAGTAAACCTGGAACAAACCTTATATTAGCTTCATTCTGAGGGTTGCAATGCGCTAGGGCATATGATAATTTTTGATCGGCCTGCAAAGTCATAAAAGCAGCTTAGATGAAAAACATACCATTTAAGGAACTCAACTACTAACTTCAGTGTTTTAACGTACATTATTCTAAAGTATCGTGAAATTCTTATATTTCATGATGGAAGACAACTCTACCAGTGAATTCGAACAGCATAGAATGATTTGGAAAGCTAGTGTGCCTCCTAAAGTTCAACTTTTTGCTTGGACAGTAGCTGTTGGAAGAATAAATACTAAAGAAAAGATTCAGAGGAGAAATGCTAAGACGTGTCTTTCCCTTTCTTGGTGTGTTATGTGTTAAAAAGAACGAGAAACCAGCAGCCACCTTTTCATTCATTGTGATGCTGCCTATTCTTTGTGGGTTTGATAATGCAATGCAGCACATATCCAGCAGGCAGCCCCAGCCTCTTGTAGTGCTCTTCTGATGGATAATATATTTGCATTTAGAGAAGGAAGAAAGGCTAAAACTTTATGGAAGTGTCCTGTTCCAGCCTTTTTATGGTTTACATGGCAAGAAAGAAATAGCCATATTTTTTATGAGAAGAAGGAAGATATCAATGGATTGCGGGACAGTTCACCTTTTTACTTCTCTATGGGTCTCGGTTTCTAAGGATTTCAAGCTTCCTCATTTTTCTTAATCCAGCTTGGTTGGGATACAGTTTTGGGTTGATTTTGCTTGTTTCGGGTTATCTTTTGTACTTTTTTTCTCATGTTTGGGGTTCTTGGTATACAAAGTTATAAATTGTATAGTTCTGGGTTTTGCACACTAGCGGGGTGTTAAGTATGTGGACTCTGGTTCACTTTTACTTTTTTTATATAAAATTTCTTATTCATTTCTTATAAAAAAAATAAATAAAAAAAAAAAGATGAAGACTGTTGTGACATTCATGTAAAGTTCAAACAAATATGCCCTCTGAGACCATTAAAAGGTGACAGCATGAATCAAACAACACAATGCAAAGCTTGAATGCTAAGGTATGCACTGAAATACTTGTCTAGTGGGCCATGGCTCCAAATGGTAAACCCAAAACCAAAGCTTAGAAATTCATTTTCATGTCTGATAAAAGCAAGTTACATAACAACTATTGAAGAGGACTGATTATTACTTACAGCGGGAAAATTTTCATTGAAAACTTCTAATCGACCTGTATAATACATGTAAGTCACCTGCAGTAGCATATTGTGAAAGAGGGGTTTTGAGAATCAATTTTCAAAAGGGAAGCTTCCATTAGCAAGCTCAAGTCTTACCTTATCTCTTTTAGGAAATTCCTCGAAATCAAAAATACGAGCAGTTTCTATACTTCTTATCACACTTCGGCAAAGATGAACTGTACCAAGCTGCAAACTAATATATGTTATGCATTTAATGTAGCTTAAACAGCTTTTTGTTTAAAGAATTGCAAAAAAAGCAAAGTGTACCTTGAAATAGACCTTGAACAATTGGCATGTCACATGTAATGCTCCTACACGTTTTGAGCTTTTTCCCTAGAATTTACATGTTCTTTTAAAGAATTAGAAAACACATTAAATTCAATGATATCCAGCATATCCAATAGAGAACTTAACAAAGTGCCAATTGCAAGTAATTTTGCTTTACTGGGAACAAAATAATTCACACGAGAAAAGAGAATGGAAAGAATAAAAAATGTAGTGAACGAGTATAGGGAAACATACAGCAAGAACACCAAAGACTTTCATAAGAAAAGAGCCAGCTGCCTTTAACTTCTCTGGGGATTTTCCATTAGAAGCCAATTCTCTGTCAGCCTACAATTATTTACAAGTCACAACTAAATGTCCTCCCATTATTGATTTTATCTTTCAAATAAAAAAGACCCAAAAAAAATGTAAGGAAAATCATACCCTTTCAGCAAGAACCCTAATTTCATATGCTATGGCATACAATGCTTCCAAGGCCCAGGCCGATTCCCAATTCCGAAACTCCTGAAGGAAAGCACTGTAATTTCTCACCATTAATTGCCACGTAATTACATCTCTAAGTATTCCAATAACCAACAAAGATGAGTATTCTATTAAAAGAGAGAGAGAGAGAGAGAGCATACTTGGCAGATTTTTCAAACGCAGTATAGGCGTCAGCCAAGTGTCCAATCCGATAACTTTGAAGAGAACGAAAAATCGGAACAATAATATCTGCGAACAGAGAGTACTTATCGGATTGTTTGATCAATCGATTAGCGTCCTGGAAGACGTTGAGAGCGTCGGCGAGGGAGATGAGAGCCGGGGAGTTGGAGGAGAGAGAGATGAGTTGCTTCAGGGAAGCTACGTCTTGAGATGAAACGGCGTCAGAGAAGCGGTTTAGGTAATCAGTGATTCTTCTGTGCGCTTCTCCCATGCTTGTGTACGCCATTGAATTTGAGTCCTGCTCTGAATTAGATTGGATCCAAGTCAATACCTGAACTAACTAACAGACTTCTGTAGATGAGAGAAGACTAGAGCAGCTAAAGGAGACGACCGGGGTAAAACAAATTTGAAACAGAATTTGACAACTGATGAGCTGAAGTCAGTTGGGTTCAAGTGTTCGAAATATCAAATTCAATTTGGAAACCCAAATTAATTAAAGGTAAATGAAAAATGGACCCAATTTTTTTTTTAGGTATCGATTAGATATTTTATTTTCAAAAATACTAAATATACGTTGTCAAAAAAAAACGAAAATACTTAAATATACTCTTTTATTAAAATTTTCAGTTAATTTAAATAGTAACAAAGTTGGTATAATATTTTATTCATAAAATACACATTATACTATTTAACAGGCTTTGATTTTGATCAATATTAATTGTTGTTGATCGACACTAAACTGATTTATTAAGAATATCATCAAATTTTAAATTTTATGATTAATATGATGATAAATTTATTTTTATTAATAAAGTATCAAAATAGTAGAGTCATTACTTTTTTTCTTAAAATTAATTTTAAAATCTTATAATATTTCATTAATAAAAATAACCTTACTTTTACACACATAAAAAAATTTAGAGTACATATACTTTTAAAAGTTGCATTTAGGCATGGGAATGATTCTAAGTGAATTGAAAAAATTAATCAAATTGAATTTGATTTGTTTCAGTTTAAAATTTTATAAACAAAATTGATTGATTTTGATAATTTTTAGTTTCCAATTTGGTGAAAATTGAAACATGAACCAATTGAAAATAAACCTCAAAATATTGTGTTTTTAGTTGTACCCCATACTAAATTTGTCAAAACCTTGCTCTTTAATTACTTTTCTACTAAAAAATAAAAAAATCAAATAAATTTTAAATCACATATATATTCCTCCTGTGAGGAGGCGTTTCGCCAACAAAACAAAGAAGTCATACTAAAGACATCTAGAAAAGCTTCGTATAAGACTTTAGAAAGAAATAATCCAATTGATTAAGATGCACGATAAGGATCATATCTATACGATTTTGCACTTATCAACAAATATAATCTGTTTCATTATTTTAAGTGGTTATTCTATTTTGAGTAATGAAGAACTTGTTATTCTTAATGTTTGGGTTCAAGAATTTTTATATAATTTAAGTGACATAATAAAAGCCCTTTTGATTCTTTTAATAACTGATTTATATATCGGATTTCATTCACCCCACAATTGGGAACTAATGATTGGCTATGCATACAACGATTTTAGATTTGCTCATAATGAGCAAATTATATCTGGTATTGTTTCCACTTTTTCAGTCATTCTAGATACAATTTTTAAATATTAAATTTTTTGTTATTTAAATCGCGTATCTCCGTCACTTGTAGTCATTTATCATTCAATGAATGACTGAAAAATGATTCACTGATCCAATTATAATGTTTTTTACTTTGTACATAAGCGAAGCAATCAAAGTCATATTTTTTCTACCCATCCAGAGGATTCCTCCTAAATTCCAGGAATCCTATATTCCAGTAAAAAGTAAAATGATTTCAGTAAATAGCAACATCGCAAATAGAGAACTATATTAGTGACCTACCTAATTTTATTGTAAAAATTTTTTGGGATCAACAATTGGACCATGCAAATTAGAAATACCTTTTCTTCATTAAAAGAAGAGATTACTCGATTCATTTCCGTATCGCTCATGATATATATAATAACTCGGCATCCCTTTCAAACGCATATCCCATTTTTGGGAGTAGAGTTTTAAAAATCCACGAGAAGCAACTGGTTGTATTGTATGCACCAATTTCCATTTAGTTAATAAGCCCGTGGATATTGAGGTTCTACAGGCGGTACTTCCTGATACTGTATTTGAACCAGTTGTTAGAATTCCTTATGATATGCAACTGAAACAAGTTCATGCTAATGGTAAAAGGAGGGTTTTAAATGTGAGGGCCATTCTTATTTTACCAAAGGGGTTTGAATTAGTCCCCCTGAATCATATTTTGCCCGAAATGAAAGAAAAGATAGGCAGGCTGTCTTTTCAAACCTACCAACCCACTAAAAAAATATTCTTGTGATAGGGCTCGTTCCGGGTCAGAAATATAGTGAAATCACTTTTTCTATTCTTTCCCCAAACTTGAAGAAGATTTTTAAAGAGTGGAACTCCAAAATATTTGGTAACATCCATAAAGCTGTTGTTTTAGCTTATAGCAAACTGTCAGCGATTCAAGAAGATATTCCTATTAATAGCATGACTAAAGACAGATTTCAAGTAGAACTCAATGCTAACTTGGAGGTTAAAAAATTGTTCATGATCAGTATCTTTTTTGGCGTGATAAAGCTCGCCCCCCAAGCAAATTCTGCCCCATTAGCCACTACTTCGATCCCTTTGACCATTTGATGTCCAGTCCACCATCGCCCTAACGCCCCTCCGTTGCCTCCTTAGTGAATTCTAAACAGCCAAAATTCTTGCCACCTACTACTGCTGCTCGCCTTTTCTGTTGTTGGCTGTCCTCTTCATGTCCTCATCGAATTCTACCCCAAGTTTGAAAATATTGAAGCCAAGGGGTAAGGACAATAGCTAAACTTGAATTCATTATTCATTCTAATTTTTAAGCCATGGTAATAACTAATTAAAACTAATTGTTCAATTACTAATTTATTTATGATATGATGAAGAATTGAATCAATTAAATGAATTGATGATTATGTATATTAGAACGACATCATATTTATGATGAATTGATGTTTGAACATTGAAGTTTGATGACGAATATAAATATATAAAATTAAGGGTGGGCAGACTTGGGTTTGGTCCGGATTCTAGTCGATCCGGTTGAACCTGAATCTTGATAGGGACAAAGGATTTGATTTGGGTTTTTATCTCAAACCGACTTGACTTAAATTCAAGTTGGTTCGGAAATTGAGACAGAGTCAGGTATATTGTGTGGGTTTGGATTGGTTTTGGGTCGGGTATCTAGAGCGGGTTTAGGAATTGAGTTGGTATATTGTTTTTTGCTTGCTTTAATTCTTTTTGATACATTTGTGTTTTAGACTTTTTTTTAAGACAAGTTTTTTATTTTATTTTATTAGATTTTAATTGGCCTTTACATTTTTTTTTTTTGTGTTTTGAGTTTTTTTAAAACATATTTTGAAATATTTAATTGAGTTTTATTTTAAAAAATTATATGAACTTCTTTTATTGAGTTAGTTTGATTATTTGAATAACTGAATCTTTTTTTCAATCATCATTGAATTGAATTTGATTTCTTTAGTGAATTATAATTGAGATTAAATTATATTATATATTTTCAATATTAAAGTGAATTAAAAAATTAATAATTTAAATAAAAATATTATAATAAAATAATAAATTATTGATCACCTCCCTTCAAGTCAATTTTAATCACATACCTACCCTATTCTTTCATAATTTTAACGAAGTTATAATAGTGCTTAATAATGTAGTTACTTAAAATAAATTATTAATCTATGCAAATACATGCAACAAAGATCAAAATGATTAATTCACATCAAAATTCATAGTAAAATAATGAATATATTACCTCATTATTTTAAGGAAATTTTTTGTAAATGATCTTAAACTTTATTAAATATTCTTTTTTAGCCACTTTATAATTTTTTTTAATCTTTTTTAGCTAAAAACTCCAAAATTGGACACTTTAACCCTTGAATTATATTGTCTCAACATTAGGGGGAAAATACTCTCATTGCTATACGCCGAAGAATAATTTTAAATAAACTCAAACACTTTTGTTTAAGAGATCTAATCGAGTAGATGAAAAATCTCGCAAAACTCTAAAGATCTAGTAAGTTATTCAAATTAAAGATATAGTTTAGAAAATGTGTAGAAAATGATATATATTGCAATATGTAGTTTAAAATGAGTATATCGGTCAAAAAGAAGTGAAAATAATATAAAATGGTGTAATAAGAGTGCAAAATAACGAATGTGATGTGAAACTATGAAGTGGAAAAGGCTGACGGTGTAGTGGGGTTCATCACACTTTGTGCATGCAAAGCTCTCGCGCAAAGCACCTAAAGGCGCTTTGCACACACAAAGCACACGCGTAAAGTGCATGAGCAAGGCTTTAGGCATGCGTAAAGCCCCTGCTCATGCCTAAAACTTTTTTTATTTTTTTTTACTTTCATTTTAACCACATTTTTTATATTTTTTTTTTGTTATAAATATCGTGTGGCTTGTTTCAACCATTGTATGCTTTGAAAAAAAAAGTGAGAGAATTCTAGTGATGATGTTAAGAGATATGTTAGATTTTAAAATATTGGTATTTTGATTCTAAAAAAATATTAAATATGAAGCACTATTGAGAAAAGTTTATCGTATAATTAGAGTTGATTATGTGTAATATAAAGTGACTCTCAAAATTTCTATTCATTCAAATACAATGAAGTTAAGTCCAATTGCACTTGAAAATGATGATGATGTAGTCTTTTGGTTGGGTCTCTATAAAAATTATTGATACCTATATATGTAACAATGGATGTTTAAAGCTCCTGTATGTGAAAATAATGCAGACGCGCCCATCGAGTAGAAACAAGATTGTCTTAATTAATTTATATTCGCAAGCGATAGTAACCACGTAAATAGCATAACCCCAATAATTCCAACACTTATGTTTCTGACAAATCCTTAAATAATTATCATTATTCCCCTCTGACTTACACATATTATGAGTCAGATATGTAGAGATGATGATAATGATGATGGCAATGATTATGGTAATGGTGATAGTTATGAGAATGATGATTATAAAACGGAAGTCAATGAATTGAATGACATACCACAGGGCGGATCATATTATGTTTCTAATGCTTCTCTTTAGGGGTTGTATGATGCGTATGATTCGTGTGCAAGAGAAGATAAAGTTCAAGTAGAATATCCATTTCAGTTCATGCCTCCTATACCATCATCATACTTGAACATATCAAATAAGATATTGTGTATTGGAATTAAAGATATGTTTGTAGAAAAATTATATAATAACAAAGACGAAATTCACGAGGCTATAAGCATACTAGCACTTAAGGGTAATTGGAGATTCAAAGTTCATAGGTTCATCAAAGATCATTTTGAGGTCAAATGAAATGATAAAATATGCAAATAGAAACTACGTGCAGTGTCGATGGAAGTATGATAGTTCTACATTGTAAGGAGAGTAGATGTAGAGCACATTTTTATTTTAGACTAATTGCAGGATGGTTACTTTTAAATCAAGAGTCTTATTATTGGTAAAGTAATTAAATTAAGTTTGCATTAGTTAGTAGAAATTATAGACCGAAGAAAATTTAAGCAGACATGCGTAAAGAATTTGGTGTTGAGATAACGTATCCTATAACTTGGCAAGCTAAAAAGCATGCATTAAGATTGATAAAAGATGCGTCAGAGAATTCATTCAAATTGCTTTTTGTATACAGCTATATGCTAGAACTGTAGAACTTAGGTATAGTTATTTACTTAAAAATTGATGGCGATAATTGTTAGGGTTGTGCTTACGTGCCATCCATATTTGTATAAATATTTTATATTTACGATGTATATTTTATTAAATTGCTAATTATTACCATTGTATGATCTGAAGGAGTTCAAATCTGATATAAAGAAGTTTAGATCAGGGCTAAGAGTTAGGAACACTAACAATTATAGCTACTAAAAGTTAGCATATTATAAGAATCAGTTAATTCTAAGGAGTTAGAATCTTGTCTGTAATGGGATAAATACCTCAGAATATACTAATAATGACATTGTTACAAGGAGTTGCAATCGGGTGCTAAGTAATGTCATTTTACAAGTATATTCTCTAATACACCGTTTCTGATCTATTTTCACCAACGCAGGTTTATTGGTGAATACCTCTTTATATAGATAAGTGTATGTCTATATCTGTGGGGTACAGATGGTTGTTCCTAACTAACCATAAGCTTGGAGCTTGTATAGGCATATGAGTGTCCAGTTAGAACTGGATACTGAATAGACCCACGAGGATTCTAATAAACTTTCTATGTAGCTGTCAATGGAAAGTCCTCTCGAGTTGAGTAGTATACGCCGTCTTCTGACCTAAGTACCACAGTGGGCTTGTAAATGATCCATCATACTTTGGTTCCATGCATGTCAGAGACCTTTCATGGTTTGATCGTTGGGTATGGTCCGATGCTTATGGAGTCCAGTATGCGTAGATATGGGATCCGTTAGCCCACATAGAGGAGTTGTATATCCAAATACTTTGAGATTGTATCTCAGAAAATCTTATAACCATAAGTAATAAACTTGGAAAATGAGTTTCCACAGAGTTGAACAATATAGCAAAGAATTTGCATATATTATTCAGTGAAATACAAGTCTGGAGATAGGATTATGGATGAACTTTGAGATTGTATCTCAGAAAGTCTTATGCCATAAGCAATAAATTCGGGAAAAGAGTTTTCACAGGGTCGAATAATATAGCAAAGAGTTTGCATATATTGTTCAGTGAGATACAGTCTAGAGATAGGTTTATAGATGAACTTTAAGATTGTATCTCAGAAAGTCTTATGCCATAAGCAATAAACTCGGGAAAAGAGCTTCCACATGGTCAAATAATATAGCAAAGAGTTTGCATATATTGTTCAATGAGATACAAGTCTGGAGATAGGTTTATGGATGAACTTATGGGAATTTGACGGTGTTGATCTATGTCCCTACTCATCTAGGATATAGATGACGGAAGGACTACACGTATGCACTGTGACCTTAACTTGTATGGTCTAACATACTAATTTATAATATCTGTGACGTATGCATGGGGTATTGTTCACGGACATATAGAATAGTTTCATTTGATGAATTGGACGTGGACCTAGGGAGTCTTGCAATATAGAGTGTATTTGTTGTGCATTGGGGTAGTGTACCGAATTGAATTGTTCGGTCCAGTAATATCCAGCATGACCATGGGATGCGCGCGCGTCCATATTTAAGTGTTAATTATATTAATTAGTTAATAATTATTCTTTACTAATTGTATATTGACACGGGACGCATTGTAGACTCTTGATTAAGTTTACCCAAGTGTGTAGTATGGTGGAATCCACCAGGAGATATACTTGGTAACCATGTAAAATGGTAAAATAGTAATTTTACACATTAATTATTTAATAGTTAAATAATCAAAATATCTCATTATAATATTAATATATATATTTAATTATATTATATTATGTATTACATATATATATATATATGTGTATGAAACGTGTGATGCAGAAGAGAAGATGAGAAGCATTTTGTTGTTTTGAATTTCAAAGGGTAATCGACTATACATAAGTAAAAAACAAAAGGGATTTGATCCCTTAGAAATTGATTTCAAGTGTTGAAATCTTTGTTAGGGTATGTGCTTACGCGTCATTCCAGTTTGTATGAATATTTAGTTTGTAATATTTATACAATGCATATTTTATTAAATCGCTGATAACTATTATTAAATGGTAATTAAGCTTGTAACATTATAAACATGATATGATCTGAATGAGTTCATATCTGGTTTAAAGAAGTTTAGACCATGGCTAAGAGTTAGCAAAACTGATAGTTATAAATGCTAAGTGTTAGCAGGTTATAATAGCCAGCGAGATCTAAAAAGTTAGAACCTAATCTATAATGTAACAAAGACCTAAGAATTTACTAGTAATGACAAAATTGCAAAGAGTTGCAATAGAGACTAAGAAATGTCATTATGGAAGTATCTTCTCAAATAAAGAGTTCCTGATCTACGTTCACCAATGAGGGTCTATCGGTGAAACACATAGATTAATGTATATCTATAACTGTATTGTACAGATGGTTATTCTTAGTTAACCATGAGCTTGGTTGAAGTTCATATAGACATACAGGTATTCAGTTAGGACTGGATACTGAACAGACTCAAGAGGACCCCAATAGATATCCTATGAAACCGTCAAAGGAAGGTCCTCTCGAGTTGAGTAGTATTTGTGGTCCTTCGACCTGAGCGCCACGGTGAACTTGTGGGAGATCCATCATACTTTGGTTCCACGTATGTCAGAGACCTTTCATGGTCTGACCGCTACGTGTCGCTGGGTATGGTCCGATGCTCATGGAGTTCGGTGTGCGTAGATATGGGATCCGCCAGCTCACATAGATGGGTTGTATATCCGAACTTCGAGATTGTATATTGTAAAGTCTTATGGCCGTAAGCAATCAACCTGGGAAATGAGTTTCCTACAGGTTCGAACATTATAGCAAAAGTGTTTGCGTAAATTGTTCACAAAGATACGAATCTGAAGATAATAAAGTGATGGATGAAATTATCGGGATTTGACGGTAATGATCTATATCTCGTTCATCCTGGATATAATGACTGAAGGATTATACGAATATGGAGTAACCTCAACATGTATGGTCTGACGCGTTAATTTGTAATATCTGTGACGTGTGCATGAGGCATCGTTCACGGACTTGTGAAATAGTTTCATTTGACGAATCGGGCGTAGACCTAGGGAGTCCCAATATGAAATGTACTCTTTGAGCACTTGGGCAGCGTACCGTATTAAATAGTTTAATACAGTAAAATCCAGCAATTTACTAAGGTTACGTTAACTAAAGTATATGGTCAGATGGTGGGACCCACTTTAGGTTAACTTGGTAACCGAGTAAGGACATAATTATAATTTCACTTGATAATTATTTAATTGTTAAATAATTCCAATAAATATTTATTTATTTAATTGTTGAATAAATAATTTAAGTTTAACTAAGGTTAAGAGTTAACCATTTAGTTAAGTTAGATTAACTATACTTAATGGTTAAGTAAAAGTTAACCTAGCTATGGTTAAGTTAGTTAACTATGATTAAAATAATTAAATATTCTTTTAATTAACTAGAGTTAAGTGTTAACTATAGTTAGAATATTTTAATGTTAGTTTAACCTAACTAAAGTTAAGAGTTAACTATGATTAGGTTAGATTAAATTCAAATTGAAATTAAGTGTTATGAAATGAAATTATATTCATTTGTATAAATAAAACAAATGTAAATTAAATTGATAAGGTTTTTGTTAATTTGATTTTGCAAAATTAGGTCAGCCATTTTACAAAGAGAAAAAAAGAGAAATTGTCTTCTAATTAATGGATTCAAGAGTTGAATTCATTATTTTCTTTTAAGGCTTAAAACTAATTTAGCAAAATAGGTTTTTAATTAATTGATTAAGTGTTAATCAAAAGAAAAAATCAAGAACACAAGTTTAAGTAGTTAAACAAGTGCTGGATCAAAAGCTGTCATTCTAGATAATCAAACTCACCATTGTTGATTACTAGAATTGATCAAAGACAACATTTTGGTGGACTTCAACAATCTCCATCCAAAGGCTTCAAGGGTTATTTCTCAATTTTGATTCTGATTAATATATTATGATTGTGTTTACTGCAATGCTTTAAGCTTCCGCTACTTCATTATATGTATGAGATATGTATAAATTGTGATTAAACACAAAACCCACATGCAAACACCCATGAATGTACAACTCCCAACAGAAATCAATTTTTCTCACTTCTCTATTGGCCACCAATTACAATAACGTAAGTATTTGATTTATTGATTAAGGGTAAATCAAATTACTTAGGGTTTAAAGTGTTAAACTCAGTGTTAGATATTAAGTTGCTGTTCTAAACATTCAAGCTTACCTGTTTGATTGCTAAAACTGCCAACGAGTCGCACTCTTGGCAGACTCTAGTAACTTTGTTAAAAAAGTTACAGTTAATGAATGCTCAACTTTTTATTTATATTAATATGATTAATATGTTATTATTTATGTTTATTATTTGTTTTATCATTTTCGCTGCGTGTAAATATGTATGAGATACATATTTTCGAACAACGAACATAAATACACATACATACACTTAAGTTTAATCAATCCAACAAAATTAGTATCAGAGCCCGTTTTGTGTTGATTTGGGTAAGTTTGAGTGTGGAAGTGTTGTTGATAAAGTCCTGGTGTCAAATGGTGCATTTCAAATGTTGAAACGGGTATAACAAGGCTGGAATGACACTGGCCGCCATGGCCTTGAATTCTGGTGCTGCGGCTTCTCAGGCTTCAATTTCGTAGCGCTAGATAGGGAGCGCTATGGCACTGGAGTTTCCAGGCCTCAGTGCCGCAATGTTCGTAGCTTAGTGCCGTGGCGCTGAGAGTCCTGCCACCCAATGTTGCAGCGCTGGTAGCCTAAGGCTGCGGCGCTGACACTGTTCACTCAAACAATAATTTTGAACAGTGTTTCAAAATTAAATTATACATGTATTAGTTTATGAGATGTAATGATAAAAGTTATCAGTATACATTATAAATTAAGGTTTATGAGATATAGTGATAAGAGTTATTGGTCTGCATTATAAACAAGAATCAATTTTTCTAATAACCACAATGAGAACCCTACTGGTAAGGGTTAGTTTTGTTTGCATAGAAAATTGATTAGTTGAGAATCACCTCCTCATGAGATGAGAACACAGTTTAAATAAAATATCTCTTAGTCTGATTGAATAATATTACATTATAAGATAATATTTTATTATGATCTATATTATTAATACAGTGTTAGATGAGTCACATCGGTCTTTTTTCAATATTGTTATAGCGTGAGAAATTTGGTCGGTTAGGCTTAGACTATACCGATTAAACATAAGATGAGGTAAATATATTCGAATGTATTGCCCAATATTACTATAACGTGAGGATAGTATCAGTAACATATAGTTGATGATTGATAAGTTAATCTGAAATATATTTACCCAATATTGCTACAGCGTGAGGATAAAGTGTATTTAGAATCAAGTGATAAGAATTGCATGAAATGCAATTGACAAGTGTTGTCTACTTGTTGGATTTACAAAGGCCAATATTGCTACAACATAAGGCTGGAGTAAATTACTAATGAGATCTACTTCTTACTGTATAATTGAAAGAGTTTGAGCTATCATTTTCTTGTTTAAGAGATTTAATTACAATTTCGTTAACATCTCATATTTTATTTTGTCTTGTGAAGATTTGATCTAATGGCTTTTACAAACCTTTTGGTGTGCATATTGGATGCACACTAACTTAAAGGCGTAGAAACTACTCTGATTAGTTGATGAATCTGAGAATTATTCTCAATTCATAAAAATTTGGATATGTAATTAATCAGAGAATGCCAAGAGGCATTACTGATAAAGCCACCCTTAAAGAGAGAGAGACTTATTTAAAAGTTAAATAATATATCCTCGCTCTATGTCTACGGAGTTACAACAGGAAGCATGTCCATATGGACAGTGCTAGGAGCATTATACTTCATTTGAATGAACTTTTTGATGACCGGTCCCAAATCGAGATTTATAGGGTCACCAAAGCACTTTTTCAAGCTATACTGGTAAATAGCAGTCCAGTGAGTCCTTATGTCTTTAAGATGATAGGATTAATTGAGAGGCTTAAAATCATGGACATTTATCTGATCAACAATTTGGGGAATAGTTTGATCCCTACTTATGTTGATCTTCATAATATGTTAAAGACAGTATATGAGGACATGACCAAATGAGGCACCGCCTACTTTATTTAGGATGCTTCATCTTCTGCTCTGAAGGCTTTTAAAAAGTTCAAAGGGAATAAGAAAGTAAAGCAGACACCCAAGATGGGTCTTTAACGGCAAAAAAATATCCAAGCCTCAAAAAAAGAGCAAGGCAAAAGAAAAATATTTCTTTTGCGGTGAGAATGGGCATTAGAAGCGCAACTGCCCAAAGTATTTTGCCACTATAAATAAGACTCAAACAGGTATGTGCTTGACTATCATTGACATTTCTATGACATTTGATGCATGTTCTGGTTGGGTATTAGATACCGCGTGTCCTTCTCATATCCGCAATATGTTATAGGGACTGAGGGAGACTAGGATGCTATAGCCTGGAGAGGTGATGCTACGAGTAGGAAATTGTGACTTCCTGCAGGTCTAAGTTGTTGGACATTTTGATCTACTTCTCCTATGTAATAGAACAGTTGTATTACATAATTTTTATTATGTCCCAAACATCATTAGACAGATTGTATCCCTTCTTGTACTTGATAGTGAAGGATATCGTATGTACATTAAGAATAGTTCTTTATGTTTATATGATGTAAATGATATTTTGTCAGCTGAATGTCAGTTAATTATTGAGCATTATATTTTGGATACAATTAGAAATGTCATGAATGTATAAGCTAGTTCCAATAATAAATGTAGTAGATTAGAAACTTTAAATGATACGAAATTGTGGTATATGAGATTAGGTCACATAGGTGTAAAATGCCTAACCCGTCTGGTTAAGAATGGTCGGATATCTGATCTGACCATAGAGCCTTATCCAGTTTATGAATCTTTTATCTAACGGAAGATAACCAAATCTCCATTTATAAGTGTTGGACACTAGGCCACTGATTTATTGAAATTGGTACATGGTGATGTATATGATCTAATGAATCACACTGCAATAGGTAGGTTTCGATACTTTTTTTACTTTTATTGATGATTTTTCATGATATGGGTATGTGTTTCTTATAAAACACAAGTCAGAAACCTTTAAAAAGTTCAAAACATTTCGACTTAAAGTTGAGAAATAAACTGAAATGTACATCAAATTCCTTCAACCAAATGGAGACGGTGAGTACATATGGAGTGAATTCTTAGATTATTTAAAGGAGAATGGGATTCTGGCTTAACATAGCCCTCCAGGTACTCCGCAACATAATGGTATTTCGAAGAAGAGGAATCTGACTTTATTAGATATGGTTCGATCGATGATGAACTTTATCAATCTCCCTGAATACCTGTAAGGTTATGTATTAGAAACTGCTACTCATATTTTGAATAAAGTACCATTTAAAGTTGTTCCTACCATTCCATATAAGATAATAAATAGTAAAAAATTGAGTCTTAAGTATTTTAAGATTTGGAGTTGTTCTGCTTATGTAAAAGTTACGCAACATAATAAACTTGCACCCAGAGAGTACAAGTATAGGTTTATTGGGTATCCCAAAAATTCTATGAGATATCAATTTTATAATCCCGAGGAATAAAATGTGTTCGTTACTCGTAATACTACTTTCTTAGAAAAATAGTTTTTCATAGATCGTGGGGATTGTAGAAAGATTGAACTTGATAAAGTTAATCTTGAATCAAATGAACCAATGATGGAAACTCAAGTTCAAACGAGCAGTATACCTTTGACACACCCTTCACGTAGGTCTAATAAGATGTCTAGGCCACCTATTAAGTATGGTCAGATGCTTGAAGGTACACTTGGAGTTTTTTTTATATAAGAAAATGATCATTTGACTTATAGAGAGGTGATGTTAGACATCGATTCAGAAAAATGATAAGAAGCCATGAAATTTGAAATTAACTCTATGCATCAGAATCAAATCTGTGACTTGGTTGAGTTTTCCTAAAGAATAGTTCATATTAATTGTAAATGAGTTTACAAGAAGAAGCGGGGGTCAGATGGAAAGGTAGAAACCTTCAAAGCATGACTAGTAGCAAAAGGTTATTCTCAACGATCTGGGATTGATTATGAGAAAACTTTTGCACCAGTAACGATGATAAAGTCAATTAGGATTTTGTTGGTACTTACAGTATATATGACTTTGAGATTTGATAGATGGATGTAAAGACCGCATTCCTGAATAGATACCCCGAGAAAGAGATATTCATGAAACAACTAAAGGTTTTATGTCCTAGCTAAACCTCTGATCTAGTGTGTAAGCTGAAGAAGTCCATTTATAGACTTAAGTAGGCTTCTCGGAGCTGAAATCATTATTTTGATGAGGTAATCAGAATGTTTGGTTTCATCAAAAACTTAAAAATACATGTGTATATAAAAATGTCAATGGGAACATGATGGTCTTCTTAATAATCTATGTTAATGACATACTGATAATTGGGAATGATATCGATATATTACAATCAGTCAAGAGTTATTTTAGTAAGAATTTCTTCTTGAAGGATTTGGGAGAGGCTTCCTATATATTGGGTATAAAGCTTTATAGAGATAGAGTTAGGAAGCTAATAGAACTCTCTCAATCATAGTACATCGATAGTGTCTTGAAAAAGTATAACTTTACTAATTGTAGGATATTTAACATACCTTTTAGACATAATGTTCATCTTTTGAGGAGAATTTCTCCTCAGGCGAAAGATGAAAGAGTTAGAATATCTAACATACTATATGCATTAGCTGTTGGAAGCTTGATATATGTTATGATGTGTACGAGACCTGATATTAGTATGGCTGTAAGTGTTATAAGCCGGTACCAGTCTAATCCAGGTGACAGCCATTGGATGGCAGTCAAATATATCCTGAAATGCCTTAAGGGTACAAATGATAAGTTTATCATTTATGGAGATGGTGACTTACAGGTGAGAGAATACACGGATTCAGACTTTCAGTCTGACCTAGATGATAAAAAGTCTATATTTGGGCATATGTTTACTCTTAATGGTACCGTAATGAGTTGAAAGAGCACCAAGCAAGGGTCCATAGCTGATTCCACCACAGTGGCAGAGTATATAACCGCCTCCGAAGCAGCAAAAGAAACAATATGGATTCACAAGTTTGTCACTGAGCTTAGAACTATTTTAAGTTTGTTGAATCATAACCCATTATTCTGCAACAACAATGAGGCTATAGCATAAGCCAAAGATTTAAAAGCACACTAGAAGTCTATGCATGTAGAGCGCAAGTACCACATAATTAGAGAAATCTTGGCCAAAGAAGAAGTAATTATTTATAGAATAGATTCTGTAAATAATTTAGCGAACCCACTTATTAAGGCCTTAATTTCAAAGGTATTTGAGAAACACGTAGAGTCTATGAGTATTAGATATCACTATGAATGACACTAGAGCAAATGAGAGATTGTTAGGGTTGTGCTTACTTACTACCATTGTTTGTATGAATATTTGATATTTATATAATGTATATTTTATTAAATCACTAATTACTTTTAATTATATGGTACTATACTTGTAACATTACAGACATTGTGTGATCTAAAAGAGTTCAAATATGATCTAAAGAAGTTTAGATTAGGACTAAGAATTAGTAACACTAATAATTATAACTGCTAAGAGTTAGCATATTATAAGAATTAGTGAATTCTAAAGAGTTAGAGCCTTGTTTATAATGGGACAAATACCTCAGAATATGCTAATAATGACATTGTTACAAGCGGTTACAATCGGGTGCTAGGTAATGTTATTTTACAAGTATGTTCTCAAATACACCGTTTATGATCTATTTTCACTAACACAGGTTTATTAGTGAATACATCTTTATATAGATCAGTATATATCTATATCTATAGGGTACAGATGGTTGTTTATAACTGACCATAAGCTTGGAGCTTGTTTAGGCATGTGGGTGTCTAGTAAAGATTAGATACTGAACAGACTCATGAGGACCTTAATAGACTTCCTATGTAGTCGTCAATGAAAGGTCCTTTTGAGTTAAGTAGTATATGTGGTCCTCTAACCTGAGCGCTACAATAGGTTTGTAAGTGATCCATCATACTTTGGTTCCATACATGTCAGAGACCTTTCATGGTTTGACCGCTGGGTATGGTCTGATGCTTATGGAGTCTAGTGTGTATAGAAATAGGATCCGTCAGCTCACATAGGGGAGTTGTATATCTAGAAGCTTCAAGATTATATCTCAGAAAGTCTTATAACCATAAGCAATAAGCTTGAAAAATGAGTTTCCACAGAGTCGAACAATATAGCAAAGAATTTGCATATATTGTTCAGTGAGATACAAGTCTAGAGATAGGATTATGGATGAGCTTATAGAGATTTGACAGTGTTGATCTATGTCCCCGCACATCCAGGATATAAATGACAAAAGGACTATACGTATACGCTGTGACCTCAGCTTGTATGGTCCAACGCACTGATTTGTAATATCCGTGATCTATGCGTAGGGTATTTTTCATAGACTCATAGAATAGTTCCATTTAATGAATTGGACGTAGACCTAGGGATTTTTGTAACATGAAGAGTACCCGTTGTGCATTGAGGCAGCGTACTAGATTGAATTGTTCAGTCTAGTAATATCCAACATGACCACAAGATGCGAATGTGTCTATATTTAAGTGTTAAATATATTAATTAGTTAATAATTATTATTTGCTAATTGTATATTGACACTTAGTGCATTGTAAGCTCTTAGTTGAGTTTACCTCAGTGTATGGTATGGTGGAACCTACCAAAAGATATACTTGATAACCATGTTAAAGGGTAAATTAGTAATTTTACACACTAATTGTTTAATTGTTAAATAATTATAATATTTTATTATTATATAATATAATATTAATATATATATATATATATACTTAATCATAGTATATTATGTATTATATATATATGTGTGTGTGTGTGTGTGTGTGTGAAACGTGTGATGCAGAAGAGAATATGAGAAGCATTTTGTTGTTTTGAATTTCAATGGGTGACCGGTCATACATAAGTACAAAAGAAAGGAATTTGATTCCTTAGAAATTGATTTCAAGTGTTGAAATTAATTTTTCTCACTTTTTTATTGGCTACCAATTATAACAACATAAATATTTAATTTATTGATCAAGTGTTGATCAATGATAAATCAAATTACTTAGGGTTTTAAAGTTTTAAACTCAGTGTTAGATATTAAGTTGTTATTTTAGATAATCAAGCCCATTTAGTTGATTGCTAGAACTGCCAATGAGTCGTACTCCGAACGGACTCCAGTAACTTTGTTGAAAAAGTTACAGTTGGTGAATTCTCAACCCTTTATTTATATTAATATAATTAATGTATTATTATTTGTGTTTATTGTTTGTTTTATTATTTCTGTTGTGTATAAATATGTATGAGATACGTATTTTTGAACAATAAACACAAATATACATGTATACACCATAGTTTAATCGATCCAATAATAATCACTTTGATTATTTCTTAATAGCATTGGGATCTTGCTTCAGAGGTTTCCTATCATTTATCCGATAAGTGATTGCAGTTGATGAAATATTTTTGAAATGTACCTATCTTGGTATAATATTTGTGATGGTATGTAAAGATGGAAACAATCAAATATTTTTATTGTCATAGGGGATTGCTAACTCAGAAATTAATGCTTTTTGGACATGGTTTATGGTTAAACTGTATGGAGTAATTGGTGACCATTAGGATCTAGTTTTTGTATCTAATTAACACATTAGTATTGAGAGGACTATTTGGGGTGTGTCTTCTAATGCATATCATAGGTGTTGCATCTATCAATTGAAGGAGAATTTAGTGACAAAATACAAGTACCAATGAAAGAGAAGAAGAAAAAAAAAGATACTTAACTGCTTATTTTCTTGCTGCCAAGGCATATTGCCTTTTTGACTTTCAATACTAAATGAACAAGATGCAAGAGATGAGACCTGATATAACTAAATATTTGGATGAGGATATTGGCACTGAAAAATGGGCTTGATTAGTTAGTGCGTTTAGAAGATATGACATCATAACTAGTAATATCGCATAGAGCATTAATGCAGTTGCAAAAGATGTAAGATCTCTTCCTGTGATCAACTTGGTTGAGTGGATTCAAGAGTTAATGCAGTAATGATTTTATAGTAAATGAGAGGTAGCAAAAGATATGATGTCCATGTTGACGACTTAGGCATTTCTCAAGGTAATGAAACACAATGATAAAGCTAGTCAAATGATAATTCACCCAGTAGATAATTCGCAATTTCTAGTGAAGGAAAAGGTAAAGATGGAATAATGGACATCACTGCAAAGACATGTAGTTGTTGAAAGTTTGCTTTTGGCAACTAGCTTATCTTCATACATTTATTGTATGCAGATATATGAGAGTTTTTGTTTGACTTATTACACATCCAAGTGCTTAGTCTGTGCCTATAGCGTGTCAGTTGTTCCAATTGGCCATCCTCAGATTGGATAGTCTCAGACGAGTTAAAAAATATTGACATCCAGTCTCTAATAACACGTCATTAGGCAGGCAGACGTATGACAAAACAGATTCCATCTCAATAGGAGAAACCATCGAAACCTTACTTCTTTATATAGCAATTGATGTATATTTGTTTGTAAAACTAAAATTTATATTTAATCTCATTTCATTTGTTTTATTGTAACATTTGTTGTTTGATTGTTAAATATAGTTCATTGTTGATGAGCGTATTTTATATTGAATATTTTGACTTCCGTACGAACTTAGTATTTGTTTATTTTTCCTAAATATAAGGCTTGTATATACTACATATTATATATTATTATATGTGGCCTTGTGTTTTTATATTCATTTATAGAAATTTCGACAAATTTTTTTTATTTTATAGATATTCCTAAACTTACAGATCATAAAAAAAATACTTCTATATACAATTATACATCATCTTTGTACACATCTACTAAATGCAATGACAATATACAATTATATAACATAAATACGCACACACACACATAGACATCTAACATTATGTTGAGCATGGATCCATAAATCTATAGCTATCTTTTCTCTCAAAATGGTACCAATCTTGAGGTTGTGATCAAATGGTCAACCATCATTAAGAACTTAATAAACACACAAGTGAATGCACCATAGTCCCCACTCTCGACCTTTTATTCAATTATACCTTCCTGTAAATGAATAATTGAAAAATGCAACATATCTACATTTACTTCATCCCTAATAATCATAAAATTTATATTCGTAGAGATAAAAAAATATGACAATACACAGAGGTGCGAAAAAAATCTTGAATCATTTGGTCAAAGTATGTATTCACGCTGGAATCATATAATGTAATCATCCTCTGAACAAAATTGACCTCTGCCGTAAACTAATACTCTTGTTTATAGTTCAAGGGAATATATACCTACATAAACTATTATTATTTTATTATGAACTAATTGTAGTCTAAATGGTAAAAAAATAATTACTTTGTATCCATTACTTTATCTACCTCAACTCACACTTTATCATAAATTAAATCATCATTCATTCCATGTGCATACAATAATAATGTCGCGTCTTTTTGAATATCATCTAGCGTACTGGTCTGCGCTTTGTGCACATATATAATATACTAAAATTAGAAATATGAAATTAAACTAAATAAGTTAATCAACAACAAAAAAGTCTGTGCCTAATGTGTACAACAATTATTGTTATTATTGTTGAAAAAACAATTTAACTCTAAAATAAATAAGTTAAAAAAAAAGATCATTATTATTTTTGCATGTGGAATCTATTTCAACCACTTTTGTTGTTTTTTTACTTATTATACTAGTGAGTAATTATTATTTCTTTTTGGAAAGAATGAAAAATAAATATAACTCATTTTTTTTTATGAGATATATCTCATTTTCTTTTAATCACACTTTTATGTCAAAAAGTCGCCCAACTAAATGAATATTCATTATTTTTATTTTTGAAAAAAGTGAAAATAAATAGGTAAAAAAAAGTAGCAAAAACACCATTTATATCATAAAACAAAAACCCAATCACTATATAGAGTAAAAAGGTCTAACAAGTTGAAATAATCATATAAAATATAATTAGTTGCTAGCATTACTCCTCTAGTAACAATAATTGCATCTACAAAGCTTAAGAACAAACTAAATTAAGAGAGTTGGAAAAACATAGAGGCTAATAACATTATAAAGGTGTTAAAAACAATATATTAATGAGTTGTTACTTTAAGAGAAAGTTTGTTAAAGGCAAAGAACGAGAGCTACATGGCTTAAAGAATGAGATAGAAATATTAAATTTTTTCATACAATAGCCACCAACAAGAAGAAAAAGAATGAAATAAAAGGGTTAATTAGGGAAGATGAAAAATAGACAAAGGACGAACAAAAGCTAGAACTTATCATTTGTGGATACTTCTCAGACCTCTTTACTTCATCAAAGCCTACAATGGACCAAATAAATAGTGCACTTCATGAGCTAGATGATAGGGTAATAAGGGAATAGAATAAGGAACTAAGTGTGCCCTTCATCAGGGAGAAAGTAATGAATGCAGTTTGGCAGTCAAACTCAGAGCCCTTAAACCAAATGGTTTGTCTACAGGATTCTATCACAAGTATTGGTAAGCGGTTGGGGACGATACAATCGACACATACCTTCATGTCCTCAATCAGAAAGGTAATGTCTTAGCTCTAAACCATACCTTAATAGTCATGATTCCTAAAAAGTATTATCCACAATAAAGAATTGATTAC
Organism: Ailanthus altissimus; assembly: GCA_946807835.1. Classification (NCBI taxonomy): domain Eukaryota; kingdom Viridiplantae; phylum Streptophyta; class Magnoliopsida; order Sapindales; family Simaroubaceae; genus Ailanthus; species Ailanthus altissimus. The sequence goes on from OX327689.1 coordinate 25,006,560, forward strand.
AAGCCAATTAGTTTATGTAATATGATCTATAGTTTTATTGACAAAGTAATTGCAAACAAACTGAAGAAAATACTTAGCAGCATCATTTCCTTAAACTAGAGTGCATTTTACTAAATAAGCTGATAAATGACAACATTATATTAGGCTATGAATATATGCACAAATTAAGAAGCAAGAAAAATAAAAAGGAATGATTTATGGCTTTGAAACTTAATATTAGCAAAGCATATGATAGAAAAGAATAGCCTTTTTTTAAGATTTGATGAAAAATTGGATTTGAAGAAAAGTGGATAAATTTGATTACGAGGTGTGTTTCAACTATAACCTTTTCTGTTTTAATCAATAAGGAAAGTTAAAAGGTCATTCTAAGCTCACAAGGGCTTAAGGCAAGGATGTCCCTTGTCACCATAGTTGTTTGTGATCTGTGCAGAAGCCATTTCTTCATGTTGGGATTTGTGCTTACGTGCCATCCCTTTTATGTATAAATATTTGTTTTATGTTTATACATTTATGATTTCAATATATCACTAATTATTTTATTTATAAATATGGTAAGATGCTTGTAACGTTTTAGACATTGTATGATCTGAACGAGTTCAGATCTGATCTAAAGGAGTTTAGATCAGAACTAAGAGTTAGTAAAATCTAAAGAGTTAGAGCCTTGTCTGAAATGGGACAAAGACCTAAGAATATATATTAATAATGACATAGTTGCAATGGGTTGCAAATGGTGCTAAGAAATGTTGTTATGCAAATATGTTCTTAAATTTAATGTTCCTGATCTACCTTCACTAATGCGGGTCTGCTAGTGAAGATCTTAATATATATATATAGATCAGTGTATGTCTATATCTAGATAGTCCAGATGGTTAGTCTTAGCAGACCATGAGTTTAGTGGAAACTCGTATAGAGATACAAGTATTCAGTAAGGACTGAATATTGAACAGACTCACAAAGATCTCCAATAGACATCCCATAAAGCCGTCAATGGAGGATCTTTCGAGTTGAGTAGTATTCGTGGTCCTTAGACCTGAGTGCCACGGTGGACTTGTGAGTGATCCATCATACTTTGGTTCCACACATGTCAGATACCTTTCATGGTCTGACCGCTGGGTGTCGCTGGGTATGGTCCGATGCTCATGGAGTCCGGTGTGTACAGATATGGGATCCATCAACTCAATTGGGTGAGTAAAATATCATGTAACTCTAAGATTGTATTTCAGAAAGTCTTATGGCCATAAGCAGACATCCAAGAATTTCTTGGGAAAATAATATCGTGAAAGTGTTTACGGATATTATTTATTGAAATACAAATCTAGAGATAAGTTTATGGTTGAGCACATGGAGATTTGACGGTGTTGATCTATATCTCCGCTCTTCTAGGATATTGATGATGGAAGGATTATACGAATATGTTATAACCTCAACTTGTATGGTCTAATGCGCCGTTTTGTAATATCTGTAACATGTGTGTGGGACATTGTTCACGGACATGTGAAATAGTTTCATATGACAAATCGGGCATGGACCTAGAGAGTCTCACAATATGAAGTGTACTCGTTGTGCACTGGGGCGGCGAATTGGATTGAATAATTAATCCAACAATTTTCAGCAAAAAATGAAAAATGTTTCTAAGTTCCTTTTATTATTCACTTGTCAATAATTGAAGGTAAAACACATTATTGGTTTACAAGAGTTGTTAACCAATAAGAAATTGACAAGTGACATAATCTTGCTCCATAAATTATTTACCATGTATTTACCTATTTACCTTGCTTGGTAAATACATATATGGTAAATGTAAATAATCAAAATAGTTTTGAATTATTAATATTTTATATATTAATCAAATTATTATTATTAATTGGAATAAGTGGCAAACACCATTTACTAATGGAGAATGCACTTGTTATTAATAATAAGGAAAGTTTACCACTTTGTAATTCTTAAATGATGCACTAAGGAAGTGGTAAAACCACTTAACATTGATTAAATGACATTTACTCTCTAGAAATTGATTCAATTGGTTGAATCAAATTGGTGAGTGAAAAATATGATAGATTAATGTTTGTAATGGCAAACATGGTTAAGTGGTGGTGGAGCACTAAGAGAAATCATTCTTTGCACTTAAGAAAGAATTGAAAGAGTTTAATGTGCAAGAGAGAGTGGAAATTCGTTCTAGGAGAAAAGAGAGAGAATTGAGAGCTTTTCCTAAGTGTTTTTCTCAAAGTGTTGAGAGAAAATGCAAAGGCTTACCAAGCTACAACATATAGAGTTGTAAAGAACTATAGAAAACACCCAATTCTTCTCATCTCTTGATAGTAATCATAAGGACAAATTGTTTTAAGTGTTAAAACAATCTTTGCTGAAAATTCAAGGCTGCCATTCTAGCTTCACAATCCCACCGAATTTAGTTGTGAACTAGAATTGTGCAAGGGAACACTTCAAGGTGAGCTCAACAAAATTGAAGCTTGGAGTTCTTGAAGATTTGTAAAGCTACCTTCATATCCGGGTAGGTTATTTATTTGTTATTCATTTTATATCATGCATGAAATATATATATGAGATATATATATGTACTTGAATGATCATACATGATTGAATAGGTTACATATTGTTTAATATGTATGAATACTTCCGTTGCGTATTTAATTTTTGAAATTATACACATCACACACCATATCACACAACAATTCAATGCTCCACAAGGTTGAGGCCCAAAAACAAATTTAAGAGATCAAATTCAGCATAAATCTATTAGTCTTCTATAATTTATTTGCAAATAATTGTTTAATCTTTGTTAAAGCCTTAGACTAAAGATGTAATAGGTTAAAACAAAATTTTGAGTGCTACTCCAAGACATTAGGGCAAGTATTTAATTACAAGAAATCATCAATGTTTTGTACCCTAAATGTCACCAAAGAGAAAGCCCAGACTTTACAGAATGTGTTCCAGCTTAAAAGAGTATCCATGCATCCGAAATATTTAAGATTGCCCTCTATAGTTGAAAAAAATAAATATTTTTTTTTTCGATAAGATCAAACTCAAAGTGTCCAACAAAGTAAATTAATGGCATAAGAAGTTATTTTCTAGTGGGAGGAAATAAGTGCTAATTAAAGTTGTTATCCAAGCTATCCCAACTTATGTTATGGGTGTATTTAAGCTTCCATAGAGCCTCTGCGAAGACATACAGAGGATGCTTGTCAGATTTTGGTGGGGATCAAAGGGCCTACAAGAAAGGAAAGTTCAGTAGGTAAGATAGGAGATGATGTGCTAAGGGAAAAGCTAATGAGGGCTTGGGTTTAGGGAATTTACATGTTTCAATCAAGCCTTACTAGCAAAATAGGGATGGAGAATAATACAACATCTAGAATCTTTAACAACCAGAGTACTTAAAAGTAAGGTACTTCAAAAATGGAAAGTTTTTAGACGCTAACTTGGGAAGCAATCAATCTTATATATAGAGAATTATGCTGCGAGGAAGAGAAGTATTGCTGAAAAGGATTAGATAAATGATTGAAAATAGAACAAATATTGGAATCTACCAAAGCAATTGAATTTCAAGTATCTGCACATTCAAACCAATATCACCTTATTCCCTTTCTATTGATAACACAAGTGAAATGTTGATTGATGGAAGAAATAAATAAGAGGAAATAATCAAACAATACTTTTGTGACATAGATGCATAACATATATTAAAGATCTCATTACCTTCAACAAAGGTGGAAGATGCAGCTTATTAGCACTATGAAAAAAGAAGCAGGTATTCAATTAAGAGTGAGTATTATGTAGCTCTAAAAGAAAAGTACTTAGCAATGATATAATTTATAAGAAAGATGAAAAAGTGATGGAAACTCATATGGACTAGCCTCGTACCATATAAAGTTAAAATATTTCTATGGATAGCTCTATCCAACTTACTACCTACAAGTATTGCCTTAGTAGCAAAAAAAATCATAAAGAGTTCAATATGTAACAGATGCTTTAAAGAGAAGGAAAATACACTACATGCATCGCTGACATGCAAGAATGCCAAAAAACCATGGAAGATTTCATAGTTTGCAGGAATGGTCAATAGGTTACAAGAAAAATATTTATGGAGCTTTTTGTAATATATGAATTTTGTTATTACTAATATAGAACTTGTCAAGGTAATGATGCTTCTATGGGCCACCTGGCATGTTTATTGTGAAAGAGGAACATGGGGACTTTATTAGCATAATAGTTAGAGTGGATACTTCATTTGGATCAAATATACTACATGTTGGAGCTGGTGCTCACGTGCCATTCCAATATTGTATGAATATTAATTGTTAATATTTATACAATAAACATTTCGAATAAAGATTGTTAATATCATATTAATATGGTAAAATGCTTGTAACATTACAGACATTGTTTGATCTGAAATAGTTCAGATCTGGTTTAAAGGAGTTTAGACCAGAACTAATAGTTATCAAAGCTGAGAGTTATAAATGCTAATAGTTAGCACTGTTAATAGTTATCAGTTTATAAGAGTCAGCGAGGTCTAAAGAGTTAGAACTTTGTCTATAATGGGACAAAGACCTGAGAGTATACTTGTAATGATATAGTTGCAATAGGAGCTAAGAAATATCATTATGTAAGGATGTCTCAAATATAATGTTCCTGATCTATAATCATCAATGCGGGTCTATCGGTGAATTCACAATATATAGATTAGTGTATGTCTATATTTGACTAGTTCAGATGGTTGTTCTTAGCTGACCATGAGCTTAGAGCTTGTATAGACATGCGGGTATCCAGTCAGGATTGGATACTGAACAGACTTATGAGGACCCCAATAGATATCCTATGAAACCGTCAAAGGAAGGTCCTCTCGAGTTGAGTAGTAATTGTGGTCCTTTGACCTGAGCGTCACGGTGGTCTTGTGAGTGATCCATCATGCTTTGGTTCCACATATGTCAGAGACCTTTCATGGTCTGACTGCTATGTGTCGCTGGGTATGGTCCGATGCTCATGGAGTCCGGTGTGCGTAGATACGTGATCCATCAGCTTACGTAGGTAAGTTGTATATCCGATGCTCCGAGATTGTATTTCATAAAGTCTTATGGCCACAAGCATAAACCCGGGAAAAGAGTTTCCCACAGGGTTAAACAATATAGCAAAAATGTTTGCGTATATTGTTTATCGAGATACGAATCTGGAGATAAGATTATTGGATGAGCAAATGGAGATTTGATGGTGCTGATCTATATCCTCGCACATCCAGGGTATAAATTATGGAAGGATTATACGTATACGTTATGACCTCAACTTGTATGGTCTGACACGCTGATTTGTAATATTCGTAACGTGTGCGTGGGGCATCGATTACGGATTAATGGAATAGTTCCATTTGACAAATCGGGTGTAGACCTAGAGAGTCCCAATATGAAATGTACTCTTTGAGCACTTGGGCAGTGTACCGTATTGAATTGTTCAATACAGTATAATTCAGCAATTACTAAGGTTACGTTAACTAAAGTATATGGTTAAATGGTGGGACCCACTTTAGGTTAACTTAGTAACCGAGTAAAGATATAATAGTAATTTCACTTTATGATTATTTAATTGTTAAATAATTAAAATAAATATTTATTTGTTTAATTGTTAAATAAATGATTTAACTTAACTAGGGTTAAAGGTTAACCATAAGGTTAAGTTAGTTAACTTTACTTAATGGTTAAGTAAAGGTTAACCTAACCATGGTTAAGTTAGTTAACTATGGTTAAATTAATTAAATATTTATTAACTTAAAGGTTAAGTTAAAGTAATCTAACTATGGTTAAATGTTAACTAAGGTTAGGTTAAGCCAAATGAAATGCAAATGAAATTCAAATTAGTTTGGAATTTATGCATTAGTATATAAAGTGAAATGAAATTGAAAATCAAAAAATTTTTGAAATTGGTTTTAGATTTTAGGTTTTGCATTTTGGGAGCCAATTCAATTTGATAAATTGAAATTGTTTGTTTTGTGTTTTAAGTGTTAGAACAACAAAACAAACTAGATAAATGGTTACTAAATGTAATAACTAAAAACAAGATTTGTTTTATTTATTCAAGAGTTGAATAAAAGGAAAAACAAATTTGATTAAGTTAAATTGTTTAACTTTGAAAAATGTTTAAGAGTTAAACATATATGCTGGATTAAGATGCTGCCATTCTAGACAATCAAACCCACCCTTGTTGATTGCTAGAATTGATCAAAGATTCATTTCATGGTGGACTTCAAAGAAAATTAATCCAAAGGCTTCATTGGTGATATTTCTCAATTTCGAATTTCAGTTTAATCAACTGTTATTTTCTGTGTTCATTATATTTAATCTTTCGTTGTGCACATGTATGTATGAGATATGTATATTGTTTGTATGATGAACACAACCTACATGCAAGCACCCTAAGTTATATTTAATATACCCCATATAACCCAACACTACAAAGTTCAAGGCTCCTCGCAACACATTATAACATTAAGACTAGAACTGCATCAAGTTGCAAAGTTCTATAATAGGGTTGGTTTAAATTGAATGCAAATGCAATTATATATACCAAAATGAGCAAGGTTGGGTTAAGAGTAGCAATAAGGAATGTAGAGGGATCAATTTTGGAGATGTCAGTCTCAACAAATAAAAATTATAGGGAAGTTGAATGTGCATAACCTGAGGCTATTCTTTTTGGATTATAACTAGCAAAAAAATGCAAGATTCTGTCTCTCGATGTTGAATTAGATACAAAAGAAATATAGTTAAAGTTGGTGGAAGGAATGCTGCACTCATTGGAGGAAGTCAATTGGGTGATTTAGAAAATTTAGCAGTTAATATAGAAAGAGATTAAATGTCTGTTTGGTTGGGCTGCTCTACTGGTAAAAATAGCTTTTTTAATGTCAAAAGCTCTTTTAAATTTTCTTATGATGTTTGGTTGTAATTAAAAAAGAGTTTTTAGAGATTAAAAAAATTATTTTGCATCTACTTGCAAAATCTCAAATTTTGGGCTTTTAGGAATAGAGCATTTTTAATATTTGTATAATGTCACATTTATCATAATAATATTTTTTTATACCCTTAATAAAAATAAACCTTATTTAACTAATATATTTTTAATATTTTTTTAAAAGTAATCATGTCAGAATATTTTTACAAGAATATACCAAAATCTTTTGTTTATTATTTTAATTTTTAAAATAAAAAGAAGTATTATTTTATTTTTAAATTTTGTACCAAAGATAATAATTTATATTGATTCGTTGATTACTATGTATTAATTTTATTTGATTTTTGTATTTAAGAAATTAAATTTGAAAAAATACATAATAAATTTAAACTTATATATAAAAAAAATTAGATTATTTAAAATTTGAATATAAATTTTATTAAATGTCATTTTATTAATTTAATATATATAAATATTTTAACAATGTATCAAACGATTTACTATTTAAAAAAAAAATTTAATTGACAACTAAATTATCAATAATTTTTTTTAAAAAAATTTATTTAAAAAATTTAACCAAATAAATTCTAAATGAAAATTAGGCACATTACGAAATCATGTAATAAAATGGCTCGTAAATTAGCTGAGATTGCTTTTAAATTGATGGATGTAAAAATTTGGCCGGATAAGTTTCCTGTCTAATGTTAATGAAATAATAATGTTTCAAAAAAAAAAAAAACAGTAACTGCATCTACAAACCTTTGCTTTGCTTCACTGAAGTCGCTTACACTTGTAATGCTCGCAATGAGGGGACCAGAACAAATCCCAACCGCACGATCAAATTGTAGCTCAAGATCAGTTCATAATAACATTCTCAAAAACGTGTCGTATTTGTGAATGGGTGATCTATCTTAGTTTAGACTCCAATCCGTCCACCAAGTTCTTGACCAATCAGTCGACAAACGAACAACAGTGACCTGCTACCAAAATCACCACTTTCTTCTCCTTCTTCATCGTCGTCAACCTCCAAACAAAACCCTTGCATCTCACTCCAATCTCCAATAAAACACATAACCAAATCTCTTTCAGGTTCACAAAAGGTAACCCATTTTTGATCATGGGTCCTGATTCATTGGCTTTAACAAAGCCGATACCTTTACCAACGCAAGAAGAGGACTCAACAAATCAATCCACTACAGCTCTTCTTTCATTCAACACTGATTCCTCAGACCCTTCATCTAAATCTCCTCAAAAACCATCCACAACAATCCTCTTCATCGCGCTTCTGCTCGTCACCTGCATTGCTCTCTCTGCGGCTGCAGCCTTTGCTTTCCTCTTCTTCTCTTCTTCTTCAACTTCCTCTTCTCTAGAAACAACAGCTCGTTCTCTAAAAAAATTGGATAAACCGGTGGTTCTCCTGATTTCATCAGATGGATTTCGGTTCGGGTACCAGTTCAAGACCTCAACACCAAATATCCATCGTTTGATCAAGAACGGGACTGAAGCTGAAACTGGTTTGATTCCGGTTTTCCCTACTTTGACTTTCCCTAATCATTACTCTATTGTCACCGGTCTTTATCCTGCTTTTCATGGTCTTATTAATAACTATTTTGTTGACCCGTTGACCGGTGATACCTTTACTATGGCGAGTCACGAGCCCAAATGGTGGCTTGGCGAGCCGCTGTGGGAGACAGTGGTCAATCATGGATTGAAGGCTGCTACTTATTTTTGGCCTGGCTCTGAAGTAAAGAAAGGTTCTTGGGATTGTCCGATAGGATTTTGTCTGAATTATAATGGTTCTGTCCCTTTTGAGGAGAGAGTTGATGCTGTTTTGAGTTACTTTGATTTGCCCAGTGGTGAAATTCCTGTGTTTATGACTTTGTATTTTGAAGATCCTGATCATCAAGGTCACCGGGTTGGTCCCGATGATCCGGAAATTACTGAAGCGGTTGCTAGGATTGATAGAATGATTGGGAGGTTGATTGACGGTTTGGAGAAACGAGGGGTTTTTGAGGATGTTTCTATTATTATGGTTGGTGATCATGGAATGGTTGGTACTTGTGATAAGAAGTTGATATTTTTAGATGATTTGGCTTCCTGGATTGAAATTCCACCAGAGTGGGTTCACTCTTATAGTCCATTGCTTGCGATTCGTCCACCAGCCGGTTATAATCCTGGTGATATTGTTGAAAAGATGAATGAAGGGTTGAAGTCGGGGAAAGTTGAGAATGGGAAGAATTTGAAGGTGTATCTTAAGGAGGAGCTGCCAAATCGGTTACATTATGCTGCAAGTAATAGGATTCCGCCAATAATTGGTCTGATTGAAGAGGGGTTTAAGGTGGAGCAGAAGAGGACAACGAGAAAAGAATGTGGAGGAGCACATGGGTATGACAATGCAGTTTTCTCCATGAGGACCATCTTCATTGGCCACGGTCCTCAGTTTGCGAGGGGAAGGAAGGTGCCTTCCTTTGAGAATGTTCAGATATACAACTTAATCACTTCAATTCTCAAGATCAACGGTGCTCCTAATAATGGGTCCACATCATTTCCTACATCTGTTCTTTTGTCCAGTGCTTAAACATATCTGTAACTATTCTGCTTCGCAAGGATGGAAAAGAAACGAGCAAGATTATATATGATGAAGCTGTTTGATATATGTTTGCTGATCTAGATGGTCTTCAGTGTGGGTTTGATTAGGCAGAGACAAAAGGTAAAACTGTTAGTAATTTTGGGATCCCTTTAGATTGTTGAGTCATGCATGCCTGCATTTGTAATACTATTCCTTTAAGTGGCTTGGCTCAAATTTTCCTCTTCTATGAACTGCAGTAGCATCTAAAGTACTGAATGGTAATTTTAACAACACTATTATGTTCTCTCTGATGTAGAACTAATATTGCAATTGGATAAGTGAACATTAAGGTGAAACTTCCCTTTTGTATACACATGAGATGCATGACTGACATCAAGGTAAAATTGCACATTTAATTTGATATCTGGCAGTGGCATGTACTTGAATGCTTACGCTTCTCAATTGCACAAAATTTTGATTTTGATTTTTTCTTTTGGGCAGATTTAGTAATGCAACAAGCAGTTCTTGGTTCACTAGGAAAAACTATCTTTATCAGAGTATTTCATATCTCCATCAGTTTAGTGATGAAATAAAGATGCATCATAGTCGAATGGGATAATAAAATCGGTCACTGAAGAAAAGATAAATAATGCTTGTTTCATGCTTTATGGTGTAAAAATATACTAACTGTTGCTGATCTACAATGTTTAATTGGCTCGAACAACCTGTTTACTAAGCTTGGTGCAATTCTCAAGTATTATTGTACGTCTACGCAAGCTTTATTGGTTTCTTGTGTATAGCAATGCCTTGTTTTGACTTTTGAGTTGCTTGCCATATAGTCATTTTTATATATGGCAGTCCCTGTAATACTTCATTTGTTTGGTGGGTTTGTTGTGTGTGCATTTAAATTTAGTTGGTATTCATCATGAAGCAAGGGTGTTACAAATTAATTATGCGTGGCAGATGATTTGTCGAGTATACTTTTATTTCCTTTCCATGTAGTGTGTTTGATTTGTGCAGACATCTGCTATTTTTCTGAGTTGTTATGTAGGGTGCTGCCTTGTGAATCAATTTTCTAATAGTTGTAGTTTTTGACGTCAATTGAATTCTAAGCAACATTAAAATCTAAATTAAGAGGGACAGAAAACTCTCGACAAAACTTCATGTTACTCAAAGGTATCCATCTTTTTCTTTTTGGGTTGGCACAAGAAGGTGATGTTGATATCCCAACCCTCCTTTTTATGATTCTGTGTGTTGGACTCTTCCAAGGTCTGAACTTGGGTATAGGAATTCAGATCTTTGAAAGTTGTTTTAAATAGACAATTAAAATGGCCATGAATTCTGGATTCCAGAATGAGGTTGGAAAAAAAAACCTTGGTAGCTCAGTAGAGGACAATCAAGTGGGAAAAGAATCTCGT